>OX578278.1:49284506-49929032 GCA_951217055.1 Gerris lacustris
ATGATATTTATGTCAGACAGATATCGTAACAATGTAAACACTGAAAAATTTATGTCTGAGATATGTTTCTACTATCAGCTATAAGTGTCGTCACATCTATACCAACAGATGTAAACACCGATTATTTCAAAATTCAAACTCCTCCGAAAGATATCGCGGAAGTTGACCTCCCGCCTACTTTTTTCATTGCGCGATATGTATCGAGTAAATATGGGCGATAAAAAAGAGTGGTTGAAACTTGAAGTTGAAGAATTTTTTAATTAAGTAATTAATTACGTCATTTATTAACCAAGATAATAAATAATTGATTGTACATTTACATCAGTATCAACGAGGCTATGGTCCAGGGACAAGGGACCCTCAACCGGGAGTAGTGGCACAAACAAAAAGTTTTACTATATTTTAATTATGCTTGAATTATGAAGAATTATTTAATATGTACTACAGTAAACCTGAACTATGGGACGACATAAAAAATGTTTAAAGACAGAGTCAAAAAACATAATGCCTTAACGGAAATGGCAATCAAATTTAGTACGACAGTAGAAAATATTCAGAGAAAACTTCATAACTTAAGAAATCGATTTAACAGTGAATTTAAAATGATGAATTGTATATATCAAAATGGCCGTACTAAACTTTGACTTTGCTGTTATTTCTGCAAGGAAGCTAAGCGTGCAAACCAGAACGTTTTTTCTTTTTACTTTCTCATATAAAGAAAAAATATTGTGATGGCGCAAAAATTTGATTTTGAGATTTTGATGGATTTACACGTTTGGAGGTTTTGGAGGTCCCCTGAGTCCGAAAAGTGGTTTTTAAAAAATGTCTGTCTGTCATCTGTGCAGACGCCTGGAACCTAAACTACTGGGCCAATTTTGACGAAATTTGGCATACATGTTTAGAATAATCATACCCCGAGGTGAAATCGAGAAATTAATTTTAGCTCCAAATTGGGGGGGGGGGGGGGGGCTACCCCCCAAAAACTGAAAAAACGCGAAATAAATTATTTCTTGAAAACGGTTCTGACGACTTTGATTAAAAAATTCTAAAATGTAGTCCATTTAAATAATGATCTAACGATATAAGCAGTTTTCCCGGGAAAAATCTAGTTCCTGAGAAAATAGCTTAAAACGCGGAGGGAGAGAGCCTGGGTTCGATTCCCCACCAAGGAGAAGTCATTTTTATGGTAAATTTTGATAAAATGTTCAATAATAATTAAATGTACATACAAAAACTAATAAATGGAAAACACTGGGCTAAGTAATTATGAACTCGTATATGAGAAAGTTTGTGAGTTGTCTCGGACCGATTTTTTTTTACATATTTAGAATAATGACACAAGTCGCGATTTTGTGTTTAGATGATTTCATCACGGAAACCTTAAAATGATAATGGTGTGTGTGTAGAATGAAAGATATGTACGACAGAGGACACATTTGTATGTATGAATATTGACGATTTCTGTCTGACATAAATATCATGCAAAAATGTCAGATGTAAACGCACCTTAACGGGTCGTACATTTATTGCAAATTTAAGCATTATAAGAAGTGTCACACATAATATATCTACGACATAAATCTCTAGCAATTTTTATCAGTATATAAATACTCAAAGCTATAAATATCAGTCTGACCAGCACTTGACATATATTTCCGGAGAGAAGAGTCAGATGTAAACGCACCTTAGGTCAAGCACAGTTCAAAATTGTTTTAAGAAAAATATATTTTCCTGAATGATTCCTATTTTCTAGGTTTCTAGTTGTACAACTTAAAATAATTAATATTAACTCCACTGTTCATTTCCAAGTCTTGGGAAATGAACAAGTACATAGTTCCCTTTTCTTATCACTTCAAATACCCCCCCCCCCCTTCTATCTAAACTGACTGAGAATGCGCCCCACCCAGACCTAGCCGCTGGATACGCCATTGCAGACAGACATTTTTCAAAAACCTCTTTCAAAATAATAAAATCTAATATACACGCCATCAAAGCAATTTCTCCCTCTATAATACATATAGTAAGTATAAGAAAAAGTAAAAAACCATGTAAATATACATTTTTAAATGAAATTACGTTCCATGTAAAAAAGTTCCTCTTGCAAATATAGTTAATGAATCATATGACCCCTCTTCAACAAAAAATCAACGAAGACAGTGGTTTTGTCAGTTGTACAACAATGCATAGAACTAGACTAAACCCAAAGATAGCAACTGTAATACATGGTTTAGTATACGTCAACACCAATTCATTCGAAAATAATAATTATTAAATAATACATTACAAAATATTATATCCTCATTATAGGTAAATTAGTAATATTATAAGTAGCAGTTTTCAGATATTTGATTTTTGAGTGTGGAGAAAGTAGAATATAATATTTGTTTGTGGAAACAATTTTATAAAATAAAAGAAATTTGAATACACTATTTTGTGTTCAGTTGTGCGAATTACGATTTCAAAAGATTTTAGTTAAAAAAGTCTCTATTAGCCTGGTTTTATTATCATTTAGTCTTCAGTTAGTGGCTTCTTCTCGAGCAAAGTGTTAACTTACACAATTATTTATACTTTGACTTGCTGCTGATTGCAATATTGATTTAACTTTTGACAAAGTTATATAACTTCCTAACTATCAATGTTTTGAAGACATGAAGTATTCAATGATATTTGTTTTAATAGTTTATAATGAATATGAACTGAGGGAGGGCAAAATATAATTAGACGACGTAGAGATTAAGTAAATTTTTTTTACGTACGTTTTTTTTTGCTCGTGTGAACATAAGCTTCAAATGTAAAATTGGAATTTTAGGACGGGAAAAAATTCTAACTTCATCTATTCAATGAGACAAACAACTTTTATAAATAATTTTTTCAGTAAAACTAACACCGACACCTCTATGAACTATTAAATATCACTAAAATACATTAAAGCGGACCTACACGTTTAAAACAGAGAAAACAACGTTTTTACTGATATCTTACGTTCTAACGTAACGATTTTAATAAAACTTCATACAAATAGTCTAAAGTACAATTAAAACATGTTTATCAAATTTCAACCTGATACAATCAGAAGTTTTTGAGTAGTGAAGTAATAAATTTTATAAAATTTTAAATGGAGAAGGTGTGAGGAATAGGGAATAATCCTGTTCCCTATTCGGCTCTGTACTACACTCATTTTAACTATCAACTCATCATGATAAACTATTTTTTAATATTTAATACATATTTATACTTATTATTTATATTTATTGAAAGACGCTTGCTTCAATGATAAAAAAGCTTTTCTTTTAATTTTGCCTTAACTCCGCTAAGTACAAATAGTAGTTAGTTACTTTTAATTTGGTCTCTTTTCTAACTCCACCATGTATAAGTAGTTAGCATCGTATACTTAGCAGTGTGATTTTATAATTTATATTTCATGAAAAGCATAAGGAACTTTGTTCCTTCCAGGTGTCCACACGTATTTTTTTACTTTTATTAATTCCTTAAAGTGTCTCAAATAATAAAGTTAAAAATCATATCAACATTAGGATGTATAGGAAATAATGTTTTATAAAAGTAGGATTTTTTTTACAAGAAACAATATTCAAGGAAACTGGAAAAAAATGTGTTCTAAGATGTCTAAAATAACATGAGAGGCCCCAATGTGTCATCTGTCACCATCGATTAGTTAAACAGAGATAAGAAAAGGAATGTAAGCAAAAAATCAAAATTATTATTTTACATAAAATAAAAATATTTCCTAGTTACACTGACATATAATTAATAAACTAATATCAAAGTAAAAGGTATCATATGTCTACCACCATCTATCCTATACCACCTCCTTACTGTTGTTAAGATTCCAACTATCAATATTATTATCTATCAATACTTCCTCCAAACACATTCTCAAAAACAAATAATATGCAGAATATGTTATTATAAAATTTAATTTTACATAAATAGTTTTATCATTTTCAAATAAATTATTTAACGTATTAAGTTTAAACCCATTGGATAGGAACCTTGTAACAATTTTCATTTATTTTCTGAGAACATTAGTTTGTAAATATATATGACTTGTATATTTATACATATATTTTTTTTTTAGATGGTGTATGCTGTTCTCTCATCCTGCAGATTTCACTCCAGTGTGTACCACTGAGCTAGGAAGAATTGCTGTTCACCAGAATGAGTTTAAGAAAAGAAACGTAAAACTACTTGCACTTTCCTGCGACAAGCTTGATACCCACAAGGACTGGGTAAATGTAAGTAGTCGTACCCATCAAACACTTTCTTATGTTAAATGCAACAGAAGATCTTATAGCTGATAATGATGTGATTATTGAAATTAACAAAAAAACTCATATTATCAGATCCTTTGATTTACTTACTTGTATGGCGCGACATCATATGTAGAGGCTCGCTATTCTTTCCTATCCTAAGCAGGTAAGTAAACATCCTCTGGCTACTTCATTCTGAGCCTTCCTCTTCTCCTCCCACCTCCAGGCATTCCATCCATTCATTTTTTTGGGACTTGCCCTTCATCCATCCTGAACTATTGTCCCAGCGAGTGAATCCTTCCTAATTTTATAAAGGTGGCTATGTCAATCTGAGTTTATAAGTTCTATTTTTCCTCGTTGGTATCAATTCTCTAGGTGCCTTCCACTAATACAGCTTCACAGATCTAACGTAACTTCTGCTCCCATCTACATAGGCTTTCCTCACCTTTATTAACAAGAGTCCATGTCCTGGACCCTTATGATTTATAACATTTTTAAAGAATTAAATTATTTTAGAATTCATATAATTTGATTTGATTATTTGCAGGACATTAAGTCATACTGCCGTGACATTCCCGGAGAGTTTCCTTACCCTATTGCATCAGATGAGAAGAGAGAACTGGCCATCAAGTTAGACATGTTGGATGAAGAGAACAAGGACAATGAAGACACAGCGATGACAGTCAGGGCCCTTTACATCATTTCACCTGATCACAAACTCAGGTTGTCCATGGTCTACCCAACTTCAACTGGAAGAAATGTTGAGTATGTGAAGAATTGATATGCACTTTAAATTGAAATAATTTATGCTCGAAGAAGAAAAGCATTGAATGAAATGATTTGATTAAGATTAGTCAAATTATAAGTCTCACTAAAAGTTCTAACTCTCTTCCAAATTATATCTGGTTGATACTCAAATTTAAGTTTAAAGCCTGACTTCTATTTATAAAATATTATATTTTTTTATTTCTAGAAGGTGGCTTACATACAGAAGACAGGTGACAAAACCATTCCTACTAGGGAGGTATGAGTCCATGCCTCTTTGGTGTGAAAACAATATTAGTTTTTTCATAATAATGTAATGGATCAATTCTGTGAGGAGACTCATCAGTGTCTTTGTCTCTTGTCACCTCTTCTATTCCCTGCCTTTTCGGTGTGAAAGTCGGCTAAATATTTTATTTTATTCAAATCTAACTTTGCACTTATTAAATGTTATAGTGAAGTTCTCAGAGTGATCGATTCTCTCCAACTCTGTGACAGGCTTAAAGTAGTTGCTACACCTGCCAACTGGACAGTAAGTTTTTAATTTTTATAATCTTATAGTAAGAACCTTTGGTTCATATGGTAAGGAATTAAGTAAAATAGAGTTCATATTTTACCATTTTGGTAGTATTCATACTACAGAAAGATTAAATTTTAATTTAAATCAAATTATAATTATTATTATTTTTCTCTGTCTGTTTCCCGTAGTTAATAATAATTATAATTTGATTTAAAGTAAAATATAAATATTTTGTAGATATAATTTAAGAATAAGTATAAGTTTCTCCCAGTGAGAGTAACACATAAGAAGGGAGAGCAAACTTTATAAATATATATGTAATTAGTGTTAATAAGACCACAATATTCAAGCACACATTTTTAACAATAAGAACTAATTTACTAGTAGTAGTCTAGTACTTCCTACTAGAACGGGTAGGACAAACCACTTGTTCGAACCTAGCAATTTGGCCATCTTTTTACGCCCCGTGGTGGAGAGTTCGAGCTACTTCACACATCATACATTTGTACATTGTACCGCCGAAGCGAGTATGGTGTGGTCATTAGTAAGCTGTATAAGCATGCGTCAAAGCGTGGAGGAAGAGTGCCCCATAGGGGGTGTCCCTCGCCCTGCAACGTCCGCGATTCATAGATGCAATTCAGAGTATCATGGCACGGGATCGAACCCAAGACCTCGAGTTGCCTCGGCTTATTGATAGCTGGGCGAGTGCCTTAAGACCCTCGACCACGCTGGCTCCCACTAATTTACTAAATTTTTACACTAATAAAAAAAGTTAATTAAACTAATTTATATTTTTTTAGCCTGGTACCAAAGTGATGATCTTGCCTGATGTTAAAGATGAAGATCTTCCTAAACTATTCCCTAAGGGAGTTGAAAAAATATCGATGCCTTCAGGAGTGAACTATGTTAGAACTACCACAGACTACTAATTAGTTTTTTGGTAGCAAAAAAACCTTTATATAAACACATATTATTATTTGAATCGAGAAAATGAGAATTGGAAAATAACAGGAAAAATGGTAATGGTAAAAAAATAACTGATTTTTTTTTTTTTTAAATAAAAATATTTTCAGCAATTTTTTTTTTTCAAATTCATATTATACTTCATTAAGTATCTCAGTTAGTGACACGATAAAAAAGTTTAACTGCTAATTTAACGATAGAAAACGTATTTTCTCACATATTACTTGATTTAATGCATCTGTAAATCATGATGACTTGGAACATATTTGATTTCATCTCATTCCTGTTATATAATAAACCATTAAAATTATTCATAACATAATTTTTAATCACATTAAATCACTCATAGAGATTATCCATTTATTATATTTCATCAGCAGTATATTAACAAGTAGTCCATGTACGTATTTCCAACTAAACAGAGGGTAAAAGCTTTATGGACTTTTTTTAACTACACACCTATGGAATGTAGTGTATATTCTACGTTGGGAATCTAAGATTATTATAATCATTATAATGTTAGATACAATGCTGCCTAACTCAAAATTAACCATTTGACATTAAAGTCAAATTGCAAGATAGAATATCTTTATGAGTCTATCCGCAGAAGCCTACGCACCAAGATAGGATATGTTTGAATGCCCCATTTAAGGTCTATTATGTGACTGGTGGCTCGCCAAGTATTATTAGCTTAAAACTATAATGACTGCAGACTAGTAACAACTCGAATAAAAACTCCATTAGGCACAGATGAATCATAAAGTATATTATCATACCAAACCAAGCAACCCAGGTTACCAGCTAATCTTTTTTTCATGGTAACTAAGTGCAATAATCATCTGTGCCATAGATACTTAGTTCAGTACAGTAATATATCACAACAAATGAAATATTAACTAAGATTGCAAATGTCTCAAACTCAAAACGTATGAGAGAACTTTTTTAATTTTATCCAGACCAACTGGAAAATAGAATAATCTTGGTAAACGACAAAACACCTTAAAAGCTTTAACTAGAGGGACTGATCACCTTATTTATGACGGAGGCCACTATGGTCAGATTAGCCAAAGTTGTAGCAATATATTACCCTGCATTACATTGATGGGCACTACCCAATATTCCCTTGTCTTATTGGCAAGTTGATGTTAGTTGGTCGTTGGTTGACTTGATAGGTGATTTGCAGAAGTATTTGAGTAACTAACCTTTCAAGTGACAAACTAACACCAATTTGAGTTTTGTTCTACTAACAAATATTATACTCAGGATCATGAAAATCACATTATCTACCAACATGGGTAGGACATGGTCGCTCTCCACCGGCCTGTTCTTTTTAACAGCTTATAGGCAAGCTATCTCCCGCAAACGAACTAGCCGACTACATATTCTTGAGACACCAAAGAATTAACTCATACAAATTTCAGCAATCACGTGTAGCTTGTTGAATTGATTTTGAAAATTGATAAAGTTGGGGGGGGGGGGGGGGGATTTACGGCGGGGGGTCCGGGGGCCCTCCCCCAGAAAATTTTGAAAATATTACCTCTCAAAACAGCGCTTTTATGCATTTCTGAGGTGAAATGCAAAAAAATTGTATTAAAAAAACGGCGGTATTTTCTTTTTTTACTCTATTGGGTCGCGGGGGGGGGGGGGGGGGGGAGGGGGCAGCTGCTTTTTTGAATAAGTAGTTCCTTTTCTTGTTACCACTAGGAAATACCCCCCTACGAATATCCCCCTCCCAATCTAAAGTTATGGGAACACAGTAAGTCTTTGTATCTTCAAAATTAGGGTTTTAGAGATATTATAGTCAAAATGTTATGAACCCTCTTAAATGTAAAAATTTCCAACATTGTTTAATAACTTGAAGAAGTCATACTTTACGGTGTATGATCATTATTTTAGGATTCTTAAAAATCATAATAACATGTTACTTCCTAGAATATAATATTTAACTAAAAAAAATGCCAAGAAAAAATATTAACGAAACAGGAGAAAATAGGTTATTGCTTCTCTTGAAAACTTGAGTTTTCTTCGATTCTAAGTTTCACAGTGTCACTATCAACGTGTAACTCTAAAGAAAAAGGAAAATTAATTTAAAATAAATATATATAACTGTAAAAATATGTTTAATACATAGAAAAATAAGTACACTTTGCAATATATGCAAGATATAACAATTTTAAAAAAGTAATGAAAACATTTTAATTGAGAAAAAAACTAATTATGTATGGTGACCACCAAAAGAAAGAAATATAACACATACCTTTTTTGACTACATAATATATTATGCTTTTTATAAAAAGCAAATATCCTATTAGTAAAGTACCCCACCCTAATGAGGTTTGCTTATTTAAAATGTGTTTTTTTTTTTTTTTTTAAATAATATAAAAAATCTCAAATGCAATATGCACAACAAAAAAAGCAGTCTTATTAAAGAATGTTTTGTAGAGAAAAAAGAAACATAAATATTACCTATTATGACAGAAAATGAATAATATTATTATAATGGAAAAGTTACACATTATAAATGTTATTAAAATACTGTCACAAATATAACATTTAATATAAGAAATACAACATCAAATATAAAAGGGTAAAATATATTATTTGAAGAAATCCTTAGTCAGACGGATGTAACCTTTACCTGAAGGAACATCAATCTGATTCCATCCTTTAGGGAATTTTTCTTTTGCTTCAGAGTCAGATAATGTTGGTAGTACCATGCACTCATCTCCTTCCTGTAATAGAATTAAGGTAAAATATATATAATACAGAGTCTAAACATGTCTGCTAATTAATGTGGCACATAGTTTCCTTGCATCCTATCACTGGATGAATGGTCATATGTAAAAGTATGAGTGTTACTAAAAAATAGGTCGATATGAAAGAGAAAGCAATGTGTAAAGAATATTGAAAGCACTATGGGACTGATGATCATATATTAATTAAATTCTACGTCATTAAAATACTAATGAAACCATTTAAGTCCCTTTTCCAGGAAAAACCTAGTTCCTGAGTTAATTCTACACAAAGATGGTTAATGGGGATACTACAATAAAAATATGTCGATGGAGGAAAAAGCTGCAGAATGGAACGGAGGAAGAATTTAAGAGTTTTACTGATTTAGCCATTTTTTAAATATTTACCTGCCAGTCTACAGGGGTGGCAACTTGTTTTTGATCTGTCAGCTGCAGAGAATCAACAACCCTTAGGATCTCCCTGAAAAATAAAATTAATAATATAAGTAGAAATCTACAAATGTCTTGAATTTTGGAAACAATTGAGGATCAAAATAATGATTTATAATAATAAATGTATATTACATAAAAATGATAATTTACATTACTGATAATAAGGTCTGTAAACAATAGTTATTTATGCACCTAGGGAGTAAAGTAAGCCATTATTCCCTGAGCAAAAAAGTTGGTTCTTAAGGTGAAGCCAAAGGAACTATGGTCCCTAAATCCCGAGGCGAAGCCGAGGAATAACGCTAACTAGATCCCGAGGTGCAGCCGAGGGATAATTATCGCGAGGGAAATAATGGCACTTTACTCACGAGGTACATACAATATGTTATCTCCAGTAGGGAGAAAATACAAATTTTCATCCATTGCACAGTTTTTATTTATTATTTTAATAAATAACAATAATTATTAGCACTTTTAATATATATAAGAGATTCAATATTAAAAACAAATAAGAATTGGAATTAAACTCAAATAGAAGTTATTTAGATGCAGGTTATAAACAAGGTCAAAAAAGCAGTGTCGCCAACCTGATTTCAACACCTTCATTACATTAGCCATTCTTTTTCTACTATTTATAAAATAATTAAGTTGGCAAACCTTACTTTTTTGCCCTACTTTTACTTTTTCTCCCTACTTTTGAGTTCAGGGAAGAAAAGACTTACTTTAGTCCCTCTAAAATAATCCAAAATCTTAACTTTTTCTCCCTACTGGAGATAAAATCTTTTAAGACACTTAAGCCTCCCCTAGACATTCTATATTATTGCAAAAAATAGAAGGTTGTTCAATAATATTGAGTGCCTGTAAGTTAGGGACCTTCTAAAACATTATTTTTAGTACTAGTAATATAGATTGTTAGTATAAGTCATACAGAATAATACAGGTTTACATTGGTAGAGTAGTACTCTACCAAGCTACTAGCCAAATCCAAACGATGATAACAGTTAACGCCAGAGTATATTTATAGTCCTCTTTATTATAGTCTACCTCCTCTCTGTAATAAATCAAAGATTTTATTTAAAAGTGTCTAGGCCGTACTGTTGTGTTTTGTTTTTGTAAAGTATCATAAAAAATTGGTCCGAGTGGGAAACTTTAAAACTAGGGCTACTTTATGGTGAGCATGAGTGCCTGTGGAACATTTGTAGAGTAGAATAAAGAAACAAACAGAAAAGACAATCTGCTAATAAAGATGTCCTTTTAATAGAAGTGAAGTACATTTAACAAAAAAAAATCTTTTCTTAATCTGGCAAGTAAAATTTATTTTTATTATTTTCTTTAATGACAAATAATTAAAGAAACAAACTTTCATGCAAAAGGACTTTTTTTAAAATTAGAAAGGGTGGAACTATTAATAATAGATTAATAGGATGGACATTAATTAATAAAGTGGAACTATGAATAATAACTATTTAAATTAGAATAAAGGTGTAACTATTAATAATTATAGAGTGGATATTAATAAGGTGGACTATTAATAACGGTTTAAATTAACTAATACAACTACTCAATAACTATTTTTAAAACTATTACAAAGAGAGGTCATTTATAGAGTTACAATAAGGCCCAAGCAGCTTTATACATAAATTTTGCTCTTATACATAAATTTTAAATAATAAATTATTTACCAGCTGTGATAATTTTTACCTATTGACACATCAATCAGACTAATGAATTTACAATCAATCAGAAAATACATTTACAATCAGATAGTATCAAGTAGATAAATAAATTTAAATCAACTCATCTATCAGATAATAAAAATAATTAAAAATCTGGATATAAAAAAACTTACTTAAAATTTCTACCAGTTGTAGCAGGGTAAAGAATGGAAAGCCGAAGTTTCTTGGCTGGGTCAATAACAAAGACAGCTCGGCATGTTACAGCAAGTCCTTCACTATCTTTCTCAGATGGATCAATCATACCAAGTTGAACAGCCAAATCTCGGGATTCATCAGCAATAATAGGATATGGAAACTCTTCATTCACTTTAGAATAACTTTTGATGTCCTTAAATATATAATAAATAATTTAAGTATGTTGCAAATGAAGAAAGGCCACTTAGCTTAGCATATAACATATCTGCCGTAACAACAAACTAACTAAATGTGTAGATTATACAAGTTACATTCAATTTGGTATACTCAGTAATTCAAAGTAAAATTCTGTAAAAGTGGACACATAGACACGGGGCAAGTTCCTCTCCCTAACTCTCGGCAATTTGAACTTCCTTCCTGGAGAGACATGCGTGAACAAGTTATGATCGGAAGCTTCTTCTTCCTCCTCCTCATTCCTTAGCAAATTTGACATTTGCTGACTTTGTGTGGGTTGATGAAGATGTCGCAGTTTGGGGAGCTTTATCTGATGCGGAAAAACTTTTATTGGATGAAGAAAACAAAGAAAATCATGACAATGAATTGGAACCTTTGCCAATGATAACGCTGGCGGAAACAAGTGATTCATTAAAGAAACCCCGTGTCTTTTCCCTCCAAACCCCAGTTGAAGAGGAAGTTTTTAAAGCTTTATTTACACTTGAAAAAACTATTGACCATATCCGTTTGAGTTTCTTAAAGCAAAAAGTAATTACTGATTTTTTTTCTCAAAAGTACGACTAATTTTCCTTATTTTTTATTTTTTTTAATATTGTATGTACATATTGTACTTTATTCTCACATACTATACGCAAAATGCATTATATTTTGTTAAAATATACATAATTACATTTTTTCTTGCCCCTTATACGTTTCTTTCATCCCAGCATTTGATAATTCAAAGTTTTTTTTGAGGTCCCTCCCACTTTGAATTATCGAGAGTCGACTGTATTTGTAACACAAATTAACTGAGACAACCATAAAAATAAAAATACAATCGTACCTCCATGCAACAAAATTGATGGTTCCAGAAAAAAAATTTGCTAAATAGAAATTTTGTTATACACAATTTATTTTTTAAAGAGATAAAATATATAAAGAGATAAATAAGTGTTCCTAAAAGAGGAAGATTTTCATCCCACACCATTTTAACACCCTGCGAATTTATACTTAAGACCTTTAGATCTTTATTTTAAAATCTTCACTTGTGTCTTATAGTTTAAATATTGAATCCAGGTTGAATCCTAGACACTGAACTCATACTTACGAGATACTTCTTTGTTCTTTATTCTTTTAACTAGATCTTTGAATAGATTAATCTTTTCATAGTGATAATTTTCTTTTAGATATTTGCACTGTGAGTAAATTACGCTGTAAAAAGTCAAGAGCTTTATAATTTCGAATTCTAAACTGAACTAAGAGATTCTCTATACTGTGCAAAGATGATTCAGATCCCACTTAAACTAATGATGGTGGAATACACTAAATTATTAGAATGCTTAAGCAAGAAACTCCTTAAAAAGAATGGTTCTAAGAAAATAAAGGAATGCAAAAGCACCGCCAATATTAATTCACAGAAAGTTAGTCTGTAATCCTTATTACTATGAATTTTGTTCGTTGTAAAGTATTTTTGTTCTATAGAAACACTTTACATGGAGAATTCGTGGGTACATAAACAATATTCGTTATATAGAGATTTTCGTTAAACAGAAGTTCGTTATAAGGAGGTCCAACTGTATATATTTATACTTACATGTATCCACTTATCTACCACAGAAACAGGATCACAAGAGCATCCAATAACTTTGACGTTCCGTTTCTTGAATTCCGGAGTTAGCTGTGCCACTCGACCTAACTCGGTTGTACAGACTGGAGTAAAAGCATTAGGGTGAGAAAATAGAATACCCCACCTATACAAAGTAAACAAAACACATTTGTACATTATAAATAGACAGTCATTATTTAGCATCATATAGCTATTGCCATAAATTTCATTCACAGCAAGAAATAAAATTGTATACATTTTAGACTTTATGGTATAAAAAGTTTCATAAAATATTCTTTAAAAATTAAAGTTCTATAAAAAAAATGTCTGCATGAATTATAGGTGTATCTTTAAGCAAAAGCCACTTTATCTCAAGAGCATTCCATCTAAATTAAACTATCAAAAAAACGTTTATAAGCATTTATTATCACACCAAATGGATGTGCAAAGTGGCTGACCCCTCTATTCTTATCAATTGGGTATAATGTTTGCAAATCAATAAAATATCTCTGGTAAATCTGTTGGGTGGTGCTAAATCTGGTTTCAAATTTTTTTCTTAACCACAATCAACCTAAACAAACCCTAGAGTCCACATTGTTTCAATTTATCTAGTCTCAGCCAAGGCACAGTCAAACCAAGATCAATAAAAATAACTGCAGTGTGAAAGTACCTAATTTATCAAATAAAACCAGATTACTTCCAGTCTGTAAAAAAACACTGAACTAAAAATATAAATGGGTAGCATATTTTTTGATATGCAATGCTAACTAATGAAAGTATCTATTTAAGATTTTAATATCAGACCACAAAGAGATAGGGACAGGCAAAGTTGGTCGTTTTGGAAGACGGGTTGCGACTGACCTAGTGACCACCCCTTATTTTGTGATATATTTAAATAACTTATAATTCAATCTAAAAACTCTTTATTTGATTCATAAAGTTACTTATACAGGGTGTGGTAGTCAAAGGGTAAGATTTTGGTGGGGGCTGGTGGGCATGGCTTTGGGGGACAAGGGAGGCGACTGCACCTACTACTTCTAGGTATGATTTAAGTTATTTATTTTTGGTTCAAGAAATATAAAGTAGATGAGTGGAACTTCTAGACTCCCTGAAATGGACATTGGTAGACAAAAACATGGAGCATTGTGAAAATAATTTATTTTCAATACTCTAAAATCTAAAGGTACACACATGAGACTAATTATGTATTCCAACAAATTAAGATAGAAGAGAGGGAAGATTTGATAAAACCAATACAATGAAAAACAAATGTTCGGCGCCGATAGACTAAGCTGCAAAGCAGAGATATTATAAAGAGTTATGAAGACTTCTATTTCTCACCACTAAACTAAAATCAAAGGAAAGGAAAAAATAAATGTCTTAAAGAAGATAACTAAGGGTTTTTTTAACGGTAGTTTTGAATCGTTCATTTACCTAACCCGTTCGTTGGTGAACAACCCATTTCTATTAATAAGTCCTCTTCTAATTCTTAAGAAAAATGTGGTAAATTCGGATTGAACATGCCACCATTTTGAGGTTAGGTGATAAAATCCCGCATATTAAATTAAAAACCTTAATTTTGTGTACCCTTGAATTATCAATAGCCGCTCCACTCATTATCTGAAGAAAAACAACCCTCCTATATATAAACCAGGTAGAGGTCCAACTCGAAGAAATTTGGATGGCAGATACAATACAAATGGTAAATTCGGATTGTACATGCCCCCACTTTGAGGTTAGGTGATAAAATCCTGCATATTAAATTAAAAACCTTAATTTTGTGTATCCTTGAATTTTCAATAGCTGCTCCGCTCATTTTCTGAAGAAAAACAACCCTCCTGTATATAAACCAGGTAGAGGTCCAACTCGAAGAAATTTCGAGGGCACGTACAATCCGAATTAGCCATACAAATTAGCCAAAAATGTTACGGCTGAACTGAAGGAGATGATATGGTCGAGAATCGCTTGGCGGCACAACTTTGCTTAATTTATACACTTGAGAGATAATATTCCTTTGTCTAACAGTACAATTGTATGATTTGAACATTTGAGTAATTACATATGTACGATTTGTTCATAGGAGAGTTGATATCCCTTAGTCAAAAAAATACTTTGGAGTGAGGCCCCGCCATTTTTTCTATAGATCGCCTCATATTCTTCAGTTTTACCAATGTAACTTCATAATTATTTTTTAGCATCCTTTGTATAGCGAAATAGTATTTAACAAGTGATCAGAAATACCCTCTGTCCCAACATATTTAACTCACATATCACCATTAAACTTTTATCACAAGTAAATAGCGAAAAAGCTTGAAGATAAGTTGTAACACTCGACCATGATTGAATTATAAATATGGTTCGAGCATAATTGGTGTGATCTTAAATAATAATTGCTAAGATCCGGTGACTTAAAAACGAGGGTTATAAATAGAAAGAAACTTACGAGTCACCTAGCCATTCGTGAAACTGAATTTTTCCTACGGTTGTTTCCACAGTGAAATTAGGAAAATCGTCTCCCAGGTTCACCATAGTTGGAAATTTAACTTTAAAACACTTGAACAATACTTGTAATAGTGAAATCAACAATTTAAAATAATACACCGATATACCGAATGAGAGGTAACAGGTTGGTTTTTGGTTTATATACGGCAAACAAAACTGATAAACCTTATCAGCTCTAGTGAATTTTGTAATATTCGGATCAATAACCAACAACACTGTTAAGATGTGATAAGAGTTATCAGCTACTTCAGATTATTGATGTTTGGTTTGTTTTTTAGGTTTTGCTTATTTGCTCTTCGATAATCCTACAATCGTTTGAGTTATGTTGTAGGGCGTCAAATTGTGGTTAATATCATCCCTATATTAAAGGGGAATTCGATTATTTTATCGGTTTGTGTTCAAGGTAATTATGCTAATGATATGCATGCCCTTGTGAAGATGTCTTTGAAACTGAATTAATTCGTAGAGAGTTATCCTCTTATTATTGTGATGCGTGCTTTATTATATTTTCAGACACAAGCATGTCCGGAGGTACGAATTTGGTGATCCCTGTCGTCTTGTGGGGAAAGAATCCACCCACCCATTGTGTATCTTGTGTTTACCTATCTAGGGATCAAAAGACATTGATTACTGGCTGTTACGATGGACAGATATGTCTATGGCAAGTGGAACCTGGATCTTTTAAGGTAATATTTAAAACGTTACGATTGACAATATTATTAACTATACATTTCAACATTATTGTCACTAATATTTTCTTATTAGCCCTAATACATTTTTTTTCCATAAGTATACTCAGTAGTCTATGAAACCTGTGAGCTTTCAGTACACACAGCCTCTAACTTTTTGCTCCATAATTGTTCGTAATTATAGTTAATTAAGAACAATTATGAAGCAAAAAGTTTCACCATACACTCTAGTGTGCGTATGGTGAAAAATTGTATAATAGTACATTACGGGTCGAGTGCGGAAAGTAGCATTTTGCATGCGAGTGTGGAGTTTGCACCCGAGCGACAGCGAGGGTAGTGAAAAACCACACGAGCAATGCAAAATGCCGTTTTCGTTCGAGTTGCGGGCTAAACTGAACGAGATGATACGGTCGAGAATCGCTTGGCGGCACAACTTTGCTTAATTTATAGACTTGAGAGATTATATTCCTTTGTCAAACAGTACATTTGTATGATTTAAACATACGATAAATTATAAATGTATGATTTGTTCATAGGAGGGTTTATATCCCTTTGTCAAAAAAATACGTTAAGAGTCAAAATACGTTAGAGTCCGCCATCTTTTCTATAAACCGTATCATATTGTTCAGTTTTACCGAGTTGCGTACCGTACTTTATCTACGATTGTTAGATTTAAATTATAAATACAGAAAAAAATAAACTTGCTGTATGTAAGTTCGTATCTCTTCTCTTGATAAAGATGGCATTAATCTTGAGTTGTATTTTTTGCCGAATTAATTATTTCTGGAGGACTATTATTCTATACATTTTCGTCAAAGCCACTTGATTAAATTCATTGTTTTTCACTAAAAACTCGATATTAACAGTTACTTTAATATAAGAATAGCAAATTAGTTTTGTTAAATTATTACGCAGGTTATTAAACTTGCGTACCACGCACACTTTCACTCAAGAATGCTCTATGGTATTAAAGAATGGGGAGCTGCCCCTTCTGCGAATAGTATTTTTTTGTTGTAGAAAAAAGCAATACGTATAATTAATAAGCTTAAACATGATGCTAGTTGTAAACAATTTTTTCAAGATAATGGAATTTTAACTTTTTATTCTGCCTATATTTACTCTGTGTTATTGTTTACTAAAATTAATTATGACAATGGACAGTTTAATAATGACAAAAGTCATAACTATCAAACTAGAATTACCACTAATATTAATGTTCCTATGTGTAGGCTTCACAAGTCATATCAATCTCCGGTTATAAATGGCATAAGATGTTTCAATAAATTACCTTCCACAATAGCTGAGCTCCCCCTAAAAGCTTTTAAGAAATGTATTAAAACGAGTTTAACTAAGAAGGCATATTATAATTTAACTGAATTTCTTAATGATAATTTGTAAATTATATTTATTTTTATTACTTATTTAATATATTTTTACTTTATGTTTGTATTTGTACTGACTATTGTGATACTACTCTAAAGTTGTAACCGCATGTAAATAAATAAATAAATAAATGTAAACAAACTCGCTAATCGTGCGTAAAGCTGAAGAATTCCTCTTCTTTACCGCGCTAGCGTGGTAAAGAAGAGGAATTCTTCAGAACTATGAGACGCGCATGCGCAATGAATACAAGTACGTAAATAATCACTTTCTACGCATCTAAACAGAGATATAATGTTTATATTTCGTATCAATCGTAGATAAAAAATCTTTGTGTTCTTCTCTTGAGATATGGAAAAATTGAAAATTAAGCTTTAATGAGAGCTTGAGATTTCCGCCAAAATCTCAAGCTCTCATTCACTCTCCTCCCATTTTTTTTCTCGATTTTCCTGAGCTGTCAGAGTTAAAAAGTATAATGTGTTTACTATATAATCATGCTGATAAATAATAACATTTTTATTCTTAACTTTAAATATTGCTTGTTAAAACCATGAATTCTATAAATGAGTTGCTGTCAGCTTTCTTAGCTAAGAGACTGATTTTTAACACACAAGACTATGGTTCTAAAGGGAATTTTCTTGTTTTAAAAGGTCATTAGATGAAGTTTAATAGTGATAACATTATCAACTGTTTGATTCTCCAATGTGTGATATTAACTCATCATTTTAAGAAGGAAAAAAATAAAAATAAACTACGTCTTCACACAAACTAGTTGTATTAACAAATAACCGGTTTCGGCTGCTTAATAGCCATCTTCAGATTCTAAATTAGTTGTTCTCTGTAACATGGTATCGAAGTGAATGTTAATCACTTCGATTATAATATTTCTTCGCATGAATAATTATTCACTTCGATACCTTGTTACATTGAACAAAAATGGTTATTAAGTAGCCAAAACCGGTTATTTGTTAATACCAATACTTTGAGTGAAGACCTAGTTTATTTTTATTTTTTCCTTTTTGTTTTGAAGTGATGAGTGATAACATATTAAAATCAAATTCTGTTACTTGCTTCAATTTTATCTAGTTGAATAAACAAAAACTAATAAATTACAATTATCCTCTATTTAGAATGCTTAAGTCGAATAAAGAATTCTATGTAACCTATTTTCTTTCTTTTTTTTTAAAGATGATACCAAGATGTCTTCTGGTTGGCCATACTGCTCCTATAATGTGTCTATCAAAAGCCAGTGTTGTTCTTGACAATAATTATGTGGTCAGCTCTTCTGAAAATGGGTAGGCCATTTAAACTCTTATTTAACTTCTTTTATCTTTTAGAACACAGTAACATTCCTTTACTCCTGTTTCCTTCCAAATCTTTTTGCTTTTTATTCTTTTGAGGCTTCTCTCCATCCCTCTTTGTGCTACTTTCCAAGTTTGTGATGTATATGTCATATGTAAGACCGGTATCATGCAAGATTCCAATACTATTCCATTCTTTTTAACACTGATTTTCTCATTTTTTTTTTTAAAAAGCTTTATTGACCAGTATTTTTTCAATGACAAAGCAATTCTTCTCTTTATTTTTTTTTCTCCCATTCTGTTTTCAAAGCTTTCTAGCTGCCCTAAATATAGGTACCGATCTTTTTCCATTGAAGTTTCTTCACTCTATTTAGGTCTGTTTGTCTTGAGAAAGGTGTTATCTTTGTTAAAATAAAAATTGGATGTCCAAGATTTCAAGATAGAACGGTAACTGTGTTGTAACTATAACGTTTGGTGTAGAGTTATAATTTCATATCTAGGCTAGAAATTTACCTGTCATCCCTCGTATATCTGTATTATCTAATAAGTCAAACAACTCAGCCTCATTATGCTTCTATAGTAAATGAAGGTGTCCTAGGCAATATTTCTATACTTCTTACAAATACTTTTACTTTTTAATTTAAATCAAATTATAATTATTATTAACTACAGGGGGCCGGTGTAGCCGAGGGGTTAACACACTCGACTCTGAAACCAAGGTCTAAACCCCGGCTGTGAGTTCGAATCCCAGCGGGGTGAGACATGTTTCACACTGATGATCTCATCGATTAGATGAGTAAAGTGGCCGGATAACCCCCGTCCTGTAATGACCTAAAGCTGTTGAACGGGACTAAAACTACAAACCAAAAAAAAAAAAAAAAAAAAAAAACTACAGGAAACAGACAGAGAAAAAAATACACTCCAGCGCCGGGATTTGAACCACGGGCCTCGCTCGAGTACAGCGCTCAACCAATTAAGCTACTCAGGAGAATGAGTTTCTCTGACGTTAATATTACCTTGTCCCAAATTTAAGCTTTCAATTTCCCACAAGTCTTAAGCCAGGTCCACACTATATAACAGAACTCCATATAACATGTAACATGTTATATAACTTTGTTGCAGGAAGTTATATAAACATTACAATAACTTGTTCAATAACATTGTTAAATAACCTGTCTGTCCATACTACTTCTACATATAACCAAGTTATATAAAATACTACATAACAAAATATTTAAAAGCATGTGTAGTAGTTCTGATAATGTCACGGAGTGAGGACGGCGTAGTGCTTGCTGCAGCAGCCTGTGTAATTTTGGCAAGACGAAGACGGCAAACGAATTGTCGCAGATATTGCATTCAGCCTTCATTAAAAGCTTGACAAGTTTACAGTTTAACCTCACTTTTATTCGATCTTAGGGCAGATGATTTGGACCCACGGAGATAAGAAAAACATTTCAAAGTTATATAGTGTTTTGTTATATAGTGTGGACCTGGCTTTAGAATTCAACATTAATGGCATAGAACTAGGCCGAGAAATAACGCTTATAATTATAAAGTACCCAATTAGTACCTGTACCTAGTACAATCAATTAGAAATTCATATTTTAACGATTTTGGTAGTATGAATATGTGATTAATTAATTATTAATTTAAATTGAAATTTAAAATGTAATTTTGACCCTGTCTGTCCATTCCAAAACTTTTAATACATTTTTTCACTTATTTCCTTTTTGTTTGACTGATTTTAAACTTTTTACTTTAGAGTGAAACTTTTATCAAAAAGTTTGGATTTTAATAGTTATGATTGTTTATTTTATTTTAATTATATAATGTTTAATATGCTACAGAGAAATGTGCACTTGGGATCTGGTTGATGGCAAATGTAAGGAGCTTGCTAAACTTCCATACGTACATACTAGCATTCAGGTAAAGATTTTTTGGTTTTATTAATATATTACTATTAGTTAAGAATATATATTTTTAACTGAAAGGTATAGAGTGTATTACTTTCATAAATACGTCATAGATATGAGCACATAATAGATTTAAAGTACATCAGTTAGGTTGTTACTGTGCTCCATACTTTCTTATTTCTAATTATAATTTTTTATTGATGTATAAATACTATTTTTGATAATTAAATAATCTAAAAAAAGGAAACAAATAAAAAATAGAAATACTATTATAAGCTAATATGTGGTTAATTTAAGAAATACATATTTTTTAATCAACTTTTTTCCATCAGATTCTTAATTGATCAAGCATAGCGAGTTCTTTATTTAGAGACAGAATTTAAAAAGTTTGTTTGTCTAACAATAATGTGTAAAAATTTACTGATTTGAGCAAAATTCTGCACACAGGTGTCTCCCAGCATTTGTGACAACTGTATTAGTCCAGGACATAGTGTGCAAAAACGTCTGACTAACATCAAGCTAATTTTTTTTTGTACAAGTTAATCTTTTGGTGTCTTTTAAGAATATGTGGTTTGCTAAGTTCATCTGCAGGATATAGCTTGGTAACAGGCATTTAATTTAAAAAAAAAACAAAAAAAAACTGTTGAAGCGGTCATGTCCTGCCAATTATGGTGGACAATGTGATTTTCATGATCCTGTTTGAGTGATGCTTGAAAATCAAGTTGATGTTAGTTTGTCATTTGATAGGTTAGTTATTCAAATCAAAATGGTCTGGGGTATTACTGTATATTTACATGGTCTTACTTTAATAATAATAATTTTTATTATAACTAAATTAATTAATTATTTTTAAATATTAAGTGAAGCAAAAAATAAAGTTATTTATAATAGTAATTGTTAAGAATTTGTTGTCTAGTCCCCTCCTTCCTTTGAAGTTTTAAGTTATTTTGAATCGAACACTGTAGCATAATGTTACCCTCATCAAGGTCCTAACTATATTGTGCCTTGTTACACATATATATTTATATGTTATGTATAACAAGTTAATATATATTTAATATAACAGGTGGTGTTGGTTTTACTTACCCTCTGGTAAAATGTTTTTCCCCAACATAATCAATTATTGAAGTGAAGAAATAAATTTCTTACATCTAATGAATCTTGATTGTAAATATTTTATTTTTATATGTTTTAGCTAGATTTAAAATCACTTATAACATGTGTTTCATAGGCTTATCGTTTGGAAGGAATGGATGACGCTAAACTATTCTGCAATGGATACTATGCAGAAGTTCTTATTATGGATCCATTCAGTCTTGAGGTTCTTTTCACTTTGTCCTCAAAGGTAAATCCAGATTGGGTTAGTGCACTTCATGTCCTCAAACCCCATAAAAGGAAAGGTTTGTGAGATTATTTTTTTTTAAAATGAGTATAATAACTTCCTTTGTCTTCATGTATTGAATTTTTTTTTTAATGTTCTCCAGAATGTTTTTTTTTTTTTTTTTATGTATTATACTGAATGTTAAATTTAAAAAGTATTCTATTTTAAAAATACAAATGTTAATACTTAGGTGCAAAGGCTATTCAGGTAATTATACATAGGCTAGAGGAGATTGAATGAGCCATTGATTGTTGAGTCGGGGGGATTCGGATCCAAGATTACCGTGTATAACCCTTCAATTCAAAGAAAAAAAAGATAGAGCTCAGAAGAGGGATATAAATTATAAAAAGAACACAAAGTAAGCCTAAGTGAAGGGGGCCTGGTCACTAGTTGGAAGGATGACCACATCCTCTGACCACACAGCTCTGGGTTTGATTCGCAGATTGGGCCCCCTGATCAATGTCCACCTAGCATTGCTTAAACAAATGGAATGCTGCTTAAAGAGTTAGCGCTGCCATGTTTTGGGGTCAAAACCTGGTTTGGTCAATCTGATCGACAATGATCGATCTCTTGGTTTGAAAAAATCGAGATGCGACCCATCAACAATTCACTCAAATGTAAAGATTTTAGTCTTCCAACCCGAGTTTGTTCAGTTGACCCACTTAAGTGGTACGTCTTTGGGTATAAAGCCCCCGAAATTAAAAAAAAAACCCAAGCACCTTGAATATATAAGGGTTTTATTAACACCTAAATAATAAAGAAAACAAAATTTATACTGGGCTAGTGAGATGGTGAGTAGTGTGGTGGTCAAGTCTTGAATCCATATTCGTCAGCAAACTGGTTCCCATTTGCCCGGGTGGGCGTTCAAATTAAGACTGGCACTGGAGAATTATGTATCTGGATGAATATACAAGGAAGGACTGGATCTAGTGGCTATGGACACTGGATAGATACATGTGTCCGGGCGGACGTACCAATTAGTATTTACACTG
Organism: Gerris lacustris; assembly: GCA_951217055.1. Classification (NCBI taxonomy): domain Eukaryota; kingdom Metazoa; phylum Arthropoda; class Insecta; order Hemiptera; family Gerridae; genus Gerris; species Gerris lacustris. Next base: position 49,308,050 of record OX578278.1, read on the forward strand.
GAGATGAATATGCACTCAGGTGGACTTATCATTTTCACTTATTCACTTCTATATCTTATGACTGGCAAAAGTGTATGCAAATGCTGTTCTGACCAGGTTGATCAATACAAAGATTTGCTAGGAATATAAAAGGTCGAAACAAAGATTATGTAGGTAAAGGGGGACACAAGTGTGTCCTCTTTTTTTAGGGCTCAGCTACTCGGCTGAGCCCTAAAAAAGTATGAACAAAAAATAGAAGTAAAATTAACGTGGGCTTTAAAATATATAATTAAAATAAATATAATAAAATGAACTTTGATTTTAATAGTAATCTTAGAAGAGATATGATTGAAGTATGGGTGTATTATGATAAACTTTTTTAATATTTAGAAATTAATATATTGAAAATTCTAATTTACATAGCCCTATATTATTTATATAGCTCTTTGCTATTTGATTGATTTGTTTTGTTCAGACGATGTTGTTCTTGGACTAACTACATCTGGGACAGTCAAGATGTGGACTTTATCTGGAGCCGAGTTGAAACAATCTGAACAGATGTTTGAAAATGAGAGCAAGCAAATTCGATGTCTTAATGCTCTGGCTATGACCTGCTGTCAGCAAAATCAACGGACTGTCCTTATTGTCACATCCAAATATTGGCAGGTAATGTATAGATTTGTTTTAATTTTATAACTTCTTTAACCCTTTCGCTGCGGGGGACTCTGAGTGGAACGGTACCCCAGGTACAGGACTATTCTACACAAAACTACTCCCCTCTACGGCATTGTTTTACACCTACACCGCTTTTTATCCTAACTTTCTAGTTAACAAAAAATGTGTGAACAGAGGAAATCAAATGTACAACCAAATACTAAGTGTTTGTTTTTTCTTGATTCAGTGTTTTTGTTTTTTTCTTTAGGGAACAGGTCAAAAATCCTTACGTTAAAGTACTAATCTTAAGGTATATTTTAAAAGTATAACATTTTATGGATTGTTATTATAAGGGGAAAAACAACAACCCCAAGTCCCTAGGTAGTGAGAGATAAAACACACCTTTAAAGGGGATTAACCTGGGAGACAGACAATTTTTCTAGGATTTAATTCTTTTAAATAAATGCCAGAGGTGTAATCTAAAGTAACGTTGAAGTAATAATATTTTTTAGGTCAATAGAAAAAGTACAATATAGGGTGGGTTGATATTATTATGGCAATGAAAAACTTAAGCATTAGTAGCGTGACCTGTGAGGGTTGACCTCGAGAGCTACGCATTTCTTTAGGAATTATATTTTTTCTATAATCTAGCGGCCATGTGAACAACTTATTAATACTATAGACAACCACTAGAGAATGCTAGTTGCATCTAAAAATATTTCTGACACTCACAGTTCCATTGAAAACATCGTAAAATCTCATGCCGGCTATAACCGGCATCAGGCAAGGTGGCACAACTTTCTCATGCCGGCTATAGCCGGCATCAACAGCGAAAGGGTTAAAGGCTTATTTCTTTATTTTGTTATGAGATGTAAATGAAACTTCCTTTTTTTATCTTTATTGTTTAACACAACTACATAATTTCATGTTATAAGTGTTTTTCAGAGGTTAAATTTTTTTTTCTGGCTATGAGTAATGTGAGAAAGGTAATAGCCCAGTGACTATTCCTTTCGGCTGGGAAAAATGATTAAGGAGGGCTGGGAGAAATGATTAAGGGATTTAGGTTTTTTTGGTTGATAGTTACACTTGTAAATGTATAAAGGTAAATGAATATTAAATGTGTGAGTGAATGAAATGAAATTAAGTGGAGATTAAAGAATAAAATTAAATATAAAAATTATGTGACGAGAAGATCTCTAGGCCACTGCCTCTTCAGGCGATGAGGCGGGTTATCTGAAATAATTTGGAATGCAAGGAGTTCTATTAAGGGATTGGGGTGATTGTGTAGAGATTCGTGGAATGTGTGGTATCAGGATACGGATATGTCTCGGACAAAAGGAATATTGAGATCGGTGTGGAGAGTGAGGTTGGAGACGTAGAAGGAGATGATAGTCCTTTTTCTTTGGGTTTTAAACAGATTAATCCTTCTTAAGTACATTGATTCTTGTGGAAATATTCTTTTTGGTTTCCGAACAACTCAGTTTTCAAACAGTTTTACGGAATGGATTTAGTTTGTGTACCAAGGTTCCACTGTACATAACAAATTAATACATTTTTTTTTTCTTTCAGCCCTCTATTTGATTTTCATTTCATAATAAATGCTTCCAAATAAAACATTCACCACTATAAATTAAATTTAAAAGTTAAAGAGTTAAAATTGTGTAATATTTATTTTCATATTTTAAATAAGGGTAATTGGTGTTACAGATCTACGATGCTGGAGATTTCTCAGTCCTATGTTCCGTTATGTCTGCTAAGGGAGAACGTTGGATTACTGGTCAGTTTCTTGCTCCTGACAAAGTGCTGATTTGCTCTGATGATGGCAAAGGTTATATGTACAAATTACCTGCAAAGTTAGTATACACATTTATATATATATACTTAGGGTTATATTTTATAAGTCATGGAATTTTCATTTTTATTCCTCTTATTTTACATGCTAACATTCATACATCATGCATACATTTTCATAGGCACCTATGTCAATGCTACTGGTACTGACAGTACTGGGTACATCAGTGGTTGCTGGGTAGTGTGTTTTTTTGGTTCTGGTTATTAAGTTATTTTTATTTTTCTGAAGGTTTTGTTCATTTTGGTGGCAGCTCTTTTTTTTTTTTTTTAAATTTATTTATATATCTGTGATATTGTCAGTTATAGTTCAGTAATGATATATATGTTATTTTGTGCATCACTTAAAATCATCTGTTCTGTGTTGATGCTTTAATTAACAGGTAGAATTTTAATTCAGATTATTGAACATTTGTTAGGTTTAGCTCTGTACTATTTAAGTTCCTGGGCTACAAGTCCCTTGTCCTATAAAATTTCCAGCTCCTATAAAAAATTACCTGACCTATAAAATTACAATCTCCTTTGGATCCTACTTATCTAGACATGACTAAGGCTGACTCTGTCCGTAGACTAGTTAGTTTTATTAAATATTGTTATCTTAAAAAAATAAGGTTATTTTTCTTTTTCTCTCTTTCTGACCTAGGAGAAAACACGGAAGTCAAATATATTTAACAAACACATTTCAGTCATTCCTGATTATATTACTTAGCAATCACAGTAATGGTGTCTTTCTCTCTTACAATTTGCTCTTTACAAATTTCTCATCAGCACTATAATTTTACGACCTTTTTTATGAATGAAATAAAATGCTGCATTTTTTGAGCTTTGTGAAATTTATATTTTCATCCTAATTTAATTTAGATTTTCTAAAAGTCATGAGAGGAGCAAATTGGTATCTCTAGCCACTAAATATTAAAGAACAATGGGAGTCAGTTTATTTTGACGAGAAAGTTATATTGGAAAAATACATGTTAATTTATTTTGATCAAGATTTAAAATAATAACCCAGTGCTTCATACAAAACAAACATTAACGGGAGCTCAAATGTTCAAATAATGTGAAACAAACAAAATATATTAATTATAGTGCCATGAGCTATGCTAAGAGTGCTAAGCACTCTTATTTATTGCTAAGAGGAAATCGCTGATTGGTTATTGTTCTTGCAACCTAGGCCGCACAAACAGATCACCTGAATTCTAGGCTGAAACCTAGGCCAAAACACCAATAAATTTGTTCAAACCCCAGAGAGGTGAGACATTTTGACTCTGATGATAGAGTATGGGAGTAAAGTGGCTGAACTCAAGATAATTATGTGTTAATAGAGACACAAAATAAGCAGCAAACTAATAAGAAGAATATAATATTACTATGGGAAGAAGAAGATAAACTGTGGGGATGAAAATTGGATTTTATCAGTTATAAATTTATCATGTTTATCTGTCTTTCTATTTTTTATTTACTGATTCTAATTTTTATTTACTGATTAATTGCATTTTATTCTTTAGCATTTTAAAGTTTATAATTAGTAAACTTTTGTTTAATATATCAGTATACTGGTAGTTACTAATTAGGGGGGGGGGGGGGGATTTGAATTAAATTTTTTGAAGTAAAAGATAAGTTTTTGTTTTGACAATGAAATAATTAAGATAAACCCTTAAGAACTCAAGTTTATAGAGTAAAAATAACTCAATAATTAATAACAAAAATAATAGTGTTAAAATTAAATATTGTATCTTAAAAAAAAAAAAAAAAAGTATAAAATAGGCTTAAATAGGGATTGATGTTTATTTATGATATAGCAATATTGCTCTTGAAACTTTATAGTGCTGGGTAATAAAGCTCTCCCACAGATTCTAATGGATATTCTAAAGTTAGTGTTTACACAGTTCCATATCCAGTGTTTTTTTAAAGTACATTCTTTAATTTAACGTTTGTTGTATTTAAACCCTTGTAATTAAAGATTAGAATCAACCTAATAAACTGACACTGAAGTGGTAAAATAATATCTACTGTCAATGTTTGCACACAATAAATATTTGGACTTATATTTACACTGAAAAATTAGTTGTAGATAGGAGAAAATCAATAGTATATATTTAATAATTTTTTTCATACATCTTTATTGTTCATTGCTTGATAACAAGTAGTGGCAACTACAAGTTTATTTGTGATCAGAGTTCAAATTACTCTCATTCATAAACTTTTTTTTTTTTTAAAAAAAAACATTATGCTTAACAAAGAAATAAAATCCTTTTCTGCTTTTTCTTAGTCTGCATTTCATAATTTTTGAGTTTCATTATAATTAAAATTGATTTAGAAAAATAAAGTCTACATTTTCTAGGGGCTTTTTGTTAGCATGTTAGAAGCATGTAGGCATAGTTCAGCACTTGTTCAGCTACATCTTCTTTTACTAATTAACAATCATTTTAAATTTGTGAAAACATTTCATGCTCTGTTATAGATCTTCATTTCCTTGGATAATGTAATCTATATATATAAAACTAAGAGTGACAGTGACTGATCATCAAAAATTCTCCTACTTCCCATTGACCTAGAGATTTGAAATTTGGTACATAGATAGAGTGTACCATAAATAGGAAAGTGCGGCCATTTTGATTTCGATATGTGTCCGCCATATTGAATTATAGCCGCCATCTTGGATTTTTTCATCAGTAATACTCCTACTTCCCATTGACCTAGAGATTTGAAATTTGGTACATAGGTAGAGTGTACCATAAATAGGAAAGTGCGGCCATTTTGATTTCGATATATAGCCGTCATATTGAATTATAGCCGCCATATTGGATTTTTAAAACACGTGTATATTTTTATGTGTCGTATATCGTTTTAAAGGCCTTGATTAATACTTTAATGTTGTGGTATTTATTTATTTTTAAAATTTTTTGTACGGGTACATTTGTACCGATTTGTACTTTTGGTTCAGGTTAAGAAGGTGAAATAATTTTTTTAAATTTTATTTTTACATTTATTAGAATTCATTAGCCTAAATAATGATCTTATACATGGTTTGATTTTTAAATATATTTTTGGTACCTATGGGTACACGGGTACAAATATGCTTTTAAACACAAAACCTACTTTCATGTATATCGTTGAAAAACTCTTGAATAGGCCTTTTAATGTAGTTATGTAGTGTTTTGTGATATTTTTACTTTTTAGGGGGGTAAAATTGAAAAAAGTCCTTATATAGCTGTTTTTTGACAATGGTTCCTTAGGTTTTGGTTGAAATTTAAAACATTGTTATTATTTTTTACTCTCCTTTTCGAGACGTTTACGAATATACCTCATTTATTTTGTTATCTTCATTTTGACTTTTTCGGGTAAAAAAATCACAGGGGTGGCTTGACGATTTTTTGGTAAAAAATAAAGTTTGTACTATCTTCATGAAATTTGTCACGCTTATAAAAATGAAAAATACAAGACGAAAGTGCTCTTGGACTTTTTTTTTCCAAGACTCTTAGTTTCCGAGAAAAAGCCACTCAAAGTTCATATTTGGCAATTTTTGGGGTTTTCGATTGGCCATTTTTTGGGCTTTAAAAGTGCTAAATGGTAAACTGACGGCATATTCGTAATCTACTCGACGGGGGCTTTAAAAAAACGTATAGTTTGTATGGGGTTGTCGACAACTTTTTTTGCCCAAATTTTCCGGCTCAAAATCTGGGCCCAAAAATAGGGAAATTAATAAAAAATTAAAAATATGAGAAATATTGATTCGATTTGATTTAAAATTTGTATGCATGCCTTATTTAATATTAGGAACTCGGAAAAAAATTAATACTTGAACATTTTTGTACACATGTGTACTTTTGGTACATACGGTACCTAATGTGTTATTTTAACTTGAGATTTTATGTTGTGAAACAATGTGTTATTAGTAATGATTTTATTTAGTAAGCTTTATACCATTCAGTGAATTTAATTTGTTTTAATATAATGTTGGTACCTATATGAGGTACATGGGTACAATGATCGAAATATATCATATTATATATAATTTTACAGTGCTTGAAAAGTACTTTCATTGTTGTTATGTACACTTTTTCAAAATTTTACATTTTAAGGGGTGTAAAGCATAAAAAACCGTTAATTTATCTGTTTTTCCGAATTGGTTTTTTAGATTATAATTTAAATGGAAAACTAATTAATAATTTTTTACTGCTCTTATCGAGACCTTTACAACAATACCAATTTTGATAATATTCGATGAATGAATAAACCACTGCTGCTGCTCAGCAGAGTAAGGATTTTTTATTCGATAGACTGCTGCGCATTTGATTTGTTTTGATTTTTTTTTTAGTTCCGTGAATTGTTGGTTGAGTTAGTCTAATTGTAGCCGTTACTCTTGGCGACAAGCTTTCTACATCAATTTTCTGGTGTTTAATTTGACATAATATGACCAACCAATGAGAGAAGACTTTGAGAAAGGCTTGGGTTTGTCTTTGTGGGGGGGTGCATTGTTTTGTTTATTTTTGACACATTTTGACAGTTTTTGATACGGCGCGGCAATAAAAGAATAAAGTGTATAGAAAAATAAAAATATAAATTAATCAAATATAGATATATGTATAAAATTACAAAATAACAAACTAAGACATACAAAACTTTTACCAACAACAGTTTTATGAGTTAAGATTTCATTTCTGATGCAATAATATTATTAAATAAAAAAAAATTACACTGTTAAACAAAATACATTATCCACATAATTAGTGCCAAGTAAATATGTAGGAAATATAAAAACTTATGGTTAAATTCATTTATAATGAAAAATATATTTTATATAAAAAAAAGCAGGTCATATATTTAATTGAGATAAAATGTTTAAAAATAAGCAATAAAAAATAATATAAACTAATTGCACTAAAATATAAAATTATTTAATAAAAAAGATATATTACTTATATTGTTTTAATTATTTTTTACACCTAGCGCTAACTTCTAGACGAATAAGGCACGCGAAGCGTGCCAATTCGGCTAGTTTACTTTATATTTAGGTCCAGATAGTTTGTAACTGTATAATGTAATCTGTATAAATATGTTACATTGTGTGTATTTATTATGTTTGTTAAGGCAACAATTCAATAAAATAAAATAAAAACAATTTGCTCATTGTCTTCTGAGTATTATAGGATTCTACTAAATCCTATAAAAAAGTGTCTAATGTAGAAACGTTGCAACGATGAACAAAGTGGGTACATTGAAATAATGGCATAAGCTCAGTTACGAGTTGCATTGTAGTATCCAGGAGGTTCTAGATTAAATTTCCAGTGGGGCCAATTACTTACCACATCGGTCTTGTCCCATCACGTCTTCGGTGTTTTGTAAAAAAATTATACTTTTGGTAGTTCATCCATCTATGCGTCGCATCTCAGATCATATCTCCCGACCTTTTGTAGCTAAAGATTTGGAATTTGGTATATAAGTTAAACTTTTTTGCCCAAAAACAGGAAAAATATTGCGAACTTCACAACTCAAAATTCCTTCCTTCAACGAGCAAGTGCGAACTGATTGCAACATTTTTTATTTTTTATAATTTTTGAGTGGGGTATCATTTTAAAGGTATTTAAGAGTTGATCACAAATATATATCGCTTTTCCAAAATGGTGGACATTTTACCCCCAAAATTACCATAAGGACAGGTCCTAATAATAAGGAAAAAATAGATAAATATACATCTCTGTGGGCCAATGAGATTTCCAGGAGTTAATATAAATAAGTCAAATTTTAGAATTTTTGGTTGCCTTGTGACACTCACTTCTACAACGAACATAAATAAAATAAAAAAACACAAGGTTAAGTTTGGCCAAATGCCTTCTACTTGTCAAAAGAGAAATATAGCTTTATTTAGACATACATAAATTGCCAAATAAACTACCTAAGAAATTAATGACCTTGTTCTTTATAGAACAGAAAAACTCACATAAAGGTTTGAAAATTAAATTAAATAAAGTTCTTACCAGACTAAAGGATTTGGATAATGGTTTCGAAAGAGAAATTTTGAATCATACAAAATAGCCAGAATAATTATTAGTATTGGACGCCAGTCAGACTTATCTGACGACAAACAGACAGAATTTTCATACGTTAATACTGAATAACAAACTGATATCTTTCTATCCCAATGGGTATGAAAGGCTTAAGTGAGTATCGCAAATTGCGGTTAGCTCAGATAGTGGATTCGAGAATAACTAAATTATTTACTTAAATGTGTTGACTTGCCACTTTAAGGTGAAATCTATATTCCATTCCTTTACCTAACCTACATAAGTTTTTATAAACTTTAAAAAAAGGGTTAGACTTCTCAGTCCATGTAGAAGTCTTCTCCTCTGCTTCACCGGATGTTCAAAGCTGTGCTGCCTTTGGAAATCTTGATCCGCAGATAACCTGCTCACATGGCTGTTAAGTCCAAACCTCGGAAAAGTGACATGTCGGGGTTTGTCCCCAAACTTGAACGGTACATAAGTTGGATAGAAGCACAACAAGAAAGTTATTTAAGATTGATTATACTTGAAGAGTTTACATCATTGCCTCTGAAATAAGCCCCGAATCGGAAAAAGTAGACCTAGTTCTCACTCTCACCGATAGATTTCGGCACTTTTCTCCACTAGAACTTTCCGCGCTACCACGGCACAGCCTAGTAATTTTTGAGTGCTGAATCATTTTAAAGGTATTTGAGAGTAGATCACAAATATATTTTGCGTTTCCAATGTGACTGCCATTTTACCCCCAAAATTACCAAATAAGTGCATACCTAAGATGCTAAAGAATAATATGCACACCTTGCTCCTCCAAAGTGCAACTTTTTATACATTTATAATTTTTATTTAAGTAAAAAAAAATAGAAAAACAATAATAAAAATAATAATGTTGGAAATATGAATTTGTATGACCGAAGAAACCCTTTTAGTAGCTTCCTGGCAAGTACTTGATGGGATTCTTTTAGGGGTGTTAACAATATAAATAATAATTTTTTACAGTCTTAACAAAACAAGTCTTATACTTAATTTTTTAATTAATTTACTCTAACATGAATGTTTTCACGAGATTTATTCAATTTCATCATATTATCATAATAGTAATATTGTTTCTTATGTTTTATCTGATGTTTTTAATTTTTTCCTACCAGTTTCTAAAGCAAATCATTTCTTTATATTTTAATATAAGTTGTATCAAATATTAGAGAAAATTGCTTACACACACACATAATATAGACAATCCTTGACTTATGAATGTTTGACGATTGAATGTTCAACTTACTAAATGTTTTTCTTCAAATTTTATTTTTTTTACGTACTCACCAACGTACTCTATAATTTTATTTTTTTAAATATTAGTATTATTGATAATATATTTAGTTACCTACAAGGCCTAATCAAAAAGTACCGGGACTGTTTGAATTGAGCTCAAATAGAGGGGTCGACATACAAATGAGTTTCAGGAATATCTAAATTCATAAGTTGAGGTTTGTATATATATATATTTAATATATATATACATATTTAAATTTAAAGCTTCATCTTTCATATATATATATATATATATATATATATATATATATATATATATATATATATATATATATATATATATATATATATATATATATATATATATATATATATATATATTTACAGTGAAGAAGTTTAACACGGAACTGAGGGGAACAAAATATTTTTTGAGTTAAATTATGCTTACAAAAACACCAATATTTTTTATGTAAAATTTTATTAATTTACACTTGTAGGTCTATATGTACATAAGTTTGTGTATTGCTCTGCATATGTATTGTCCAACATCATATTTGACACACACACTATTTACATTTCAAATTATTATAGGTTATGTATAAAAACTTCAATAGTTTTAAATTTTAGCAGTTTATATTTGCTCAACATTTCTCTAACATTTTACACATAGAACAACTTTTAATTTAAAATACAAAATTTATTGATGCTGACGAAGATTCGACAACTTTCTTAAATTCAAGCTATAATTCCAAGTAAGAAAAAATTGGTTTCTAGGAGATAGGTTTAATTCTCCGAGTAAAATGTCACAGGAAAGGGGGTTGTTTATATAAAAAATATCGTCTGGTCTTACCTCCTCTCCCTTCGGTGTTGGTATTTCAAAGCCGTGTTAAAAGGCTCTCTTCTGGGTGCCTCATTTTTATTTCAGACCCCTCTACATTCTCGCCAGCTTAAATAAGGTGCACTTATCTAGTTAGTTCTGAGAAGCGAAATCTTTTTATGCTAAGCAACTTTTGCTTTGTGTTAAAAGAAAATATGTATGTATGAAAATACCCAGCATTTTGTCAGGACCATCATATTATTTTGTGTTAACTGATTTTTCATGTTAAGCATTTTCGTGTTAAACATGTTTCACTGTATGTATATACAGTAGGGCCTTGTTAATCCGGACAAATTCTGGCACAGGGTTGTCCGGATTAGTGGGATTTCCCGATTATTGAGGTTTTTGAAAAATAAAGTAAAACTTTTATTGTACTTATGAATAAATAACATTTTTACAACACAATAAGTGTGTTTCAGGGAGATAATACAAACACACAATCAATCATAAAAAAGGACCGTAAAATCATTATTTCTTACCATCTTATATTTGTTATTTAATATGTTGTGTCAATTTTCTGTTTTCACTAACTTTTTTTTTTTTAACAATCTTTAGTATTAAAACAATCTTATAGTGTGTGATTGTTGTTACACCTTTGCAATTTCATACAGTTTTTTTTAAATCTTTTGTATGTCTATAATTTATTGATGGTGTGTTGATTTTTATTTACATTTATAAAACTTCTATCTTATTTAAAATGCATTTTCTTAAAATTATTAACCATTCTATTTATACATATATCTTTTTTTTTGTATGAAATGATTATTATTTTTATTAATTATATAAAAAAATCAAGGATTATAGAGTAAGTATGGAACAAATTTGGGTGCACATAGAGCATGGCTGATATATCAAAGTATAAATTAACATATTGCTTGTGTTTTTTGTTTTCCTTTTTCAGCAAACTAAGAGGCAGACAGTTTAACCAACAACGGTACGATTATTACATACACTCGTTTAAAAATACATTTCAATTTTTCCCTATTTTTTTTTCTCTCCCCTTTAATAACACAATTCACTTTTTTTTGTTTTCTTTTTAACCCTGTTTTCTTTTCAACTCAGTTTTTTTTTTTTTTTTTTTTTTTTTTTTTTTTTTTTTTTTTTTATCAAAAATTTAACAATATTTAAAATTATTTTATTGGTTTTATTATTGCCTCTCTTTTTTACAACACTTGAAAGGACAATAATAATATTTATTACATTTTATAATATTATAATTTTAATTAATATTTATAATTTTTGCATGAATACCTTACTAAATATCAATATTATTTAATAATAATATTTATTTTCTTAATTTCTTTTACTAAGGCTGGTACTGACAAGGTTGGAAGTTAAAATCTATTTTTATGCAGTATATAAGTGTTTGGTCATGAAGGGGTAAACAAGTGCTGAAGATGATTTTGTAGTTTCCAATAGGTTAGTAAAAGTAAGTGTTAACTTTTACTAATATATATATATATATATATATATATATATATATATATATATATATATATTTATATAAACCACAGGCCTTATGATGTCTCTAAAGAACAAAATAGATCAAATTAAATGAAATAATTTTGAGTATTTTTTACCCTTCATCACCCAACCTTTTAGAGCATCAATATTAACAGGAAACCACAACATTATAGAGTTAAATGTCTAATGTGCACTTTGAATTAGCAAATATATCTCTAATGGTACTTTTTGTTATTTAAGTCATGATCCTTAATATTAGGATTATAAAATTTGTTCTTAAAAAGTTTAGTTAAAGTATGTAGGTGCCTTACCACTGGCCAGCTTTAGACCTTAGTGGCAGTAGTAAGGGGGCTGGGAGGCAAAGCCTAGCAACTAGACTGCATTCGGGTCCTTTTTGCCAACCCCTGAGCTCACACAATTGAACTACCAACTGACTCCTCAGTCTTACCCTTGAATTTCAAGGGTAAGACGGATTACAAAGGAGAGAATGTCTTGCCACTTACCTTTAGACCTTTTATGTAAGTTAGTGTCTGGCAAATTAGCTGGCCGTCCACTTACAGACCTGTTACTGTAAGTTAGTCTAAGCTATGTCTAAGTCATTGTCAAATTTGTAAAATATTACAGATATCTACATAAAAATTTTTTAGGTAGGGAAGCTGTTTTCATGTATAGAATATCCTAAAGTTTGAGGTTTTAAGGCAAAATTCCTTTGACTTGAATCAAAATTATGGAAGTATAATGTTTAAAAAATAAAATGCACTGATTCAACACTGGCTAACTATTGTAGAAAATAGATTCTACATAAATAACATTCTATAAAAATGAGGGTAGTTATGACAACCTCACCCTTTTCTGATTTCTCTCTTATACTCTATATAGAAATAAATCTTAATTTTTAGGGTCCGTAGGCAATACCAAGGACCCTTATATTTTCCTGCGTGTGTCTGTCCGTCCGTCCTCTCACCTGCTCTCACGGCTACACGTTACGTCCGATCTCTTTGAAATTTGGCATGTACGTGTCTTGAACCTACCCACATATTTTAAAAATATAGCGACTTAAAAAAAAATATTTTTCAAAAAAATTAGGGTAAAAAAACTTAAGGGTTAAAAATGGTTTGTTTTTTTTCGACACCGTAAGGGGTATCATATAAAAGGATACATCGAGCTGATAACAAAAATATATAATTCTTTGGATATAACTTTGATAGGGCGAGCATAGGCAAGTTTGAAGTGGGTGTGAAACGTGTCCCCCCCCCCTTCTATCTTGCTTATGTGAAGTGCAAAAAATCTGAAAAAATTCCTGAACATTCTTCGACCAAAAGTAAAGATACCACTTTTTTGAAATTTCGAAAAAAATATTATTTTATTTTTTATTGACAAAATACTTTTTTTTTTTTATAATTATGGTCTTTTCGATGTATTTATATGGTTGTAGTCCGGTTCAGTGGCAAAAAAATACTTTATCAGAGTGTGTTTTGAGAATATCAGAGCCTTAGAATGGTTCAAAGTAAGCTTTTTAGCATTTTTAAAAAAACACTGTTTATACACTTTACAGTTAAACACTATATAGTGTGGCCTACGGACCCTCCCTGTGTGCTGACACTAGCACACACTTGACCCGTTTATTTTGAATAGGATGACCTCTGAGAATTATTGTCTAAAGAACCACTGATGTATACCATTTTTTTTTTTTTTACAATATAAATCAATAATTTTAGGTCTTGGTTTGTGTTTGGCCATGTTATCTCCTCACGTTTGTTAAAAAATAGTGAACTTATGCTGAGTAAAATTAAGATTAAACATAATCAATGTTTTGTTTAATTGGGTAATGACAATTTCAAATATTTTAATACAAACTGGTTTTTATTATTATAATTGACATTTAATTTTTCTTTCTTTTTTTTTAAATAAACAGATTATCTTTCTATTAATTTGTGTCAAAGATAATCAAAAGACTGTCCGAGACTTGTATCATTGAAAAAGGATGAACCCCTGCTGCAGAGGCAATCTTTTCTGGCCTAGGGTTGATATGATATTATCCATCTAAGTTGTTTTTATTATTTTCCATGGTTTCTTATCATTACTTCATACTCCCAGGACTTTATATGGTTATCTGACCCTACCTAAACCATTTGAATTAATTAAGATTTGAATTAACAACCGTTGATATTATAGATTAGAATAAAATTAGTTAGGTACGGTTTTTTAATATGAACAACATATTTTAACCAAGTAGTTTCGTTAAATTTATTTACATCATCAGGGTTATGAAGTAACTGTTAGATTGAATTAACAAACTGGTTGTTAGCTTGAACTAACTAACTTTTTAGATTTTATGTCTAGTATAGTCTCTTGTATGAGGGCCTTTCAGAAAGTAACCTCACATTGGCCATTGCGCACAGCAGCTATTCATTGAGAACTTTGTGCCATGTATGGACCAAGTGTTATGAGTGAAGGAGATGTACGTGAATGGGTTCGTTTATTTAAAAGTGGATGGGAAAACAATCATGATGAAGAGAGAAGTAGTAATCCATCATTAGTTACTGATGAACTCGTCGTGAAAATTGATGGAAAAGTTTGACGTTTCACAATTTCGGAGCTATTTAATGAATTTCTAGGACTGTGCTGTACGAGGTAGTCTCAGAGAGGTTAGGTTACCGGAAGTTCTGTGCTTGATGTGTGCCTAAAATTGTTACGAGCAACACAAAACTCACTCAAAACTTGCACTTCGCATTTGGTGGGGTTTTCAATTGCAGCGCACATTTCAAGATGCTATTAAAACCAAACTAGCGCTCGTACAACCTTCACTCGACCATGGCTTGATGCCTACTGATCTGCCGTGTACGTCAGTGCAACAATGGTGCTACTACTTCCCACACAGTGGCCAATCGGAGGTTACTTTTTTTCGGAGGTAACAGCCCTCATAGTTCATAGCCCTGATAATATGTGTAAAGGGACTATTTGGTTAAACTATGTTGTTTTTATCAAAAACTGTACCTCACTAATATTATTCTAATTTGAATTAAAACATTTTTTGTACACATAACTTTTCTAATGAAGATAATTCTATTTTATAAATTTGATACTGTGGTTTGACATTTAGTTGATTTTGTTACTTTTTATATTTAATCAACAAAGTTCCATTTTTTTTTAATTTAAAAATTACTAATTATAAAATTTGTCAGTACCAGCTTCACATACTGTTTTGTATAAATATACTTTAAAAATTCCAAGTACATAATTCAATTATGATGTATTATTATTTTGTTTTTAGGAAGATAAATACTTTTTTTTTTTAACTACACATTTATCTTTGAATAAAATAGGTTTTTATAATCGTTCTATAAAATAAACTAAGTAGTAAATTAATATGACTAATTTTTTTTATTGGGAATGTAATGCCCTGTTTCATTTCAAAGGGGAGTAAACTAGTGTTATTAATGATCAAATAAGATATTTGAGGAGCCTAGTATCAAAGACGGACATTTTTACATTTTTTCCGAATTTCAGTTATCGATTGTTTCTTATAGATTTTTGGCTGCTGCATCAGGTTCTGCTATCCTTTTGCATCAAAAACAACCAGAAAAGGGGTAAAAATGCAATAATATTTATAGTTTTGTTTCAAATACGGACAAGTCAACACATGTTTTGCTTTAAGTGGACATATCCGAAACAGCCAATCAGGAGGCTGCATTTTACTAACTCGTTCCTATGATGTACTGCAGGGCTTTAGCATCTGAATACCTACTCCTACCATTTTGCCATACATGTTTAGAAAAATGATACCCCGAGGGGAAATCAAAAAATCAATTTTAGTTCTAAATTTGGGGGCACTACCCCCTAAGAACTCTGAAAAACGTGGAAAAAAATTATTTCTCCAATATTATTATTCTAAACATTTTTTCCAACGTAATTTTGGACAAAACCTTGTTTTTGTTTCAAAAGCAGCTCCATTTAGCAGCTAAAATATCTAAAAAAAATTCATGTTTTCAGTACTTCTAACTAGTTTTGAGTCTATTAAGAATCTACAGAAAAAAAATCATTGCTCTAGCACCTGTAGAATTGGAGCTACAGTTTTTCGGCTCTCCTGTAAAAGTTTGAAATGTGCTCTTGTCCGTCTTTGATACCAAGCTCCTCAATTTATAAGGTAAAATACTAGACTTATTAATGACAAAAATAAACATGAAACTTTATTAATCTCTGATTGGCAGAAATCAATATTTCCAACTGATTATTTCTAATGAATAATATCTCCAGTATTTCTAATATTCGTTAGATGAGAGGCAAAGCCTAGCAATTAGGCCTAGCAGAGAAACCTTTTTGCTAACCCCATGTGTACCTCTCTTACCTCTTGGTTAAATGAATTTGTGTCAGCACATAGTTGGATAAATATAGAAAAATATTTCTTTACATCCTGATCAATAATGTTAGTGGTTCATTACAGGTCTGAGGGTCCACCCCACATGAATTGATTTGTTCATTTTATTATTTTTTCCTATCTCACCTCTCAGGGAATTAAACCAAGATTTTTGGTGTTAGACATCGGTTATAGAGATAACTTTGGGATTTTAAGACTAACTTATCTCTCCTTCGATTAAATTGTGATAAAGGAATTTTTTTCCGGCTCCAAAATACAAATTGTTGTGTTATATTCCCTCCAGTAATGTATCTTGACAAAGAAATGTAATAGTATCTACTGCCCTTGGCTAGTTTGATAGTAGGATTTATTTTAATTGTTATTATATTCTTTTACTTTTTTCTGTTATATAAAAATAATATTTATATGCTATTTGGTGTAAAATAGATTAATAATTTATTGGAGTAAGATAATTTAAAACTGATAAGAAACGTGTACATTAAAAATGTATAAAAAAAAATGGAAACGTAGATAAGCTTATTTTGGTTTACACTAAACTTTTTTTTTTTTTTTTTTTTAAATAGTTATTAAAAATATCACTTATATATACATATATTAGTTCTAGACAAATACTTTTATTTCAAATGGTGAACTCCCCAATCAAATGTAATGTAACACACTCATTTTTTAGGAATAGGGGGAGTATAATTATAGGTGCTTTCAGACAAAGTTAACTTATGAAAGAAACCTAACACAGCTACAGTTTATTAACTGATTCAATAGAAAACCTAGTATTGAAGCGATTACGTATGACTTAATTGCTTCACTTACTAGTCAATTTAACAAAATTTAAATTTCCAATGGGAGCTGCTCTTAACTCAACAAAGAGCAGCATTTTTCCCCCTCTTGTCTATATGCTGACCCTCTGACACAACATAGGTCCCTGGCCCCTTGTGGGCTGTTAAACCATCAATTATTATTTATTATTTTATAGATATAGTTACATAATTTCGTTTTATTGAAACTGCTATTTGATTGTGGAAATCTCACTTCATTTCAATTGGTTTTTTTTTTCATCATATCTATCATTGTGAATGGGATTTTTTTCTAAATTAGATATTTACATTTCTTTTTATAAATCTCACGCTAAAAAAAAAATGTATGCACTTAAACTTTATTTTAATGCTGGGTTGGTTTAAATTATATATATATATATTTTTTATTATTATTAATTTTAAATTTAGTTAGTTAGGAAGTATTTTTATTGAAAGTTAAGATTTAAACATAAATTATTCTTCCTAACAGGGCCGTCCCTAGGGGTTTAGGCGCCCGGGTCAAAGGCATCTTTGGCGCCCCCCCCCCCTTATTGCCAAATTCACCTAGTAGTTAAGAAGGGGGTCTGGCGGCGCCCCCTAGACGTGGCGCCCGGGTCAGCTTGACCCGGTTGACCCCCCCTAGGGACGGCCCTGCTTCCTAACGAGTATATATGAGAATTCATACAAATGGATATTTTAACATTCTTACAGGAATTTGTTAATGAAAAATTAAGACATATTTACATAACGAGGAATTATTCTCTACCCATCTATAATGGAATTTTTAAAAAATATATTATGTATGGCATACTTTAATTTCCAAGCTTTCTAGTATTTTAAAGTCCCTTCATATAATCATTTATTTATTTATTATACAATGGACTCATTTGTGAATTCTCAGATATGCATTATTAAGTCCTAAACACTAGCATGAACACATTATATTTCTATTTTTTGAATTTTTTTTTAAAGGATAATACAAACAAATTTATTTTATTTTCTTTAACTACTAAATACTTTATATTTTAATATATATACATAATTTTTAATTGTTGCATGGAATCCTTTTTTATTACTTTTAGTTTTACCTTTATACCAATTTAACTGTGTATGCATTATTTTGATTAATATTCTTTACTTGAATCTTCTTATGAATTTAAATTGATTTAACATTTTTAGGTTATTTTTTTTTCTTTTTCCTTTTTTTTAAAAATTATTTGACCAAATTATAAATGAAAAGACTTCTAAATTAAAAAAAAATTATAATCTTTCACAAGTTTTTAAATAAAGTTTTATTATTTAAAATGTTCATCTAATTCGTTAATTTTTTACACGTAATTACTTGTAATAATTATCCCATTAATACTTCTTGTTTTTTGTTTTTTTTTGTCGAGCAGTAGTGTAGCTGACAGCAGGGAATTTCATACTGCTTCAGTCGAAGAGGACTGTCCATTCCTTTACTGTCTTCTAGATGCCCCGAATAGAAAGGTGCCACTCTATTCTTATTATATATTGTATATAAAAGTTTTATTTTATAGGGCTAGTCTATCCTAATTGAAAATGTTGTCGGGTTTAGTATATAATCTTTAAATTGATTGGATGTATTAATTCCATCGGCAAAAATCCGGGCTGAATTATTTTATAGTACCCACTTTAATTCTATTTAATGCATTTAATTTGGTAAATGTAAATCTGGGCCGACCCTATAAATACAGTCTGTATGTGGCCTGTTTGACCTAATTTTCAACCCCCCCTCCTGCTCACTCTACTGATTGTTTTCTTTTTGGATTACATCCATAGGCTAGCACAGGTTTCCCATAGGCAACACATAGGGCATAGGTTTCTTATTAATATTAAGAAAAACAAGAGCGGCTTGGTTAAGAAAACACAAATGCATGCTTTGCAGGTTATAGTTATGTAATCGTTTTGAGGAGAGGGGGGGGGGGGGGGCCTCTTGTGTTTCCACTGTTAAGCTCTTACAGCACTCTTTGGATGGTTCTGCACCCTGATTCAATTACAAAATTGTCAGATGACCTACTGAGTTTTTATTGGCTAATTAATGGCACCTAAGACTTGTGTAATCTTCTTATATGCAGATTGTCTCATATGAGAGTTTAAAAGCAAATCTGTTTTACTTGTTGAATTTGTTTTTTAGCCTGTTTGCTGTCCTCCTGCCATGAGGTTTGTTGAGAGTTCTTCCAGGGGTCCACTTCTAATCCGCGCTGATTCAGAAGGCTCAGTTATTGTTTGGAGTGTACCTCAAGTCTCAGCCAATCAGATGGAACAAATTCAACAGCAGAAAAATGTTAAACCTACAGGTATGTTCGATTTACTGTGTAAAATATTTAATATCTTTCGTCTGTTTTATGACAGGTGAAAATTCTTGTGGAGGAAGCGTATTGTTTTTTTTTTGTAAGCAGGATCACAGCTCTAGATTTCAAATTTTCTAAAATTGGTATAAATTTGTGTACCATGTTACACCAATAATTTTATACTGAATTCTATACCCCAATCTACAATTTAGAAATCAACATTTATCTTTTATCAGAAAAATCAATCTTAAGGAACTCCAACAAACATTCTACTCAGGTAGTCCTTCAGATTATTGATGTAATAAAAAAAATATTGGGTTCTAAAGAAGTTTTGATTTCTAAAGGATGTGAATTCAACTTTTCTGTTGTGAACTCATCTTTGCTAAGACAAAACTTGATTTTGTTATACATAAGAATGGAATACATTCATGAGTATTTACAATACTCTAAAAGAAATCAATAATTTTATTTTGCTTTTTTAAAAGCAAAATCATGCTTCTTCTTTATGAGCATCAATGGTCAACAACAGCTGAGAGGTGACAACAGTTATCTTCCCAAAGCAGTCATAAACTGACCTTTTATCTTTTTAATGCACTGTTAGAAAGGTCATAATATGAGAAGTCACTATCAGCTGAGTGGGCAGGGCCAGTTAAACTGTTGGCCGGTTAAACCAAGATCAAATAAGTGGGCTTCTACTGTAATTGGAATCTAGGGTTTTCAGTAATTACTTTGTCTCATGGCATGTTTTGTCACTCAAATGATTTTTTTTTACTAATATCGAGATTTGGGATACAAACTTGATTTGTTATAATAATCATTATTTTGTTAACAAACATGACATAGTAACTTATTTAAAAAAAAAAAATAAATAATAATTATAAAATGATAAAAGTGCATGCAAGCCGAAGAGGTTTTTTTATTTTTTTTTATTTTTTTTTATTTTTATTTTTTTTATCATATCCATCTACTATACTCCCTAGACATTCGGTTACTTCTCTTAAACAAGGTTTTCACTTTCTGTAGATCTGTCAGCCTGCTTAGTGGGTAGTGTACTATAACAAGGTACTAAACCAGTAGAGTCCGTTTTTTGTCTCTCATGTGACTCAATGTCGGGTTTTTCGTTTACCTGACCTTTCGTTTTACTGGCACTGATGATGGCTGAGAGACCATCATCCATTCATTTTGTGGACAGGTTTTCTGTTTTTTATTATTCTATTTACTAAACCGGGTTTGCATGTGAGGTCTCTTTATTTTAAACCCCCCCCCCCCCCCCCCAATTCAATCTAATCTATTGTTACTTAGAGTTAACATTTCTTCTAGTGATGGGATTGAACTTTTTTTTCCCCAACATTGTACTTAACATCATTTGCTACGCATTCTCCCCCATAAAACCTTACTAACTAGATGCATACAATAGTTTTAATAGTGCACATAATTTCTGTTTTGATAGCTATGGAACCAATAATGACAACAAGTATTGCTGAGTCCTGGGCAGCCATGAAACCACCGCCTGTTGGGATCCTAGACCAACTTGTAAGTAATTGTCACAATTTATTTAAAAAAAAAAAAAAATAATAATCTATGCATTTTAAGCACTCTTTAGTATACCTTAGTTAACATTTAGGAAATAAAATTACACCCCTAACTGATTTTATTTTGTTTTGAATCAGACTTTTTCACCCAACA
Organism: Gerris lacustris; assembly: GCA_951217055.1. NCBI lineage: Eukaryota > Metazoa > Arthropoda > Insecta > Hemiptera > Gerridae > Gerris > Gerris lacustris. The sequence goes on from OX578278.1 coordinate 49,329,310, forward strand.
TCTGTGGGAAAGTAAGTTTTATTTGTGAAATATTGTTTTAAACTTTCTTCTGTGAGTTTTATTAAAATGTTATAACTTTTTTTTGTTAAGTTAAAATTCTGTGATTTTATGTATATTAGGTACCTTCTTTTATATAACTCTTATTTCCCTATGTAACCTAGATATATAATCCATAAACATCCCATTTTTCCCCCTTTTCAAGTATGAAAAAAAAAGAAAAAAAAAAAAATGTTTGGTCTTAACTGTGAGAATATTTTCAATGATATTCCTGTGTGTCAATTTTTACAGCTTTATTAAATCATTATTATGATTTAATGTAAAAAAGTAGATTATTAAATTCCAAATCACATTAGCACTATTTGATTTATGTTTTATTTTGTTTCATTTGTAGTTTAACAATTTAGCTCTATAGATAACTAACTTTTATAAAAACATGTGTGATAAATTCTTTTAGTTTTTTTCCTCGCTTTTATTTAATTTAACTTGTTTTTGTCTCCAAATCTTGTAGGCTAAATTTTACCCTCTTTCTGACCACCTAGAAAGCTGAAATGCACAGATTATGTATTTCCGATAACAATATAATAATTAGTCATTAGTTTGACTAAAATCTATAAAAGCATCAAATGTCTTTACATTTTTCTTTTTAATTAACTTGTTTACCATTAGCATTATTATTAATTGTAGTATAAATAAGACAACCTTTTTTTCAAAACAATGTCTCTATCCTATAATTATTTGCCCTTTTTGTGACTGTGCATCTTTTCAATGTTTTGGATATTAAACAAGAATAGCTGCAGTACTATTTATGTTCTTATTTAAAATTTATGATTAATATTTTTGTCTGCAGTGGTTCAGACTCTTATAGATTTAGAAGCTCATACTACCATTTCAGGCACTTCTTTAGACTGTTACTCCCCCTATAAATAACACAAGGGAGTAAACATTTAAAGAAGGTGTACGGAATGTTCTTCTTTAGACTGCTATTCCCCTATAAGTGTGATATTCCATTGTCCCAAAACCCATTGGACTACACATTCCTTTGTCTTAATAGTTATTTAAAAAGTTTATAGTTATTTTACTTTTTAAAAGTTTATAGTTATAGTTATTTAAGTGCATTTATATATTGGTTGTGTTGAAGGTCTTATTAACTGCTTTTTCAAAACTAGTAACTTTTTTTCTTTATCCTTAATTTTTAGAGTTGCAATTTAGAGAATACATAGATTTATGATTCCTAGATCAATAAAAGTGAATTGGTTGTTGTTGTGGTTGATATAGCCACTGTGCAATTAAAGTCAACTCCATTAGCTTTTGTTTGCCAACTATTTGCAAAATATAAAATGGAATGTGGTTTTCGAGGAGAAGGTACATCTTTTGGAAAATTGATACAGGGAGTCCCCGGATCGGGTTGTTAATATGTGTAATGAAAAAATTTCATTTTTCGAGGAAAAGTCACTCTTAAAAAAAAGAAGGGGGTTCTTAAGAAAGGGGTAAACTTGGCCAAACCAATGATCTCACAATGTTTTACACAAGTGTTTTTTTTATTTACGCAAGTGTTTTGTGGGGATTTCACTTTTTTTTGTAAGTAATATTATTTGTTTTAGTCCCTTGTTCTTTTTGAACACATAATATGTACATATTATATAAGAAGAGATAAAAAAGATAAGGAAAGGACATAATTGGGAATAAATAGTAACAGGAAAAAAATAATCATTGTTTAGAAGTAGGAGGGGTTTGAAACGAAAAGACAAAGTGGCAATATATGTAACATGCGGGGTGTTCAAATTGAACTAAACAATTATCTGGTGTACGTCTATGGACGAGCAGGAACTATATGTTTACAATCTTCAAGCTTAACACACAATAAAGACCAATCACTCTTTTTCCAATATAAAATTTTATAGTTTAGTTTAAAAAATCTCTACTAGAAAGAGCTAGTAGTGCTAGTTATGTTAAAAAAAAAAAAAAATTGAATAGGCGGTTTTTCTATTAGCCTTGAGAGGGGCAAAGAACCAGATGCATGCGGATTTTTGAATTTTTCTATTACTTGCACATTAAACTCTACCAGTATACAAAATTTCAAGTTTCTAGAAGTGCTAGAAGGGCCTTAGAATTATGATGAGTCAATAGATCAGTGACAAAATAATAAAACTTTAGGCTCACATATCTTATAAAAAAGGCCGCTCCCTGACTTGTCAGTATGGTATCGGTATGCGGTATTTTCTGCTTTACCGATAGCTTACCGACAGCTTACCGATACCACCTTCATCTCCCCCATTTGTCGGTATACTTTCAGTGGAATCTTGCAGTAATGGTAGTGCCGTGGCGTGATTATGTCGTCATCAGAAGAAGATAGTACTTTACCGCTTCTGTTTTTACTGCTTGTTCGTACCAACTCTCTGTATACCAATCCCTTACCGCCCCGAGCCCACGCACACCGCCCTAGTCAGGGAGGACCCATTAAGATACAGGCGCTCAGTAAAGAATCTCTACGAGCTTACCGATACGGTACCTACAAGTCAGGGAGCGGCCTAATGTGGGTAGAGGTGTGATTTTTAGATTCTTCTCAAAACCCTTATGCCGAGGGTGATGTGTCCGTCTGTCCGTCGCTCTTTGGTTCATAGGGCCCGAACCGTTTTAGCTAAAGAGCTGAAATTTGAAATACTGGTGTAACTTTTTGACCCAACCACAGGAAAAATATACAGAAGTTCAAAATTAAATATGCGCATGCGCAATTCGCAAAAATGTTGTAAACTCAAAAATTTATATTTTTTTTTAATTTTCGAGTTGGGTATCAAATGAAAGCTGCTGAAGAGTAGGACTCAAATATATATAAGCTTTTGAAAATGTTGCATTCCTTATTGGGTAAAAAAATCAAAATATACCCAAAAAAAATTTCCCCCCCCCAACCACTATACTTCGGCTGGTCCTAAAATTTCGAAATAATTCATGCTAATGCCTTATTGTAGGGCGATGAAAATTCCGGGAGTTCATCCCAAATTTTAAAAAAATTGCCAATTTTGGGCACGAAAATTTGAAGTGCGCCAAAAACATTTTTTTTTTTAAATTTTAAGTTGGGTATCATATGAAAGCTGGTGAAGAGTAGGATTCAAATATATATTTGCTTTTTTAAATTTTTCATTCTTTATTAATTTTATAAGTCAAAATATACCCCCAAAAATTTCCCCCCTCCCCAACCACTATATAACGGGTGGTCCTAAAATTTCGAAATAATTCATGGTTATACCTTATGGTGAAGCGATGGAAATGGTCTGAAAAAATGAATTTTTCTAGTCGTTATTACCGATGAAAAACATTGTGACCCCCCGGGGGATCGAACCCGGACCCTTGAGATCGAAGAATAAAATCATAATTACATAACGGGCATGCTTAATCTTCTACAAAACCCTAAAAAGTACTTGGACGCAAGTACTTCCCTGTGATTTTTTTTTATTTCTGGTTCAGTTTGTAATGGACTCTAATTTAAAATTATTTTTATCCACTCACGGCAGCAAAATTAAGCATTGTTGTACTGTTTTCAGTCTGCAAAATGTCATTTTTCTTGATTCTTTTGAATAAAGTATCAGCAACATATCAAAGTGTCAGCAAAAGTTCAAAGTGTCAGCAAAATAACAAACAGGCTGTCACATTGTAAGAAAATTTTACTAAAAAAAGGTTACTTCATCGCAGGTTATAAACACTACCACATTGTTTATTTTTGAAGTGAAACTTCTTTGGCGGCGGTAGAGTGAATTTTTTCATATAGTGACATCGTGTAACGAAGTTTGCGATTCGAGACTCGTCCAAGTTTCCAAAATTTTTACAGATTAATTGTAATGAAATTTGTGTGACGGAAGTAATTAAACGGAATATGTGTTTTGAGACTAATCCTGGTGAAAGATTCATCTGTAAAAAATCTTTAAATCAGGCGAGTTGCGAACCAGCGACCTTTTGTACATGAAGCCAACATGCTATCCATTACCCCAAATACATTGACGAGTAGAGAGAATACAAAATTGGTATATAAGCGTAATATTAGATGGATTATAATTAGACTAGGTTCATAGCAACGGGCTTAATTGTATACTTACAAGAAAAAAGTAAAAACTAATTAAATTAATTTAAATTAGTTATTATATCTATTTAAAGACCGCAAATCAAAACAAATATTTATTTTTATTGGAATAAATGTGGTTGCCTTAGCGGAGTTTTTGTTGGAGACTCGTCCAAGTGTAACATTTTTACAGATTAATTGTATTATATCTATTTAAAGACCAGCAAATCAAAACAAACATTTATTTTTGTTGGAATAAATGTGGTTGCCTAAGCGTAGCAATATTTTTTTTTCAATTAAATTTCTCATAACCCTTTCTTAATACTGAAATAACAAGTTTCACTTCTAATGCGTGAGAGCCTCACACATATTTTTTATATATTTAAGCGTAATATTCTGCTAAATAGTTATATCTTTTTTGAAAATAACTTAAATAATTATAGTGACAAACAAATTTTACTATTTTACAATGTTTAATTTTAAAAAATCACTAAAAATTGAGATAAAAAACAATTGTTAATAAAAAAAAATGGCAACCCTGAATTGTTTTGCCTTAGTTTTGATTTCTTGATGACTCAAACTTTCGTTTTTTTACAAATTTAATTTCTTTAAATCTTTTTTTATATTAAAAAGGGAATATAATAATTAGTATAATTTTGTGCCGTTAATAGATAAAATATTGTATGTAACTATGCAGCAAAGGAAACATTCCTGACTCGTTTAAAGATTACCTGCTTCGGTTACACCTCAGCAGGTAATTAACATTTGCCTGCCTCGGCTTCTTCGCCTCGTCAGTCAACATGTAATTTCTCGGCTTTTAACTGATTTTTATTGCCAACTATTTGATTTTTTACTATAAAAATTTACTCAAATTTTATTAATTAATCAATAATATATACTTGTTTACAATATTTTATTTGATAATAAGATTATATACTCTTATTATATAATAAATCATACTATGTAATTCTATTTGAACTCATTAAACAAACTGGACTTCAAATTATTATGATTTTTTTTTTCTTTTTTAAATAAAAATTAGTTTCACCCTGGCCATCAGTGGAGGATGAACTGATTAGATTTTCTAACCATTTTAAAAATTAAATAATTTAATTCCTATTAACCAGAGCCAATAGGATCCGAGGACAATATCATTTCCAAGATATTGTGCAAGTTGTGTAACCGTACTTTATGGAATTTTGTTTGTTATATAAGAGTTAAGCTCTTAATGCAATAAAAATTAGTTAAAAATAAATGCATCTGAAAAAAACGTGAAATTTGAAAAAAAAACAAGGGGCTTGGTTATTTTTTTTTTTTTTTAATAAAAAAAAAAAAAAAACCGGTATATTTAAAAAAAACGAAACCGTTTTTTTTTTTTCATTTACATCTCTAACTATAACTTTTAGTGCACTCAACAAGACCTTTAAATTGATCCCTTATTTATTAGAATCAGACAAATTTGAATTTTTATAAATATTGAGGAGGGGGGGGGGGGGTGAAGTTTGATTTTTGAAATTTTTATGCAAAAAAGAAATTTGGAATGGTACCTAAAATAAATTCTGAAGAATACTTTTTTCTTAAATATTCTAAATTTGGCCGGTTTCCTCTTGTACGAATTTATAAAATTGTACTTTTTGGGTACTGGGTACATTTTGAACAAATTTGAATACTAAATCGTTTAATACTAAATCTCTTCATTTAAAAAAACAAGCAGGAGATTTTATAAAGAGTGACTTTTCATGAAGAAAGAATTTTTTAGGCTACCCATTCGGGGACACCCTGTATATATGCATCACATCCACATCATTAAGAAGCAATGCTGTCTAAGAAACATTGTCATCTTCTATATTAAGCTGATTCTTGAAATTTTATTTAGGATATTTTTACTTTTATTTAGGATATATTCTTATTACTTAACTTCAACTTCAAAGACAATTAACTTATTCCTAAACTGATTGGTGACTATCTTATCTTATATTTTAAACTTTTTCCACCAAAGCTATTATTATTTTAAAATCAATTAGCTAATCTGGTGAAAGCAGAAGTGTAGATCTTTTATGCAGAGTTGTTTAAAAGTAGATTTAATTTTTTTTCATACCAATTCTTCTTATACCACATTTATTTTCTATCTTATAGTTTATGTTTTGTACTTTATTTTATTTTTTGTTAATACTTGTGCTTTGTTGAATTTTAGAAGAGTGATATAAAGCTGACATCTTCGATATATCTTCCTGCTCAAGGTAGACTTGTAGTTGGCCGAGAGGATGGAACTATAGTTATTGTCCCAGCTACACAGACTGTTCTTCTACAACTTCTTCATGGAAGTCACCAGCAGTATGATGGTAATATCATTTATATTAATTAACTTTTTTACTGTTTTTTGAAACTGGGTTGAAAAATGCAAAGTTTTCTAAAGTCTTTGCTGACATTTATTTTTGCAAGTTCTTGTTGCGTTGATAGGGGCTGTCCGGGAATTGAACACCATCTGCGGTCACTATTGATGACCACGCCCGATGCTGCTTAACCTTATTGATCGGCCAGCCCACCCTCTCCTATCCATGCTACCAAGTGCTCCCATTTGGAGGGATACATTCCCTAAAAAGTGGTTATTTCATTTTTTAACACAACTTGTATCCTTCTTCTGATGTGGATACAAATTGTATTCTTGACCACCATAGATGCTGAAACTTGTTTTTACGAAATTTAAAGTTGAAAAATATTTAAAAATACTTCAATTTTTTAGCTACAATATTGTAAGTTGATTCAGATGAGTCCAAAAGTGAAACATTCCCTTAAGAAGTTCTTCTTAATAATAATGGCACTGTAACTCTTAGCTAATGGAGCCAGATAGACCATTTTGTCAACCAACATTTTAATTTACTCTCAGAATAAAGGATAAACTTTTACATCCAGTTCCAGTATTTACTAACAATACTTTTTTTATGATGGATATAATTTTATGTTTATTAGCCTAGTCTTGGCTATAATTTAATCTAATTCTTTATAGTATTCGTGGGTGTGCCATGTAATGTTAATTTTTTTTTTTTCAGACTGGCCACCACATCAAATGCTTATGGGCCACGTGGGTCGAGTAAACTGCTTACTATATCCCCAACATGTTCATCCTCGTTATGATAAGTCACATCTTGTAAGTGGTGGAGTTGATTTTGCTGTGTGCCTGTGGGATCTCTATGCTGCCACTCTTCTTCACCGGTTTTGTGTACATGCTGGAGAGATCACCCAGCTACTTGTACCTCCTATTAACTGCAGTGTAAGCATATGTGCTATTAACTTTTACTTAAACATTTAAAAAGAGAAAATACCTTTTTGTTCCAATACCTTACTTTTTAAAGTATCGATTTAAATGAACCTTCATTGTATTACATACCATTGAAATAGGCTTTACATAACATTTCAACTTGATACAAGCTAAAGTTTTTGTGTTGTGAAGTGATATATTTTATAATAGTTAAAAAGGAGATGCCCAGGGCTTGTAAGTTAGTAGAATGGGGTGCCTTGCCTCCCCCACTAGACGACTGTCTGTTATAATCATCTTTAACTATCAACTTATTAGGATTAACTATTTTCTTAATATTCAAATTTATTGCATTTCGCTCGCTTCAATGATAGAGCCACACGATGCCTAGTTATTATTGAATATTTTGACCATTGTTAAAAATTTCTTACATTTTCCAATTTTAAAAAATTAAGCCAAAAAGGTTTGAAAATATTACAGTGAGGAACAAAATATAACCATTTTTTTAAAAAAAAAAACAAACTTGAAATGCAGTATATAGCTAATTTTCTTTTTAAAACCCCTATTGGCAGAAAAGAGAAAATATATGATTAGGGAGAAAGACATTTACAAATTCACCATGTGCCATTGAACCCTGTGAAACACGATTCTCCTCATAGTTAATGGACTCTTAAAAATTATGTTACAGAACCGAGTGCAGAAATCCATTTGCTGTGTTGCAAGTGACCACTCTGTAACTTTACTTAGTCTGCAAGAAAGAAAGTGCATAGTTTTAGCTAGCAGACATCTATTCCCTGTAGTGAACATTAAGTGGAGACCTCTTGATGACTTTATGATGGTCGGATGCTCTGATGGAACAGTTTATGTTTGGCAAATGGAGACTGGTAAGTTTAACTACATAATAATGTTTATTTTAATATATTATATGCATTAACCATAAAAAATGGGTAAATATTTTCTTGATGATTGTCAAATTAAAAAAAATAAATAAAATAAAGGTCTTCAAAGCAGGTCAGATTCTACTTTCTAAACCAATATCTACTTCCATTTTGAATATTTTAAAAAATTAATTGAAACGAGTTCAGCTAACTTTTTATTACTATAAAAGGAGAATAAAACTGTCTGTATTAGTAGTACTTCATTAATAATTGTAATAACTTGAGCAAAAGTTAACTGATTTATTAGTACCTAACAATTTGGTATAAACATTCTTAATATCAATTCTCAAGCAAATCGGAGTTTTGGTTACAATTAACAAATTGAAAAATCAGTGAAACCAATAGCAACACTGCTGTGAACTGGCAAAAAGTCGCTTAATCCATTAAATAGTCTCTAAATGTTTTAAAAAGGAAAAGCTTTTTACAATTTGGTAGTTGCAAAACTAAGAATGTGAAATATGCCACTTTGAAAATTAAAGATATCACTAAAAAATTAAACTGATCTGTACCTTCTGCATATTTCTTCTAGGTTATCTCTGTAACAAGGCCTAGGCACAGTGGCGTACAGGCCCCAAATCAACTTCGAAGGGGGCCCCCAGTTCTAAACGCAAGAGGTTTTTTTTCTCATCAATTTTGTTTGGTGAGGGGCCCCCAAAAAGTTTTTGTGGGGGGGCCCCAATGCCCTAGCTATTCCACTGCCTAGGCATCATGTTGGAACAACATGATGGTTAGGCTGCATGGTGTTTGCAATATGTAAGTTTCAATGTATTCATTTCCATATATCTAGGTACAAATTATTTTGCGTGTTATTAAATCAAGCAAGAAGTTACATTTTCCACTTGATACAACCAGAAGTGTTGGTGTAGTGAATTAATTAATTTATAATAAAATGTTTCAAAGAAGCTGTTGGTGTAGGCTTTATGATCATTAGCTAGAGGCCTTTTATTCTACAAATCATTCTAGTAGGGCTCACATATTCTTTAACAGTAGCTAACTTACACTATTATCTCAGTATTTAATATGTATTATGCTTTAATGTTAGAACAACATGATGCCTAGGCCTAGTTACATAGATTCCCTAGAAGAAATATGCAGAAGGAACAGATTAGTTTAACTTTTAAGTGATTTCTTTAATTTTCAATGTGATATATTTCTCATTCTTTGTTTTGCTCAGAATAAAATTAATCAAGCTGGTTTAATAATGCTGTAAAAATATTATTTCTGTAAGTTTTGGCATTTCTTAAATTTTTATTATTAGTTTTCTGCCCTTACTTCCGACAGATTTATAATGTTACTGTGGAAGTTTTGTTTATTGTAGAATACAAATTGTGACTATTTACAATTATTTCAGAATGCATAAAACATAATTTTCTCTGCAGAAAATGTCTACTTAGCAAAAATTTTTCTATTCTATTTCAGGCCACCTTGACAGAGTTTTGCACGGTATCAATGCTGAGGAAGTAATGAGTGCATGTGATGAGCATATTAGCTCAACGAGCACTGGTGAGACTGGAATGTCTAATCCAGCTGTTCATTTCTTTAGAGGCCTCCGTCACAGGAATATTGCTGCAATTAGACATGCTACTCAAGTAATTATTTTATAATTTGATTATGTTGAGAAATATATTTAGCATATAATATTATTAACTATTTGATGTTCTCCAGTGTAGGTCCATTAATAGTTAATTTTGTGTTTTGTAAAATCTAATTACAAACAGCTTGATAGATTGGAAATTTGAGCCTCACTGTCAGTGAGGTTAGTATAGTGTTCACTAAAATTAACTGATAGCAATACAATATTAAATGTAAGCCTTACTCGGGAGTAGATCTGTTTGTAAAAATATATATGTGGCTATCGTGATTTTTTTTTTTTTAAATACAAATAATTAAGTCTTGAAGAGAATCATAAACGAGGCTCACAGCAGAATTGAATTGGAGATGTTACTTGAAATGAGTTTTGACTAAGGGGGGTTTTTGCTAAATATGTTAATCAGAATAAAATATTGTAGAACAAAGGTTGTGGGTAGTTTTATGTATTTTCTAGCTGGATGCCTCTGCTTTGCTGTGAAGTGTGTTATTTTTAATATAATTTTTAATTTGATGGGTTTATGAACTAAAGTTAAGAAGCGTTCAAATAATTTTGAGCGAGAATATCTTGATGCCTCAGAGTTTTCCCCCGTTGTTTATTTCCTTCCCCCCACCTTTCATGAATCAATTATTATTTTCAATATCCCTGATTATTAATTGATTCCTTAATACTGGAGAAACATTTGTTAATGTTTATTTTCTAGGAAGATCAGAGTGTTTTTCCTTATTTTTCCCCTCCCCCACCCCTTATATTGAAATTGGAGTACAATCTAAAGAGAAGCCTTTTCACATGTCTTAACTTTAGAAAGTTTGTGTGGGATCAATTCCCTTTTTTTTTCTTTTTTTTACTTTGCCCCTATTTCCTTTCTTAGGAATCAAATTTTAGAAAATCGATATCGACAGACATCAATATTATTGTAGAAATGATTGCTCTATATGATTGTATTTGATCATTTCAAAGAAGTGATGATAATTATGTTAGTTTGAGGGCATTCGTTACATTTATACGGCTGTCATCTTGAATCAAAATGGGTGATTGAAAAACCTTATACTTAAATCCATACTTGGTTGTTGTCACCTTTAATTTTCAATGATGTTTTGTTTTTATTGTGTCTTCAGGGGTGTTTTAATAAGAACTAAGTTTTTGGGATACCAATTTGGGAAATTTTTACTAAGTGTTTTTTTCATGAAAGAAAAACTAAATTTAAAGATTCTTGTGAAATTCGTTCTGAAGATATTGTGATGTCCAATTTTGCTTATAAATAGCCGCCGTTTAAAATCAGATTAATAAAACCCTTTAACAAAAAGTTGTTAATGTCCTTAAAAGAAGTTTTTGTCTAAATTTAAAGGTTCTAGTGCAATTGGTTCAGGAGATATCATCATGACCTATTTTTCATATAAATGACCATAATTTTTAATCAATATAACAGATCAAAAAAAGATTTCTTAGCAAGCACTTAAGAGGTAAGAGGAACCAACCTGCAAAATTTCATGGTTTTAGGTTCAGTGATTTCAGAGATATTGTGATGATTGAGTGAGCCAATGGTATTTTGGTATTTGGGTTTTATATACATGGTTAGATGTTTGACTAAAAATTATTTCTTAGCTACCAAAAAAAAAAAAAAAAAAGAAGAAGAAGAAATTCTGTTAATAAATGTAAAAGTATGGTTTTTATTCATTTATGTAATATGCTCTCATTTAATAAACTCCATTATTTTTTTTTATATTTTTTTTTTAGAGAGGTCTTAATCAGCTACAACAATTGCACCATCAAAGTCATGCAGATGGCGGAGTTGATACCAAAGCTCGAGCTTTTCCTCTCATGATTCAAGGACTAAGGACAAACCCCAAGGACCCTGAGAGCCACATCCTTTGCTTTGATGTCGAAGCCCTTATAGGTATTAATAATCAATACCATTATCCTTTCCCTGAGAGAGTGGTTGTTAAATTCAACAATCCTAAAACTCCTAGTCCATCTCCTACTCGCAGCCCTATTCAATCCAACCCTCCAACCCAGCCAAGTCCTCAGCCTTCAAACACTTCATGCTAAACAAATATTCCATGGAATATTAGTTTCCCATAGTTTCTCTAGTGTTAGGAAATTATAGTTTTTAGAATATTTAGTATTGTCTATAAGTAATTAACCATGCTAATTTTTTTAATTGGTGGTAGTTATTTATATTGTATAACTTTACTAAATTATTTCCAATCTTAAGTCTAAAATGTATTAAACATTTGCTCTTCTTATTTTTGGATCTTGTTCACTATATTTTATTTTATTTTTTTTTTTCAATTTTAATCAGTCACAATATATTATTTGAAAAGTCATGTGGCTATTTTAAACTTCTCTGTCCAAAATTACCAATTATTAGTTTAGAAGGATAGCTTTATAAATTAGTCATGTCTAATAATGTTAAACTTTTAATTTTGACAGATAGATTCTTTAAATAATCCTCTTACCAATTTTAGTAAACTTTTATTTCATTTGTTCTAATTTTTACATTCCAATTTCACCAGTACAATATGAAAATAAAAGCCTTTTTTCTAGGTTTTTAGTCTAAACTGAAGAATATTTGTATGATCCTTTTTAACCAATATTTATTTCTCATATATAAATGTATTCTCTCTACTAAATCAAAAGTGCACTTATTAAGTTTTATCATTAAATAATCTAAAAGCTTTCAGTTTATTTATTTTTCTTCTCCTATCATTATTTATTTTATTTAAATTAAATCATTCAGTTATCCTCTCTAGTCATAGATTTATTCGCTCTTAAAGTGTTTCCACTCAAAATTAAGATTGATATTTTAAGGAATTAAACAGTATTAAGGTATTCAAATTAACATTAGTAGGGACACAAATGAAACAATATACATAAAAATATATTTTAAGTATAAATTAGATTAAATACTGCCGATAATTTTTATAGACTAACATTACAAATTTGCAAATAGTTCTGCAAAATTAATGTAGAATGGAATTTCTGTTTTATTTTTCTCTTTAAATACATTACATTCCAAGCTTTTATTACTCAAATATACCTAAGTTACCAAAGTTACCCTATATATATATATATTACCTTCCTAGCTACACTCTTCCTTTTTCCCTGTAAAAATTGTGCATGTGATAACTAACTCGGCATGTTCACTTATTACAATATAGATAGATAGGTATGCAATTTTATATTTGGTTTTATATTAATCTAATACTGCACGTTTTGCATTAGCTTATTACATGCATATAAATTTGATTGTATTTATTGGGTTTTGATTTATATTTTTTATTTTTTCACAATATTATAGAATATTTTTTATTTATTATTCTCAACATTATGTTTTGTTTTGTTTTTGTTTTTAAATTAATATTTATTGGCATTATGAAGTTTTGTGAATTGTTTATTTTTATTTTTTTTATTAATATGATAATTTCCTTAGTTGTTAAAATCCAGCTAGATAATTCGATTGATACTGGTTGATAAAAAAAAAGGCTAAACTATAGAACACCCCTCTGTTAAGTGTCACCACACAAGTAATGTTCCATTTGTCCAAAATTTATTTAGACTAAGGAATATTATTTTTACAGTGCCTAGAAGTGATAATTTCCCTTAGTCTAGTAACATGTTCTATAGTTTTACCAGAAAAAAGTTTCATATACAGATATTATTGTTAAAAATGTAAGTTAACAGAGGATAAAAATATTAGATCATATTGTCTGTAATTTGGTTTGCATGAAAAGAAAAATAAACTCTAATTTATGGTTCTTCTTTTATCAATACTCAGGCTAAATTTTTTGGTCAGCAATTTGTTCTTCTATCAAATTTGTATTCTTTAGTAATATTTTGAGATATATATGTAAACGAAAATGAGGAAAGTGCATTCTACTAAAATTTTCCTGGAGTTATAGCGTTTGCGTAGGTAATCCTAATGGATTCAAAGAAACTGTCTCTCCATGTAAAATAATACTTGTTTCATAAGGCCACCCCATCAGTAAGGAATTCAGGAAGAACTAGTTTCATTTATAAAAAAAATTGAGTGGGGGTGAGTCTCTATGATGTTGGAGATGAGCAGATGGTCTTCAACAACTTATAAACCTACTCTTCCCTAATACATTCCTGCACTTGTAATGTAAGTCTGTAATCTTGCTCTCCATCTTATCTCCAAAAGAACCCTACACAAAAATTGGATTGGGCTAGGCACTTCGGATTGTGTTAGGACAATCAATTAGCATACAGTGGCGTTTGTTTTAAATAATTATAAATGGTTCAAAAGTTATAGCTGAAAAAACTTTGAAATGGTTGCCATTTTGAAACGGTTGGGCCAATTATGCTGGTTAATGAACTCGTCCGATTATGCTGGTTATCAAACTCGTCCAATTTCTTAAATTCCCTATGGACCCTTTGTGTGAACTGAAGAAACATACTTGGCTGATTTATTTTATAAATGTAACTAGTTATTCCTGAATTAGAACTGATAATGGCCTATTAAAGGCCAAAACTGAAAACTGCTTTGATAAATAAACAGGTATTATTTTACGTGGTGAGACAGTTTATTTGAATCCATCCATAAACTAAATTGGTTATAATAAATAATAAAAATAGGCATTTTCAACACAGGAAGCAGGGTTAAACTAGTCAATTCTCGTATACACATTGCATTTTCAGTGAGTTATTGAAAAATGGTTTAATTGGTTTTATGAATTTCTTTTGGTTTTTGGAAATATAAATAAATACAGTAGAACCTCGCTTACACGACCCTCAATAACACGACAACCTCAATTACAAGTGCAATTTTCAAATCCCTTTGAGATTGTCATAACAAATAATGTTACATTTGCCTCCATAACGCAGCTATTATTATCCAAACAACCTCAGTAACACGGATTTTTTTCCCCTATTCACAACGTAACTCAGAATCTCTATAACAAGACGTTTTGAGAAGTCAACCTCGATAATGCGATTCTATACAGGAATAGATCGACTTTGAACAAGTCTAGACTTGAAACCCCGCCCCACCCCGTGTTTAGTGATTCCATTAAACTCCATAACACGACTGATAGCCAAAATAACCTTGATATCACAACCCTCAACAAAAAGAGCACCTCGATAACAAGACTGTTTCCCTAATCCCCTTGAGACACTTCTTGTCGAGGTTCTACTGTATTTATATTTATCTTTTCAATGCATTTAAACATTTCACACACTTCTGCTGTCACAATAACATTAATTTAGAATTATGTTTCACAATTCTGTTATTTTAAACAATATATCCTAGTTGAAATGTTTATTTTAATGTTATCCCCTTTTATTAAGTGAAAATCTCTACAAACCTTTGGTGGTACCCCATGTACATTTTTATTTTAATGAGTGAACAAAGTGTTATTTCATTATTTATTGATTGTCTTGTATTTTATGGTTATTATTTTAAGTCTTGTTAGTACTCCCTTGCTTCAAAAGAAACTTATATCCATAAAGTTGTTCTATTTATTTTTAAATGTATTAATTATTATTATAAATAATTATTAAATTATCATAATTATTTACCTTTTTACTTATAATTGCTATTATGAATTTTAAAATGTTTTATAAAAAATTATGTATTCAGTACCTGGCTTTCAAATGCATGTTAATTTTAATTTTAAAATTTAATTTCTTTACCATAACACAGCTTCACAGCACAATTAGCAAATAATTATTTATTTATAATTGGAGTTATTAAATACTGAAGTGTCAAAATATGTAGAGATACTTTGATAATTTAGTTTTATTGGTTGGCGTTTTTATTTATTTATTTATTTTTTTCCCCCCGTTTATGAATAATAATTAAGATTTAAAATTCATTAAATTAGTAATTTTGAGAGGGTTTGATATTCTTATTAATTCCATCTTAAAAATAATTGGAGACTTTTACGTTTGATTTAATAGAGAAAATTGAAGGAATACTAGGATTAGTAATTTATGCAAATTTACTGAGAAATCAAATATTAATTGAGAAATATTGTCACTGCTTTGTACACTTTTTACATGCACTCTGAGTCATCATGGAACCGGTTTTTTAAATGTGTTTTGCTTTTCTATTTTTTTTTTTTTTTTTTTTTTTTTTTTTTTACTATTTAAGAGTGTTTGTTGGCAGCTTTAACATTGTAATAATTTTTTTAAACCGTCATTAGAATCAATAATGATTCCAGTTGAAAAAAAACAAAAAACATTGATTTATTGTTTCCCTGAAAAAAGACAATGCATTCATCGCTGCAACGAAATCTTTTATATTAAAAATTATTTGGCGAATCTAATTTTTGAACTAGTATTTTGCAATGGGTATCACATTAGCCAGTATGTGAAACATGTATGATTATATAATAATTAGTTTTGATTATGGGTTGCATTTGTTACTTACAGGGTCCTATTTAACTATTTTTTTTTTTTAAAGTTTCTGTGGTCATTTTTGGTAGTTTGCATGATTTATTGTATTGGTTTCGTCTAAAAAAAAAAAAAAAAAATGTATACTCACTTATGGAACTAAAACTTCGTTAAGAGGTTGGAAATTCAATTTACATTTACAATTATAAATTACATTAGCTTACTGGCTGCAAAAGCAAAGGCTTGAGCTCAGTTCAATATAGCTGAGATGAGTGCAGAAAAGACAAACCAATAGTGTTAGTACAGAACTGTCCAAACGATTTTAAACTAATTGAAGCCAGCTTATTTTGTACTCACAATTATGTCCCATTTTTTAATATAAAAAAATACCCTAACTTTAAATCTTATAATAATAGTATTAAAATATACTTTTCAGTAATAATAAGTAGAAATATTTGTTCTATCATATTTTTAAATATTTTAACTATTTTTACTAATTGTGGTGTGATCAAATCTGAATTTTATTATTATTTTATTTATCTGAGAAAAATAAGTAATTATAATTCTGTATTCTATTACAATTTGTAAGACTGTTTTACAAAGTCAAGTCAATAAAAATACCTAATTTTTTAACCAAAAAATTAATAATAATAATATTAAGATTATTTTATTTTAATTTTAAGCCTGTTATTGGTTTTTATTGTTTATTTATTTTATAGTTTATTGCATGGTAGTTATCTTAGTTGAAATATAACATCACTGAATTAAATAAAGATTCTATTTATTGTTCTAATTTCTGTTTTATTTTATTTTATAAAACCTTTTTATAGTCCACAGGCCACCATAAGAAGTTAGTCGCTTATTGATAAAGTTATCTTACCTTATGGAATCGCTTATTTATGCCTTGTCCACCGATGAATTGGGTATATGGCAACTGGGCGCTGGGCCATTTCTTTTTTGTTGACATGCCAAACTTGCCCTTCTGCGGGAACATTGAAAAGAGATAGATAAAGTTTTGATTTTTACAGGATCGTTTAATTAAATCATTTCAAAAATAGTGGTAAAGGTGTCCACCGATACGAGTGGGCCGTTTTCTTTTCAGCATTCCCGTAGAGCGATATGTTTGGGGCGATGGCCACCCCAAACGGCCCACTCTTATCCGTGGCCACGTGTACCACTGTTCTTTAAATAATTTAATTAAATGATCCTATGAAAATCAAAACTTTATCTATCTCTTTTCAATGTTCCCGCAGAAGGGCATGTTTGGCATGTCAACAAAAAAGAAATGGCCCAGCGCCCAGTTGCCATATACCCAATTCATCGGTGGACTCGGCATAAATAAGCGATTCCATAAGGTAAGGAAACTTTATCAATCAGCGACTCACTTCTTATGGTGGCCTGGGGACTATTAGGATTTGTGTGATTTAAACAAACTGTTGATTTTTTATTGTTTATAGATACCTTTTTTAGTTGTTAGTTAGTTTTTCTAGTATTCCTTTAGTTTTATTTTTCAAATGACAGTTTGAAAAAAAAATGTCCGAATTACACATTGTATACATTTTTCTTTTCTACGCTTTTTGGATGTATTTAATGCAAGTTTTGATAAACAGCACTTACTAATAGATACTTTAACTGTATCTAATTTCCTTGATTACTTTAAAGTATATAAGTATGATTATTATTATTATTATTATTATTATTTTACTATTTATTGGCTGAAAAATATTATTAATGATATAGTTTAAAACCCCCTTTTTTAAAACTTATTCTGTTTTGAGGTCCATAGTGTTAAATTTCAGGTCCATTTTTTAAGTTTTTCTCATTTAGCAATATTTTGTCTCCTCTTGATGCATCTTCAGACCTGTTAACATTTTTTTTTACTAAAAGCACCAACTCAACATTCCTTCTTCATTATAAGATACCAAAATAGTAGTTCTTGACAAAAACATAGTTCCTTCCCAATATTTCCAGCCTTTGAATATGTCATTTTTCTTTGTAAAGAGTAAAAGTAATGTTTATGTAGTGTTGTAAAACAATTTAATATAAATTAATTAATTATAATTTTTCACAGATAAAGCTTGATTATTATTATGAAGAGGACTTCTATAGTTGGAGGTATTAAGCTTTATTAAGAAAATTTTAACAGATCTGAAAATGACTCATAAGGATGCAAAATATTTGCAATTGAATAGTGAGAAATCTGATTACTGGTATTAATTGGAACCAAGAAGGTGGGTTCAATGCTAGTGGATACGTAATTGTGGAGGATTATATAGATAACAATATATTATCATTGGGGAGCCTCCGTGACGGAGGACGGAGTCGCTGTTTCCCTCCCCTCGAGTTTCGGTCGGTCAGGTTATAAACAAAATCAATTATAACATCGTGTTTTCAACTTAAATTTAGTTCTCCCGCTTAAAAAAAAACTTATATAACAAGATAATATATAAAGACTTTTATTATATATAAATAAGAAATAGGTATATAAAAAAAAATAATGTAGGAACAGATATATTACACAGATAAAGATAAAACACAGATAAAAAACATGATAAACAGATATAATAAAAATAATGTAGGAACAGATAGAAAAATATTATAATAAAACAATTTAAATATTTTATAAACTTAGAAGGGAAACGAGAAGAGGACGAGGTTTCATACAGGTTTTAAAGCGGCGCCGCTAAAAGATGGTTTGGAACTTTTTGCGGCGCTACAAAAACGTTGCCATAGATGAATCCCTTCATCCGCAAAAGGCCGCATCTCTGTAACTCTGTGGGCCTCCGCAATTACGTATCCGCTAGCTGTGAACCCACCTTTTGTCTGGATAATCATATCATAAAAAAAAAGAAATTACCAAAAAAATTAGAAATGTTTAAGGAAAATCACTGTTTTTTATAAAGGGTTTTTTTCTAAATATACTCTTCAAATGTATTCTCTTTAAACGAGCATTTATAGGTAAAAAATGTGTAATACCCAAACATTTTTCAATAGAAGGCTGTTTTTTTTCCAATAAGCAACATTGCTTCCTAGCAGATAGATCTGTGTAATCGGAGATTTACTGTACATTAATTTTTTTTTTTTTAAATAAACCCATTACACTCCAAACATCCACAACTAATTGTCTATTATCATTTGCAATACATTTTTAAGACATTATTTGGGGCAAAACATTATTAACACTAAAAATCACAGATCACACTTGTCCTACTTCTCTTTTCTGATCATTTCTTCAATTGGTGATTGTATATCTTTATTATTTTAAGTAGCCATTTAACATTTTTAATGTTATCTTTTTAAAAAATTTAACAAAATATTAATGAATTTATACTGTTGTGCAGAAGTGAGTTTATGGTCATTTTAAACAGAATAAGTTATTTCAAATTTATATTAAGGTTTTTTTTTTAATATATATTAATACTAACATTTTATTTTTAACAATAAATATTTCATTCATTTTTAAGAATAAAGATGATTTTGAGTGATTTTTTGAAATGATGATTGGTCAATTTTCAAAGTATAATTTAGCACTTTTTTTTTTACAAAAGTTTTAGGTAATTTTTAGTCTCTATTTTTATAATTGTCCTTAGAAAGTCAAGTACTGGATATTTTAATTTTTTTGTAATCTCCAGCTTTTTTAATACTATTATTTTTATTTTACTTTATGCTATTTATGAATATTTTTATAATTGGCCCTGTTGAAGGTTTATATTATTTAATTTTCTCTTTTTTAAATTGAGTATTTTATCTTAAAATAATTCATAAAATTACTCTTGATATTCACAGTATGAATGTTTTATAGATGCAATTAATTCTCTTGCATTCAACTCTTTAAAACTATGTTAATATGTGTGTGGGTGTATGTTTACATGTATATACATACATACATACATATATATATATATATATATATATATATATATATATATATATATATATATATATATATATATATATATATATATATTATATACTTATATAATATATATTAAATATATATTATATAATAAAATATATTAGAGGAAAATAGTCAAGAAAGGAGTAAATATAATATATTTACTCTATGGCTATCTTTTTTTTGATACAATAGTTTAGTAGACTTTTTTTTAATTTGACTACACGTATATAAAAAAATTTTCTTATCAAAAAACTAAAAATTAAGGCTTACATAAGAGCTAATTTATATTCAGTGAAGACCGTTTAACACGAAAACGGTTAGCATGAAAAATCGGTTAACACGTAATAATACTACGGTCCCAACAAAATACTAGGTATTTTCATACATTTTGATTCGAATGAACAAAATACATACACCTTATTTAAACCAGCGTGCATATAGAGAGGTCTTAATTAAAAATAAAACACCCAAGCAAGAGCCTTTTAATTTGGCTTTGAAATACTGACACTGGTAAGACGAGACGATAATGTATATCGAAACAAACCCCCCCCCCCCCCCTCCCCTCTTCATGTGATTCCGGTTTCTGTTTAACTCTGTGAATTGAATCTCTTAGAAACCGACCTATTTTTATAACTTGAAATTACCTCTCACTTTTTCTCAAGGATTTCAAAGATATATTTTGTCAGTTTGGTAATGGGTGTGTCGAAGTCAGTAAATTGTATGCCAAAATTAGTGAATTTTGTGTTTTTATTTTAAATAAAAACTTTTTTACGTGTACTATGGGCAGAGAAATGGAGACAAATATAAACTGATAATAATTTAAAATTACGGTTAAGAATCATTTTCCATAAAATATAAATAATATATCTATTCTCATTTTCTAATTTTAATTTACCTATAAGCTGAGGTTTGTTTTCTTATTGAAAAGTAGAATTCATTTAATTATTTATGGGCATTGTATCCTCATTACCAACTTATTTTATTCACTCAGGTAAGGTAAATATTCATATCTATATTTATAAAATTAAAGTTTTGTCTGTACATTGGTCAGAATTGAAAATTTTTTGGATCATTTTTCATTTTAGACATTCCAAAAACCGAATCCGGCCTTAACTTTTTTCGTGTATGTATGTGTGTCTGTCGCCCCAGTCAGACTTTATAGGCGCAAAACTGGCTAAATGAAATCGATTAATTTTTTTTCAGGGGTGAGCGCAAACATGTTGCGCAATTTGTAGGCTTGGTTTCATCTAAAAATATTGAGTAGAACCAGAGTTATTAAATATTTACTGGTGGTGCAGCAGCCGTATTGGGAAGAGCATTAAATAGCCGTATTGGAAAGGCATATTGGAGGTCTTTACTAAGTAGAACTGTCTTAGCGGTATAGCCCTCTCTATCCCCACCCCTTCCCACTTTTCTACCATCTCCCACTCCATTCTCTTTACCTAGACCTCCTCTAGGCCTAGGCTAGCTCCTCTTGGCTAATTTCTGATTGGGGTACTTAAAACTTAAGGCCGGTATACACCGGCCGGGGACACTTAGAGCGAGACAGTCTAGCGAGAGCAGTGTCCGATCTGTCTACACTGAGGGCCAACATTTGGCTAGACCAGTCTCTGAGAGTAATCTCGGGGAGTGACCTTGAATAAAGTTGCTAGAGCTGTGTCCGGACTGTCCACACGGTGTCGAGTTTTTCTAATCTAGTACACTTCATTTGGTCTCCACATTCCTGATAGATTCACATACTGCCTTGCTTAGCATTACCATTTTATTCTATTTTCTTCATGTTTGGAATTATTATATCTTATTAATATATATAAAACTAAAGTTTTGTCTGTACATTGGTCAGAATTGAAAATTTTTTGGATACTTTTTCATTTTAGACATTCCAAAAACCGAATCCGGCCTTAACTTTTTTCGTGTATGTATGTGTGTCTGTCGCCCCAGTCAGACTTTATAGGCGCAAAACTGGCTAAATGAAATCGATTAATTTTTTTTCAGGGGTGAGCGCAAACATGTTGCGCAATTTGTAGGCTTGGTTTCATCTAAATATATTGAGTAGAACCAAAGTTATTAACAATTTAAAAAAAAAAGTATATAAAACATAACCTAAAAGAAATAGGTTGACCCACCGTAAACAAACCACAGACTCGCTATTCAAAATGATTGGGTTCTTGTAGACCACCTAGAGACTTCAGGTTTTTTGCGTTTGGTCGGAAATTGGCCTAAGCCTATTGAAAAAATCCGAAAAGTTAATAAAATATATTCCCCCCCCCCCACCATAAAAAATTAAAGATGGCGGACGCACTTTAAAGTTTTTTTAGAGGCTTATTGTGGCTAAACGGAAAGTTGTATCGACAAGCTGATGGCGCCAGCGGTAACTAATTTTAAAAGATCTATAAATTTGGTCCTATGACTTTTTGTCGTAATTCCATCGGTTCTACCTTAAATACAACTAAATTTTATTTTTTTTAAAAAAAAACTTTTACTCGCTTATGGCGTCCGCAATTGTTGACCGATTTAATTTCTGATTGGCGTGCTTAAACCTCACACTAATGCTCTTTAAATCGAGTATTTATTATTTTATTTATTGTTTCTAGAATTAGAGTTATTAAATATTTACTGGTGCAACTGCCGTATTGAATGAAGAGGCTGGTAATTAAATAATGCACTATCATTGTTGATGATTGTTCAATGACTTCCCAGTTTAATTGGTTTTGTCTACGTTTTTTTTCTTATTCATTATACCTTTTTTATCATTGTTAGTTATTACTATATTACTTAGTTTCTACTGCCTAATTTTAGAATATATAGATAGAATCCAAACTATGATTTGGAGAGTATTATATTCTTAATAATGGAATTAATGATGTGTAATATAGTCCTGATTTTATTCCTATAGAAGGCTTTGGAAACAAAACTATTTAGGAATTTAATTTATTTGCTAGGCCTACATGTTTATAGGAAACATAGCCACTAGTACCTAGCATGAGCCCCGCGCGGAGCACGGGGTGAAAGCTAGTGATATATAATATTAATGCCCTAATATGTTATTTAATTCAGCTCAACGAAAGCATGTGGTTGTTTACATCTGGTTTTGATTTAAGCATGGTTTAATTTAGTCAAATATATTTTTATCAAAAGCTTGGTAAGTAGATTTTTTCCAGGGAAACAACTTTATAGTATATTTGGGATAACTTCATGATTGCACTTTGCTCTTGCTCTTAATACTCCATTTTGAAAATATATTTTTCCTAATTACTTCCATGCTAAAAGCTCTACTGATCTTAGCAGGACTCTCAGATTCACTGCTTAGGGCGGTAGTATAATTTTAAAAAAAATAGATTGAAGGTTGTGGTAGTTAGACCTATAAAATCCATATTCTCTTTGTATAAACACCTTATACGGGTTTCATAATTCTAGTTACTTATATTTTGTTCCAAGTCTTTTTGTCTTCTCCAAACATTATTTTGTTAATGGGGATCTCGTACTTGAAGACTTAGGACTTAAAGACAACTACTGTAGTCCTACAGTGATTAATACAGTAGAGCATCAATTATCCAAATGTCAGTTATCTGAATGTTAAATTATCGGAATTGACTTCATGAAAAAAAAAAAAGATGATTTTTGTGCATACATAATTGATTTATTTTAAATCTTTCCATTTTTTTTTTTCTTAGTGAATTTTGATTATCCAAATTTTTTATTAGGTATCTGAACTACCCTACTTGACATTAGTTCATATAATCAGCGCTCTATTGTATTTGTTTATTATTACTGGTGAATTAAGATAAGGAATTCTTACGTCATAAGTTTGTTGCCATAAGTTGCCTATGATGATAAATGTAATGATGACATTCAGCCTGTCAGTTAAGATTGTTCAAGTAGCTTGAATATACACATTACACACTCTCAGACAGAGTGTTCAGTCTAAGCTGATAGGCCTTCTAGATCATTGTGTACCCAGCTTTAGAGTGAAATT
The DNA here is from genome assembly GCA_951217055.1 of Gerris lacustris. Taxonomy (NCBI): domain Eukaryota; kingdom Metazoa; phylum Arthropoda; class Insecta; order Hemiptera; family Gerridae; genus Gerris; species Gerris lacustris. Next base: position 49,353,371 of record OX578278.1, read on the forward strand.
CCTCAGTGAAAGCTATCTAAGTAACATCTTTTACTTAATACTTTTTTATTATTTATATCTTCTAATTTAAATCAAATTATAATTATTATTAACTACGGGAAACAGACAGTGAAAAATACACTCCTGTGCCGGGATTTGAACCACGGGCCTCTATATTTCCAGTATAGAAGAAATATATTCTTGATTTAGTTCTAATGTCATAAATATTGACTGTCTAAATGTATATGAATATTGAAAGCTTGGATTCGGGACTAGTTATCGATTACGGTAGTGAAAAATCATTCTCCTGCGTAGCTTAGATGGAAGAGCCCTATACTGGAAATATAGAGGCCCGTGGTTCAAATCCCGGCACAGGAGTGTATTTTTCACTGTCTGTTTCCCGTAGTTAATAATAATTATAATTTGATTTAAATTAAAATTTAACTTTCCGTAGTATGAAAACTACAAAAAACTTAAAAATTGAATTTCGAATTGATTGTACAAGGTACAGGTACTAATTGAGTACTTTATAATTATAAGCGTTAATTCTTGATTTAGTTCTAATGTCATAAATATTGACTGCCTAAATGTATATGAATATTGAAAGCTTGGATTCGGGACTAGTTATCGATTACGGTAGTGAAAAATCATTCTCCTGCGTAGCTTAGATGGAAGAGCTCTATACTGGAAATATAGAGGCCCGTGGTTCAAATCCCGGCACAGGAGTGTATTTTTCACTGTCTATTTCCCGTAGTTAATAATAATTATAATTTGATTTAAATTAAAATTTAACTTTCCGTAGTATGAAAACTACAAAAAACTTAAAAATTGTATTTATATCTTCTTCAAAATATACTTACAGTGTCACCCAAGACTAAAGTGATGAATAAGAAGACAGCCGCCTTGTTAGGGCACACTTTCAACCACTTGATGAAAAGAGTAACTAGAAGTCAGCAAAGTTTTTGAATATTTCCAAATTTTTTGAATTTTAAAAATTTATTACATCAAATTCTGATCACATATTCCAGTTGAAAGCCTGTTACACTTGTTTTGAGTTGTTGTGGACTGAATCCATACTTATTATCTTCTTTCTTAACACACTTTAGTTGAAACATTCTGTGATAGTTTGCTTTGAGCTCAAACTCATTGAAAACCTTTTTTTATGATTAACAGCATTTGTTTATTATATGTACTGTTGTAGATATTGGTTTATCTTTGCATGTTTTACTTTTATTTTTGGATGGAATGCTCTGCTTTTTAGTTCTGTATTAGTCTTGAATAGTGCATTGTTATTGAAGAAATAATAATTCTAATGCATTACTTTTTTTAATATAAAAATATGGGTATTTAATTAAAATTATACTATTTTAAACTCATTCATTTTTGGGTTAATCATTGGTTTTTTATTTTTATAAAATAATAAGATTATTTTTTGGGATAAATTGGTATTTACTTTAAGTTTTATTGTTAGAATTTATTTAATATTACCTGGGTTTGATTTGACTGCTTGCTTAATTTTTTTTTAGTTTTTTCTACGTTAAATATTAATGGTTTGAATGGTTTTTTTTTTTTAAAGTTAGGGAAAACCTCCGGTGTAGCTCAATATCAGGGTGAGATTTAGCTTGATAAATACTCCGTTCTAATGAAATAAACAGCATTCCAAAAAAATAATTGATCTAAAGAATAAGAATTTATCAAATGACGAATATTTTATTATCAATATTAGCTTGCACCAGGAGAGCACGTGACAATTTGTTTTTATTTTACCCATTCTAACTAATATCTGAAAAATGACAGCTATTAAACTATATATTTGTTATTTTTCATAATGAAAATCAGTAGAAATTGTAGGAATGTCCTATTATGAATTGGATCAACCTATTCCTTGACAATTTATGGAATCTTATTTTTTATCCTTTAAAAAAATCATTATGAATTATTAAGATGCAATTCATTATTGAAATACATTTCAATAGCAATTAAATTGTTCAATTAAATTTTAAGTTGAAAAATGTCCAATAAATAATTTTTTATTTTATTTTTTAGAATTACTCTAATGTATTTTCCATGTCTTACTATAATTTAACACTTAATTACCATTTTTAGATTTACTTTTTTCTGTTCTTACCTGCATTACCAATTTTTACTACATTACTTTTAGATTTCAAATTATCTCCCTGAGATCATTTTTATTTTTTATCTGAAATGGTCTAATGATCTCCAGTTTCACTAAGCATTGTCAGAAAATTCTTCATTTGAAAAGTTACTTTTTTGAAGTAATTATTGAAGTAATTACTAAGTTCTGGGTTTCTTAGGGGCAATTACTTCATTTTAATGGCTAGTTTATAAATACAATATCTAAAAAAAAATGTTCTTGAGGGTTGACTAAGTTCATAAAAATCATTACTGAAACCTTGATTTTTTTTTAGTTGAAGAACAATAAGTTTTATCTTTCTGGTGTTTGGTGTATAGTTTGTTGAGGCTTGAGGTATGCTTGTTTTTAGTTCAACTGCTGAGTGAAGAATACAGTGGTATGTCCCCTGGTACCCTTGAAGCACAGGGACTTATCAGTGCTTCAGAATATCAGAAAGTGGCCGCTCTCACACAATCTGCGTCTCCAGACGCTCAGAAAAAAATTGCCGGTAATTATTGTTTGTTTGCTTTTTCACTAATAACATTATTCAAGCATCTTAATTTAGAGGTTAAAGAATATTCCAAGACAATCATCTTTAAGTTTTTAATGTAAAAAGTTTAAATTGTTTGCTTAGCGTTCTCTACTAAGAAAAACAAATGATATAATATATAATATAAAATATAAATATAAATATAGTATAATAGATATTTATGTCATAAGGTGGGGACCATTTATGATAAGGTCCTGACATTTTGCACCCAGTATTGGGACCATCTTCAGTGGAGTAAATGTTGCTTTAAGGAAGTAAAAAAGTTCTCTAAATATGGTCCCAACACTGGATATGACCTTTACCCATCGTGACCTGGTCACCACCAGATAACAGAGAATTTCACTATGATACCTACCATGGAATCCTGCATAATAGTATTAAAATTAATACTTTAAACAATTTGATAGAGGAATTGTATGTGCTTAGAAGACATACAAAGATAAAATAAGTAAATTTCTGTACATAAGCCTAGTCAGAATGTAATAAATCTTGTAAAGGAAGAAATTATTGCAGCGTCTTAAGTTCATGCTAAGTAAACCCCATAGAATGATTTTGATCAGTTTAAACTCAGTTGAGTGAATTAAGCAATTTTTTACACTCTAAGGCCATCCCTACATCAAATAAAAAGATAAACTTTGTTGAATTGTGGTTAGACAATAAAATTATGAAGTTTACTCTTAAAAATTTAATCATCAAAAATTAGTTCCACAAATTAATATATAAAATTGCTTATTTCTGCAGAAAAAATATTGTTTTGTTTAACAATCTACTAGAGATTATGACTATCATTCCTTGATGGCAGGGTATCCCAAGTCTAGATGTTAAAATTCAAGGAGTGAATTTAAGAGGTCTTTTTCCCCTATAATGATAGCCTCAATGTGTTTTTATTATCAAGTTATACCAATGTTTTCTATTTTATCAATTTTGCATATTTTGCTCATTAATAAAATGCCTTATAATTTTCAAACCAGTAAAGTGCATTAAGTTTCCTTTAAAAATGTTCCCTTTAAGTTAAGATATATGATGTCAAAACATAGTTTGGCTACAGAAGAATTTACGCTTATGATTTTATAACAATTTTAGTAAGTCTCTTCTTACTGCTTCAGCGAAGTGCAAATCTCACCAAAATTGGTGCATTTTATGAGCTTTAATATGATGCCTTAGCCACCCAGATATCTTTTGTTGTTTGGCGTCTACAGACCTAAATTTATTCCAAGTAAGTTCCTCATAAAGTACATTCTTTATGGAATGAGACAGCACAGACATGAATGCTGAAAATGATAATAAGTATGGAAGTTGGTTTTTCTCAGACAATCAGCTCAATCTCTAGGTGTTCCTTATCTCTTCTTGATTTAATAAATAGAGAAACAATAACAAATCTTCAAAACCGTCTCATTTCTGAAATTATTATCTTTGTTAGAGTGTGGACGTCTATTACTGCTTCCATAATGTTGTTGTAACGATTTTTGTTCTCTGGTAGTCTGATAATACAGATAGATTTTGATTCCATTGTGTATTTTTTTGCCACTCTGTTTTAGAGTTTAATGTTTATTAGCGTCAAACATAGTTTATGTACACTACAAACAGAATAATGCCATATTTGCATACATTTCTTTGAATTCACAAATACTTCAACGTGTGCTACTAAAGAAAGTCAGAAATGAGAAGGTTTTGAAGATGTGCTATTATTTGTATTTTTCCCCTATATTTGATAATACTATTTTATTTTACTAAATCAAGAAGAGCTAGGGACCACCTAGACATTGAGCTCATTGTCTGAGAAAAACCTACTTCCATATTCATTATTAATTTTTAGCTTTGAAAAACAATATCATGTCCTTACTGTCTCGTTCCATCAAGAATTTACTTTATGAAGAATTGCATTGAAACTTCTGAAAAAGAAAATTCTGTAGATGCCCAACAACAAAAGATGTCTGGGTGGCCAAGACATCATATTAAAGCTAATAAAATGCTCCAATTTTGGTGAGATTTGCACTTTGCTGAAGCAGTAAGAAAATTGTAATACAATTTTAAAAAATCATAATTGTAAATTCTTCTGTACCCAAACTATACTTTGACATTGTATGTTTTGACTTGAATAAATGGATCTTTTTACATTCTCATATACGCAGTACAATTAAGTCTCCGTACTTCGTCACTCCACCAGTCCGGCACTGAGGCTGAGGCCCCCCTCCCCTCTTGACATTTGTAAGATAAGATAACTAAAAGAGGGGGAAACTGGGAAACACAGGTGCACTAGGGTAAACAAATGCAAACCACCAGAGCTAGTTTTATTGAGTCTTGCTTCTGTTTTAATAATTTAATAATTATTTATTATCAAACATCTAGTAATCTGACAATTATCCATATTTGGCCCCATATGTGTCGGATTAGAGAGACTCAACTATATATATATATATAAAAAAAAGTATTATGATGGAAAAAGGATTGTGATGGATTTACACGTTTTGAGGTCCCCTTAGTCCTAAAAAGTTGTTTTTAAAAAATGTCTTTAAGGTTGTCTGTCGACTGTAGTCTGTGCATATGTGTGGAACTTAAACTACTGGGCCGATTTTGATGAAATTTGGCGTACAGGCTCAGAAAAATCATACCCCATGGAATGAATTTTATCTTTAAATATAGGGGCCCTCCCCCAAAAACTTAAAAAAAACAAATTCTTGAAAACAACTCTGACGATTTTGATTAAAAAATTCTAAAATGTAGTCCATTTAAATACAAATCTAATTTAAATCAAATTATAATTATTATTAACTACGGGAAACAGACAGTGAAAAATACACTCCAGCGCCGGGATTTGAACCACGGGTCTCCTGTATAAGGTACAGGTACAAATCTAACCATATAAGTCGTTTTCCTGGGAAAAATGTAGTTTCCAAAATGTTTATAAAAAATAAATTTGATTTTATCAAAATTCAAAAATAAAAAGTAAACATCCACTTGTACACTTTTTTATGGGATTTAAATACAGTATTTTTACCAATTTTTTAAAAGGAATATGTGTGCACTTTTGAATACTGCTAACTGCAATTTTCTATCTTTATCCGTTTTGAAGTTAGTAAGGTATTTTAATGAGGAAAACATACGAAATTAATAAAATTGAAAATATCAGTATGACTTGATAACGAAGATACATCAAGGCTATCCTGGGAGGACAAAAAAGTTTAGTTTTGTCCTCCTAAATACGCTCCTCGAATTTTGACATCTAGACTTGGGATACTATTATCCAACAATTTATTCATACATATTGCCGCTGATAATGCAACAGGTTGGATGGAAGATAATACTCTCTTATGTTAAGTATGGAACATTGTTAATCAGTTTTTAAACCGTATTGGGACCTTGGTTTTTTCTATATAGAGCAGTTAGTTCTCCTGCAACTACTGGTTCCATATTGTGTTAGCCAGTTGTAAGGTTTATTCGGCTGATGGAGTTACTCACTAACCTCATGTCATCCATTTCATATATATTAGTGCAAGTCCTTTGATAGCCCTAGGATCTCCTCGGGAGTTAATTTTTTATTTAACATTTGATAATATAGTTTGACAATAAACTGATCAACATTATTCTCCAAGTTCATGTTGTGTTTAATAAACACATGAGCTCTTCATTACATTTATTTTATTTTAATTTGTTTATTACTGGAATTAGATGTTTGTATATAAAGTAATTTTAAAAATTTAAATATATATATTTGAAGTAAACTTTTAATTTGAACAAATGTGGTTTTTAGGTCAAATAGGAATAAAAAAATCTTAAAAGCTGCTTCAATACATCCTGGCTATATTTCGACCTTCGCTTAGGTCATCTTCAAGCCTATAACATAATTGAATACAAGGTATTCACTATTCTATCATACAGATGAACAAAGTAGTTACTTACATTTATGACAATATTAAAAATTTCCCTTTACCTCATTCGGTTCCTGATTAAATACAATAAATATTCCATGTCAAACAATAAAATCTCCCAAACTAGTATATAACAATTAAATAAAGATAACAAAACATAAAATAACTTAAATAACCAGACAACGAAAACATGTCTGTTATCATTATCACAGTCTAATTTGTATCACAGTAACAAAATATTGGTAATCAATTAAAACTTATCTTGACAAAAATATAGTCAGAATAGTAAACTTTTAAAGGTATTGACTACTTATCTTATACTTAAAAATTAGAAATTTAAAATTATTTTTAATTATATTTTTTTCTGAATATTACTTGATGTAAGTTTTTTTACAATTTATATTGATAATTTTACTGATTTTTTAGCAAAAAAAATCATGATACAAGATTTATGTCCAGTGAAAGCACTTATTGGCTTGAAAAAAATATTTAACTCATTTGTAAATATTTCTATAATTAATTGGTGAAAAATTGTGTAATATTTTCTTCTTTTTTCTGTAAAAAAAAGAACTGAGCATGCTAAACAATTCTGATGTCCTCTGTTTTTATTTTTATTGCTGCCTTGGAAGAATTTTTTGGTAAGGTAAAAACTAAAGCTGCAGATATGGAGCGCACACTCAAAGAGAAAGACAAGCATGGTAATTAATATATTGCATGTGTCTTTGGCCTTACATCTTAACTGATTTTTAACTTGTAAAAATTTAATATGGAGAATATTCATGATTGATAAATCTGAAATATTTTTATAGATTATTTAATATTTGTCTATAAATAATTCTATTCTTTAATGCAGCAGAAAAGGGTTTGTGAGAGATAATTTATTTGGTTTTCTGTGTGTTTTTTTATGTTTTATTTAATGCTACAGTTTAGCCATATGTAATTGACATTTTATTCCTGATTGAGAAACTTATTTTGAAGAAAAACTGTTACTTTTAATCTGAAATTACCAATTGATTAGATTGTAAATAAATCCTTTACTTCAAATTTGTGTAAATTGTGTATGTCTGCTTACACAAAGAGTATCAAGCATGTACAATGTACATTACAATTGGGTATGAAACACATTTTTTGCACATCAATCACTATCAATTAACAGTTTAATTAAAATGGTTGTAAAATAAGGTTCATTGTATTGTTAATAATAGCTGAATGTGAAGTGGACATTGAAGTAGATATTTTGGCCCCAAATCAGCCACATAGTAAAGGGGCAAATGAACATTCTTCCACTGGTTGTTGTGGAGACATAGACCACCAAACTCTCTGGTCTAGGAACTCCAAATGTGAACAGAAAATGAAATACTATATACTATCTATGAAGCTTTAATATACAGATTAAATGGTCACATGCTTCATTGAGTGTATCATGTTAATGATGATCCTAAATTGCTAGCTGCTGCTTTATGTGTGAATCATGCTATGTTAATCTCCAATAACCTGTTGCTTTTTGTAAAAACCTGTTCTATGAATGCCAAATAATGGCCAATTACTATTTTGTGAGAAAAAAAACAGTAAATGTCTACTGTAGTAGTAATGAGTATGATCATGCTGTGTGAATTGCAAATGGGCTAGCTGTTGCTTTGTGTGGAATCTGTTATATGAACCTTAAATATGGAACCCTAAATGGTATAATACTGCTTTTTGTGCTAGTCAATATACACTAAATTGATAGATAAAATTACTACCCTTACTTTATAACAAGTTTCTTATTTCTACGCTAAAAGGGTAGATGTTTCTTTGTATCAAACATATTATATGAACCCAATGTGGTTAGCAACTGCTTGTATGAAATAAAAACCAGTTTAAAAAAATTTTTAGATGGTGCTTTTATAAAAACATTTTAAATACGGATATTCAAATTGAAAAGTGCATTTATCAAATTTTAAATTAACCTTCTGTTCTGATTGAAAATTCATTTTTAACCAAAATATATAGCTTTTGCTGCATTAGAATCTGAGAAGCTGGATGCAGATTTGTTTGAAACATTTTGAACATCTTTAAATAATTTAATATTTTGATCAGTTTCAACATCTGTTAAGAAAACCACAAAAAATTGAACAGTAGAAAGTGAAATCCATTTCCTAATTATTTACTGTTATACTTCAATTCTTACTAGGGCCAGTGCTATGCACAGGTGGAACAAGCTATGGCGGCCATACTGAATTGTGGCCGACACTGCTCTCTTGTGTCACATTTAGTAAAGGGTTAAAGAATTTAACTTTTAATTGGGTTAGACCCTTTATCAATAATTTGGGATCAAAACTAAATAATTTAAAGAATTGTTTTTTGGAACGAAGTTCCTTATCCGCCACAAAATCACCGTTACAAAATAACCGTCACGCAACCAAGCGTCACGAAATCTACTGATGACGATAACTTGAGTAAAAGATGACCGAGTTAGTTGAAATTTGGTACACATGTTCATTTTACCAATACCTAGGCTGAGTTTGTTGAACAACGTTATACACTCGCGTAAACGTAAGCTTCAAATTTAAAATTGGAATTTTAGGATGGGGAAAAATTCTAACTTCATCTATTTAATGAGACAAACAACTTTTATAAATAATTTTTTTTAGTAAAACAAACACAGACACTGCTATGAAGTGATAGAGATCGCTAAATTTATTAAAGCGGACCTAAACGTTTAAAATAAAGAAAACAACGTTTTTACCGATATCTTACGTTCTAACGTAACGATTTTAATAAAATTTCTTACACATCGTCTTAAGTGCAATTGTAACAGGCATGTAAAATTTCAACCTGATACAGGCAGAGGTTTCTTAGTGATGTTGATTTATATTTTATATTTTAATATTTTAATTGGAGTAATTTGCCGACTGGGTCTGATGGGACAGTTCTTTTCTTCTCTACAACCATCTGCTTTAACTATAAACTAATCAAAATTAACTTTTTTCTCAATTCACAATACATCATTTATTGTAAGACGCTCTTTTCAAAGATAATAAAAAGTTTTTCGTTTAATTTATCCTTAACTCTGGTAGTATAAATAGTTACTTTTAATTTTGTCTCCTATTTTAACTCCGCCATGTATAAGTAGTTAGTATCATATACTTAGCACTGTAATTATATAATTTATATTTAATATAAAGCTTAAGGAATTTTGTTCCTACCGGGTGTCCCACTACACCACATGTATTTTTTTCCCATAGTTCTTTCTTATTAAAATGTTTAATTCTATTGTATTTACTGTTGTAGGAGTTTTAGCAAAACTCAAAGAAGGAGCTGAAAATGTTCAGACCAAACTTCAAGCAAAAGCTGAAAGTGTTGGATTCCGGCCAATATCCTTGGACAAATCAGGTTAGTGCTTATTTTTTACTTATGTAATAAGGATATTATTGTGTTAAAAATACAATTATTCCTAAAATTCATTGTTTGTTTCAACACTCTTGTCTTAAGATTTGATTTAGACACAAAGATAAAAAATCATACTTAATTTTTAACATTTCTTACTATTAAGGAGTATGTGTTCATTTTCAGTGAATGGTTTAATTTGAAAAATATTATTATAGAATGTATCAAGGATAATTGTAATTATATCAATAATAACTAAATGCTTATGCATATAAAAAAATGTAGAGGTAATGTTGTTTGTGCTTCCTCTTTTTTTTTTTTTTTTAAATTAATCAAATTAATACTAAAAAAAACATTAATTTAAAAATTTGTGTATTTATCACATAAAATTTCTTTTCAATTAAATTAATTAATTTTATAACATTTTTTTTTTTTCTGAAAGTTATATGATCAGTTCTACTCGTGATGTGACATTAGTATTGTTTACCTGTCTCCTACATCGTTGTTTTTTAGTTTGCTTGATATTGAGATGATGAAGCATATTCCTGTCCTGGCTTGGCATTAGTGTAAAGATTAGTCTGAGGGTTAGGATTGAGTTGAGGATAGCGTTCCTTATCTTGTTTCTGAGGTGGATCTGGCGTTCCAATGGATGAAGTGGATGGAAGGGCTGAAGAACGTTTTACGAGAGCTAAAACGTGAGGGTGCATCACAGCTAAGGGTTTATGAATAGGTGTGTGGACAGTCTGTGCAGGATGAGGTTGATGACCAAGGGAAGCTATGGAAGTAGGTAGGACAATTTCCCTACGTGTTCTCTTTAATTCAATTCCAAATCCAGGGGTGGTGAAGGCAGGATAATTTGAAGCAACCCTGTATCCTAGGGTGTCTGATACATAGTCGGTCCTTGATACACTACCTCCAGGTTTAACATAGCTGTAACTTCCTACTTTGTTACCTGCTGCATCCTATATTACATAAAAACAGTATTAATATAAGTATTATGTCACTCAATTTGTATTATGTCAATTAACTTGTAAAGTCTATTTTAGTGACAGCATTTATAATTAACATATTCATTATTGTATGTGTTTTAATTTTAGCTTTGGCTAAAATGCTGCTATGATTTAGGCATTGCAGATTTTTATAGCTTTACAGTAATCCCTTGATATCAGTTCGGTTTTTTATTAGCCAATTTGATTTTCTACCATAAAATATATGATCAAAATGTCATGAATAGTTTGTCACTGAAACGTGTTAATAAAATAAACCAAGTCTGTTAGATTGGCGAGAATGGAAAAAGCCTTGAACTTATGGTTCCTTTGAGCTTACAAATCATTTGAGAAAAGGGAAATAATACTTCACCATTAGTTATCCGCGGTTCTCTATCCCCAGAACACTGTGGGACGTATCACTTGTGGGTATAGATTACTGTATAAAAATCTAATTGGAGAATAAAATGAGAAGACTGTGTAACTCCAGTAATGGAAATTTTACATTCATGATAAATGTGTTTAATAGACCCAAGATATTTTTAATTTAATCAATTAGTACTAGTAAGTTTATATTTGTTCATTGAGAGATTTTTTTTCTCATAATTAGAACTTGTAATCATTAAGCAAGCAAATGGTTCAATTATTTTATCTGACCTTTGATGAAGTATTGAAATATAACGAAATTCAATTGACTTGGTCTATTCTCCCGTTTGTTATCTCATAAGTTTGTGTGAAGAACACTTTCACTATCATTAATGGTGGCTATTTTTTTATTTAATAGAAATTGCACTAATAAAATTTGTGAATTTTACTCTTAGTTCACTATCTCTCATGTAGAGCTATTTTTACTTTCACAATATTAAACTGTGATTAAAAAAGTTGTTCAGTAGAACCTCATTATAATGGACCCTATTATAATAAGTTGCTTATAATGGACAGGTAATAAAATTATAATACTGCACTGCACATAATAATAAAAGTAAGCACCTCTCAGTTATTAACTGAAGAGATTAATAGCAAATAGTAAACAAACACAGCAGGAAATAATTTATTTTTTTTCAAACCAATGAGTAAGCTATCAACATGATAGCTTAATTTTAACATGATGATTAATGCAGTGTATACATACTCATAGTTTTCAATTAAACATATTTTTAAGGCTGTTTTTTTATTTTAACCTCTCTACTTGACTGATGTACACCCTTTTGTATTATTATTTGTTATAAACCGGATTTTAGCCCCTTATTTTTTAAAATAGACAAGCTTTAGCCCCTAATAGTTCTATATGAGGTTCTACTGTACTTGTGTAATAGCTTCTTGTATTTTGCATTAAAAACTTGAAGTTTGAAGTTTTAATTAAAAATGTGTTACATGAAATAATTCTTAGTTTAATTCTAATAGCTGCAGTGTTTATTTTCTATACTGCTTTTTAAATATAAAATATACTTTTTATTTGATTGCAATATTCAATCTTTATAAATAAAATGATATAATAAAAATGATAAAGAACAGGGGTCGGCAACCTTTTTGTTTATTAGGGCTCAATTTCAGATTTGAAAATCGCCACCACACATGCCGGCGGTGCTCGTGGTCGCTTGCCTTGTGCCTTGTGATAAGGCAAGTTAGGCAGTCTCGAGCAGGGTCAGAAGATGGATGCCCCCCCTCAATGCCCACCCAGCTTTGTTTAACCAAATGGGAAGCTCCTCGAAAGAGTGGAGTGGCGCTACCAGTTTCGGCCTAGAAACCATGATGATGACACTCTTGGTTGTAATACAACCAGGAGGGGGGTCATGGTTAACGACCATATCTTCACGCGAATGTGAAGATTTCGGTTCCTAACCCAGGTTTTTTCAATGGACCATCCTAAGTGGACTGCGTCTTCGGGCGTAAAACCCCCCGGAATATAATAAAAAAAGCATTATTTTTATTTCTAAATTATCTACTTTGTTGGTTCATTATTTTATCTATCTAATAAATTAATAAAAGTAATACTTGAACAGCAGTGTGAACTCTGTCAGGTTGAAGGTAGCCATAGGAAACTGTGTCAAATCCAAAGTTATTGTTGTACTGTGTTAATTCCACTGCTGGGTTGTAGGTTTGCAAATACTTTGCCTGAGGAACTAAGTCACTTTGGACCCAAGGTGAGAGTGATGCTAATCCAACATAGGGATATCCACTTGCAAAAGCCGCTACAGCACTCAATACAATCTAAACAGTTAATACGTACACAATTAGTTGATTCTACCTAGATTTTTAAAACTTATAGTGAATAAAAACAAGCTGTTATTTATTTCAAACTAATTTTGACCTCTTAGTTGGTTAACATCTGTGAATTATTATTGACTTTTTTTATGAAATAAATAAGAAAAGCCAAAAAACAGCACAGGTATTAATGGACGGCAACCTTCTTCTCTCACACGTGCTGAGAAACCAGGAGGTCTAAGGGGGGTAATGGAGGAGTGTCCTTCTCTATATGACACTAGATAATCTCTTAGTGACACAATACACGACTGCATCAATTGATTTATGGGCTGAGGCGCCCTCAAGTGGAAGGTTTTAGTGGTTGAAACTAATTGTTCCCTGATGGCTTATTATGTCTTTTTTGGAATCACTATAAAAAAAAATAAAAAAATTGGTCCGAGACAACTCAGACAAACTTTCTCATGCACGAGTTCATAAAAATTTGATGGCGGGAATCAAACCCTGTCCACGTTTAAAGCTATTTTCTCAGGAACTAGATTTTTCCTGGGAAAACAGCTTATATCGTTAGATTCGTATTTAAATGGACTATATTATAATTTTTTTTAATCAAAATCGTCAGACTCGTTTTCGAGAACGAGGGTAGCGAAAGAATAAATGTTAGTGTTATTGCTTCCCAGCTTACCGAAGGTAACGGAAGCTATATGATCATTCTGAAGAACGAAAAGAAAAAAAAATTATAACTCCAATTTAAAAAATTCCAAGACAAGAAATCCGTTTCAGTCTTCAGGGAACATTTTTGGTTCTGTGTCTGTCTGTCGGTCTGTCGCTCAATTTTTGCGAACCACCATATCTTAAAAACTACTCCTCTTGATATCAATAAAATTTGGATGGTAAGTCATAATTAGCCCATTGTTGGTCCCATATAAGTTACAACCTTCTGCGCCAATTTGTGGCTCTTCCACTTGTACACAAACATACATTTATTTACACCTATATCTTCAAAAGTAATCATCCGCTTTTTTATGAAATTTAGATGATTTGTTAAACGTAGCCCGTAGATAGCCCCAGATTAATTTCAACCGTCTGCTTTCTTTAAATTTAGCTAAATTGATTCTTCAATTTAGGTAAGAAATCAAAACAATTTTGACAGATTTACAAAACAGGGGAAATAGGAGTGAGGAAGCTATGTGCCTCAAAAATTGGCAGACTATTTTTAGAATGCTTTTAATCCTTCAGTTGTCGGAGGGGGTAATTTTGAATTCCAACTTTTGCAAAAATGAGCATGTGCGGAGGAACTGATAAGAGTTAGTGTTTTGATGGTGTCGGTAATCTTCGACTATAGTCTAGCTTGGAAATCATGTCAAGGTTATTTACTTTCTCTGGGTTGTTATTAGTTAATTAGGATTGTTTATGCTTGGGATATGTATATATTTTTTTAAACTCCTAAATTTTAAGTTAAATTGTACTATTGAATGTAATTTAATTATCATTATATTATGTTCTCAGGCAATGATAATGCAATAATTTTTAACTTAGAGTGCAAAGTGGGGGGTCGTTATTGGTAATAAACTATAACAGAATTGTAATTTATATGAAGTTGTAATGATGTTTCAGGCACGTCTATGCCTCGGAGTGGGGCAAAATATAGCCATTATTAAGAATTAGCACACATAGTTTTTATTAACCCTTAACGACCCACACTTTGCACTCTGAGTTAGTATAAAAGGAACAAATAAAAGAAACCAAATCATTTTTAAGTTTTTTTATCCCCTCCTCAACAATTTTCCCCTCCCTTTAATGAATTATTCTTCCTAAAATTTGAGTTTTAACATATTTTGATTTTTCGTTAATAATATAAATTTAATATTGATGTTATAGTAAAAAGTATTTTGTTTTAAATATTAGTTATAAATTAAACTCAGAGTTTTCCAATTTAGTCGGATTTCAGACCCTGACAAATGGGGAATATTTTGGCTGAAGTAGTTTTGTATCCTGTGTGACCTAGCTCGTCAGAAAACAAAACACGAACCCTGAAGGGTTAAACTCTGTAAAAATGAGTACTTAGGAATTTTGAACATTTATTTTTCAGTATTTGATTAACTTTTGTGTTATTCATATTAATACCATTTGATATTTTATAGTTAACTCAACGGTATTTTTACTAAATAGTAGGCCATATACTTACTGTCTACACCATAATATCATGTCTGTACTACTGTCTAAAATCACCCTTTAACAAGGGTCAGGGGTGTCTCAAAGTTTGTTTGTTTCCTAGAAATATATTTTTTTAATTCTGCAGAGAAGTTTAAGGAGTAGTTTTTTTTTTACTGTTAGTGCTACTCTAACTGATAAACTAAGTTATTTTTAATGATAGAAGTGAAATAAATGAATAATTGAAAAAGATTGGCTACCGATTGAATGTATTTTGAACTTCTTCCTTGTATATAAAAGTGTATTAATATTGTTTACTTAATTATACTTTTCAACTGTCTCCATTTCATTAGAGGATTAAAGTATTTGATATGTACAAGTTTTAAATGTCTACCACGTGTTATTGCACAGCTACTGTTCGTTGACCTTAACTCTTTACAAACTTACCACAAACTTCATGATGAGCCTAGGGACGAGACAGAGACACTAAACTCCCCCAAGTTAAAATTCAACATTTTATACACTCCTGTTAAAACCAGTATCTGGTTGATCAGGTAGTTGAGGTGGGAGTTCGTCCGTCTGCATGACATGTATATTGTGTCTCTTTATCTGCCAAAGTACCAATCTTCCATTTTATCAAGGTCAAATACACCCCTCTCTCTCTTCTCTCTTTGTCCATTTGCTTTTTTATTTCCGAATTAATGTTTTATTTATGTTAACTTGAAAATTTTATTTCCACATTGGGAGCTTGGCTTTATTATTGGATGTTAGAATCCTATATTATAGAAATTCCTTATAGATCTTCAAGTTTTTTTTTTAACAGACTTGCTATCTCTCTGTTATTTATTTTGTTTCCTTATTTTATGGATTTAAATTTTAACTACTGTGAATAAATTTAACTCTAAATCTTTAAAACAGTTATCTTCTACAAACATTTTTCAAAATTAACTATTATTTTTACTCTTCTAAAAGCTCCAAGTATAACTATAATAGAAGATTTTTTTGAACTTTGCTTTTCTGATTAGTGAACTCATTGTGCTAATTTAAAACAATTTTAATTTTTGGTTGTTTGAAGAATGATCTCTTTTAATAAAATGTAAATAAAATTTAGCTCTTCTTATCAGATGTAGAAAAGAATGAAGGTCATTGAACCATGGCTACATAATAACACATGGTAGACATTCCACTTACATATTAAATATTTTAATCTATATTTTCTTGTAAAATGTTTTAATCTATATTGTCTTATAAAATGTTTTAATGGATTTATTTGGCAATATGTAGTATATTATTTAAATCTATTAGTGAAATCTATTGAGGAAAATGATGGATTCATAGAAATGTATAAGTTAAAACTGACCTCCGTGAGTTATTATGCAGCCACTGTTCATAGACCTTAACTCTCAATTCTACACATTATAAGAATAACTTAATTTGAATACAAAATGTAAATATGAGTTTGCAAATAATTTAGTATATAGTACTACTAAAATCAGGAAGAATCTCTTGCATATTATACTCTTTCCTTTCTGTGTCAATCTCATCCTTTTGCAATTTAATTACATTTTCCCTTGAGAAAGAAAAGTCCCTGGAATTTTATTGGCCTATACGGGTATCCTAAAGCAATAAAAACAACATTTTGTCAATAATTACTTTTGGCCTATTTTTAGAGTATGATCCTGATACCAAAGCCTCGAAGAATTTCAATAGCAAAAGGCATCCGTGGTAAAAATTTTAGTGTCTTAACATTTAAAAAATCCATACAAAACTTTTTACAATTTTCTGGGAGATAAAATAAATTAATTGCCTGTGATTCAAACCCGGAATTCTAGATCCAAACCCACAACTATAAACACTACACTTGTCTCTCACACACACTACAATTATCTCTTTACTAACTCTTCATTCTGGCTGTAACAGACTTAGGAAGATTATCCAATAATTATTTATTTTTAAACAGGAAAAGATTATTTGTATTAGTAAGTTTTTCTAATAATTAATCTTTGGCAATTAAAGATATATTTTATCTACAAGCATGATGATGGAATTTATGTATTTTAGATTTAAATTTTTTGACTTGTAGAATATTAAATTAGGCTGTAGGGTTTCTTTGAAATAAAAGTCCTTTTTTGAGTGATATATATTTTATTACATCAGAGATATATATTTTATTACATCTTATCTCTGATGTAATAAAATATATATCACTCAAAAAAAGGACTTTTATTCCAAAGAAACCCTCCAGCCTACTTAGATGTATGATACTTAATAATCACCTCTTTCGAAAAATCTTCTTTGTTTGAACCATACTACTACTTTTTTTTTTATCGTGCCTCTGTAGTATATTTGTTTAAGTTAACCGTAACAAGGTCTTAATTATCCCTTAGGGCTTTAGAAAAAAAAATCTAAAAGCATCATTAAAAAAAATAAAACCACTAAGTATCAGAGTACCCTAGTTAATATTAATCAGGGTACTCTTCATACATTTTTTTATGACATAACTTACTCATTCTGTAACCATTTGACTGAATATTACTTTGTTCAGATTTGTTTCATATTTCTTTATATTTAGTAGTTTCAGTATTTATATTTTTACTTTCTCATATAAAGAGAAAGTATTGTGATATGGCGTGAAAATTCGATTTTGAGATTTTAATGGATTTACACGTTTTGAGGTCCCCTGAGTCCAAAAACTGAAAAAAAATTATTTCTCGAAAACGGTGCCGACGATTTTGATTAAAAAAATCTATAATGTAGCCCATTTAAATACGAATCTAACGATATATACCGTTTTCCCGGGAAAAATCTAGATTCTGAGAAAAAAGCTTAAAACGCGGACGAAGAGAGCCCGGGTTCAATTCCTCGCCTAGGAGATGTTATTTTTATTACACATTTTTATGAAATGTTCAATAATAATTAAATGTACATACAAAAACTAATAAATGGAAAACACTGGGCCAAATAATTATGACCTCGTATATGAGAAAGTTTGTCTGAGTTGTCTCGGACCGATTTTTTATATTTTGAAGACGCTAAATCTTATCAGAGATCTAAATATATTTCTCATCGAATATGTAGTTACTTTTGCTCATGCAGGATGGCGTTATTAGTTCGAGTTATTCGTTATTGTTGTACTCTCTTACGTCATACCCAAGGATTTCCCCAATTTCCTTAGATCCTCTTTAAACTTTTATGTGTTTTATCTTTAAGAACTTCCCAGAATAAGTAGTGTACAAGTTTGGTCATGACATAATTTGTTTAGCCAGGTAGGTATGAATATGTTTTAACTCTATTGGTTAGTATAAGTTTTTTCTTTTCTTTAATCCTATTGCGATTAAGAACAATTTATCAACGACATATATTTTTCCCCAATTTTTAGAAGTGATTTAAAATCGAATAGTAATTTTATATTTCTATAGTTTCGTTTTTTTCTGGAATATGATTCTATAGTTTTTTTCTTATCCTATTCATTAAGAAATTAGGTAAAAGTTCACCAAAGTACACTTTTTTTTTATAAAAGCAAATAATTCGACTATTACATTTCTTCAAAACGGTTTCTTTTATAGTTGTTGATGGAAAAGAAAAAAACAACATAATTTCTTAACAAAGTAATTTTTTATTTCTAATAGATAACATTTGTGTTGTTTGTTGCTGATTGTTACTATCACTTGTAGTGAAGTTTTTGATTTGGAGAATGAAATAGATGACTAGCAACAGTTGTTGGTAAGGAGGTTGCAGACGTTGATTAAATTTAGGTCAACGACCATGTTTGAGTTGGTAGAACGGATGAGTCCTGATGAGTCTGAAATTAACCTCTAGCAGCAGCTTGGGCGTGGGCGGCGAAGTGAGCTACCTTAGCAAGAGCTACGTCAGGAGCGTCGGCAAGATAACCGTCGGGAGTGACAACGGGGATGTGGTAGGCCCAGGGAGCGGAGTAAGCAAGGGGATGGATTAGGCCGAGTCCGAGGGGTGAAGTGGCGGCGGGAAGAATAGCAGCACGACGGGTCCTGGACTTAGCCTTCTCGATTTCAGCCATATGAGCGGCCTTAGCTGCCATGACTTCGGGGGTATCAGATACTGGCACGGCGTTGTGGATGGGAGCAACGGGAAGATCGTTAGAAGCAACCCTGTAGCCCAAAGCATCAGCGACGTAGTCGGTCCTGGCAATGGTGCCATCAGGCTTGACATAGCTGTAGCTTCCTACCTTATTACCAGCGGCGTCCTGGAAGCATACAATAAATAATATAATAAAACAACTGTTATATATTTTTTCTCTTATTCAATGTAGCTATAGAAAGCAAAGTTTGCGAGCATAACTTAACTTGCAGTTGATAATATTTAAATATTACTTACGTGGATAGCGGTGTGAGACTGCATGGGCTCAACGTGTCCGTAAGAAGCCTGTCCTAAGATGTCCTGGACATGGTACTGGCTCTTAACTCCAAGAGCAGGTGCGACGATGGGAGCGGGAGCATGGACCCATGGAGCCGAGTACATCAAGGGAGCTCCCCACATGGAGTAGGGGAGAGCAGCGGAGTAGGGCAAAGCAGCGGAGTAGGGCAAAGCGGCAGAGTGTAGTGGAGCTACGGCTGTGAATGCATAGGGTTTGGCTGCGGCCATCGCCAGACAGGCACAAAGTACTACCTGTAACCAGCCAATAAACAAGATAATGAAATGCACGCATGTATGTTGAAGTATGTTAGTTATGGTTCATGTGACGTGTTAAGTGATAAAACTTTGCTTTCAACTTTCTGAAAGATATTATACCATCCTATGTACATTTCACGTTGTCTATAATAGAAATGTTGTATGCAACTGAACTACTATAGTCTTATTTATTACTAGCCTCTAGCCTTCACATGTATATATTCCCTATTGACATAGGGCTATATTCCCTATTGGCATGTAGGCGCAGCAATTAAATAAAATGCCTAAATAGTTTTGTTTTCAAGCCTTCTAGGAATAAAATCAGGACTATATTATACCCCATTCATTCCGTTTCTAAGAATATAATATTCTCCAAATCGAAGTTTGGAGACTATCTATATATTTAAAAAATAGCCAATAGAAACTAATTAATATGTATAGTAATTAATAAGAAAAAAAGAAAAAAAAGTATAATGAATAAGAAAATAAACGTCGTAAAACCAAACCACGTCGTAAACCAAATACACTGGAAAGTCATTAAACAATCATCAACCATGATGGTGCATTAATTTAATTACGTCTCTTCACTCAATACGGCAGTCGCACCAGTAAATATTTAATAACTGGTTCTTGAAAAAATTATTAAATAATAAATATTCGATTTATAGAGCAATAGTGTGAGAATTAAGCACCCCAATCAAAAATTAAATCGGTCAACAATTGCGGACGCCATAAGAGCTCAAAGTCATTTTTTTTATAAAAAATTAAATTTAGCTCTATTTAAGGTAGAATCGATAAAGGTACGACAAAAAGTCATAGGTCCAAAGTTGTAGATCTTTTAAAATCAGTTACCCCTGGCGCAATCAGCTTGTCGATACGATTTACCATTTCAAAAACACTTTAAAGTGTGTCCGCCATCTTTAATTTTTTTAGGGGGGTAAAAATATATATTTTTTTTTTAACTTTTCGGATTTTTCTAGTTGGTTTGGGCCAATTTCCGACCAAACGCAAAAAACCGCGAATCTCTAGGTGGTCTAGAAGTACCCAAACATTTTGATAAGCGAGTCTGTGGGGTTTGTTTACGGTGGGTCAACGTAATTTGTTTTTTAGTTTATTTTTTATACATTTTTTTTCTTTTATAAAATTGTTAATAACTGGTTCTACTCAATATTTTTAGATGAAACCAAGCCTACAAATTGCGTAACATGTTTGCGCTCACCTCTTAAAAAAAAATTAATCGATTTCATTTAGTCAGTTTTGCGCCAATAAAGTCTGACTGGGGTGACTGACACCCATACACACACGAAAAAAGTTAAGGCCGGATTCGATTTTTGGGACGTATAAAATGAAAAAATATCCAAAAATTTTTCAATTCTGACCAATGTACAGTCAAAACTTTAATTTTATAGATATAGATTCTCCATTAAATTTGTACATTTCAATTTAGAAATCGATAAGTGAAAAATTATACTAATGATATATTTAACTCGTTTTTAATATGAGAATCCTTACTATCTTTAATATAAATAGACTGCGCCAATTAGTGTGACACATAGCTTCCTCACAGCCTATCACGTTCTTTACTGTTTTTATGCTTTTACAAGGCATTATTGTGTAATTTATTTAATTGTTTCCCTCGTTTTTTTAATATGTCTAAATTGTTTTGATTTTTTACATTAATTACGCAAATGTTGAAAGAGCGCAGACGGTTGAAATTAATCTGGTGCTATCTGCGGTCTACTTCCGACAAATCATCCAAATTTCATAAAAATCAGATATAAGTACTTTTGAAGCTATAGGTGTAAATAAATGTATTTTTGTGCGCATGTTGAAGAGAAACAAATGGGCGTAGAAGATTGAACCTTATATAGACCAATAATAGGCTAATTATGAGCTACCTATCAAATTTCATAATAATCGGACGTGTAGTTTTTAAAATATGTGTGTTCGCAAAAATTGAGCGACCGACAGACATACACGGGACCAAAAATGTTCCCTGATGTCTGAAACGGATTTCTGTCTTGGAATATTTGGAATCAGAGACATAAAATATTTTCGTTCTTCATAACTATCACATAGCTTCCGTTACCTTCGGTAAGCTCGGAAGCAAAATAGCTTAAATTTGTTGTATTAGTCATTCGAATTTTGCTTTTTACTGGCTTTACTTTTGTTTTTATTAGATAGCTTCACTTTTTTTTGGTTTTAAATACTTATATTTTTAGAAGTTGCAATTGTTATTTTTTAAGAAGATTAATTCTTATTTTTGCTTTGAAATTGTTTTAATTCAATTTAAAAGTTTACGAATTCGTAACGCCCAATTCGTAAACGGAAAAATAGTGGATAATTATTTATGTAACTAGGCAGCAAAATGGAATTTTACTGAAGAGTGATTAAGTTAGGACAGGCTGTGAAAAGCCGAGGCAGGCAATAAATACACGAGGCAGAAATATTTCCTTTGCTGCCTTGTTGCATACAATATTTTATCTTCTCACGCTATTTAGATAAAATAAAACTAAACACAAACAAAAACTGAAGTTTTGACACGCACTGATAAACACTGTACTTTTCCTGCCTAGGCAGTTTGTTTATTACTCTGTCTGTTTCCATTACTTTCCTGCCTGTTTTTAATATTTTAATGACTAATCAATGAAATAGTACTTTCTAGCCTAAAAGCAGTTAATTAATGCTTAATTTTGCTGCCGCGCCGTGAGTAGATAAAATGTTTTTTGTTACTACTTCTGCGTTGCTTACCATTAATTTGATGATACTTTGTGGTTTATTAACAACTTTGTGTTGTTTCTAACGAGTTTGTGAGTGTGTTTGGATAAATTAAACTACTGGTTCTTAACAATGAACCTCAATGAACTAACTGATCAATGAACTAATTAATATATTTTCTTCGTAGAAGAAAGGTGGATAGAGAACAAACAGGAAATTTCCTTTAATATGCCTTTTTCGTTTTTCCAATTCTAAATAAGAAAAGTAACAAACGTAATCACAAAACGTTAATCACAATTTAACAAACAAATAATAATAATCCATAAAAACGAAGTTTTTATTGTAAATCCTTTATATAATATAATAATAATCATAATATATCCTAAAATTTTATAGAGGGTTTTTATATTGGTACTTAGTCTACGTTGCAAGTTTCAGCTCGTTTCAATGGCTGAAAGAGTGTTAATTAGCCCTCCGAAGATTTTGACGATAGCCAGCCACAAACAAACAAAATTGAAAATAATATAAAGGATATTTAAAAAAACAATACAAATGAAATATCAAGTTTTATTTAGGCTGTTTTTCTTTTCTTATTATTAATTTAATTTGAAAATAAGTTTATGAACAAGTAACATACAAGTTATTTTAGGGGGAGACATTTGTAATAAATACAAATATCATTATTTTTTAATAAATGAAAAATTATTAACTTAATTTCGTTTTAGTTTTCTTAATTTAATTATTTTATATTCTTAAATTTAGTATTGATATTATTGGTCTAGATTTGTTTCGAATTGAAAAATAACAAAAAAACATTTTCTCTTAGATAGATATGTTACTATTTTTACTACGTTTTTATTAGCTTGCTTTCTTGTTTGTTTGTTTGTCCAGTACAAATCTTGCAATCGATTTTTAACTAACTTCCCGAGTAGCTAGACATTTGAAACTTTTATAATAGCTCAGAACACGATGACAATGCATTATTTTAATACTTTTAGCCATCTTTCAGCAGAATTTAATTAGTTTTCAGCAAATTTTGCTGTATGGAAAGTTAGTTCGGGAAAAATCCGCAATTTTTTTTTTTTTGGTTTTGACATGACCCATATTTAACGATCTTCATTTTGACGGGTTTCAAATTTATGATTTTTCATTTAGTCAAAAGAAAATTTAAAAACGTAGTATATAAAAAATTATTTTTATCTTGTAATTATAATATTTAGTTGTTATAATTTTTTTAAATACGAAAGTTATAAATAATACATTGAAATTATTAGTTTTACATTTAAACTTTGTTCCTCCCCTGTAAAATATTACACTACTTCTTGCCGCCTTTTATTTTACTGCTACCTGACTGTTTTCTAGATAAAGTTTCGATATTTCGTTAAATGATGACGATGAAGTTTATAATTATAAAATAATAAGTTTATAATTATGAATATTATTATTACTATAATTATTATTATTATTATTATTGATATTGTTTATTAAGTTAATGCAATGATATTTTCGGTTTATTAGATTTTATTAACGATAAAGGCTGAAATAAAGAATTTCAAATTGGTATGTGTTAGAGCGTGTAAGTTGTTTGATACTTGGGCTGTTTATGCGGTTATCGATATAGAAGACAAAACTTACCAAAGTGTTCATGATTGGTTGATTGTCTCCTGTAAGATCGAAGGAATGAACCACGAGTTACTGATGCCGGTAGAGGATGGTTCAGGTGTTTATATACTAGGCTCATTAATACGGCCGAGCCTTACGCTACTCTCATCCCCGTAGTGCCGAGAAGGTCTCGAGCAAGGACGTCCAACTTACCACGCCCTCCGTAACATCTTCTTTTTTGCATTTAGGTCCTTTTTGAACTCATTCCAAAATATTTATTTGTATTCCTGATTAATTATTCAAACTTGGAACAATACTAACGTTATGAAGGATTGTATGGGAGGAGTTTCTCGAGTAATGAATTCGTTATTATAGTGTGTCTAGTGTGGTATTAGTGTGGAATGCACTTTGGTCTCACGTGTCGTTTCGCTTCCCGCATTATAAAATAATATGATATAGCGCCTTGCCTAGACTTTAATAACTATTGTTAATATTATATTTCATTAAAAAAAGACTTATTGTGACATGACGGATGTAACAAGCTCTTGTACACTTGTAAACATATGATCTAAAAATACTTTAAAACGCAAATTCAATTGAATTCGATCCTTTTTTATACCGAGTGACTTTATCTGTGTTTATTAGTTAAATTTTTAACGAGCCCCATTGAAAATTAAATTTAATTCTTTCTATTTATATAAACAAAATATGTCAATATCATCATTGTTTGAACTTGATGTTCATTGAGGTATTGAGATGATCAAGGAAATGCCGAAGACAATGAATTATAATCTACTTAGTTATTCATCCATGTAAATATGTTCTTGAAATGTTTATACTTTTTATGTAATTACTAAGGGATTCATTATTAAAATCCGATCATTGTTTATGTACTATATGTCCAGAGGTAACAAGATACGTTTTTGTCTCTAAAGTAATAACGATGTTAATTACCCACGACCTTTAATTAAAAAAATATAAATGATACTTTTAGTTTTATCTTTCTATCAAAACAGGTTTTTTTGGGATTATGTGGGGTTTTCTTTCCAAATATAAACGATATTTTGTTCACAAGAAATGCTTCCAATAGGAAGAAAGTTTCTTGTACAAAAAATGACAAGGAAATTTTCCTTACAAAATTAAATAAAATTTGAGGTAGTTTTAGTCCAGGAGATAGCGTGCAAAAAGGTGTCTGACTAACATCAAGCTAGAATTATGTGTATAAGTATAATCTTTTAGTGCCTTTTAAGAATATGTGGTCAGCTAAGTTCGTCTATGGGACATAGCTTGGCAATAGGCATTTGAAAAAAAAAAAAAAAAAAAAAAAAAAAAAAAAAACCGGTGGTGAGCAGCCATGTCCCGTCCTTATGTTGTGACTATGTGATTTTTATGATCCTGAGTACGAAATTAGTTAGTAGACCAAAAACTCAAGTTGATGGTAGTTTTTCATAGTTAATAAGAGACCTCTTTGATTTGGATTAATATTTGACTTACTATCCTTTCAAGTGTCAAACTTTCATCAACTAGATTTGTGGTCTACTAACTAAGTTCGTACTCAGGATCTTGAAAATAATTTTGTCCACCATAAAGAGCGGAACATAGCCGCTCTCCATCGGTTTGTTTTTTTCAAATGCCTATTGCCAAGCTATGTCCCGCAGACAAACTTAGCCGACCTCATATTCTTAAAAGGCACTAAAAGATTTACTTATACACAAAATTCTAGCTTGATGTTAGTCACACACTTTTTTGCACGCTATCTTGTAAAATTTTTGCTCAGAACTAATCTACTGACACCTCACTTCACTTTGTGTCTTTTACATTTGTTGGTCACAGTATTTTCTATTTATGAAATTATTTTCTGGTCATATTCGGGCACCCGGAGGTAACGTTAATTACAATTTTAATACTTAATTCAGTCCAAACTGTGCTGTCATGTTTCATGTTAAATATGTGGTAAGATATATTGTTTTCAAAATGCTTCAAATTTTATTTTATTTTGACTATGAGAGGGAATTTGATGTGTACCTACTTATTATTATCTATGTCTATATCAACGACAAATCTGGTGAGACATTTTTCACACTGATAATCACATCGAGTAGTTGAGTAAAGTGGTTGGATCTCCCGTCCTGTAATAGCTTAATGATGTGTTACCCTGGACTTAAAAGAAAGAGCAAAAAAAGAAAAAAAAAGGTATTATCTTATATTTTAACAATAGAACACTGCTTGACCTTTTTGATAATAACACTTGTTTACAGAAATAAATTGGTAGTGCGTGAAGTCTCACGTAAAAAGGGTTTCGTAAACATGAAATTAGTAAAAGGGGGGGGGGGGCACGCAAAAGTTTGATGTTTTTTGATAAAATGGCACGGAAAATTAAACTCTTTCCACAAGTGTTATATGTTTTTGTAATCTTAAAAAATTTAATATCAAAATAACGGATTATGAAAGTGCTTGTTTCACGCTTTAAAAAAAGTTAAGCTGCTAATACATACTTTTATGTACGATTCATACGAAATATAAACATTGTATCTCTGTTTAGATGCGCGTAGAAAGTAATCCTTTACGTAGGTGTATTCATTGCGCATACGCGTTTCATAATTCCTCTTTTTTTTCGCCCTAGTGCGGTAAAAAAGAAGAATTCTTCACCTTAACGCTCGAATAGCGAGTTTTTTTTTACAATTAACATAACTAATTTTGTTTGTTTAGTTAAAGTAACTGTTTATATCGAGTTTTTAGTGAAAAACAATGAGTGATTTAAGTGATTATGACGAAAATGAGGAGAATAATACGCCTCCCGAAATAATTAATTCGGCACAAAATACAAATAATATATTAATGTCATCTTTATCAAAAGAGAAATAAGAACTTACATACAGGTAGTTTATTAATTTTTTTTTATCTACGATTGATACGAAATATCAACATTATATCTTTGTTTAGATGCGTAGAAAGTGATTATTTACGTACTTGTATTCATTGCGCATGCGCGTCTCATAGTTTTGAATAATTCCTCTTCTTTTCCACGCTAGCGCGGTAAAGAAGAGGAATTCTTCAGCTTTACGCACGATTAGCTAGTTTGTTTACATTTAACAAAACTAATTTGCTGTTCTTTTATTAAAGTAACTGTTTTTTAATGAAAAACAATGAGTGAATCAAGTGACTTTGACAAAAATGTGGAGAATAATACTCCTCCTGAAATAATTAATTCGGCAAAAAATACAACTCAAGAATTAATGCCATCTTTATCTAGAGAGAGGTACCAACTTACATACAGCAAGTTTATTTTTTCCTGTATTTATTATTTAAATCTGACAATCGTAGATAAAGTACGGTACGCAACTCGTGCGAAAACGGCATTTTGCATTGCTTGTGTGGTTTTACTACCCTCGCTGTCGCTCGGGTGCAAACTCCACACTCGCATGCAAACTCCACACTCGCATGCAAAATGCTACTTTCTGCACTCGACGCGTAATGTACTATTGTATGCTTGGTAAGAGTCTCAAATGTTAGTATTTTGAAACAAATTCAACTAATTACAGGACCTATTAGGTTCCTTTTAGTGGGGTTGCTGAAGGAATTTGTTTTTGCAAACTCCACACTCGCATGCAAAATGCTACTTTCCGCACTCGACGCGTAATGTACTATTCTGTATTTATTATTAAAATCCACACAACAATCGTACATAAAGTACGGTACGCACTTTTCGCCGTTTTCGTGTGAAAACGGCCTTTTCTTTGATCGAGTGGTTTTACTGCCCTCGGTGTCGCTCGGGTGCAAACTCCACACTCGCATGCAAAATGCTACTTTCCGCACTAGACGCGCTATGTGCTATTAAATGGCTGCTATCTTAATGTGGTTGGGCCGATTATGATGGTTAACGAACTCGTCATGTTTGTTTAATTCCCTACGGACCCTTTGTGTGTGCTGATAGTACACAAACTTGGCCAATTTTTTTTTTTTATAAATGTATTTTATTTCTTTTTTTTTTTTCAATCCCCTTTGATAAAATAATCGCAAAAGAAAAAAAAATTGTATGTAGTGTATAATTAGAGTAGGGAAGCTATTTATAGTATAATATGTGAATTATTAAGTACAGTATATAGGTTCAAGGATATAGTAAGATTTAAATCCGTAATAACTGTTGACACCTTGAAGACAACAGTTTGAATTACAATTTCAGTGTCGTAATTATTATCTTCTAGTTCTTATCCTTTATACTTTAAGCGACGATAAACTTAACATAAGTCTCTGAACTTCTTTAAAAAGTTTGCTGATGCATTGTAATGTGTGTAAATATTTTAAAAACACTTTATTATTTTTACATAATGACATTTTGCATAATAATAGCTTATCTATTGTTTGCGGTAGAAGTCATGATCGTTTCTAAACGGAGAATTATTACCGTATTGATTTTTAAATGATCAAGTAATTGTTTTATTTCACAATTTCAGATATAAATGTTTTGATACAAGAGTTAATTAACTTTCTAGCTGATTTACTGTACAATTTTGAATTATTTCCCGGTCTATAATTCCGATTTTTAAATTTAAAGCTTACGTTTGTGTCCATAAAAAATGTGCGTTGAAGATTAATATAGGAACTGATATCAATATAGGACCTAACAGTTGGCTGACCTATCCTTCAAATTTCATTCTAAATCGGACGAGTAGTTTTTTATTTATATTGGTCGTAAATGTGCTGGCGGATAGACAGACAAGTATCCAAAAATGTTCCCTGATGTCTATAACCTCTTTCTGTCCCTACATTTTTGAAACAATTTTCGTTCTTCAGTGTGATCACAATGCTTCCGTTACCTTCGGTAAGCTTGAAAGCAAATAATTAATTTGAACGAATAAGTTTTTATGTCTCTATAATAAAAAAAAAATCCTGGACAGGAGAAGGAGACACTTAAGGTCTTGTTTCGGTCTGTTGTTCAACGTTTTTGTGAACCACCTTCCTTAAAATCTACTTGTCCAATTTTAGTAAAATTTAGGCGGTAGTTCATAATCGCCCTACTTCGTTTATAATATAGTTTTCGAACATTTAATATTAAATAAAAATGAATATGATTCGACTGGGAATCAAATCATGTCTAAACAACCACAATATGAGGTCGCGGAAGCTATGTGCCACACTATTTTTTTAAGTAAAAAAATAACAAAACCATAGCTGACTCCGATTATCATATTTATATAAAAATAACAAATTACATCAAATTTTGATTGATAAAATAATTGCATTCTATATTATTAATTGAAAAACCTTGATTATTTTGCATAATATTATTATTATTTTCTTTTTGTTCATCTTTTAAAGTTTAATAAATCGAATAGATGGCAATCAAAATAAAATAAGTTATACGCCTTGCTATAAAACAGGTGTTTAAATATTACACTTCCTCAGATCCCCACGTATTGGGAGCGTTTCTGTTTTACTAAATGCTGGAAAAAAATAAACTTGAATAATTTTACATAATTTACATCTTAAATCGCTTCCTCGAACTTTTTGGATTACACCTTACTTAATTTTATAAGAGACGAGTTTTAACGTTAAAATAAGTCGTTGACTATATTAAAGATTTACTAGAAATAATTACTTGATAAGCATATTTATTTTTTATTTTTTAAATAAATAAACATCTTTTTGTAAACATTCTTTTTTTTTAAACATCTTGTTGTCTTTGATCACAGGTGTTTTATTTTGAACGATTTTCTAATATATGTATTCATATTAATATACCTGTATAATATTTGGAAAAAATGCAAAATGAACATTTTTTTCAGAAATAAACCTATAATTTGATTGCAAATTAGGGTTTTATTACTATTTTTAAGTACATAATGTATAATTTTTTCTCTCTTCTTTTTTGGTAACCGATTAGTACACGTGACTGTTCAAATTATTATCAAATAGATCATTCATTCTGCCCGCCGCGCCACGAAAGACGTTAACAAATGAACCTAAACAATGCAAAGTTATCAATAATCATATGCCATTTCAAACATTATAAAAGATCAGCACCAGTCATAATATAGTTTTTTAGGCCGAAATGGATATGGTTTATGAGCATATTATCCATGTTCCCCCCTACCATTGTGAAGTCCGATAGCTGAATGTCGCTTACTTCATCCGGCCCGCTATGAATCATCTTAGCCAGAATCGGCCCTTCAACAAAAAAAGGTTGGAGACCCAGGAGTCTGAAATTGATAATAATGTATATTATTGGATGTGAAAAAAATAGGCATCAAAATAAAATAAGTTATACGCCTTGCTATAAAACAGTTGTTTAAGTATTTGACTTGATTTTTTTTAAGTATTTGACTTTGGTCAGACTCCTTATCCTTATGAGTTCCAATCAAATGTTGTTTGATTGGAACACATAAAAGTTTAAAGCTATATTTGTTTCAATATTCAAATTATTGAAAACGGTTCCGACGATTTTGATTAAAAAATTCTAAAATGTAGTCCATTTAAATACGAATCTAAGGGTATCCTTTTCCCTGGGGAAAATCTAGATCCTGAGAAATTAGCTTTAAACACGGACCGAGAGAACCGCGGTTCAATTCCCCACCTAGGAGAATTTATTTTTATGATAACTTTTGATGAGATATTCAATAATAATTAAATGTAAACACTGGTCTAAGTAATTATGAACTCGGATATGAGAAAGTTTGTCTGAGTTGTCTCGGACCGATTTTTTTTTTTTTAAATTTGCTACATTTCGCCCTCGGTTTTGGGCTTCTTCAGTCTGTCAATAAAGACTTAAATGAAGTCAATAAATAATTTTTAATTTACTTGATTGAATTGAGTAAGTAAATATTGTATTCTTATTTGAACAATATTAGATGATATTTTCTGTACTCTTATACATTTGCGCATACATCTTATATTATTTGCGCTTTATTCTTTTAAAGGAATTTGATTGGAACTCGTAAGGAATATTAGTCTGACCTAAGAAATTAGACTGCTGAAATATAAGAACGGAATAGGTATAATTTAGTAAAACTGTTTTTTCTAGTTCAGAAGTAGTATCTTAATTAAGAATATAAAGAAAGAAGTCTCTCCACTTAAGTAATTTTATTATACAATGCCTGTTTTCAACCACTTAGTGATCTGACTCAGATTTCAACCTCTTACTCAACTCCTACATTGATGTTTCCTCATTTAGACTCGTCTCACCGACACTAAAGATGGCCAATAGTGGTTGAAAGCCGGATAGCTTTGTACAGTAAGGTTACTTTATTCGAGTAACAATTAGGGAATCCAATCCCGGACGCAATTTTCGATCCCGGGATTTCGGGACCGCAAAAACGAATCCCAGGATCCCGGGACCAATCCCGGGATTGGCCAAATTCCAAATAGACTGATAAAAAGCCTAAATCATGTACTTATGATGTAGTATTATTATAACAAAATAAGTCTTATTTATTTATCATTTCTTTTGTTTTAAAATAATATTGATAAACATTAATCACACTAAATGAGCAAACATATTTTCTTCAATGTGGCCAGGTAGGTAGTAGTAGGTACGTAAACAAAGTAACAAGCTACACAGTGGTTTTTAGGCAATAAGTTGTATATTTAAACTGTTGCATTTGTACAAATAAATGCAATTTCATTAAATTTAGAAAAGTATTGCATTACATATTAAAATAACGAATTATTAATATACACTAAGTAAAAGTAAAAGACTACTACTACTAAGTAAAATATGTACCTTATGAAAACAACTAATCTTCCCGTAAACAAAACTCTGCATACTTGACATGTTCATAAAAAAAATGCTGTTTTGGTTTTAAAATTATTTTAATTTGTAAAACTTAATCAAAATTGATACAGCCCTCCGCCATTTTCAAATAGAGCCATTTCTTTTCCTATGCGGTACTTAGAAGGTCAGTTTTCGTCTGTGCTCCAGATTCAATTGTTTTCATACTTTTTTCAATTTCTTGATTTAAAAGTTGTGTAAGTGTAGCTGAAGCTGGATAATTACTTTCCTCTCTCTTAAAACCTCCTTCAGTCCACATCGCACAGTCAACATATCACAGAAGTCTGTCTACTCTTACTACGCTACTAAGTGCATTCGACTACCCGACTGATATTATTGTTTATTAAAGTCATTCGTTTCATTTTTTATTTAGTCCACTACTTTGAATGATGATATTTATTTTTAAAAAAAACTATTATTCTCTTGATTAAACAGTATACTTGTACCAGCCAAAATACCTAAAAAAGTAAAAATTTTCAAATCCCGAAATCCCGGGACTATTACTTTACAATGCCGGTATTGCCGTAGGGGTGGTGAATCAGCTCGGGATCCCGGGATTGGATTCCATAGTAACAATGTGTTCTTTATGTTTAGTAAATTTAAACGAGATATAAACGATTCTTTTTCAGTCAGTATATGACTGAATACGAGTCACTTTTTATTTGTTCACTGCTCATGCTCATTCATACATACCTGTGGCTCAATTCTTCTTTAGAAACTTACGATTTTCTTAAATTTTCATTTAATTGTTTCCATATGCTGCATTAGGTTACTTAAGGACTAACGGATCGTTCCTATCGAATGATCCGTACAGATCTATCGATACGATCATTAGAGTAAAACACATCTAACCTACCAGGGAATTTAAATTATGGTTGATGTTAATGTTTGGTCCTGTGTTCTCGGGAAAGCATCTTGCATCATGCTAATGATTCTATACCATTACATAGATATTAAAGGGTTCTTTTGTATTAACATTTTCATCGACGTTCTGAACAAATTGTGTAGGTTTCCATGTGGAAACAAAACATTATCACCATTCTATGAACCATACATTTCTCCAGTATATATTATTACAGACGCGATGCTATTTATTTAATGTCAAACATCTCCCTGGCTCTACGGATCTTTAGTCCAGTTACCCTCATCTCAATAACTCTTCTCACTTTAGAGCTTTCAATATTATTAGGATACATCAAAGTGCATTAAAAATGCATTCTGTTATTGTAATTTTTGCATTTATTGCGTATTGTACATTCTGCTTCATATAACTGGATTATTGGAAGTCAAAAAGACCTTCAAACGTAAGAATATTGTTGTTATCCTTCACCATATAAATAACTATGCAAAAAATAAATAAACTGTATTTTAAAATTCTGAGAATGTTTTGTGCTCTTTAAAATAGATGGACTTTTAATTAGGTGTAATCTTAACTTATTCCATAGTATATATGTATAATTTCCTAAACTGCCTAGAACAAGAATATTTCATTGCTACTGTAATAATGAAGACGGGCCGGGGCTGCCTTAATTTTTAAAATATTAAGAACTGTTATGGTTAGCAACCGAGATAATCATTCTCATCTTCTGTTACTATATCGTGTTATCGAATTTTGATCACGTATGGTCTTACTCCATTTATCTCTATCTGTGCTCTCGTGTGATCTTGCCATTTTTTGACACTAATTGTAACCAAGCCCTTTTACATTTTGTCCAACCAACGAGTTGTCCTCTTCTTCTTTGGTTGTACTATCTACCTCTCCGTATTTGTTTGGGTTCCGCTCTTGCGCTCGCTCCTAATGACATAACATTTTTTTTTTTAATTTCATCAAAATATGCATACGTTTTTCCTCAGACAGGTGATAAAGCATTTATTTTGAAAAAGAAAATGTCAATTCCCCACGCCATCTTTGTGTAGTTTAGATACGCATTCTAAATATATCACTAAAAATATTCTTCTTTTATAACTCTATAGATATATCAAAAATATGTCTATTCAAAAAACTAGTAAAATATTTTAAGCTGCTCTGTTTTTGAAACACCAGGGGTGAGCTAGTAAAGCTTTTTATATACGTATGTATGACGACTAGAAACTAAATTCGTCAGTGCTTAAATGCGGGAAGTTTCGTTTCAACCCCACTAATTTTACTATAGATAAAGACTCAAATTATAAATTATTAATTTAAATTCCAACACAACTGATCCACACAAACTTTAAACAAATAAATTATTTATACTTATATATAAGGAACTTTTTACTGACTATAAACCACCCAGAACTTGGAATTTTATTTTGCATATCTTTTCCTTTTTACTCGGTTTTTAAACTTATTTATGACTCTGATGTTTAAATAGTATTATTTAAGTAGTGCTTGTTTGCAATTCTTCGAAATAATTAGAGCAACTTATCCTACAATCATTAAAAACATTTAAATCATGTATATTAAATGTTTCCGGTAAAGATACAGAATATTATCAATTAACATACTCTGATCTCCTGTTTGCGATAGTAGTGTTTATATATCCAACGAGGCGTGACTGTATAATTTCGGAGTTTGGATCAGATTTGTTATACTTTTGTCTAGTTCTATACTCCCTGTTTCTCTCCTGTATTATTTTCTTGTTTGTTGTTGTGTTTATTTCAATATGTATATGTTGTATAGAAATAGAAAACCTGTTTTTAAGGGACTAGCAGATGTGTTAATAAACAACTTGTTTTGAGATCTTGTATTATATGTATTTAGTTACTAATTTTTTTTTATCTAGAATAATAATTATTACTAATTAGTTATTTCACTTACTACGTTTTACTTTGTAAGGCATGTATTTATAACGCTAAGCTGACTTTTGTTCAAATTTGTTTGAAAGATCCTCGAGCCAAGGTTACTTTATTTGGAAAATTTAAAGGTTTACATTTGAATCTGAGTATTATTCATCAATAATTGATAAAAAGGATTATCATTTTTACAAACTGGCTGGACAAAATTGCATTATTAAACTACGTTTATTTTTACACTGCACATCGGGGGATGTTGATTCGAGAAAAAATATTCGCTACACCTTTTTCTTGAATTGAACAATTAAAGACGATTATTATTTGATTGTTGTTAAAATCAACTGATAAAACAGTTAATAAAATAATAAATAAAACCCCGTGGGATGCATATTTTTTATCAATGTGACGATCCTATACGAAATTTGGTGTATTAAATTTAAAAAATATCTTCTTTTTTGAGAAGTTTGTGAAATATTTGCTTTTTAGAAGAAAAACTATGTAAATAATTATTCTTTTATATTTCTTAACTTTTAGTTTATTAAAAATGTTATTATGAGTTATTGACGTATTTTTAGAAATAAAAAAGACTTAGTCGGCAGTGTGCTGAATAGTCGAACTCAAAAGCAATAATGATTAAATATATGTTAAAGTTAAAATTACTGCTATAAAGTTAGCAAAACATGTCTTGTGACTTTCTTTCTTTAAAAACATTTTACGGACTAATTTTGTCGGAGCGTAAACGGATTAAAACATTTGAGAGTACCTTATCTATACTAATTATTATTGTTTACTACTATAATCTATACCAGGGGTGGCCACAACGTGGCTCGCGAGCCGGCGAGCCTATGTCACTATGCGGTCACTATGCGGCTCTTCAGTCAATCTCGATCGGCTCTTGAACACAAGCTCCAGAAATTTAAAATAATAAAATTCATTTTTATTAAGGTAAGCAATGTTCTTTGCAGATTTTTTCAATTACTTGATCCAATTAAACAGTTTATACAAGAAAAAGAAAAAAAATCCCCTGAACTTGATGATCCCTAATGGTTGTTAGATTTGGCTTTTTTCACCGATGTGGTAACATAACATGACATGTTGTAAACATAACATTACAAGGAAGAGAAAAACTTCTGATTTAGCTTTTATAGCAAAATAAGACTCTTTCGAAAAGATCTTGAAACTAAGACAATCGCTCACTTCAAATGTTGGAAGAATATTTTTGAAAGCCACCCTGATGGAAACAGAAGATGATTTGTGCAAAATATGTGGTCTTGCTGAAGAAATAAATGACAGATTTAATGATTTGAGGACACTCACACCTTTATTTTCATTCCTGGAAAATCCTTTTGCTGTTGATGTTGTGCTCGATGGTTGTCCTGTTTCCTCACCAATTACCAAGGATACAGCAGCTGTAGAGATGGAGATACTAGAATTGTAAAGAGATGAAGGACTAAAAGTTAGTTCGGAAAAAATCCGCAAGTTATTTTATTTGTTTTGGCATGTCCCATATTTACGATCTTCTTTTTGACGGGTTTCAAACTTATGATTTATGACAAAAAATTTAAAAACGTAGAATATAAAAAGTTCTTTTTATCTTGTAATTATAACTACGTTTTTATTAGCTTGCTTTCTTGTTTGTTGGTCCAGTATAAACTTGCAATAGATTTTTAACTAATTTCCCGAGTAGCTAGACATTTGAAACTTTTAGAATGGCTCAGAACACGATGACAATGCAATTTTTTAATACTTTTACCCATCTTTCAGCAGAATTTAATTCGTTTTCAGCAAATTTTGCTGAAATGAAAACATATACTGTATAACAAAGTTAGTTCGGAGAATTTTTGGAGTTCATTTAGGGGTCAAATTTTGACAATTTAGGGTCAAAAATAGCATAAAAACGTGTTTTTTTCATTTTACCCCTCTTTTACATGAAAATGTGGTAAAAGTGTACATAACAACAATTACTGTACTCTTAAAGATCTTTCCAACGATGTGCATCTTGAAGGGTAAATACTATTTTGACTTTTGTACCCCGTACCCGTGTGTACCAACATTTTTTTTTTCACCCATGCACATTCTAAACCAAAATTTTCCTATATTATCATAAGCCAATAATACGCAGATTTCTTTGAAAATTCGCTCATTAAGTCATGGTGCATGACTGGACTTTTTTCTCCTACTGGCTGGACTATGAATTAAGAGAAAAAGTTTGTATGCAGCCAATAGATGAACCCTTTATTCTCTAGGTGACTATCATTATTATATAGTTGTACATTTGTGATCTGTACATTTCTAAACTTCATTGCATTTATTAATTTAAATGTGCATACTTTTCTATACTATTTCTTATATTTATGTATAAGCTTGAAGCTTGTTATTAGCGTCTGATAGGTAATGTCATTTAGAACTGATGCTATTTCTAGAATCTTAAAAAAGCATTTGTTTTTGTTGCACTGTTTGCATGTTGTTTCGTAGCTTATAAAAAAAAGTCAAAGGGAAAATAATAAATTGTTTACAAAAGGTAGGAAGTTTTATTCTAAGATGACTGTACAAGTGTGGTGTGGTAGACAGGAAAATTGTGGGTCATGACGAGGGGGCTTTAAACGACACTGGAGACGACGATGTTACTATCTACCACCTGGCGGCGGCCTTAGCGTGTTCGGCGAAGTGAGCGATCTTGGCAGCGGCTACTTCGGGAGTGTCGGCGATATAGCCAGAGGGAGTGACCAAGGGGATGTTATGGGACCACAGGGAAGAGTAGGCGATGGGAGTATGGACATAGGGAGCAGCATAGACGGTGGGAGCGTGTACGACGGGGGCGTGAACGAATGGGGTAACGAGGGGAGAGGTGGATGCGGGAAGGATAGCCTGACGACGAGTCCTGGACTTAACCTTCTCGACTTCGGCGAGGTGAGCAGCCCTAGCGGCTACGACTTCGGGGGTGTCGGCTACGGGGAGAGGGTTGACAACAGGGGCGATGGGAAGATCGTTGGAAGCAACCCTGTATCCCATGGCATCAGCGACGTAGTCGGTTCTGGCTACGCTACCGTCGGGCTTTACATAACTAAAGCTTCCTACCTTGTTTCCAGCAGCGTCCTGAAAGAAAACACAGTTTTGTTTAATTGATTTGAAGATTTGCTTAAAACTTAGTTGTTGAAATATTAAATAAGACATAACATCGGAAATTAAATTCTGTGATTTTTTTACTTGAAATGTATTACTCGACAAAATATAAACTTGTTTTTAAAAATAAATGTATACCTGAACAGCGGTGTGGGACTGGTGGGGTTCTACGTGTCCGTAGGTAGCCTGTCCGATGATGTCTTGAGCATGGTACTGGGTCTTAAGACCGACAGCGGGGGCAGCAGCTACAATGGGAGCAGCGGCTACGACGGGGGCGGGGGCTACGACGGGCGTGTGAAGAGCGCTATAGGCCAGAGGGTAGTGGGCACCCCACAGTCCGGTGTAAGGAAGGGCACCATAGTGCATGGGGGTGAGAGGAGCGAACTCGGTGAAGGAGTAAGGCTTGGCAGAGGCCAAAGCGGCGACGGCAAAAAGAACTGCCTGCAATCAAACATAAAATTAAAATAACAAAGATAGGCAAGGACATATATATGATAAGCATAATGTATATTTGCTCACAACGTACATTACTGATAAAGTAGACAAGTTTTGTTTTCTCTGTTCCATTGCTACTATTACATAACTTTATTTTATCCTATATATCCTTTATTTATCTTTTATTTTATCAATTAATGCATAGCTAATCTTCAAAATGAATTAGTAATATTTATAAATATAATGATGAATGAGTTATCTGCCTTTAAAATTGGGCTATCATTGTTCCAAAACACTGCTTTTTGTTTGTGAAATTTGTGTCCATATTTATTTTACTTTTTCAACTTTCAAAATACTAAAAGATAATCATTGTTTTCAACTAATATGTATACAACTACACCTAAGTTTAGAATTAATTTTAATTTTTGACTTTTTTAAAGTTTAGTAGTGTATTCTTCGCAATATTATCTTAGGCTCTTAATGTTTCTATAAATAAACCCTATTATTTAAATTGACATTTATGAATCTAAGTATAATATCATTAATAAAAATAAATCGTTTTAAAAAACATCTATTTATCTAGTATTATTTTTTGTGTAAATGCTCTTGTCATATTA
This sequence comes from Gerris lacustris, assembly GCA_951217055.1. Taxonomy (NCBI): domain Eukaryota; kingdom Metazoa; phylum Arthropoda; class Insecta; order Hemiptera; family Gerridae; genus Gerris; species Gerris lacustris. The sequence goes on from OX578278.1 coordinate 49,392,299, forward strand.
ATGGATAATAATAATAATAATAATAATAGGAATGTTCGATAACTACTCGCTTGTTTCTGCTAATATATCACATGACATTCAGTTAAAGCTACTCAACCTGCAATACGTATTTAAGGCTTAGTATTTAGTTGCGCCGCGCCGTCTATTTATCAGGAAGTCAAGATGCTTACATAGTACTTAAGCATTCCTTATTTTTATTTTTTTTATATTTAACTTCTTCATTTAGATTTTTCAAGTAGATAATTAGCTTTGATATATAAACTGTCTCTTATTATTAAATTCTCTAACATATTAGTTGTATTTAACTTTGTTAAAAGATATGTAAATTTAGTTTTACGGAACTTTTATCATATTAAAATCTGAATGATCTAATTTATTTCAAGTTTTTATTATAGTATTTATTATAAGCGAATTGATTTTTTTTAACTATGTCTTCAACCACGCCAACATTTTCGCTATTTTATTAAATTAATTTTAATTTATTAAAAAAGACATATTATTAATATATAGTCATATTAGATAAAATATAAATAAATTACGAGCAAAGTTTTGAACATGATCGCTTCAATTGAATCTATCTGGTGCAGCAAGTAATTGTAGGATTAGCTACCCTAATCTAGACTCCCAACTAATGTTTAATAATAAAATGGGCGATTTAGAGAAAAAAAAACATAGTAATAAATTTTATATTAGATTAATTTAACACATAATATATTAATGAATGTGATAATATTAAATAAATTATTTGATATCTTATTATATAATATTTATTTATTTTTATTTTTCGGACAACTCTAGCTAATTTCAATTGAACTATGAGTTACGGGATCATTTAAAATTACTGTATTAAGGTTTTTTTTATTGTCCTTTATAAATTATCTTTTAATATTCTCATGTATTTAATCAATCTATAAAATTAGCTTGTACTATAAAAGTAGTTATAATACTTAAAGAATAAAATGGTATGTATTGTTATTTAGTTGTTAAAAATTTGAAAGAAATTTTAATTTAAAAATAAATGTGAGATAAATGATAAAATTGTATACTATAGATAATTTATTATTCAAAATATTTATGTATTTGTATTATAAAATATTAATATATAATATATTGGTAATTGTTAATACGGTTGTGAGTATTCATTAGTTTATTGCAATAATTTCATATGGTGTAAAATCTTTATAATTTTCCTAAGATATTTGATTCCTTATAGTTTAAATTTATTTACCCTTTGTTAGATGTTTAACAAGTGTAATAACTTTTGTTTAGGTTGTTTATGAATGATTTTTTTTTTGTATACTTATTATTTTCAGCCTTTAGCTTTTTTTGTTTTAATTTTCTTTTGATTATATATTGGTTTTTCTGATGCTTTAAATTAGTGATTTAATTGTTTTGTTAGTGTAAATTAAAAAGTAAAATCACAAAATTAAAATGTTAAATTTTTAACTTTTAAAATTAAACAATTAACTTAAAATACAATTATTTCTAATGGTCCCGTATCAATTTAAATGGTCCCGTTCAATTTAAATCCGCTAGAGCTTTTTACTTCATCTAATAAATAGCGACTGAAAGAGTATCTTCGATGTTTGTTGTTAAGCTTTTTAACTATGTCAAAAGTAACAGTTGTGTTTTTTTTTTGAGAACTTTATAATTTATAAATGACCTCATATAATATATAAATATTAGTTTAGTAAAATAGTTTTCTAACTTGCTATTATTTTATTATTTGGTTAGTTTTAGGTTATAACTTAGATAATATTTTTTCCTATTTTTGACGGATGAAGAAACTCGATTTTTTTTGTAGTTTGTCCAAATTTAGAGTTATGCGTACTTACAAGGACTTTCATGTTGTTTGTTTGTTGGTAGGACTGCTACTGGCCTGTGAGATGTTCCACGGCCTATATATATACATGTATATTCTATGTTAATGTATACGTAAGTGAAGAAGAAGCTTGTCAAGGTCGTTTTGGGCACCACGCCCCCCTCGGTTGGATCCTTCGAAAAACTCTTTTTTTAGGGACTTGCTAACTGCCCCTCCTCTTTTTACCTGCTAGCTAATTGAAAATTCTTTTTAAAAAATTGTAGATTATATTTTATAGTTTTACACATTTAATATAATTAAAATTTAAAATAATAAAGGTTTTTAATTAATATACCTGTAGATAATCCAACATATTGTAAGGACTTTAGTACACGGATTATAATCCGATCTTATATCTTATAAACAAAAAAGTTTGCCCAATAAACTGAAGCAAAACTTTCTCTTATGCATAGTGCTACTGAATTCAAATTCCATTGTATCTAATTTTATTTATATTTATTATAAATCATGTTACAATAGTGTTCCCCCGGTGTTTATATACATTTCAATTTGCTTATTTCTTTATTTATGTTTTATTGTTTGCTTTTTTTCTTTGTTTATATGTTTTTTCTGTTTGCTAGTTTCTTCGTTAGTTTGTTTGTTGGTTATTCTGAATGATGGTTAGTGTCTATAGCCCCTGAAAATTAATTACTAGTGGTGTGAACAATTAAACCAAAAAGAAAAATACATATTCATTATAATTTAACATATGTGCTAGGTGTGCAATGCAGTCGTCTGCTTGCAATATTGAGCTGAGCGTGCATTTTAATCTTAAACAATAAACATTTTTATTTATAAACAACTGAAATCGGATCAAAAACAGTAATATTTCTAATTTTTTATTAAAGCACATTTTTTTCCCTGTTTTTTTCTATTTTACCCCCCCCCCCCCCCCCCCCCCCCCCTCTTAAATGAAAATATGACAAAAGTAAACATAACAACAATAACTGTACTCAAAGAGCTTTCCAACGTCATTCATCATGAAGGGCATATACTATTTTAACTTTTATACCCCGTACTTCTGTGTACCATTTTGGACCATTTCAGATTTATACATTCCTGTGTTTGGTCACTATGACCGTGCCGAATTTTGTGTGGATCGGTTCAGCCGTTCAGGAGGAGTATGTGTCCAACCAAATGCAAATTATAGTATAAGAGCTTCGCTTCGCTCAATAAACATATATATAAATAGTTTTTAATTACTAAGGAACATCCATGCCAAAACGTTTGGCCGCAACTGCTTAACAAACAAACAGACCAAATGCTAAATCGACAAAATGGTCGAGTTAGAGCAGAGACCTCGCTCCGCTCAATCAAAAATAAACATGTGCAGATGTGGTAATGTAGGCTTATCAGTTTCCAAGGAGAACGGTTAAATTATTGTCGATATATAACCAAAACATACAACACTGTTTTTTGATGACATTATTTGGTGGGTCAGCTTACTTCTATTAATATATTTAGGTATATTGAAATAGTTTTTTTTTCTTCTTTCCCTCCTAAATAACGCCGACGATCCCTTGGGTTCCTTTGGAAATCAAAATTACTGTTGCGAATTTTGGTTATATTTAAATAGCTTACTCTTAAAGCCATAGTTTTTTTCATGTTTACTAAGCTAGTAATGTATTGTTATCATATCACGCTACATTAATTGTCATGTCTATAAATACTAGTAATGTCATCATGTATAAATATATAATAGGATACTATTAAGTTCTATTCTATTGTTCTTCTAGCTTAAAATAGTACATTACGCGTCGAGTGCGGAAAGTAGCATTTTGCATGCGAGTGTGGAGTTTGCACCCGAGCGATAGCGAGGGTAGTAAAACCACACGAGCAATGCAAAATGCCGTTTTCGCACGAGTTGCGTACCGTACTTTATCTACGATTGTTAGATTTAAATAATAAATACAGAAACAAATAAACTTGCTGTATGTAAGTTCGTATCTCTCTCTTGATAAAGATGACATTCATTCATTAGTTGTATTTTTTGCCGAATTAATTATTCCTGGAGGATTATTATTCTCCACATTTTCGTCAAAGTCACTTGATTCACTCATTGTTTTTCACTAAAAACTCGATATAAACAGTTACTTTAATAAAAGAACAGCAAATTAGTTTTGTTAAATGTAAACAAACTCACTAATCGTGCGTAAAGCTGAAGAATTCCTCTTCTTTACCGCACTAGTGTGGTAAAGAAGAGGAATTATTCAGAACTATGAGACGCGCATGCGCAATGAATACAAGTACGTAAATAATCACTTTCTACGCATCTAAACAAAGATATAATGTTTATATTTCGTATCAATCGTACATAAAATTATTTATCATTATGCGGACAATATAATGATTTATACTTCTGCAGTTATAATTATAACTGACTAATCAATTAATGATTATTATTATTATTTGAGTTGTTATGAGAAATATCCTTTACAAACATTAACTTTTTTGACAAGCTTTTACCTCCTGTTTTTTTTGTTTTTTTTTGTTTTGTTTTTGTTTTAGGATTTGTAAAATCCGAGTATACCTTTATAACTTCCTGTGTTTTATGCGTTATTTGGCTGATTGTCGTTAACGCACCTGATCTCCAAAAGTACTCAATACAAAAATGATAAACTTTGCATTATGCTATGTGTAGTAATAACCCAAACATAGGAATAAGATAGGGAAACCTGAAAGATAAGGGGTTAAAGTTTAAGGTGTTGGAATTTTATTTCAACGGAAATGCGACACATGGGGGTGTAAAATAAAAGAGGAGGATGCCCTGTATACAAATATAATCTTATATTTGGTTTTGTTTTTGTAGCAATTCGTCATTGTGCCATGTGACATCGATCAAAAAATCATCGAAAAAAAGTTATTCTCTGACACAAAACAAAAACTGTCTTTACTGACAAATAGTGATTTCTATTTACTTGTCCATCATTTGTAAAACTTTGTTTGTACGGTACTGAATAAGTCGATTTAAATGCAAAGAGACGACCAGCCATACCTCCAAGAATGACTATATACCTGTTACTATATTTAATATCCTTGACTGTGTTTTTCTCCAATGTGTGATAGTGACTCATCATGAAAGAGGTTTAATTCAATAACCAAACAACCTCTTCACACAAAATGATTGTAATTGAAACATTTGATCGGTTTCGGCTGTTCTAATGCAGCCCTCTTCAGACAACCTGATGGTTACTTTGAACTAAACCTTTTTTATGATGATTAAGTTTAATGTTAATTTCCCCTTATATTTAGTTCCCTTCTTTCACACAGCTTTCTTTAACAGATTTTGTTTTATTATTCTGCCAGTAAAATTTGTATGTTTCAAAGTTAATTTATTAGTAATGTTTTAATTATTATTAATTTGGCTGGCACACATATTATGGTAACATGTAGAGACCAGAAATTACCACCCCTGAAATAAACAGAATAACGTTTATAAATGCTTTGAAGTCTTGTTCACAAGATGAAGTTATACTATTGCGAGGGCAGTGACCGGCTCTTTGTTTTTATAAACACCTTTTTGGTATATACTTTTTTTAACCGCATAATTTGCCTGCTTCGATGATTTTTTTAACTGCGATCAAGTTACTTCACTAGCGGTTGGTCAAAACCCGACCATTATCGACTCAGGCGACAGATTATGATCATTTTTTCTCTACACATTTTCGATGCTTCAACGTTAACGAGTATAAAGAGTCATAATTTTTGGCACGTGTCCTAAGCGATAAATGTACGGATTAGTAGCGTAATCTTGTGAATTGAGTTATGTGACATTTCACCCGCTACAGAAGTATGAGGGTCAAGATATAAAATCAAATAAGAATCACATTTGCACCTATGTACGTTTCTTAAGCATGATTAACATTATAAATTAAAAAAGAAAAACTAATGTATAGGCTAAAAACTTATTTGTACTCGCTATCTGAATTTTAACGACTGGTTATAGTTCCAGCTAACCTCAATCTTAACCTCCGATAAGTTATCGTCTTATTCTTAAAGCAGCCCTAGTAAATTTATTTTTGATCTCCGGTTAACACTCAGTTAACATCTACAAATAATCCCAAGTTAGTTTTAGCTAACCTCAAAGGCCTTAGTTAATCTATACATCTTACGTTTCCGTTAGTCCTCCGTTTCGTTGCTAACCTTAAAATTTTGATCATGGGATAATCTTAGCAAACCTTTGAACCTTAACCTCTGATTAGTGTCAGTTAAATCGATACTTCAAGTTAGCTTAAATTGAATCCTAGTTAGTTTCTAAGTCTAAGTCTTGATCTATGGGGGGTCTTAGTTAAAATCTATTTTATTACTGGTCTTATATTACTTTGCTTTGTAAGTTTCATCGCACATTTCCGTTTCCCCAATTTTGAACCACTTCCCGTGATTCAATCTTTCCCAAATTTTGCACATAGATACAACTAAGGTGAAGAATACAGAAACCAAAAATAAAAAAAAATAATATAAAAAATGACGTCAAATTTATTTGCTTTTCAAGTTTCATCGCACACCTATTACCCCAATGTTGAACCACTTACCTTCATTCAATCTTCCCCAAATTTTGCACATAGATACAACTAAGGTGAACAATACAGAAACAAAAAAAAAAAAAATTGAAAAAAAAAAAAAAAAAAAAAAAAAAAAAAAAAAAAAAAAAAAAAAAAAAAAAAAAAATACCAGTTTTGAAAAATGGCATTTTTATATTAATTATTAACCTCCAGTTGGTTTTCTCTGACCTATACATTAATATTACTTATCCTTTTAAGACAACGACTCCCTGTTGAATTTAAAATTACGTTCTAGCACCTCTAAAATTGTTGCTTTTATTTTAGGAAATTACTATTTATTTTTTGAAAATTACATACATACATCTACATAATATATAACCCTGCATAAAAAACAATGTCTCAATTTTTATTACCTTGGTGGTTGTAAATCTTTAAACTCCAAATTTTAGGTAACCGATATTAAATATAACTTCAATTTTGTATTACCTATGTTACTTTCATTAATATGGAAAAAATTATTTGCTTCCAAAGTATGCCGTCCTTTTTTATTTACATAGTTTATCGTTGTATAATACAAATATGTATACTTAATTATATTAGTTATTTATTAAAATTAAACAAAAAAAAATTGGTTTAAAAAATTATGTAAAACTCTTCACAGAGTTTTACATAATTTGTTTTTAGTTACATTAAAGATTGATAATATATTCACATTTATGCGTTTAGTTGATCTGCTTTAACAATAATTTGAACCCTACTATTATCCTCTGAAATAAATGTTTTAATATTCATTATAAATATAATGCGATCATTTTATAAGACGTAATAATTAAGATATAATAATATAGTTCGTTATAACAATGTTTTCCTTCTGTTAATTGAGGAATTAAGCTTGCTTGTTTTAAATCTTCTTGTTCAAGAAGCTTGTTGTGTGCACGTAATTAGATTTTATTGGTATTTTCGCTAATAATATCTTTCTTGTCTTCTCCTTCAGTCTAATGTGACATAATTGCTCTTTAATGTTAGAGTTTTTTGTACCATTCTAGTTATTACTTTTTATTTTCTTTTATGACGAACATTTTTTTTATACTATTAGATTTGTAAATCGTCTTTGAATAATTTTCTTAGATTATCACTTATTTTCTCCAAATTATTGTTATTTACAATTGTCAAAATTATAAATGGATTTGTTCAGCTAATCATTTATATAATCGAGTAGTGTCCCGACGACTCACCTGGAAATGATTCGTTATTGCTAAGCTGTGGTAACCACATTAATTCCAATAAAAAAAATCCCATACTAGCACTAGTACTTACAAGTACTTGGCCAGCAAGTTACTTAAAGGGTTTCTTCGGCCATAAAAATTCATAAATAGAACATTATTATTATTATTATTTTTTGTTTCAGCTAAAATATTAATAAAAAATTGCACTTAAGAGAAGCAAGGTGTGCATATATTATCCTTTCGTATGTTAGGTATGCACTTATTTGGTGCTTTTAGGGGTAATGACCACCACTTTGGAAACGCAATATATATATTTTATATCCACATATTAATACATTTAAAATTATAAACCAATTTCAAAATTTCAAAAAAGAAAAATGTTGGTCTCCATAGTTACGGCCACCTAAAATTTCTATAATTTGACTTTTTTATATTATCTCCTGGAAATATCATTGAACCACAGAGATGTATATTTATGTATTTTTGCCTTATTTTTAGGACCTATATCCTTATTTAATTTTTTCGGGGGTAAAATGACCGCCATTTTGGAAACGCGATATATATTTGTATAGTTTATATATTTTATATATAGTTCTATATAATCCAAATTTTAATTCCTTTAAAATGATACCCAACTTTAAAATGACAAAAAATATAAAATATTGCGATAAATTCGCAATTGATTGCAGATCGTAGAAATTTTAAGTGTTAAAGTTCGCTATATTTTTCTGTTTTTGGGCAAAAAAGTTTATCTTGTATACCAAATTTCAAATCTCTAGCTACAGTAGGTCGGGAGATATAATACTCCAAGATGCGACGGACGAACGAACTACCAAAAGCATAAGGGTTTCTAGGATGACCTCGAAACCCTAATACATGTTTATTTTGATTTGTTGGCCTTTAAATAGGTACAATTACTTATCTAAATTAATTTACTTCATTTTACTTTTTTCCAAATATAAAATTATGCCCGTTGCTATTGGCCTAAGGACTCGTTTAATATAATTGGATAGCAGATTTGACTTCTCTATAAATATGTAATGTTCTATATGTAAAAAATGTAATTGATTGTAATTTAATGTTGTTTTTTTTTTGACACTTTTGATTTCGTTAACTGGGGAGAAACCGTTTGAGACACCAGGGAATATTTTTGTCTCGTGTCTGTCTGTCGATCTGTAGTTAAACATTTTTGTGAATCACCATAACTTAAAAACCACTTATCTGATTTTAATCAAATTGAGATGGTAGTTTTACATTGTTGTTCCAATATTAATTTCGACCGTCTGCACACATTTATATTGAATACAAATTAATATGATAACTCCGACTTATTCCTCTTTTTATTGACCTCTTTTCTGACACTTTTTCTTGACGTCTTTTTGGGACCTCTTTTTATTGACACCTACTTATCCGATTTTAATGGTATTCTCGAATTTTAGAGGGTTTGTTGATTGTGTGTCCATTCTAATTTCAACAGTTTGCAAACATTTATATTGAATGAAAACAAGCTTGACTACTGGAAATCAAAACAAGTAAAATTTCAACTGCACTTCCAATTTCCATGTGGGGACGTGAGGAAGCTATGTGCCACACTAATTAGCTGACTATTTTCTATAAATTTGTTTTAATATTTATCTAGTCTGTTTTATCTATAGTCCACAGGCCACCATAAGAAGTGAGTCGCTGATTGATAAAGTTTTCTTACCTTATGGAATCGCTTATTTATGCCTTGTCCACCGATGAATTGGGTATATGGCAACTGGGCGCTGGGCCATTTCTTTTTTGTTGACATGCCAAACTTGCCCTTCCGCGGGAACATTGAAAAGAGATAGATAAAGTTTTGATTTTCACAGGATCGTTTAATTAAATTATTTACAAAACAGTGGTAAAGGTGGCCACCGATAAGAGTGGGCCGTTTGGGGTGTCCACCGCCCCAAACATATCGCTTTGCGGGGACGTTAAAAAGAAAACGGCCCAATCATATCGGTGGCCACCTTTACCACTATTTTTTAAATAATTTAATTAAACGATCCTGTGAAAATCAAAACTTTATCACTTGTCAACAAAAAAGAAATGGCCCAGCGCCCAGTTGCCATATACCCAATTCATCGGTGGACACGGCATAAATAAGCGATTCCATAAGGTAAGATAACTTTATCAATCAGCGACTCACTTCTTATGGTGGCCTGTGGACTACTAGTGTGTAGTTACATTTATAAATATCGTAACCACGATAAAATGTATGTACTAATTAGATGCAGGTGTCGGTCATTTTATTTAGCTCTCAGTGATGGCTATTTAAGTTAAAAATTATTTATTTAAAACTTTTAGGACTTAGTTGAATAATCACAATAATAATTCAAATAATTCAAGGAACCCAAGTTAATCTAAATTCTGAAAGAACTAAGTTACAATCTAAATTCGCACAAATCTAAGTAATGGGTAAACTTCTTATTGTTTTAAATAAGTTATAGTTCGATTTAGTTTAACCTTGAAATGTCGTTATAATGTTTTATGTGAAATACAAGACGTGCGGCCGCACGACCAGTGACCGCTGCCGGCTTTGCATTTAATTATTACATCTGCAACATAAGTTGTACTAACCGAATATCATTTGATCCTGATATTTAATTGATTGACTGCTTTATGTTTGTTTTCATCTACACAAATTAATAATGTTATCCATTTTTTTAAAGAATACCTCTATTTTTATGTTTTATAAGTATAAAAATATTTAAATTGGAAATTGATTGTATAAGTACTAATTAATTCGCCTAACCTGTTGGTTAGGAAAGCAATACCTGTGACTTCCAGCTTTTTGATTAGTTCGTTTCTTAAAGGTGGTTATTTTATAACCAAAATATGTAGTTTGTGAATCATATAATATTATTTATTTCGAGGGATAGAGGAGTAGTGGTGAAGTTAGATATCGGGTATTAGTAAATATCGGGTCGCATGAGGTGTCTGGGCGTTGCATCGCGTCACCATCTTAAACTGTCATGAAGTTTCCTGTATTTCATTAAACCTTTCTTTCCATAAAGGAACCCAACTTTATTTTTATTGTTGGGAGTATAGTTATAGGGATATTCTTTAGGCCTCTTGAACTCACTGACTCTATAATAATAGTGGTTATTAATTTTATTAAATCACTAGTAGTTTTGCAATCCCACAGTTTCTGGTTTAATAGAAACGATCTTCCAATGGTTCAATTACTTACTCTCTGATTGTGACGAATTTGATGTTAAATTGTTCATGTTTTTGTTTTAAATTTCAATAACAAATTATTTTTACATTATTATATTTATTTTTTAAACTTTTAATTATTGGTTTAAGTTGAATATTTTGAAGTAAAACGATTATTCATTGTTAATTAATCCTCTTATTTTAAATGGAAAACTGAGATGAGTGTTCTTTCTGTTCATTCATCTACTTTGTTTATACACTGCTTTATTATTTTGTCTGTTACTCTTTTGATGTTTCAAGCCCAAGGAGATGGAGCACCTTCATTAATCATAGATATCGATAAAATAATTTTAGCATTAAGAATGAAATATAGCTGACGGAATCAACCCTTAATGGTTTTTGCTACTACCAGTAATGTATTTACTTATTGCGTCACATATAAATAAATATTTCATTTCTGTAGCGAGGACATCTCTTTACAGTTTAATTTCAGTCAATTTTTGTAATTTTTAAGTATTACTTACGGCTGTCACATAATCCTTCCTCTTATTTAGAACTGTGTTATTAAAATAATTTTAAGTCTTTTAAAGTATATATATATATTTTCTCATCTTAAAGTTAACATGTTCCGACATGCCCTTTATATCCGTATAAAGGAGTTATTATTTGCTGAAAGATTTATTTTTGAGTTATTAAAAAAAAAATTATAATAATAACCGGTTTATGTTTTAATTTCTTCGTATTGATTATTACATTGTGACATTGATATATTATCCTTCTTTCTTCAATAAAATTTTCAATTTGTTAGTTATTATAGTACATATTATTATTTTTATTGTTATGCTTTTTCAAACTTCCCGATTATAAAATAATAGGTTCTTTTAACATTTTTACATTTTATATTATTCTCTGATGATTTTTTAAATTTTATTTTTTTATTTATATGTACGAGTATATTTATGCTTTCCTATTGTGGCGTATACAAGTATAATACATATTTAGATTCACTAACACAAATTGTGTATATTTAGATTTATAAAACACCCGCACTCATTGATATGGTTATTATGTATTAAGTATGTATTGATATTTCCTTTTAAAATTTTTATTTAAGTGGTTTGAATTTTTGAAACGTTGTAGATAGCCATATATATTGTTTATCTGTTGGATTTGGTCCAATAAATAAGTTGAAGAAAGGTGTTTATTAGGATGGGGCGTGGTCCCGCGTACCAGCAGGCCCAGAAGTTCAAATTTGTCCGTTTCAAATGTTAATATAATCAAATTATCTCGCTCTGCCGGAATCTATTAATAAACCCTGTCTTCTAAATTTCTTAATACATTTTCTTTTTCTAATTCACTCTGCAATTATCATATTAAACATTTCGTAGTAATATCGCTTATGGCTAACATTTTTTTCACTTAAATATATTTTTTTCTGAAAGATAAATATACATTTTAATTATATTATTTATTAACTTGATGCCTTGATTTATTTATTTTAAAACTTATCATTAACTTAACTTAATACATATATTATAATACACTAGTTTATCAAATAATTGAAATAAACTACATAGTTATAAATAAGAAAATATTTATTGGTTGCTTTAGTTATAATTATATTAGCCTTGAATCATTTAATATTTTAAGGGTTTGAAGGTTTCAAAGTTATACAAACGCATAATGTTTAATTTAAGCAACGAAAAATTAACTCTTAGAAGGAGTCATTTGTGACGCCTTTTTATTTAATTTCTATTGACTTGGGTGAATAGGATCCAAGTTAGTCTTCTACTCTAGGTCCTTACGTATCTATATACAAAAAGATTGCGGGATAGGAATCTGATCGAGGATGACACGATAAGTTTAGAAGGGTAAATGAGACTTGCAGTATATTTAACGAGCCGTTAAGGCCGTGACAATGGGCTTAATTTTATGTTTAGAAAAAAAGTAAAATTAAGTAAATTCATTTAGATATATGTTTACTTAAGTAATTTACTGTATGAAGACCAACAAATAATTTATTATTATTTGAATAAATGTGGTTGCCTTAGCTTAGCAATTACAAATCATTTCGAGGTGCGTCTTCGTCGGGACTCTACTCGATTATATAAATGATGGGGCTAATTATGATTAGATCGAATTATTAGATCGAGTTCATATTATTAAGTTTAAATAAATACCTTGAATCAGGTTACTCACCTTCTCTCTCCCCAGAGTAAATACGGGATATTTGCTTAAATCTTTTGATTTGACCGCTTACTTTGATGTCTATTAATTGCTAATCATTATTCGACCAGGTATACACTCTATTCTATTGTATTCATATTGTTTTATATTTAATATGTCAAACTGTTAATTGGCTTATTCTTATGAGTTATAAAAAATTGTTTTATTGTGTTTATTAATCGCATTTTTTGTATTGATAATTGTTTATTGTGTTATTAGTTCTCTTTAGGTATCTCGTTTTTATGTGTGTGGTTATTGGTCCACGTATTTGTAAATCCTTTGAATTAGAATATTTTATACATAGTAAAGTCGATGGATATGGTAGACTATTATTGATAAAAATAAAAATTAATATATAACCAGCTGGTTCTCATAATTTGTCAAGCTAGGAATATAAATATGTATTTTTTTTTTTTAACTTATCTCAATAAGTCTAACAATCTTCTTACTTAGTACTGCATTTATAAATATTGTAACTCATCTCAATAAGTCTGACAATCTTCTTACTTAGATCGGCATTTGTTAATATTGTAACTCATCTGAATAAGTCTGACAATCTTCTTACTTAGTACTGCATTTGTTATAAATGTTGCAACTCATCTCAATAAGTCTGACAATCAATCTTCTTACTTAGTACTGCATTTGTTAATATTGTACCTCATCTCAATAAGTCTGACAATCTTCTTACTTAGTACTGCATTTATTAATATTGTAACTCATCTCAATAAGTCTGACAATCTTCTTACTTAGTACTGCATTTGTTAATATTGTACCTCATCTCAATAAGTCTGACAATCTTCTTACTTAGTACTGCATTTATTAATATTGTAACTCATCTCAATAAGTCTGACAATCTTCTTACTTAGTACTGCATTTGTTAATATTGTACCTCATCTCAATAAGTCTGACAATCTTCTTACTTAGTACTGCATTTATTAATATTGTAACTCATCTCAATAAGTCTGACAATCTTCTTACTTAGTACTGCATTTGTTAATATTGTACCTCATCTCAATAAGTCTGACAATCTTCTTACTTAGTACTGCAATTGTTAATATTGTAACTCATCTCAATAAGTCTGGCACTCTTCTTACTTAGATCGGCATTTGTTAATATTGTAACTCATCTGAATAAGTCTGACAATCTTCTTACTTAGATCTGCATTTATTAATATTGTAACTCACCTCAATATAAGCCTGTCAATATTCTTACTTAGATCTGCATTTCTTATGAATATTGCAACTTACCTTAATTATGGAACTTACCTGATTATGGCATAATGTTTTGGCAGTGCTCGATTTTGTATCGGTTTACTCGAATAAATAAATTGAAATTGAAGTCTTTAAAAGCCTGAAGAACTTGTTGAGAAATCCTAAATTTGCTAACGAATTAACTCGTATAATAGGTTTTTTAGAAAGAGAAATTTATTTAATTGGAATTATTTAAAAACCCAAATTAAGTTAGTTATAAAAGATCGGGGATTGAGGTTTGTGCTCATTTGTGTGGGTCATTTATAATTTACTTTTCTATAAAATGGATTTTCAAAACTTTTAGAATAGTTATTTATAGAACTTCCCTCCTTAGGACGAATTAAAGAATTCGTTATTAAAAATATGTTAAGGAACACATAAATTCCATTATCATTACTGTCATTGTGTGGCGGCCAAGGATCAAAGCTGCTTAACCCGTTTAATTGAAATAATATAACTTGTTCCTCTGTTAAGGAATGAATCATAATGAAACAGGTATTATATCTTTTACTAAATACCATTTCATAACAGTATGAAATGGCTACGTGTTTTCCAGTTACTTATTGCAACGGCTTTACAGCTTAAAACAAAATCAATTTGCACCTGATGAACTTGAACTTAGCTACGTCCTTGGTCATGGACTGGACCTGCTGTCTAGCGGACAGAAAACCCTCACCGCTTCGTGGGTTTCACTTTCTTCTGCAAGGGTGGACAGGAAAGTAAAGGAGAGTAGGTGATGGAGTGGGGTGAGTAGAAGGGGTAGGTTGCTAAAAATAAGGCCGGATCCGAAGCACCGGCGTAGCTTTATATGTGGAATATATTATAATAGATGAAGTAGGAACGAGTTGTGGAGGGCGTGGTACCTGGTACTGGTCCCTAGGCCAAGTTCAAGGCTGCATCAACGGTTTTCGCTAATACATTCTATCTTATTCAACGTCCTATTCGCTAGACGTCACTTTTTAAAATTATGAAATAGAAATTTATGTAAAATTATTTTAAAGAATTTGATGTAAAATTATGTAATAGAAATATATGTAATACTACTATAGTAATTATTGAACATTTAATCAAAAGAATACAACGAAAGAAAAGTTGACTTACTAGATTTAGAGAGTCAAGGTTATACGCATTATTTACAAAATATATATAATAAAAACAATATCTCCAATAAATTGCTTTATCTATTTTTCTTTAAATTTATGATAATACATAGTTTCCATGAGCGGAAGCTCTAATATTATATCATTCACTTAATGAAAAGAAAGAAAGTATTTTATTACTAGCAAATTTAACTTCTTTTGTGAGACAATATAATCTTATTTCATTTTTTTCCTTTTCAAATATTAAAATTATTGTTGGTAATTGTGAGATTATTTTCATTTTTATATTTCAGTGTTTCAATTTTTACGGCTTTAAAATCATCATTACGATTTTATGAAACAAAGCACTTATTAATGTTGAACTCACATTAGCAGTATTTGATTTATGTTTTTTTTTTTTTTTTCATTTATGCGGTTAAACAATTTAGCTCATAAAAAGATGGTAAATTCTATGTTTTTTTTGCATATGTTTTAATTTAATAATTTATTTTAATTTAATTTAATTTTTTTTTATCTCGTGTCTGTCTGTGGCTAAATTTTTGGGAAGCAACAAATCTTAAAAACTACTCGTCTGATTTTATTATAGAGTTTATATAGTAGGACTTAGTTAGCCCATTGTTGGTCCCACTTAACCTTCTACGCCCATTTGTTTCTCTTCCACATGCGCACAAATATACATTTATTTACACCTATATCTTCAAAAGGACTAAACCGATGTTTAATAAATTTGGATGGTTTGTCGAAAGTAGCCAGCACATAGGCTTTCAGCCTCCTTACATTAAATTTCGCTAAATTGATGATTTTATTCGTGTGATAAAACGAAACAATAAGTAGTTGGTTGTTTCTTTGGAATGTAAGTCCTTATTATATTTGATTAAAACAAGCTTTCGCCTAGGGAACCTGGGCTTCTTCAGGTTTTGGAAATACTGTAAATTTAGAGAAACAAATTATCAAAATGAAAACGAATTTTGGAAAAGAAAGTCTTACCAAGTTAATTTTGATTGTTTTAATGTTTTTTTTTTTTTAAAGAATTAATTTTATTTTTTTAAATGACATACCTAATCAAAAATAAAAACTAACTAACAATTTAGCTCATAAAAAGATGGTAAATTCTATGTTTTTTTTGCATATGTTTTAATTTAATAATTTATTTTAATTTAATTTAATTTTTTTTTATCTCGTGTCTGTCTGTGGCTAAATTTTTGGGAAGCAACAAATCTTAAAAACTACTCGTCTGATTTTATTATAGTTATTTTAGTGAGTTTTTATTAGTTTTTTGAATTATTTATTTTTATTTGTATTAAATATAATATTTGTGTAAATGTTGCTTAATTTATTGGTGTCTTGTTTCAAGTTTATGTTGTTAGTATTTGATTTTATGTATAACATTTCGAGTGTAAGTCGTTTTTGGTGGTGTTTTTCAGTGTGTAGAATATAATATTTATCTGTGTCTAATGTGTGTATAGTGTTGTGTGCGTGTTCTGATATAGCTGTGTTAGTGTTGTTATTTGAGATGTCTTTAATATGTTGATGAAATCTGTTTTTGAATTGTTGTGAAGTTTCTCCTATGTATGTTGCAGGGCATTGTTTACAGTTAATTTGGTATACGATGTTACTTTGTTGCAGAGGAGGGATAGAATCTTTGAGTTTGGAGTATAAAATTGATTTTAGGGTGGTGGAATTTTTTTGAGCTATTTTGATATTATTATAAGGTCGAAACAATTTTTTAATTTGTTCAGTAGTGTGTTTTATGTAGGGCAGGGTGTAGTATTTAGCTAAAACGGGAGGTGTCGTATTTTGTGAGGTATTGTTAATGTTGTTATTGTGTTTTTGGAGTAGTTTATTAATTATTCTGTTAGGGTAATTATTTTTATTAAGTGTATCTTTTATAAATGATATGTTTTCGTTATGAAATTGTTTATCAGAGAGGGTAAGGATTTGATTAATGATGACATAGTAGATTTTTGCCTTGACTACACTTATTTCTCCCACAACAACGTCCTTTACTTACAAAAAGAAGGCCTCCCTATGGGTGACCCTTTATCACCTATTATTGCCGATATTGTCCTAGACAAATTATTCTTTGATGTCATACCCCAATTTAATTCCCACATTAAACTCTTCAAAAAATACGTTGATGATAGCATTTTCATAATTAACAAAAACCACATTCCCTCCCTTCTTAACAACTTCAATAACTACCACCCCAACCTCAAATTCACCATAGAATCTGAAAAAAACAGTGCCCTTCCTTTTCTCAACATAAAAATAATAAAAACTAACGATAACAAACTAACATATAAACACTACACAAAACCCACTTATTCAGGTAGACTCCTCCATTTCTATTCACACCAACCATATTCTTACAAAATTAACTGTGCTAATGACTTCATTAATCAAATCCTTACCCTCTCTGATAAACAATTTCATAACGAAAACATATCATTTATAAAAGATACACTTAATAAAAATAATTACCCTAACAGAATAATTAATAAACTACTCCAAAAACACAATAACAACATTAACAATACCTCACAAAATACGACACCTCCCGTTTTAGCTAAATACTACACCCTGCCCTACATAAAACACACTACTGAACAAATTAAAAAATTGTTTCGACCTTATAATAATATCAAAATAGCTCAAAAAAATTCCACCACCCTAAAATCAATTTTATACTCCAAACTCAAAGATTCTATCCCTCCTCTGCAACAAAGTAACATCGTATACCAAATTAACTGTAAACAATGCCCTGCAACATACATAGGAGAAACTTCACAACAATTCAAAAACAGATTTCATCAACATATTAAAGACATCTCAAATAACAACACTAAAACAGCTATATCAGAACACGCACACAACACTAAACACACATTAGACACAGATAAATATTATATTCTACACACTGAAAAACACCACCAAAAACGACTTACACTCGAAATGTTATACATAAAATCAAATACTAACAACATAAACTTGAAACAAGACACCAATAAATTAAGCAACATTTACACAAATATTATATTTAATACAAATAAAAATAAATAATTCAAAATTTTTGATTAGGTATGTCATTTAAAAAAATAAAATTAATTCTTTTCAAAAAAAAAACATTAAAACAATCAAAATTAACTTGGTAAGACTTTCTTTTCCAAAATTCGTTTTCATTTTGATAATTTGTTTCTCTAAATTTACAGTATTTCCAAAACCTGAAGAAGCCCAGGTTCCCTAGGCGAAAGCTTGTTTTAATCAAATATAATAAGGACTTACATTCCAAAGAAACAACCAACTACTTATATAAAAAAACCAAGTCCACAAAAGAAAAACTTCAATTAGAAACGAAACAATGTTGATAGATTTTTTTAATAAAAGGGGAGAGAAATAATGAAATAAAATATGCTTAATATTGGGTCGTAGAAGCATAATATCAATAATATACGTGTCAGGTTGCTATGTGTAATAACTTTAAAGTTAATTGAAACACTTTAAATTAAATGGCTGCTTTCTCATTCTCTTCTAGCTATAGGTGATGTTTCTCTGATATTTATGGGTTCCGTTTGCAATAAAATTTGTAGGTTCTAGTATAAAATAACGCTTTTCGCTAGTAAACTATACTAAGACTATACGATCTATGTTTCCTTTTCTATCTTGGTGACTTTCTCTTTCCTTCTATATTTTCCCCCCTCTTTTCTTTCTTTTTATTTATATAATATATATATATATATATATATATATATATATATATATATATATATATATATTATATATAAATAAAAAGAAAACCCTTTTGTCTTTATATATTTTCTTTCATTCGTTTCTATAGTTTCTTATTTTCTATCATTTCATCTATTCCTGTCTCTCTTTCCTTTCCTCATATCTTTTTCTTTATTTTATTGTCTATCCTTTCATATATTCCTATCCCCCTTTTATTTCTTTCTATCCTTTTTGCTTTCTGTCTTTCCTTTCTTTTTATCTTTACTTTATTTTTAGTTTTTTTTTTTAATCGTTTTACGTATTCCTGTCCATATTTTTTTTTTCTATTTTTTCATCTATTCCTTTACCTCTTTTGCTACCGTGCTTACCGAAGGTAACGGAAGCTATGTGATCGTTCTGAAGAACATATATATTTTATGTCTCCGATTTCAAAAATTCCAAGACAGAAATCCATTTCTGACATCAGGGAACATTTTTGTTCCGTGCCTGGTCTGTCGGTCTGTCAATCAATTTATGCGAACCTACATATCTTAAAAACTACTAACATATCTTAAATACTTAATGAAATTTGTATGGTAGGTCATAATTAGGTCATTATTGGTGTTGGTGTCATAAGTTTCAACCTTCTGCGCTCATTAGTTTCTCTTCCACATGCGCACAAACACAGTGCCGGATCTAGGGGGGGCTCCGGGGGGCAAGCGCCCCAGGCGGCACGCCCGGGGGGCGGCAAAACGAGGTGGAAAAACAAAATGATAAATAAAGGAAAAATAATAAAAAGTTCATGAAAAAAAAAAAAAAAAAAAAAAAAAAAGGGTGAAATGTCATTTTTAATTATATGTAATATAATTACAGTTATCTTGTCCAATCTGATATAGCCCACCCTTAACTTCTTTACCCTTTTTTTCTTTAAAGTTGATGTGAAGGAAACTTAAGCATATTGAAGTTTATCAAAAACTATTTAAGAAGTTCGATGTGTCAAGAAAGACTCAAACTGATAACGCAAATAATAATACTATTAATACAAAATAGTATAATACTTTTTGGAGTCCATTTACGGGTCAGATTTTGTGTACCAATTTTTTTTTTAACCCATCCAAATTCTAAACCAATTTTTTTCTACATTATCATAATCCAATAATACGCAGATTTCTTTGAAAATTCGCTCATTAAGTCATGGTGCTGACTGGTCTTTTTTATACGAATTATCTCGCTTCCTATGGCTCGGAGACAATAAGGGAAACTTCGGAGCGCATTATTATCCAAACGGTTCGTTGTACGTAAAAAAAGAACATATTGTTTCTTGTATGAAATATTAGATTCTTAAATTTTGATCTGATCCTCAATTGGTCTCTGAGTCAGAAGAAGCGAGATATTCACAAAATCACGTAAAAAGTCGCGCAAAAACAATCACAATGCAAGTTATAGTAGACCTAGGTTTTTGCTAAACCGTTCTTTGTACGTAAAAAATGAGACATTTTTTGTGGGAAATTTAATATTTTTGCTTTTTGATAATAATTTTAATTTGTCTCCGAGCCATAGGAAGCGAGATATTCGTAAAAATATGTTGAATTAATATGGCACATCCCTTCCTCGCATCCTATTACGTACTTTATTGATTTTCTGCATTTGTTTCATTGTCTCCCCGTTTTTTTAATCTGTCAAAATGGTTTGGATTTTTTACCCAAATTAAAGTATCAATTTAGCAAAAATTAAAGAACGCAAACGATTCATATTAACCAGGGGCTATCTGCGGGTTACTTTCGATAAACTATAAAAGTTTCATACAAATCGGAAGAGTACTTTTGAAGCTGTAGGTTTAAATAAATGTATGTTTGTGTGCATGTGGAAGAGAAACAAGTAGGTGCAAAAGGTTGAAACTTATATGGGACCAACAATAGGCTAATCATGACCTACTATCCAAACTTCATTAAAATCTGACGAGTAGTTTTTAAGATATGTGAAAAAAGTGACAGACAGACACGGGCCCAAAAGTGTTCCCTGATGTCTGAATCTGTCTTGGAATTTTTGAAATCGGAGACCTAATAATTTGTCGTTCTTCAGAACGATCCCATAGCTTCAGTTACCATCGGTGAGGTTGGAAGCAAAAAATATCAATAAATAAACAGCAATTTATTGCCAATATTATAACAAATTAAAATGTTATGTAATACAATAATAAAACGTAAACATTTTACACCATTAACTAATTTAAATAAGTTATTTCATCTATTTGAAGACCAACAAATCAAAACAAACCTATATTATTATTGGAATAAATATGGTTGCCTTAGCTATGGAGCAATAGTCAAGTTGATATTAAAATTGCTCACTTAAATTTTTATGTGGGATGCAAATATAAACTATTTTTTTGTTTGTTTATTTGCATACTTTAATGGATGTTGGTTTATATGCTTAGTTGAGTGTGTATCTACTTGATTCAGTTGCTGTATAGGAAGTTGTGAAGGTATTTCATAATGAAACTGGAAGAATTAATAGCATAGTATAGTGTTACAGGTAAAAAATAATTTTTTTAAGTCTAAAACCCGATTTAGATAATAAATGTTTCAAAAATTCTGCAGAAACAATCTTAAACAAACTTGAAGTTTCTGTTTTAGCTGAAAAAGCTCTAAAAAAAAGGCTCTCCAAAACGCCTAAAATTCACCATTTTGAACCTAATTATCTAAAATTTTCCGAGGGAGGCCCCCGAACCCCCCTTTGGGCAGGAGGGTAACCCCTCCTAATGAATCTGGAAAAATTAATAGCATAGTATAGTGTTACAGGTTAAATAAAATAGAAAGTATCATTATTAATTGGTTTTTTAAACGCAATATAGAATAGTTACTGTAGTTTTAGCTGAAAAAGCTCTAAAAAAAGGTTCTCCAAAACGCTTAAAATTCACCATTTTTGCACCTAATTTTATAAAATTTTCCGAGGGAGGCCCCCCGGACCCCCCCCCCCCCTTGGATTTGACTCTACACCCCCCAAGTCCCCCCCCCCCAATTCTACAGCTAGATCTGCCCCTGTGTGGCAAGGGTGGCAAAATATGCTTTTGTCCCCCCTGAGAAAAAACATAGATCCGGCACTGCACAAACATACATTTATTTTCACCTATAACTTCAAATGTACTTCTGAATCTAAATGTACTTCTAATCTGATTTGTATCAGACTTTTATAGATTATCGAAAGTAACCGGCAGATAGCCTCAGATCAATTTCAACCGTCTTAACTCTTTAACTTTTGCTAAATTGATACTTTATATTCATGTAAAACATCAAAACAATTTTGACATTAAAAAAACCGGTTAAGAATTAAACAAATTAAACAATAGTAGTTTGTGAAAGCATAAAGTCAATAAAGTACGTGAAAGAAAGCGAGGAAGATATGTGCCACACCAATTGGCAGTCTATTTTTTGCTATTATTTTTTTTATTTCTATATGCTTTTATCTTATCATGGCCGCGTTTCTTTCTTTATTTATATATTTTTATCTAATTACGAGTATTTACCTCTTTTTTTTTTCGTTTTGACCAAATACCAATTGGCCACGATTTATTTTTATTTTAGATTACCACTTCTATTATTTATCACTTTAATGTATGCTTCACTCTAATGTATGCTATTATGAGCAATCAATTCTTTTTCTCCTAGGATAAATGACTCTGCGACTTGAAAGAAATTATTGTTGCGAAACAAGTACTACTGAATTGTTGTTGTATGAGTGTTCACGTGGCTTTTTCTGTTTCTGTTTGTCAAGGATTTCTTTAATACTTGTACTGCACCTTTCACTTGGCATTTTCCCTTCTTTTGTTTGCTTCTTTATGCGCTTAAAATTTCTTGGTGAGATTTTTTTGATATAATTGTATAGTGTATTACAGTCATTTTTACAAAACAATTTTATTCAAGATACACAAAAGAAAGTTCTATATCTTACTATCCAATAGATAATAACATGTAATCTACAACATTTGTTGCATCATACTATATGCTTACTTGTTTAAAACTATATAATTTTTTAAAAATTGCTCGAATCGAGTTCTTCATAACTTCATTCATATTTGGTAGGGACTTCCTACAATTTGTAGACGTGTTCGTTTTATGACTGTAGGATGACTAACTAGTGCTTTTTTGTTTTGTTTAGATGTCTGCATTATTATATATTGCTACTGTTTATATATATATATAAATATATATATATATATATATATATATATATATATATATATATATATATATATATATATATATATATATATATATATATTCTACCTAGCTATTTAAAAAAAAATAGCATACACTCTTTGTTGAATAGTTTATTTCTATGAATTTTCAAAGTTTAATTAATAATTCCACGTTACATTTTGAACTATTGGTTTGCTATTCGCTGAAATAGCTCATCTCTGTTATTAGTTATAGTTTTTTTTATTGATTTTGTGAATTTCGATTACTATTATTAACAGTATCACATGTTTTTACATTTTATATAATAAATGTATGCATACTTTACATATAATCGTCTATATATAAACAATATATGGCTAATGATAGCGTCTAATAAATTTTGTGGATTAATTAGTTCTACTCAAAGTGTTTAATTCCTTTGAGCCAAACTTATTGATTAGTTTTATTCTTTTGAGTAGAACCATTAATTAGTTTAATTCCTTCTGTATTTATATGCATTTTGTAGAACAGTTTTTCACTTTCTTATTTCCTTTATGTTAAACATTTACAAGGCACGGCTGTGTGAGTGTTGTTTCTTGGTTGTTGAAAAGGAAGGAACAAATGTTATAAATATTAATAAGGTATTCGTTAATAGAAATCATTAAATAATTTATTAAATCTATTATGAGTTATGTACAGAGCGGTGCTTTGAGGTGAAGGGCCCAACTGGGAGGTCGGTAAGACCAGCTCTGGCCCATATCACAGGATGGATCGTAACTCAGTAGTGGTTCTCTTGGTAGTGTTTAATCGACCCTGTAAGACACAGCGTGGCCGGGGTTGTTGGTGATGGTGGTCAGGGTGGCGGGGATACCGTGGACGGCGGGGGCGACGGCAAGAGGAGCGGCGATGCCGGCGGAGTAAGCGAGGGGAGCAGCGACGCCAGCGGAGTAAGCGAGGGGAGCGGCGATGCCAGCGGAGTAAGCGAGGGGAGCGGCGATGCCAGCGGAGTAAGCGAGGGGAGCAGCGACGGCGGCGGGAGCTACACCGTGAGCGAGGAGAGCAGTGGATCCAGGGGTCTGGGTGAGGAGGGGAGTGTGGGATACAACTACGCTACGCCTGTGGATGGCGTGGACGGGAACTACGGCGGGGGCGGCGGGCAGATCGTTGGCAGCTACACGGTAACCGTGGGCGTCAGCGACGTAGTCGGTCCTGTGTACCTGTCCGTCATGGGGGTTCAAGTAGCTGAAGCTGCCGACCTTGTTGCCATGGGCATCCTGCAAAAAAAAGCAATTTGTTAACGCTTGTGAGCTAAAACTGCTATGGCTTTATTTTATTTTTTCATTTAAATGCGATGGAAAAAATAATCTTTTCAAACTATTAATATGTAATAATAGTATTTTCAATTACCTGAACGGCATTGTGGGTCTGGAGGGGCTCGGAGTGTCCATAGGAAGCTTCACCGAGTTCGTTCTGAGCGTGGTACTGGGTCTTAGTTACGGCGGGAGCGGCAGCTACTACGGGGGCAGCTACGGCAGCATGAGCGATGGCGGGAGCGGCTACGACGGGGGCAGCGGCGATAGCGGGGGCAGCTACTACAGGAGCAGCGATGGCGGGAGCGGCATAAGCATGAGCGACGGGAGCGGCATAAGCTTGGGCGATGGGAGCGGCATAAGCTTGGGCGGCATAAGTGAGACCGGGAGCGGCAAGACCGTGACCGACAAGTCCGGTACCGACAAGACCGGGAGCGGAGAGGACGGAAGAGGCGATACCTGGCCCTACGATGGTCCTGCTAAGAGCAGGTCCTACCCATCCATGGGCGCCGACGAGGGAGGGGGCAGCGATGCTGCTGTAAGCGAAGCCTGGCTTGGCGACCGCACAAGCCACTGCAGCGCACAACACTACCTACGGGTTGAAAAAAAAAAATTAAATAAATCACCTATACTAGGGAAATAGTGTGTTCAATTTTTTGAAAATGGTACATTCTAATCATAATGTCAAATTCTATTTTTAAAATAGAATTAATCAATTAATTCTATTTTTAAAATAGAATTAATCAATTTTGAGGTTATGTTTAGTCTCTAAAACTATACAAATACTCTGACAAACGAATTAGTTTTTAACATTAATGCAAATAATGTTTATAATATGTTTTGGGGGTTCTTTTACTTTATTCAAAAATTTTAAGAATCGTTTAAGGAAACTTACAATATATTAAGTTGCTAATTTAAAATTGGTAGAAAGTTAAATTTTCTCGTGTAATTAGATTTACTTAAATTTGTAATCTTAGATCCTTAATTATTGTGCAAAACCTATCTTTACATAAAAAAAAACAATTTTAGTTTGAAATTGTTAAAAAAATTTTTTGAAACTTACCAAGAGTTTCATAGTTGTGTGAGGTTTGTGAGAGAGCTGTGAATTGATGTCTGTACGCTGGTCACTCTCTGTTTAAATACTAGGCAGTCAGCAAGGTCAGACAAACTTCCTATTCCTCCTATATCTATATACTTTTAATACAAGATCCTTCTACTCGTATATGGTGCAGGGTGGGGCTTCGCCTCTGTACCGCTAGTCCACCGCACTTTAATCCTTAACTTAACATTATAAAGATATATTTTTTACATTTAACCTCTAGTTATTACCTTCCTTCTTTTATTGTACTGACCTTTCGAATTTTCATCTTGGTTAAAGGCATCCTCCTAGATAGAAGGGAATACCCTTTGTTGAAATTTAATTAACATTTTAGATTGAATGCATAATTTGTTGAGCTATGTGATATATTGCATCATATTATTTAGCATGTGCTAAATAAATTATGGTAAAAATAGCATGCTATTTTTACCTGTGTTTCAAGTATAGTTTGTTAGAGCCATCTTAAGAGAATGGGACCGAGAGAGGAGCATCTCTTAGTTGTGTCATCTACGAGTCTTCAGCTCTGATTGGAAGATATAGACCGGTTTCATTTCTTCATATATACAAGAGGTTTCTTGGCATCGAATCCTTCCCATTCCCATCCTCCTTCAACATCTATACATTCATCCGATTCTTCTTCTTCTTTTAGGCGTGGCACCCGCAAAAAGAAAAGAAAGAAACTAATTATGTTAACCACAATCTCATTGTTATTTAAGGAGGTGGGTTGCCAAGAATATATTTTTGGTTAAAACCTTTTTTTCTCAGATACTCCTATCCGGTTCCATCGAAACTTAATAAATAGCTAGGTTTTATTTAATTTTTGATCCCATTTATTTTCCACTTTGCCTTCCGTATCAAATTATTTTTTTCTGAAGCTTTTTTTTTAAATAACATGATATTATTTTATTTATGAAAATTAAGTTCAGTATACTAAATTTTTCCTTACCTGTCCAATAAATTATATATTTATATTATTTATTTCGACAAGTATTTCAATAATTTATTGTGTTTATCGAATGGAAACCACGCTTTTTAACAATTTTATTATTTATAATTAAGTTTTTGGAAAACTGCCCTTTTTATTTATCTGACTTCATAAAATTATTATGACTATTATTATTATTTAAATTAAGATTAATTTATTAGTATTTTTTTGCTCTATCCTTCTTCTGAATTGTTATTATTTTTTTTTACACACACTTTTAACTTATCGATAATTATCATGCTAAAAATAATGCGTGTGCGTGTTCAAAAACCATAATTTTTAATATTTGATTATTTAATTAACGAACTCATTTTAAAACTTAAAACATAGTCTTTTATATTTTTAATATAATATTTTTATCGCAGATATTTATTAGACTGTCAATTTGTGTCGACATGGCTTCCTTGCGTCCTATTTATTGAACGAATAGAAACTTGAGATTTGGATCTGTTTTATTTCATAGAGAGTTCACATTTATTTTTATGCTGTATCAAATTCGCACACACGGTTGAAATTAATATGGGGCCATCTGCGGGATACTTTCAACAAACCATTTAAATTTATTTAAAATAGGATTAGTAATTTTAAAGATATATAGATGTTAATAAAAAATTAAAAAAATCGGTCCGAGACAACTCAGACAAACTTTCTCATATACGAGTTTATAATTACTTCACCCAGTATTTTCCATTTATTAGTTTTCAAATGTACATTTAAATATTATTGAACATTTCATCAAAATGTATCATAAAAATAACTTCTCCTGGGCGGGGAATCGAACCCGGGCTCTCTCCGTCCGCGTTTTAAGCTAATTTCTCAGGAACTAGATTTTTCCCGGGAAAACGGCTTATATCGTTTGATTCGTATTCAAATGGACTACATTTTATAATTTTTTAATCAAAATCGTCGGAACCGTTTTCGAGAAATAATTTGTTTCATGTTTTTTCATAGTTTTTGGGGGGTAGCGCCCCCAAATTTAGAGCTAAAATTCATTTCTCGATTTCGCCTCGGGGTATGATTTTTCTGAACATGTATGCCAAATTTCGTCAAAATCGGCCCAGTAGTTTAGGCTCTAGGCGTCTGCACAGACGACAGACGACAGACAGACAGACATTTTTTAAAAACCACTTTTTTGGACTCAGGGGACCTCAAAACGTGTAAATCCATCAAAATCTCAAAATCGAATTTTTGTGCCGTCTCAATACTTTCTCTTTATATGAGAAAGTAAAAATGTGTGCTGAAGGTGTTTGGGACCAACTGTGGACTAATTATGACATACCCTCCAAATTTCAGAGAAATTGGAAGATTAGGTTTTAAGTTAAGGTAGTTTACTTAAATGTTGAACAAAAGACAGGCAATGTTACCTGATGTCTGAAACGGATTTGTGTCTAGAAATTCTTTATTCGGAGAATGAAAATAATGATATCTTAAAAACTCAGCTCATAATTAGTTTATTGTTGATCCTACACATCAATAAGTTTAAATCTTCTGGGCCCATTGGTTTTTCTTCTACATGCTCAAAATAGTACATTTCGCGTCTATTGCGGAAAGTAGCATTTTGCATTGCGAGTGTGGAGTTTGCACCCGAGCGACAGCGAGGATAGTAAAACCACACAAGCTAAGCAAAATGCAGTTTTCGTACGAGTTGCGTACCGTACTTTATCTACGATTGTTGGATTTTTAGAAAAGAAAATTAACTAGTGATGCGGTGCATAAAGAACTCGCGTAGAATGGTGCTTTTATATCAGCCATACTATGCTCTCAATAATGATATCAGAATAATATTTCAGTAAAACCTGACATTCTTATTCAACGTGAAACGAGCATTAAAATTATTTTGTCCAGTATCTTGATTTAATAATATTAACGCAGGCTCGCTACGCTATAAATAAATATTTATTAATTAAAGTTATTGCAGGCTCGCTGCGCTCGCCTGTTGATTTAAAATTTGAAGTATATATTTATTAAATATAAGTTATTGTAGGCTCGCTACGCTCTCCTGTTTATACAGTAAATATAGTAATTATTTAATGAAACTAAAGAAGGCTCGCTACGCTCGCCTGTTTGATTCAAAATTTGTAGTAAATATTTATTAAATAAATTTATTGCAGGCTCGCTGCGCTCGCCTGTTGATTCAGAATTTGAAGTAAATATTTAGAATATAAGTTATTGTAGGCTCGCTGCGCTCGCCTGTTTGATTCAGAATTTGTAGTAAATATTTATTAAATATAAGTTATTGTAGGCTCGCTACGCTCGCCTGTTTGATTCAGAATTTGTAGTAAATATTAATTAAATAAATTTATTGCAGGCTCGCTGCGCTCGCCTGTTGATTCAGAATTTGAAGTAAATATTTATTAAATATAAGTATGGCTCGCTACGCTCGCCTGTTTGATTCAGAATTTGAAATAAATATTTATTAAATAAAGTTATTGTAGGCTCGCTACGCTCGCCTATTTATACAGTATATGAACTCTTTTCCTACTTTTATTGACCTTTACTTTTACTTATAACATGCAATGCAGATTAATATTTTTTAATAGTCCACCTCATTGAAAATATTCTATGGGAAATTTTTAATACTAAGATATTCCTTTCCTGTACTTCAAGACCTTTAAATTGATGTATAACATGTCATACTGACTAAAAACTTTTTTTTTAGTCATCCACCATATTGGCCGCCATCTTGAAAATATGAAGTGTGAAATTTTATTAGTTACACATTCTGTTCCTTTTCTTAAAGACCTTTAAAACGATGTATAACACATTATTCTGACTGAAACTTTTTATTTTAGTCGTCCGCCATTTTGGCCGCCATCTTGAAAATATGAAGTGTGAAATTTTATTAGTTACACATTCTTTTCCTTCTCTTAAAGACCTTTAAAACGATGTATAACACATTATTCTGACGAAACTTTTTTTTTAGTCGTCCGCCATTTTGGGCGCCATCTTGAAAATATGAAGTGTAAAATTTTATTAGTTACATATTCTTTTCCTTCTTTTAAAGACCTTCAAAACGATGTATAACACATTATGCTGGCTAAAACTATTTTTTTTAGTCGTCCGCCATATTGGCCGCCATCTTGGAAATGTTTAGTGTGGAATTTCCAAAAACTATACAGTTCTCACAAATGCTGAGATGCATCTATGTGCCGAATTTCGTTGAAATTGATCAATTTTTACGCCAGTTATCGTTGGACAAACAAACAAACACACAAACACACAAACTTTTCAAATCCCAAGTCTCTGAAATGAAGAACTCACTACGCTCGTTCAATAAACCTCCTGTATGTAAGCTCGTATTTCTCTTTTGATAAAGATGACATTAATTCATTAGTTGTATTTTGTGCCGAATTAATTATTTCATTGGTGAAGTATTATTCTCCCCATTTTTGTCGTAATCACTTAAATCAGTCATTGTTTTTCACTAAACACTCGATATAAACAGTTACTTTAATTAAACAAAAAGCAAATTAGTTTTAAATTTTAGTTAGCAACCGTTAAAGTGTAGAGATATGAG
This sequence comes from Gerris lacustris, assembly GCA_951217055.1. Taxonomy (NCBI): domain Eukaryota; kingdom Metazoa; phylum Arthropoda; class Insecta; order Hemiptera; family Gerridae; genus Gerris; species Gerris lacustris. Next base: position 49,422,441 of record OX578278.1, read on the forward strand.
ATATACGTAAGTTACCCTGGCGATGTAAATATATTTTACAAAACTAGTTGGTAAATAAGTTTTTTCTTCAGACCGTACCTCACTAACTCTCTCATATCTGCAAATTAGTTTTGGTAAATGTAAACAAACACGCTAATCGTGCGATTCCGCCAGAAATATGGAAGAGTTATTATGAACGTGCATGCGCAATGAATACAACTACGAAAAGAATCACTTTCTACGCATCTAAACAGATATCAAATGTCTATATTTCGTAGTTAAACTTTTTTTTAACACCTATATCTTTAAAACTACCTAATCATCTGATTTTTTTTTTATGGATTGTTTGTTAAAAGTAGCCCACAGATAATCCCATTTTGATTTCAACCATGCGTGTTCATTTATTCATGTAAAAAAAAAAGAAGCAATTTTGACATTAAATAAGGGGGAGGGGGAAATTAAATCAATTAAACCAACATAGATCGTAGAAGCAAAACATCGTTAAAAAGAAAATGTTTTCAAGAATTAACCATTAATAAAAAATATGTACCATTAATGTTTTTAAATACATAGTTAGTTTAGTCAAAAAAATGAAATTGTAAATTTGCATATTCATGCCCAGACACATTATTTTTTTTATTATGTCATATTTAAGGTGAAACGTTTCACCCTAGTAATCACATATAAAAGTGTGAAGTAATTAATCCCTCCGGGTTGTTGAGCAACACTGTATACTCAAATTTATTAATAATTTAAAATAATCTTCCTAATTCATAGACGCGCAAGACCATTTATTTAGCTTAATCTATTAGGTTATAGAGAATTCTGGACGTAATTTAAGAATTTTATTTTCTAATAGTACACAGAGTATGACAGTGAATCCTGACGATTTTTGAAACGGGCTAACTCAATGATTTTTCGTGATTTGTTTTTTTTTTAAGTGGATAAGTGGAAATTTACAATACATACCAGAAAAGTTAAAAAAGAGTCAAATGAATATTCATATGAAACAAAAATAACATCACTTAAATTGGTTAAGAAAATCCTCTAAGGTACAGTCCCACAAATAAAACTCACACGGGGACACATCTGGAGAACGCTTTGGAAGCACTGGAATGTGCCGCTCATGAAATGTCACCTCGGAGCGAGATTAACTTACCGGTAAATGATCTTCTTAGCTTGGAAAGTGCGAGCGCAGTTACCCCATTCTGCTGAAACCAAATCCTCTTAAGAGGTAATCTATGATGACGTAACTCAGGAAGGAGTAAGTCACGGATCATCTTTTGTAGCGCTTGGGATTAACAGTCACAGTACTGCCGTTTTACCGACTGACTTACAGCAGCCCAGAAGGTTACTCTTTCATAGTGAAGAACCCGTTGATGAATCTCTTGTGGGTTATTTGGGGCCCAGTAAATTTCCCCTGAAATTTTGTTTATAAGGTGGAAGTATGTGCTCCGTATGTGGTCAACACAATCATTTTAGGCTCTTCATTGATCATCCCTAACATTTTTTTCTGCAAAAGCTAACCTTTTAGCGTATCTATAATTCTTGAACTAAAGCAATTGTGTGCGGGTAAAAGTTTAGTGTTTATGAAGAGTCCGCCTGACAGTCCTATCGGTCATCCTTAGAGCCTGAGTAGGACCGAGGGATAGTAAACTTAGCCAACCGACTCGAGCAGTGTAGGGAAAATGGTGTTATTTGTATTTCATAATGCTTATCTAAGTTTTCTGGTATGTATTGTAAATTTCTACTTTTCCTCTTTTTATTAAAAATAAAATAAAAAAAAAGTCTCGAAAATTCATTGAGTTAGCCCGTTTTTCTAAACCTTCAGGTTTGGCTGCCTTTTTTGGCTTTATACAATAACAAATAAATGGGTACAATACATTTTAAATGGATATATGTATCGTCGATATGATATAAAATTGATATATGTACTCGTACTTATACATCTCTATTCAGATAATATTGTTTTTCTTGATTGATCTGCTTTATAGTGTTCATATTTTATAAGGAAATCAGTAAGTCAAGTCCGACCTTGATGTCATAACCGCGTATATTTAGTAACAGTTACAGTGGCGCCTGCAGGTTTAAATTAACTTGATATCAAGCTTCATTATCTCTTCACCTTTCTCCCGTTCTCTCTTCTAACAGCTTCATATAATACAAATTTTCATAGTCATCCATAGTCGACAGTTTTCTTTATCTATCCTTATACTATTATCTTTAATATACAGGTAATATGTATTTTATTCATTCAGAGTTTTTAAACCAAACATTGTATCAATGCATGCGATAGAGCCGACTTTATGTTATAGGTCAATACTACAACACCGCGATTAGAATCATAGCGGCAAAAAACATTCGTTTAAGCTCTTCAGTCCTACATAAAACTAAGTTAGATCATAATACGTACGTCAAACCGCGAGTTGATTAGTATGTTACTTTACTTGCTTTATTAGTAAAGTAGACGAGTTATTAATTTCACAGGAGTATAGTGGCTGCACATATACTTTAGCATTTTTTAAGGATGACTGTATCGAAGAAAAACCTAAAACACCTGCACCGGAAATGAGAAAAGTCGTTATTATTGAATATTATTATTCTTAATTATCTTTTATAATTAGATTGTACATATATTATTCGTACGTGTTGCGTGTTTTTCCCAACATGACTTCTTGATTATATACATAATATATTATTGTTAAAGTAGCATTTTTTGACGCAAACATCTGGAAATCTTATTCTGTTACTTTGTATCGCGGACATGTTCCCGCAAGTCAAAGGTCGCTATGCTCTTTTTTTAACTAATTGTAAAACTATTGGCATAGCCAAGTGGTCAGCATATTCTCAACTCGCCTGATACCTAGGTCCCCACTTCAACATATTAAAGGAAGCTCGAATGCTTAAGATGTAAGACATGTATCACTCTGAAATCACATCGAGTATATATATTATATATGTACAGGGGCTTTTCCTTACGACCTGGGTAAACCTTAGGTTGATCGGAAAGTGCTATAAACAGCAAAAATTAAAATAAAAATATAAAAAAATCCCAGGGAAGTACTTGCATCTAAGTACTTTTTAGGGTTTTATAGGTTATTGTTAGTAGGCTTAAACGTTATTCTATGCTGAAATAACATTTTATTATTTCCCCATCCCGCCCTATATGAAAGTAAAAAAATATGAACAAATTAAATGGATGGCGCCCGCCCCCCCCCCCCCCCCCCCAAAAAAAAAATTATGTAGAGTGTAGAGTAATGAGAGTAGAGTAGGGGTCCCTGGTTCAATCTTCCGGGGGATCACAATGTTTTTTATCGGTTAAGGGAAAGATATATTAATTTTTATCTGGCAATTTCCATCGTCCAGTACCAGCGCAGTACCTATATAAAATGTATATATTTCTAATCTGCTCTTCAGTAGCTTTCGTTTGATGCCCCACTCAAAATTAAAAAAATAATAAAAATGTTGTCCTATGCGCTTGTACGGACACAAAATTTGGGATTTTCCTCTGTTATTTTCATCGCCTCACCATAAGGTATTAGCATGAATTAATTCATAATTTAAGGACTAGCCGTTATATGGTGGTTGGAGGGAAGAGGTTTTTCTGTGAAATTTTGGCGCTATAAACGCAAATATTGGCGATAAAAACCACAACACTCGTTAAATATTTTATGTGTTAATAATCTACTACATATTTAGTTGGTTTCATTTGATACCCCTTTCGAAAATTAAAAAAATAATAAAAATTTTAGCTTTGCACATGTTGGCGCATTACGCATGTACGCGTACGCCAGTATTTTAAATTTCAACTCTCTAGCGTGAACGGTTCGGGGGATATGAAACAAAGTACGATGGACGGACTGACACATCATCACCCTCGGCCCTCGGCATAAGAGTTTCGAGGATGATCTATGAAATCCTAAAAATATAACTTGTAAAGGTCGCTTTGTTAAATTTTGTCTAATTTTTTTAAATATGCCTACAAGAATATACGAAAGGTAATATACACTAACTTTCGAATAAGGCCGACAATTCTTTCAGCTTATGTACCTACCTATTGAGATAACTAAGTAGCACTTCTTTAGAATGTTACTCCCCTTATAAAAACTGATGTGTTGTATTCCTTTATACCTAAGTACATTGTGTTGTATTCCTTTGTACCTAAGTACATTGGACAAGACATCCCTTTGTCTTAATAGTTATTTAGTCAAAGTCATTTATATTCTAAAAAAAAAAAAAATCATTGGAGAGTAACAATCTAAAGAAGTACCAACTAAGTCTTCTACCTTTCAATATGCAACCCTTAAAGCCCAAGTCTGAGTGTCTCTTCAGGGATTTCCCGTATACCGATCAAAGCTGAGTGTGTGGGCTTGGAGTTTCTCTTCCGCTACCTTTATTTGGTACCACAGTTCTGTCGTCAGATATTCAATATTCACCCTAATCGGTTCACTGACGACCAGCCAAAGTGGTTGAAACTTGTCAGTAATTAACATTAGCTATTGTGGATTATTGACAATGAACTATCAATAATTATACTCTCTGAATTTTATTTACTTCAATTCTGTTTCACTATTAATATTTACTACAATTTATTTTAACTCTACTAAAGCACACTTTAAAAGGCACATTAACATTTTATTTGTGATTGATAAACGTTCTGAAAGTATCAGTCACAATTAATTTTGTATGAATATAATTACAAAATAATCATGTTCTATTATTCCCAATTCTTTTTAGGGTCCGTAGGCAAAATGAAGACCTCATAAATTCCTGCGCTTGTCTTTTTAAAATTCCTAAATAAAAATTTTAAACTTCGCAGTTACGTTATGTGAAATTACCCAAACATAGGAAAATTATAGGGTAAGTTGAGGTTGAAGTTATTTTTAATTGCATATAGGGTATTAAATGAATGAGGAGGGCGCCCTGAGTACGAAAATATTTGGTTTCGTTTCTGTACCAATTCATTGAAAATTGTTTGTTTGGTGGCCCCTCTTTTTCTTTTTTTTTTAATAAATCAATAAAAAATAGACTGCCACTTTCTGTGGCACATAGCTTCCTCGCATCCTATCATGTACTTTATTGTTATATTTACATTAAAATGATTGTTATATGACTTTATTCTTATATTGTTTATTGTGTAAAAACTATTAATAGTTTTAGCGATCTTATTTAACACTTCATAGCGGTGTCGCTGTTGGTTTTACTAAAAAATTAAATTTAAAAAAAAAATGTTGTCTCATTAAATAGATGAAGTTTTTTTTCCCGACCTAAAATTCAAATTTTACATTTAAAGTTCACTATGATTTGTCTAAGTTCACGTTTACGCGAGTGTAGCTCGTGAACGCTTGGACGGATAACGTTGTCCAACGAACTCGTCCTGGGCATTGGTAAAATGAACATGTCTACCAAATTTAATCAAAATCGGTCGACATTTACTCAAGTTATCGTCACACGTTTCATAATTCGCGGACACAGACCGACAGACAGACAGACATGAGACCAAAAATGTTCCTTGATATCTGAAACGGATTACTGTCTTGGAATTTTTAAAATCGGAGACATAAAAGTTTTTCGTTTGTTTCACGTTATTATACAATAAATGGTTCAAAAGTTATAAGTAGCTGAAACAAACTTTTAAATGGCCGCCATCTTCATACGGCTCGGCCGATTATGCTGGTTAACGAACTCGTTCTACTTGTTAAATTGACCCTTTGTGTGTGCTGCACATGCTTTGCCATTTTATTCGGATATTACCCATTTTTTTAATTGCTGACTTAATGTCATTTTTCTATAAATTTATCGTAAATATCATAGTTCTCAGCACAATTGTCGTTTGTCAACATCATTTATATGATTCATTCTCATAGATTTTATTAATGTTAAATAACTCATTATTATTTGTTATGTGTAGGCGCTATATTAACCTTGACCTTTCTTTTGAAAGTATTCCTATTAAGTCTTAACAAATTAAATTTATCTTTAAAATCAACACAATAATCATAGCTCCATTTAAAAAAAGGAAAAACTTGTATAGGCCTTCCCAGAGGTTTTCCCCCTTTTCTCTTATATTAGATAAGTTATATATTGAAGAGGAAACTACCTCTAATATCTATCGTTATAAATGTATAATAAATAAAACTTAAAGAGCATCAATTTATCAGTTTGGATAAAAATCGGACTATGAGCGTCTCGGAACTTTTCCTCACCAAATATTAACATTTAAATGACAACCATCTAGACAGCTGATAAAATAAATAATATTACATATTGCAAAATGTAAATAAATTCCGACCTATATCAAAATAATGTATCCATTTAAAACAGGGGTTCCCGACCTTTTTCCTTCATCGACCCCTTTTTAAAAAATGATTTTCTTCATCGACCCCCTTATACATTTTTCCATTAATATGCAGCATTCAAAGTTAGCAAAATACTAATAATTGCACTTAAAGAAAACCATTTGTGCTAAGAACTCGGACAAAAAATTAGAAAAAGTGGTTTATATTATAAGTTTTCAGATAACAGATATAAACTTGATTTCACATATATCGATATTGTAATTGGACAGTAGTTCGATTTTTATATTAATGTGGTCATAGTTAGATATATTGATTTTTTTTTTTTTATATTTGGCCTGAAATTACCTATACGTATAATCACATAACATATCTTTTGTTCAGTGTAAATTTTCACATTTGCAACAGTTCGCTAAAATTCTTCTGTCATATCTCTTAATCTGGAACTATAATATCAGCTATAAAAATACTGCTTCGACAAAAAGTGGATTCATCCAACTGCACAGAAAATTTACTGTTACTCAATTTGCAAATTAATGATTTTTTTTAGCACCTTCTGACATTTTATCCATACGACGTTGTATGTACTGTGTGGAATACTTTTAAAACTGGTTCGGGGTTCATTTTCATAACAGTTTTTCTTACCTTTTTTATTGCTGGTGGGCGATATTATTTTTTCACCAGTGGTATCTGGATATCCGGCTTTTGCTATTATACCAAATAAATATTGTAAGAGGCTGCTAATCCAATAGCATTATTTACAGAAGTTAATGACTTAAGAAATGATACGCAAATTTTTCTTTTAGATTCTTGAAATAATCAATATTCAAATCTTTTAAATTTATCAACGACCCTCAATAGACCCCATTGGGAACCCCTGATTTAAAATATATAAATACTTTTAAACTATTTAATTTATTTTGATCGTGGGCATGTTGAATTTTTATCTTTTCTTTATACTAAACAAACAGTTTTATCGCGTTTTAATGGTGAAATAGTTCTGAAATTATTTAGAGTTAAAGTTTCAAAGTTTAAATGTCGATATATTTTCAAAATAGCGGCAGATATCAAAACGAAATTCAGAGGAAAATTTCAGTGCGATAAGAAAATATTTAGATTTTACTACGTGTAAAGATGATCGATTTTTGTACCAAGTTTCAACTCTCTAGCTTAAAATCTGTGAGAGTTATCTTTAAAACACCGAAATCGTACAATTCCGTTAAAATCAATACATTTCCTATAAACCTTAGGAGAAAGTGAGGAATAAGTAATCAAATACTATAGCGATTCGGCTAATGCGTATGCATTAAAAGTTAGATTTGCTGTGTTATTTTATTTTTAATTGTTTTATTTGTAAATAAGTTGATCAGATTTTATTGTTTTATGCTATATTCGTTATGAAATTTCTCTACCAAATTAACAACTAATTTAGGGTTATAGAACTAAGCAAATTGTTTAACCAGATTATTTTGAATTGACTTAAGCTTTCTATTTTGCCAAATTGTATAAACAGAAAGAGGCAAAGAATCTTAAATGATTACCTACTAATAAGCCCCTGGAACGGATATAAATATGGACATGATCAATAAAGCTTTGTATGTACAAATCGCACCTTATCTAATATTTTGGAAAATCGTTCTTCCATCAATTTCATGCACAAACAGGCCCCGATTTACCAATGGGCACACTGGGCAATTGGCCAGGGTGGCAATTTCTGGGGGGGCGGAAACTTTTCGGATAATTTTTTTTTTTTTATTATTATTATTATTTCCAGGACAACGGTAAAAAACGGGAACGACACAACTGACTTGTGTAGGCCACGCATTTTTCCGAAGTTGTTACCGAGTTTGCTAAGAAAAAAAAACAAGAAAAAGGTCCATAGTTATGTTAACTAAAAGTTTTCAAGAAAAGTATAGAAAATTATTATATTACAAGCTATTCACTTACTGTAATTAATTTCATCAAAAATTTGACTTTTTCCTTAGTTTCAAAATGTTAATGTTTATTTCATACACTAGCTGTGGACAAATCCAAAGATAATATTTTTCATTTTCATATCTAAGCATTTATTTAGTTTATTTTCTCTTTGGTAATAAAAGTTATAACGCAATTGTAATCCACGTGTTTTAAATCCAGATTTTACACTTTAAAAATTTGTCATGCAAACTGGTACCTTTAAAATTATGTTCATCTAAGTTTGCAGTTTGCATACTAAAAAAGAAATATAGACCTAATATTTTTTTATCTACAGTACACGCATTAATACCTAATACGTCATTTTTACAACAGTATATGGTATCAGCCCACATTGTGGTATTATAGGTAATATTCAGTAAACGCAAATATCTCAGTCCTTTTGTGGGGGGGGGGGGGGCTACAAAAGGTTTTGTCCAGGGTGCAGTTTACCCTAAATCGGGGCCTGCAAACAAACAAACAAACAATAATTCAAGCTAATAAAAACGTAGTAAAACTACTTTTCAAGTAAGGAGACGACTTATCCTTTTTCGGAAACACTCAAAGATAATTATTATGTTTGGTGATAACAACGCTGTTATTATATATATGGGTACTATTTATCAATGTCATTTTGATTGTGATACGGTTTCACTGTAGGCAATTGAAGTGAATAAGTGCAGTCATATGTTATGTAACGGGTATAAATCGCCTGTTATGTATTATTTTATTTGCAAAGTGTGTAATGTGATCCTGTCCGCTCTGGTAGAAGTCAGGTCCAAGGTCTTGCAAGGAGGACCACGCCTCTTTGACTTGACAAAAAAAGGCCAATTCTCCTTCTCATTCTTTCTGAGTTTTTATTCTGTACCAAGTGACAGAACTGTCTTAACGGATCTTGTCCGCCTACAAAGAACCACCTCCGGCTCCGCTTCTCTGATATATAATAACAGTTCATTTCTAATTCTAATTCACTCTGTCCTAGAACATCATTTCAACTTGATATCGATCATATTAAAGAATGACTTCGACAACATGGCGCTACCGAGGGAAATACAATCAAATAGAAGTGCCCTTAACATATTCTTAAGTCTGAAGACTTTATTACACTACTGACTGCCACACAATAACGACTTGTTTCATGTTTGTGTGGTTCACGGGTGTTTATTTTATAAAAGAGAATACATTTTCTGAAAGGTTTATAACCTTGGATATCTAAAATATGAACTGGTAGAGAGAGGTGGGATGATTGGGTCATTGATCGAGGTGATCTCTATCTCTTTTACGCGAACTTGCCAAATGTATTCAAGAGATCTAAATTATTTACTTCACTCCATTGCTAAAGTGCAGATAACTTTATTTCATTACGTTAAAAATATTCTTCTTAGTAGTTGCTGGGAAAGGTTTTTATGATTTGTCTAAAATTGTTGTATTCCTTGTTGTTGTTGTATTCCTTTTTAATTTCATTAATTTTAAATTGATATCACTTAAATGAATTTATGTGATTAAAGGTCCAAGTTCTGTTTTTTCCCAAATTCTCTTCAAAAATACCCCTCGGTAGTATCCCAAATAGGAACATCTTATCTGAAGACAAAGTTACCTACAAAACATATAAAAACCGATTTATTATTAGTAGTCTTACTAGGATTTTGTTAAACGTTATCATATTTTGTTTTAAAAAAAAATATTGTTATATTGTAAAAGAAACTCAATAGCTAAAATTTAATGTAAACTAGTTTATAATATTTTTTTGGTCAATTGATCCACTAGTGTTCTTTTTCACGAATAAATTTAAAACTTTAGTGGAAAGTTAGTAAGAATAAAATAAAAACACAATTATTCTACCTCAGTAGATAGATTAAAATTGACTTTTCTGTTTGTATTGTTGCACAAACTATGTATAGCATCTAGTTTAAATTTTAATGCATAACTTGCAAAAATACATAAATTAACGCTATTATAATATTTTCTCTTAGTATACTTTTAATTTTTGATTTCATTTAAAATCCTAGAATTCTACGATAACAAATTAATACATGTTTAAAATATGCGAATAATATTACACTTAATATCTAATATATCAGCATTTGTTTAATCCCTTGATTTATTTTTTAATGTTTCAATTCTTAAACATTTCTACTAACTTCGTTAGTTGAGGAACATTTTTTTAGCTAGCATACTCATAAACTAGTCCTACGCATTGCGTCTGGAATGCGGGCATGTGGGTTTTGTTTGTCTGGATTTGATTATTTAGCCAAGCATCATTCGCATACCAATTTTTTTTGTTGTTTTATTATTATTATGCTCTTCGTTATGGTATTATTGTTAGCTTCGTATTAACGCTTCTTTTTTTTAATTTAAATTGTTATACTTTGATCAATTTCTAGGGTGGTCCGAAATTTTGAATGGTTTGAGATAAATTAATTAAATTTGGGGGATCTGTTCCATGTAGAGGGAAGATTGTGCGTATACTCTAGTAATTCACCTAGAGTACGGCAGTACCTTAGTAGGTATATCCTTCATGGTACAAGTACCTCTACTCTTAAGTAGTAAATAGAAACAAGTGAAATACTTGAGGTTGCAAGTACTCGAGTGGATCAATACAAACTTCCCTTTACATGGTACAGATACCCCAAGTTTCATTAATTTATCTCAAACTGTTTACATTTTACAATGATACAAGTTTCATTTTATCACTATTTTCGGTGGTTATTTTATATATAGTGGGGCAATGATAAAAATAAAAGTTACAAATAAAATTTTATTCTTTTTCGCCATAGAATATAAATCTGCTATCAAAAATATACACTCCAATTTGAAATTTAGAAGTTGGGTGGCGTGGTAGCAAAAAGCCCAGTTGCTTGCCCCTAGTCCCTAGTGCGTGATAGCATGAAAACAAACTTCCCTTTACAAGATATGGATCCCCCAAGTTTAATTTATTTATCTCAAACAATTCAAGATTTAAGAGGGGGGGGGGCTTTTGGACTACCCGCTTGTATAACTATCAGATAGAAATTGCCTTGCAAGATTATTAATAATATTAAGTAATTAGTAAATATGTTTTTAGTTACAGTGATTCTAAAGAACTTCTTCATATTGATAATGAGACCCTAAAATTAAAATTTATTGGTAAAAATTGAATGCGGGAAATTTACCTGGTGTTTATTTATATACATATATTTACTATTTTGGTTGATTTTTCTCTTGGGTTTCATTCACTTGGTATTTCTGCAAAATCATTGTCATTTCTTTTAAATTTGTTTTTTTACTGATGCTGTTCGAGAATTGGGTTAAGAACTTATCATTACCACTAGCCTCACATTTGTAGGTCATCATATAAGAAACTTATTTTAATATTTAGTATCGCGTTGTTCGTCTTTTGTATGAATATATAAGCTTCATTACCGCTTGTGTTTCTGCTGCACTAGCTGAAGACACAAAGTATTTGGTGTCTTGAGATCAGGTTTCACTGAGGAGAAGTTGATCACGTGTGTTTGTTTACTACTAAAGAGTCAAGGTACTTGTGTCAGGAAGGATATACTACGGTACTGCGTACTCTAGGTGAATGGCAAACGTGATCATCCCCCACTAGACTTCTGATGTAATCACATTACTGCCTCATTCACTCACTCTTCGTCCGTTTATATAGTCTATCCCAGGCTGTGTACGAGTACGTATAATAAGAGAAGTATAGCTGACAAAAGGCTTTTAATTCCCTAATTAGTCGTACCTTGTTTCCTACCATTACTTCTTGCCTTATTATCATTGAATGAAGATGGTATGAAACTGGTCTTATAGAGATGTTACATCTCCATGAACCTTGGCAGTGAGCTTAAAGGATGCAAGATTACAATTATCTTCAGCCTGCTGAGGACCCGATTAAGGTCAGGGCTACAGGAGCTATTGAACTTACTTAACTTTGTCTTAAGAACTTCGTGTATCGTTCCAATTCTGTTCCATTCAGGAATGTATTGCAAATAATTTTTTTCCAGTTTTGCGCTATAATCGAATAGTCTAATTAACATTCTAAGTTTGCTATTACAAGATCATAAATATTAATAATATTTTACGTTATTTATTTCTTATACTTCTTTACCTACCAAAAAGTTCTCTTTTACAACTTTCTTTGCCAATTTCAATTTTTTACTTAGATAAATAATTCTGAAACAAAGATAAATGTCGTTAACAACTAATAAAACTATCTAGCACATAAGATGTAATATCGTACTATATGTAATATCCCACTCTGCAATATCCATTTCCAGGGTTTTTTTTGTTCTCCATCTTGGTACGCCATTATTTCAGAAACAGCGGATTCTTTCCAGGAAATCAATTTCGATTCCCAACCAATATTGGCCGTTTTACAATTGTACTTTCTTCTTAAAGTACTGTATTCTTCGTATGTATTTCAAAGCTAATTTTGTGAAGTTGAAAATAAAATAGTTTGACCCATAGAGAAGATACAAATGTAATATACTCATGCGCAATTCGCAAAAATGTTGTAAACTCATTTTTTTTTTTTTTTTTTTTAATTTTCGAGCGGGGTATCAAATGAAAGCTGCTGATGAGTAGGATACTAATATATTTAGGCTTTATTAAATTTCGCATTTATATTGGTTTCATAAGTTAAAATATACCCAAAATCTGTCTGCGTGTCCTCGAATCCTTGATGTTCAGGGATTACGCGGGTTAGGCCCTAGGTGTTCCCGTACGAATTTCATTGTAATTGGATATATAGTAGCTACTACGCATGCACATTTTTAAAAATTCACCAAACATCGATTTCTCAAGGTCTATCGAACCTATTCTGCTCAGAATTGATGGATAGTTAGGAACTGACCTACAGATGATCCCCCATGATTTTTTTTAAAGGAAGCTAACACTAATTGACAGTCTATTTTAATATTTTTTAATTGGTTAATTAGCTCTAACGGTGGAAAAACAGTACTTTTATTGTTATAAAAATTATATCAATAAAATAATCATAAGCATAAATATAATCCAGAGATGGTCGGAATATAGACATGAAGAGGAGAAAATAATTGTCCAATTATCTAATTAAACCCATCTAACCCCTTAACGACCCAACTAAATAGATAAGCATTATCACTTTACATTTTGTTAAGTAGTAGTAGTAGTTACCTAGTACTTCCTACTAGACGGGTAGGACGAACCACTTGTTCGAAACTCGCAATCAGGCTTACAGTGGACCCATTTTACTTCCCCGTGGTGGAGAGTTCCAGCTACTTCACACATCATACATTTGTACATTGTATACCGCCGAAGCGAGTATGGTGTGGTCATTAGTAAGCTATATGAGCGTGCTTCAAAGTGTGGGGGAAGAGGACCCCTCAGGGGGTCCCCTCGCCCTACTCCGACCTCGAACCATAGATACAGATCACATTTCATGACACGGATCGAACCCACTAGACAGCGTGGGGGAAGAGAACCCCTCAGGGGGTGTCCCTCGCCCTGCTCCGTCCGCGATTCATAGATGCATTCAGTGTATCATGGCCCGGGATCGAACCCACGACCTCGAGTTGCCTCGACTCAGTGATAGCTGCCCGGTGTCTTTACCACCTCGGCCACCCTGGTTCCCATTTTGTTAAGTGCTACAAGTTAATTAAATGCTTGCCTTTACTTATTGTGACAACTATTATAAAATCTTGACTAATTCCATTCAAATTATAAATCGTTAAAAAACAAAATAAGTGCAAATTTACTGTACATAATGTTATTGTTATTGCAATGCAATTATACAAATTTGCATCTATATTATACAAATTTTTACTGGCGCTTTAGTTTACGTAGCTAAAAGCCTATATTTAATATGATGTTTTATTTCATAATGTCCTTATTTTCTTTCTTATTAATAGCTTAGATTGAAATCCCATAAATACTTATAGGTGGAATTCAAAGTTTTTCTTTTTTTTCTTTCTTTTCATTACCTTTATTAAATTATAAAATTTATACATAAAAGAAAATTAAGTACATAAATTCCATAATTCTATAATAAATATTTTAAATTTAAAAGTTTAGCACTCTAAAAGGTTATCTCTCCACTAGAGAACATATAGGGTCCTGAGCTTCGGAGAGAGAAACTATGTCGCTATCGCGCCTCGTTGTCATGCCCGCTGACGCCTTTAAACCAATTGTGAACACTGTTTTACATAGGTAACTTGATATTTAGAAACTCAGTATATTATTAAGTTGATCAGTTTCCCTCGATGGAATCTCTGATGCAATTTCACCTCTGAAACGTGAAATTTTACTTCAATCCTAAACTCTAGATCTAGATTATTAGATTGAAAAGCTATCCTCGAAAACCAAAATTCGCACAAGTATTTTTCTTTTAAATGATCGTTTAAACCATAATAAACTATTATATAATTTAGTGACCGCTATTTTTTTAATTTATGCTGATTTTATTCTCAGCTTGACTTCTCATAGGAGCAAACCATATGTTTAAATTTCATAAATTGACTGGGCTCATGGCTAGAAATAGTCAAGTCGAGTTGATATACATATTTAAAATATTCATGAATGTTCAATTGTTTTTATTATATTTCATGTTCAGTAAAACTGAACATGAAATATAATAGTTAATGAAACTTTATTATGAAATATAATAGGATCATTTCAAAATTTCGGTGCATGTCAACTTTGGTAATTTTTTTTTTTTTTTTAAAAAAAGAGAAATAATTGTAGTTTTTTTCACTGCTACCATGTCTTTATAGCCTCCCTAGTAACTTCCCTTTGTATGCACGCATAATCACCAATATTTCCAATAATATTGATTTTTAAAAAATTGCTTGAATCTAGGGAGTGAGATTCAATTCTAGGTAATGAGAAGCTTAATAAATTAATTAATAAAATATTATTAATAATATTATAGCTTGATAAAATATTTGTTTAAAAACTAATTTAAATGAGCTCTTATGAAGCAAAATCACAGTTGGTCCGTTTAAAAATTAATAATCTTGCTCACAAAAATAATTATTTAGTACATTACAACATTTAGAGGAATGTGATAAGGAGTGGTCACGACTTGAAGTAAATCAACTTAAAATAAGTAAAAATATTTTAAATAAAATGTAAAATATGATTGTTTCATCGAGATTCTCACTCCCTAGGAGAATGGAATTGTTCTATCAGACTAGGGAGTGAGAGGCTATGGAGTGAGGTTTTAGTGCCAAATGAGATATTATGTAAACAGGGATGTCTCCAGCTTATGTGCAAGACTGTATTCTAAAAACTGTACTATAAATTAAAAGTAATACTGAAAAAATCACTTTCCTTCATTCAATTATAATGTGCTAGGGAGTGAGGGTGAATAAAAATACTCGTTAACAGTCAGTACTAAACCACCATAAAAGATAAGAAGTCCTGGATTGCAACCTGATAAAACCTACTTCTATCCAGCATGTTGAATTAGTTTTGCCTCTTTATAAAGCTAGAGCTACAAATATTCCTTCTCTAAAAGTTTGTCATTTTTAAAAAGTTCTAGAGAGTGAGGTAGAAACCTTGTGACACATGTAAAATGTGCTTTTTAGTAAGCTAATTAGCAGAAATTAACCCTTTTGGATCACTTTATGGAAAATACAGCTGAACTCTCACAACCTCTCGTATTGGTTAATTAAATTTTGGTTCCTAGATTTGCAAAAAAAAAATTAGGTCAACTTGGCCACCCCATGCTTGTGACAGGCTAGGGAGTGAGAAAATAACACATATGTATATTTTTAATTCCCTAGTGGACCCCAGCCTGTCAAAAATATAGTGGATGTGTTCCCTTATAATCTTAGGTCATATTAAAAAAAATCAAAATATATGATAAACACTTTTCTTTTTATGACCCTATGACACGAATTGTACCGAAATTTTGAAATGACCCAATAGTAAATAAGTAAATCGATTAATTATCTCGATATTTAATCGATTTATTTACTATTAACTAACTTAAAAAGTTATTGATTAGTAATAACTTAGTTATTAGTTGTTATTTTGTTAGTAATTATTTAAATGTTATTAAATAATAATATAGTTTCTCTATATTTTATTCTACCTAACATTCTTGGTTACAATGGATATTGTATTATTACGTTGTCAATATGTTAAAAGAAAAACCATATTATTACCCCGTAGGTACCTCACCTTTCCTTATAAAATATTTCCTGCTTAAAAATTATTTAAATTGTAGAAAATAATTAACTACAGGATGGGGAGTACTTTTTCTTATTACGTGAACTTTATACCGTGAATCTTGTAATAATATTTTCTTCTCACGGTCTAGACTTAATTATCCGTGAATGTACTTTAAAATTACATAATATATACTATTTACTTTGTTCTTTATTTACTTTGCATAAATACTTTATTCTCCTTTCTGTTCTCTATTACCGTATCCGTGTATCTTGCGCTTATCTAAGTGCATATTAATATAGTTCCATTTTTTTTTTATATACCTTGTTAGGTCATTTACTTATATATATATATATATATATATATATATATATATATATATATATATATATATATATATACTGCAATGCTTTTGACCTATGAACAATAAAATCAAATTATTCAGGTTACATATGACCATAATCTTATTTAAAATTATTGTCCCGGTTGTTTCAAACCTATGTTTAATTTATACCTGTTATTTATCGTATAAACGAGCTTCATTAATGTTGTCATTAACGTATTTTATACCCCCCCCCCCCCCTCCCCCCTCTTTTAAAGACATAATTTGTTCTCTCCGCATTGAAAATGAGCTTGAAGATTTACAAAGAAAAGCCATTTAGACAAGAAAACAACGATACGTCAATTCTGTGTGTGGTAATTTGGCATTAAATCGACGCACTAAAGCAGGAATTACGGGAGTCCTGATACGTTTGTCTACATCAAGCCAAGGGCGTGGTCCGGCCTTGATCCTCCCCCAGCCCGACCTTGCCGTCGGTTCTATAATAAAACTAACTTCACCTGGTTCTTCAAGCTATATTGCTATACTTGGCACGACGAAATGATAATCCAGCTTCTTTATCATTATTTACTTGATTTAGGATCTTGAAAATAAACATTTTTTATACTCTGCTTTTGAAACTAAACCCATCAATATATATTTAACAAAAGAAATGTCCTTCTTAAGAAGTGACAAATGTGCATATTTTTCGCCGCTTCTTAGTTGATTAAACAAATACCTAATTATTTATGCACCTTTGCGTGCTCAAGTTTTTATATTTGGGAACTTGTTTCGATTAGTTATTCGATTTAGTATAATTACTTTTTTGTGTGATTTATTTATTACTATATTTTACATTAATACATTCAACATGAGTAGCTTGATTCTTCTCTGTTGTCTCTTTAATCATTGGATTACAGCAAACTAACTGTATTCTATATTATTAGTGTAGTGTAGATTATTCCCCTAGATTTGTTCTAACCGCAACTATCGGTGACTAAATCTGCAAGTAAACACAGCACTGAGAACACTCTAGCGAGAGTTAGTCTACGGTTTAGGGAGATTAAAGAAAAGCCTCAATACGGTATTAGCATGAATTATTGCGAACTTTTAGGACCAGCCATGTATAGTGGTTGGGGGGGGGGGATTTTTTTGGTATACATTTTAACTTATAAAACCAATAAAGACTGCAAAATTTTCATTTGATACCCCACTCAACATTTTTAAAAAATAAAATTTTGGGTGCGCTTCACATTTTCGCGCACAAAATTAGAAATTTTTGAAAATTGGGAATGCGCTCCCGGAATTTTCATCGCCCCACAATAAGGTATTAGCCTGAATTATTTCGAAATTTTAGGACCAGCCGTAAGATAGTGGTTGGGGGGGGGGGTATATTTTGACTTATTTAACCAATAACAAATGGAAAATTTATTAAAAAGTATATATATTTGTATCCTACTCTTCAGCAGCTTTTATTTGATACCCAACTCAAAATTTTTGCGACTTCCGGATGCGCATATTTAATTTTTAACTTCTATATATTTTTCCTAATTCAATTTTTAAGTTTTTGGTAGTTTTCATACTACGGAAAGTTTAAATTTTAATTTAAATAAAATTATAATTACTATTTACTACAGGAAACAGACAGTGAAAAATACACTCCCGCGCCGGGATTTGAACCCGGGTCTCCCGTATTCCTGTGGTTGGGTTAAAAAGTTGCACCAGTGTTTCAAATTTCAGTACTTAAGCTTAAATGGTTTGGCCCCTGTGAACCAAAGAGCGACGGACGGACACATCACCCTCGGCATAAGGGTTTTGAGAAGAATCTACAAAACCCTAAAAAGCACTTATTGGAGCACTAGGGTACCATAACTTAAAAGTAATCAAAGACAAATTTTAAAGTTATTGAACCTCGAGTTTTTTCGTTAAGCACTTCTACAAGGATGTATTACTTATTGATTCTAACTAATTCTACTAAGTTTTCTAATAGCAAGTTAGTTAGTCACTATATAATTAGATTTTAATGGATTT
Organism: Gerris lacustris; assembly: GCA_951217055.1. Lineage (NCBI taxonomy): Eukaryota > Metazoa > Arthropoda > Insecta > Hemiptera > Gerridae > Gerris > Gerris lacustris. The sequence continues at coordinate 49,441,155 of OX578278.1, forward strand.
ACACGTTATGAGGTCCCCTGGGTCCTGGGTGCAAAAAGTTGTTTTTAAAAAATGTCCCGTCTGTTGTATGTGCAGACGCATGGAGTCTAAACTATAGTAAACACATTATACTTTTTAACTCTGACAGCTTGGGAAAATCGAGAAAAAAAATGGGAGGAGAGTGAATGAGAGCTTGAGATTTTGGCGGGTATACTGTCTAATTTAGATTAAATTTTACATTCTTGTTCAGGGTGCAATCGAGAAATAATTTTAGCTTCAAATTTGGGGTGCTACCCCTCAAAGACTCTGAAAAAAAAGGTTCCGTAGACAAAAACAAGGACCTTGTACATTGCTGCGCTTGTCTCTCTGTAACAGGCCTGATCTCAGAAAATACCCAACACAAATATTTGAAACTTGCAATTATGTTATGTCTAATTAATCAATGACAGGAAAATTATAGGGAAGCTCAAAAAAAAATCATCCCTCAAAAACTAGGGGTTGAAACATTTAAAAAAAAAATAAAATATATATATATATATTTTTTTTTTTTTTTTTTATTTTTTTTCATTGGAAATGCGTCAAGTGGGGTTTTAAATGAAAGAGGAGGACGCCCTGAATACAAATATATAATTCGTTTCGTTTTTGTACCAATTCATCTCTGTGCCAAGTGTCCTTGAAAATTACGTTTTTCATAACCCCTCTATTTTTGTTATCAAATCTATGAAAAAATATGGAAAGAAATCATAGTAATTCTTTGTCAAATTAAAAAAAACTGATTTTAAAGAATTTTTCAGTAAAATTTATGGAAAAATCTTCCGGCTAGACACCTCAAACTAATATTATTATGTTGGGACAGTAAAATTGCTTGAATGAAATAAAGACGTTTATTTCACATCATTATTATAAATGGTTCAAAATTTATAGCTAAAAAAATTTAAATGGCCACCATCTTCATATGGCTTGGCCGATTATGCTGGTTAACAAACTATTTCTGTTCATTAAATTGCCTTTGGACCCTTTTTGTGTGCTGAAAGCATATACTTGGCCAATTTATTTAAATTTTATTTTCTCTGGTTGCAGGAGCAGGTGGTGATGAAGGCAGTGTCAGAGTAAAGGTCTGTGAAGCCAACCTTACTATGGAGATGTGCCAGCTTTTGCTGTCTCTTCTACATGCTTGGGGTTTGGATCCAGATCTTGACAGACTCTGTGAGACGAAGCTTGGGCTTCTCAGACCCATGGTGCCAGTCTCTTTTGGTGTCCTTTCAAAAGCTGGTGAGTTATCTGGAAATATTATTCTGCTAGAGAAGCTTTTGACTTAGATTAGAATAAAAATAATGACTTTTGTCTTCCGAGCTTACCGTGATCATTCTGAAAAACCAACTTTTTTGTCACCGAATTGTCTGTCTGTGGTTATCAATATTTTTGCAAACCACCATGTTAAAAACTACTCCTCCAAATTTGATGAAATTTGGAGGGTATGTAATAATTAGTCTATTGTTGGTCCCATATAAATTTCTACCCTCTCCACACGTTGCTTTATCTTTTGCTTGTGCTCTGCACACAAACTTTTTCTTCATTTACACCTTTATCTTTAAAAGTACTTATCTGATTTTAAAATAAATTTGGTGGTGAAGTCGAATGTGGCCTTCACAAGTTTAATATTGCTTAAAAATAAGTGTGACCCCACTGGGAATCAAAACAGATCCAAATATCAAGTAACCATTCTTACAATAATAGGACATGAGGGAGCATGTGCCACAAAAATTGGCAGACTATCTTTTTCTACTTTTCGTGATGATTTTAAAAATTAAGTGTATTACATTGTGTGCTAAACTCTCGTTTTAGTGCAATGTTTTATTTCTGTAACTATATTTTATAAATTTACATATTATTTCAGGTTATATGACTCTCCTTTTACCAACTTGGGTTCTCTGTGAAGAATGGAAAGGAATTGGTGGTCAGCCAACTGGTCTTGCAGCAGATTTACCACCTGAGCTCTTACACTTGGAAGCCCTTACAAGACAATTCACATCACATACACATTGGGAACTTTCAACTACACTAACTACAAATCATCTTCTTGGAATTATAGCTATTGCAAACACTCTTATGTCAATGAACAATGCTTCTTTCATTGCTGAACAGGAACGGTCTCGTAAACTAATGAGGTAATATTTACTACTTTATCTGAGTATAATAATGGTTTTTTTTTCTTTCTTAATTTAGACAATTCTTATATTTTATTATTTTTGTTGTTATACTAGGCAAAATACTCGAGTATTTGGAGAGGGTGACCTTACTGGAAGCGAAGAAACTGTGAGTGCACAAATCAAGCAAGGTTGGTCTCTTTTAGCTACTCTCCACTGTGTCCTCCTTCCAGATAAAGCTGGAGGCAAAGCATTTAAAAGGGCACAAGTGGAAATGTTAGCTACTAGATGGCAGCATGGGTGTCTTGAGGTAATTCTGGTTTTCTCTTATAAGTCAAATGTTATTTTTTGATGATGACATACAGTTTATTGCTAAGTAAGTCCACGTGACTATCCAATGTTACATCTTTGTAATACCCTTCTCATTAAGTTAATGTTGTCTTTAGGTGAGAGAAGCAGCCCAGGCGTTGCTGCTTGCTGAACTTGGAAGGCTTGGATCTAAAGGAAGAAAAGCTCTTGTAGATCATTGGGCTCAATATCTACCTTTATATAATCCTTCAGATCCAGTGGCATCTCCTCCAGCTACTACACCTCACCCTCAAATTACTCAGCAGGTACACTTAATTAGTGGATAAATGGGATGTGAAATAGGTATTTTGTTGATATATCCTGGATTTTATACTTGCGGTGAGAAACTTTCAACCTGTGGAATTACCTATCAGGCCCAGGTACATTTAAGTATTAAGCTATGGCCTGTGGCTTGCAAAATTTGTTAAATGCAATAGAGTGCAGGGCTCCATATTAAGGCACAGGTCTTTGGTAAATAGGTAAACTATTTTACAGACAGCCCAAATAAATATTGTCCAATACATTTGTTTAACCAGAAATAGAGAAAAGGAAAAGATATCAACAAAGGAAAGTGCTTAATAACCTTAACTCTTCTATTGTGATTATTATATAGTTGTAGATGGTTCTTTAAAAAGTCTCTTACCAGTACTAGTACTGGTAGTCTCAACTGGAAATAGTATTCCTTTACTTAGAAATACTTATAGGCGTGAACAAATTTCTAATAATGAATAATGTGAAAGACACTTAAGAATTAATAATTGGTTACTTTTAAAAAAATAGAAGATTTGGCGTAAGTGGTAGATTTTTTTAAGAAAAAAAGGCTTTAGCACTGATTGTTTTCCTCAAACACCTTTGATTTTCACCAACTACCAAAGGAATATGCACATTTCTAATTACTATAAATTCTGACTTATACCATTTTGCTTTTGACGACTCATTTATTTCTTATTTTCTGTTACTATTTTGTTTCATTATTTGTTCAAATTTTTCTACTTTTGTAGGTAACAAACCAACATGGTCAAGATCCAGCAAACCTAGGTCCTCATGAAGAAGAAGATTTTGACGAGGAAGAAGCTGCTGAAGGTAAACAAGTTTAAAACGATACCTACTCTGTGTAGAATATCAATTTCTAAAATAATTAAATACATACATCTTAAAGAAATCTTTTCATGATTTTATTCTTTAATCATGCATTTATGAAGTGTATGGAATATATTGATCTATATCAATTACGTTTCTTGCATCTTTGTAATAATCAATTTAATTTTGTTAGATTCTGAAGATAACATTAATTAATTTTGGAGACTAAATTCAGGATTCTTTTTTGTAATTAGTTTAAGATGATTGTTGAAACAATTACACATTTATTTCTACTATTTATTGGCACTTCTTTAGATTGTTACTCCCCTTATAAAGAAACAGAGGGAAGTAACAATCTAAAGAAGGTGTACGGAATGTTCTTCTTTAGACTGTTACTCCCTTTATCAAAACCGAAGTGGAATATTCCTTTGTCCCGAAGTACATTGGATTAAGCATCCCTTTTTCTTAATAGTTATTTAGTCAAAGTCATTATCATTCTAAAACAACATAGGGGAGTAACAATCTAAAGAAGTACCTTTTTATTTATGCAAATTATATTCCACATGATATCATTGTATTATATATACATTATGGCAATAAATAATAGCAGTACAATTTAACTGCATTATTAATTATAAAAAAAAAGTTTTATCCAATTATAATGTTTTGTTGTTGATCTGAATATCAATTAGATAAACTGATCTTTTGAAACCCTTATCTTTTAAAAATTAATTTAGTTTATTATTTTGATTCAATTAGTAGTAAAACCATGAATGGTTGTAATAATCATGTACACATTGTTTTCAGTTATTTTTATTCACCATTGCATCATATTTTTTTATACAGAGTTGGGATTCCGGAAGCCTTCATCTGCCAGTGAATTGAAAAGAAAGCAAACAACTGCTGTGGTTCTACTCGGAGTCATAGGGACGGAATTTGGACAGGATGTTGGCGATAGGAAAAAGGACGATCAAAGAAGGAAAAGCTCAGTGGTTGAAGGATTTGGCATTGGAAACAATAATCTTGCTCGCCTTACAAGTATGTTTACTTTGACTTGGTAAAGAGGCTCCAACCTCTTTTATTTCTATAATTAGTTGCAAAAGTGGACTTGAATTAAGTGCAAAAGTGTCTTGGATTTTTCAAAGCTGTGTATTATCATGGAGTAAATTGTACTGTATTAAGTTATATAAATACTGTATTAGAGATCATAAGTGTGAGTCATAAGAGATCATAAGTAGTGTGATCATTGTCACGAGATCAGGAGAGACAACTTCTAAGGACATAGCTTTATAACTAAGATTTAAGAGCGTACTTATGTTATTGTATCTGGTTAAAATAGTTTTATAATCAAAGCTGTGAATTCTTAAAAGAATTGGATTGTCAAGTTTTATTTTAATTCTTATTATTATTTTTTTTTTGTTTAGGTTTAGCATTGGCTCATTTGCTGCTTGCACCTGCAAGTGCCAAGCTTCCCGCTCATACACCTCTCAGGCGAGCAGCTATAGATCTAATTGGTCGAGGATTCACTGTGTGGGAACCATATCTTGATGTTTCTAAAGTCTTATTGGGCCTTCTCGAACTGTGTTGTGATGCTGACAAACTTGTCCCTAGGTAACATACTTTGTCTTATTATTACTATTTGCTAACTAATTCAATGCAATTAAGGGGTATGTGGTTTTTTCCTCGTATAAATTTTAAATTAAGCTGTATTATGTAAATGTACTTTTTCAGCATGCGGTACGGACTGCCAGTAACAGCAGCAGCCGACTCTTGTCGTACTGCACGGCATGCTCTCACTCTTATTGCTACAGCAAGACCTGCCGCGTTCATTACGACCATGGCTAGGGAAGTAGCCAGGTACAACACAATTCAACAGAACTCAGCACAGACTATTAATGTTAGCCTTCATAGCAGTGTTCTTCACCGTGCTAAACCTGAGATACTTAGATCTGTCGAACTTCTCATTGATAAAATGCATGCTGAGATGGCAGACTTACTAGTTGAGGTTAGTCTCATTATTTTATGTATATACATTACATATGTTTAAGTGTTTTCTGATTTATTCATTATGTTATTATTGGTCTTATGAACCTCATTTAAATTCTAAAATAGTGAAAATTAATATGTTTCATTAAAAAGTAGTCCTCTTTCAGTTGAATTCCCATAAGATTGAAATCTGCAGTCAAATCTAATTAGTAGAGTGACAAATTATACTGCAAATTACATCATTATATTTTTAGCTTTTTACTTTATATGTAACTTGTTAAGCTTAGTTAAAGTTATATTACTGGAAGAAAACAAGGGTTAATATTATCTTTAAATATAAGCTTGTTAGCTAATTTTAAAAATGATATATGATTTTTCAAGGGATAAAAGGACTTATTAAATTTAAATTAACTTACCTATTTTAAAAACTCTTTGTTTTCAAAATGCAATTCCCAATTTAACCCTTACTGGTAGTGAACTATAACATTTTACTTTTGTTCTTGTTTGGTGTTAAATACGTTTTATTCTGAGTTTATTATAATTGAACCATATTTTTAACAATAGGTTTAATGTATTTATATGTATTATTTACTTACTTATATTCACTCATTATAATATTTTCCAGGTTATGGATATAATTCTTCACTGCGTCGAGCCTGGACACTTAAAAGTCAAGCCTCTCAATGAAGTCTTCCCAGCCATATGTAGGTTTAATCAGGTAATATAACTTTATTTCCACCTTATTATTATTTATTATGTACTGTTGGTAATGTTAATGAATCAGTAACTATAACAGTTTGATTTTCTATAGGTGAGCCACTGTTTAGCATCTAGAAGAATAGCTGTTGGTGCTAAAAATGGAGCTGTAGCTATATACGAGCTTAGGAGTTCAAAATGTCAGGTTAGTTTCAATTTTATGTACCTACTTTATAATAAAAAAATTACATCGTTAAGAAGAAAACCTAATAACTTAAACTTATGGAAGAATAGGAATTATGTTACTCTGATTGAGGAATTGGGTGACTTTTTTTGTTGTTAGTTTTAAAATCAAGTGAAATTGCTCTTAAAACTCTCTTAGAGTTTTTCTCCTCTATTGTCGGTTCCTTATAATAGGATATAGGATATCTAATGTGTGTAGAACATGGTTTTCTCAATATCAAACAAATATTTTTACACCAAATTTACATAAGTATTTGGAGTGTGGTAACCTTGCTAAAACGTTTTGTTGCACTGAGTCTAAGAGCCTACATAAAGCCTTATAACAATGCTAATTGTTGATGCCAAATTGCTCCCATGCTATTAATCACTCTTGACCAGAGGTGCCCAAACTTCCCACATTGTGGTCCTTGATTCTCCAAGATATAAACTTGGAATCTGAAATTTTTTATATATTGCTGACAAGATTTTGGTAGGTATTGACGTCTATAAAAAATTTAAAATATAGTATGTTAAAAAAAATTGTGTTATCAAGCCTAGCTGTGTCCATTCCTTAATTTTTTAAGCTAATGGCTAGTCCATCTCCTCTACCATCTTCTCTTATAATCTACTTAATAATATCCTCCACATTAGTCTCTGTGTTGTCTTCTTATTCAATTCTTATTTGTATTGATTTCTTAACTAGTTCCCTCATCTTTCACTACTAATTATTCAAAATAATTTTTCCTTTTCTATCCTTTATTCATATAGCTTCATCTTAATCTTTACTGTATGTATGTGTATCTTATTTACTGAATTACTTTTTATTTTCTTTATCTTATACTTATTTATTTTTAACTCAATTCATTCTGCTACCTCTATTATTTCTCTTACTATACATCTTTACCAATTCTCTGATTTTACAATTAGTACTTCAAATTTTAAAATCTTAATAAGTTCTGGTTAATAATTACTACTCATTTTATCTATTAATGTTCGGTTTCACTGACATAACTAATACATATTCCTGAATTTGATCCATATTAGGTATTCTATATTATAATATTACTATTTTCTTTCAGACAATTGCTGCACATGAAGCTGCTGTTACTGCAAATGCATTTTCTCCTGATGGAAAATTCTTAGCATCTTATAGTTGTGGTGAAAACAAATTATCATTTTGGCAGGTCAGTATTTTATTTACCTTTTTTGTTTTGTCTTTTGGAGCTGGATAAAATTGGATTTTACTCTTTAACACATAGTGGTCCCTCAAAGGGACCAAATTAAAATGTGCCTATGAACACCCACAGCAAAAATTGTAAAAATACGGATGAAACTATTTCTTGAGTTCTGAGTGGTGCATAGGAAACTTCTTATGGTCATACCTCTTTTTTTTATACACAGGCATTAAAGGGTTCAATCTATTAGTTGTTTATATTAACTTTTTATAGTATCATAGACATTAGATAATATCAATAATTCTTGTATCGTTTCAAACGAGAAGTATTCTGCAATTTAGTAACTTATTACTATAGTAGTATGAAATTAAAAGAAGTGCTTACCATTAACACTTGCTGGACCTTCAGATCCAGCAAGTGTGTGAATTAACTGTAAAGCAGGCCCTACACTATCAATCCACTTGATCAAAACAGTGCGTCAAGCGATGGTGTTAAGCGTGATTGATAGTCTGGGACCCGTTTGAAGCTTGAGTCAAGCCTTGACGGTGATTGATGGAAAGTTTGAATGACTCAAGAGGCTTGACGGAGGGCTTGATAGTCTAGAGCAATTATGGTCCAGCTGCTCGACACCAGCGATGGAGGGCCGTCCACTTGCTTCCGAAAGTTCAGACATCTTAGATAATAATGCCAATCGAGAATTTATTAGCCTTCTCATTGATTTATATTGTCCCGAGTTGTGGAAAGTTCCACTCCTTTGACCAACGTCATTTCCTCTGGATCTTTTATTTCCGCTTGAGAGCATCAACTGTCAAGATGAGAGACCCCAAATCCTAATTCGAAACCATGGTATCTACACAATAATGATTCACTACTGTCCAGGAGGAGCAGTTCACTAGTTGAAAACTCCGCTAAAAATGAGTGTTGATGAAAAAAGATTGATGGTATGCTTGATGTGCCCCAAGGCTGCTTGGAGCACTTGCCAATCAGCTTGACGCGCTGTTTTGATCAAGCGGATTGATAGTGTAGGGCCTGCAAGTACTTCTTAATTTTATAAGTATGTTTTCATTTGACAAAAAGCTTTAATATAACTAAAGCTCTACTTTATATGCATTATTGCTCTTGTACTGAAACATTGACATTACCAAAAATAATTTTTACATTTTGGTTATTATTTCACCTTGTTTTCAGACTTCAACAGGCATGTTTGGTTTGGGTAACAGTCAAACAAAACGAACTAAATCCTACAGCACATCCCCGGTAGCCGATATGTCTCGTCTGAATCCTATGAGGCTTGCTAAACTAGTCTGGATAAACAACAGAACTGTTACACTTATGCTGGCTGACGGCTCGGAAACAAGATTTAACGTCTAGTCCTTTTATCAGTATATTACTCCTCCCTTACCCCCACCTTATGATCTATATTATATATATGTAATTTATATCTTATAAACACTTACCTACATTCCGTTCCTTTTTTAATAAAAGAGAAAAAAGAGAGATCTTTAAATGTGTGATGTACTCTATTGCGAGTAGTAAACGCCTAGGCAATTTTTAATTTATTTTTATTATTAATGTTTTATTAAGATCTTATTTATTATGTTTATATCTTAATTTATTATTATCTAATGCTATTATATACTGTAAATGTTTAAGATATTTTTAGAATTGTATTGATATTATTTTTAAAAATCTATTTCCTATTTCCTATTTATTTATTTGTTCTCTAAAATTTTATTTTGTCTGTTACTTAATAAATGTTTATTGTTATTGTTTTATATAAAATCTTCCGTTAATTTTAAATGTGTGTTTTTTTTAACATCTCTAATACTTAAAGAAAAATTATAACTTCTAGAACTAAGATCAGATTACTAGTGCTAGGCTTCCTGTTTTTTAATTATTTTATTGGTGTATGTATATAATTGTTTATTTTATGGTAGTACTCTATGCACAGAGTAATTGTAACAGCAAAACAGGGTTTTACCAAAATGCTTGCAATTTTTCCTTGCTAATTAATAGTGTAAGGGGAAAGCCAAGAATAGAAACTCTTACAGAAGTTGTCCTAGACCTTAGGTTAGTCAAAGGCTCAAATTTCTGTCTATTGGTGCTTTCCCAACCAGTAAATCTACAAAACTAAGCCCTAGTGTAGGGATACACAAAAAGGCTGATTTTATCTCTGGTGGATTATCATCAGCCAACATATAAAACTCACCTAGAAATTAATAAATATCAACTATAAATAACATCAATCTATTCTTATATATTTATTAAACCCAAAAAATTGTTACAATAGTTTTCATGAATACTAATTCTCCTCTATTCAATTTATCTCTTAGTAATATAAGGTCATACTTCTTTAGGCCGGGCAGCCACCAGAAGCAGAGTGAGGTTGACGGTGGCTACCCTTCCTTTCAAAACAATAGTGTCCGATTTCACTAGCGGAGACCACTCAACTACACTACATTCCGCTTCTGGTGGCCGCCCAGCCTAATGGGTAAAGCAATAAATAATAAAATTTATACATGTTAAATAAATAAATAACTTTATTATTCATTCTGAGAAAATATGTATATAATATATATTTGTGTGTTAGTAAATATAACATAAACTTCATAACCAAAAGTGAGTGAATAACTTATTTAAAATAAATTATAATTAAATTTATTTAAATCTGAATATTTAAAGTCTCCAACTTCTGTTATTTTAAAATATATGTATATCTAGATTTTTATATTCTTGTAGAGTAGTAAATATATTTTTTGTCAAAACAATTAGCTTTGTTCTAAGAAAAATGAGTTGGTACTTTACAAGTTAGAGGTTTGGGAGGAGGTAAAGGGATTAAATACTATTTTTGGAGGCTAGGAATGCAATATTCTTTTTTCGAAAAAGTTAATCATTTACATTTGGGTAAAACTAGAGCTTTGATTAAACAGTTAGTTTTCATTATGTTATGTTTAATTATTGTTTATCATTGGTCACCACAGTCTGCATGAGTGTTTTGGCCTTGTTAGTACTTATATCTTTTTCCTTGCATTATTTTTTTTAATTTTAAAGTTGTTTGAAATGAATGTTTAAAATGTTAAATTAACAGTGGCTACTGTGATAAAACAAAGTTGTTTTTTAAATACAATTACAGCAATGCAATAAATATTCAGTACTACATAAAACCACTAACCTTGCTAAAGAAGTTATGTTCTTATAATGAACACATAAGTTAAACAGTATAGTATGGTATGACACCCTAAACTTAATGTGTCGAACAATATTGAATTAATTATGATTTTGTTGTTTCAATTTAGCTTTTTTATTTTATGTTCAGAGCCCTGACACCCTAGAAAGCTGAAATTTATTTTAATGAAAAAAAAACAACAAAAAAACACGGAACTCACTACAAATGTGTGCTCATAAGAACTCGCGTAAGATAAAATTTGGAGAAGTTATTGTTAGAGTATTACAATTATTGTCAATTTCTTCTTCTGAGGATGTTTTAGGTATGAACTATTCCTTCATTTCTATTTTAGTTTAGGAAATGAAGGTGGTATGGCGAGTGAGTTGAGATATTGTTTAAGAAACTTCTTAAGCTGTTGATTTTCCATACTGTAGGAAGCTGAGTGAGCTCTTAGATTCTTCACATGCAAATGAGCATTGCTATATCTTACCCATAATTCATCCAGATCTGATACTTCATTACTTCCAGCCTGCACATTACAAAAATAAATTACACATTACATTTAGAAGTTAACAGGTTTGCATTTAATAATACCGTATTTTATACATTAAAGTTAAAGGATTAAAAATTGTGATGATGGTGATATATTATTGTGATTTCCTGAAATTAGATTGGGTACTTCTTTGTTTCATGATGCTCAGTCTCATATTCTCTTTTTGTTATTTCTATAGAAGAGTAATGTTCCTTTGTCCAAAAGTTCTCTTGACAAAGGAATATAACATCTCCTGTGAATAAAAGTGAATACACACATCCTTAGTCTAAATATATACAATATGACGACACACAGGGCCGTCCCTAGGGGTTTAGGCGCCCGGGTCAAAGTCATTTTTGGCGCCCCCCCCCCCCCCCCCTTATTGCCAAATTCACCTAGTAGTTAAGAAGGGGGCCTGGCGGCGCCCCCTAGACGTGGCGCCCGGGTCAGCTTGACCCGGTTGACCCCCCCTAGGGACGGCCCTGACGACACAGGACATCATGAATTAAATAAGTACCTTATATTATTTTACTTGCTAGTGTTTCCTGAATTTATTGTGTTTTGGTTTACAAGATTTCACTTAAGTCGCAAAATAATTGTGATTACCATATTGCTTGATATTGGTTTCTTTGAAATCCTCAAAACCAAAGATTCATTAACTTAATTAAGGTGACTTAAATAAATATAAAAGATGTATATTTGTAAAAAGAAAAAGAAAAAAAAGTGATATAGATATTTACTTTAAAGACAGGATCATCGGATAGCTGAGTTGCCTGCCAGTAACTACTTGGCATCAAGTCCTCTTTCTCTGTGTAATATTTCTTGCATTTTTCAACCATGTTCTTCATTATTTCTACTTTCTTCACCAGCTTCTCCAGTCTCTGAAACCAATGGTTTTTACCCTTAATGAAGTATTTGAAAAAGTTATTCCTTGATTAGTCTGGTTTGTGTATATTTTCTAAATAGAGTGAAATTTGAGTCTCACAGAGTTAATTTTTTGTAAATTGTGATTAGATTAATCTTTTTTTCCAATGAATATAGTGAGGTTTCACTAAATTTATAAATTAGATTTAAAGACCTTTATTATTTTTTGGTGATACATAATTATTTCTCAATAAATTACAGTACTGGTGTGTAGCGCGACTTCCCTCTCTAGAACGAGCTGCGAGCTGGCAGTAGTTGCTTTAGTGGGACCTTGGTGTCCATTTTAGATGAACGCTCAGCTGTCCGTTGCCTTCGTGGTGCATTTAATTATTCACATTCTCAACCAAAGGGAGTCTGCCCTGCAGAAATCAAACTTTGCCTCACATTCATTCATGGTTATGTGATGAACCAGAATGTCAAGAAGTGGAAAAAAAAAATGTCCTGATTTTTAATACTATAACGGTCGTTAATTCTTGGACAACCCTCGTATCATAACACCAATCAAACTGAAGTTCAAAGTTAAATTTTATTCATGGGAATTATTTCTCACCTTTTCCTTCATGATCTTCTCTAGTCTTAAATGATTATTTTGTCCATTTGAACTGCTTATTTTGTTTCAAAACAAGACGTTCTTAAGAAAAAAAAAGGATTTACAGTAGAACCCCTCATATCCGTCACTGGAGAATGATGGGAACAAAAGAAGTCAGATAATCCGAGGAACAAAGAAAAGCAAATATTTCAGTGTAAAAATTAAATCTTTATTGTTAAAAATAAATTTACGTACTCTAATCTATGACTAATCATACAAGGACATATACTAATCCTGTTAAGGAATGCACTACATACTAATCCTGTTAAAGAATAAACTTCAAAGTCTTTCAGACCTTTTTTCCAATCTTTAATTGTTGTTACACCAACTCCTAACGATGAAGCTAGTTTTAGAACGGACTCACACTTTTCAAGGCGTTGAACAATAACTTCTATAGTAATGTACACTCAATCAGTTTTTGTTTTAGTTGAGCCACCATATTCACTAAAGATAAAGTAAAACACTGTATTGTAAATATAGAATGGCACGCTCGATAATAAGGAACGAAGTGTTGCGCTCAGTACAATAGCAAAAAACCAATTGGCTGCTTTTATTGTTTTATTCTCAATATTCTGATAAGGCTGAAGTTCTGTCGTGTCAGATTAAACTTTTTTTCATGACAGTATAACAATAAAATAAATATTGATATAGTAGTTTTATACTTAAGAAAGATAAATGGATTTTTATAGGTGTATTAATTTAACGCAGACATCTCTACTTCATTTTGAAATGTTTCAACTTATTTAGAGTCATCCTCAGTCAGTTTTATTATCTTAACAAATATCAACATCATTGAAATATTTGTCGATGATTGTTTAAATAATAAAACTGACTGAGGAGGACTCTAAATGAGTTAAAACGTTTCGAAATGAAGTAGTGATGTCTCCGTTAAATTATTACACCTATAAAAATCCATTTATCTTTCTTAAGTATAGAATTAATAGGGTGTATTCTTAAATTATTATTATTTTTTTTTTTTTTTTGGTTTGTAGTTTTAGTCCCGTTCAACAGCTTTTTATTAGGTCATTACTGGACGGGGGTTATCCGGCCACTTTACTCATCTAATCGATGAGATCATCAGTGTGAAACATGTGTCACCCCGCTGGGATTCGAACTCACAGCCGGGGTTTAGACCTTAAATTATTAATCTTAAATTATTAATAATTTAAATCGTTAAAAATAGTTGTTTTATTAAGTTTTAGTTCTTACATTGAGAGCTGCGTTGCTGCATGATGTCAATAGAAGTAATTTCTGTTCATCTTTTGCATTTGCCTCAGATGAAGTTTTTCTAAGTAACATCAAATACTTGCTTCTATCATCTATCATTTCTTTCAATTGCTCCATATGACATTCATACATTTCAATTGTTCTTGCATTGCTTCTTTTCAATTTTTTTACTAAATCCTGAAATAATTATGAATTAAAGCAATAAATATAAATTTGTTGTTTCTTTAAACATTAGAGGTTGTTTTTTAAAATTGATAAATTTGTATGCTTTTATTAAACTCTAAAATAATTGATTTGTAGAACAAGGGCCAAATAATTGGTTGGGTGGGAGGAGCATTACCTTTTATTATTAATTAAATAAGTCTTGCCTAAAATTTTGTTGATGTGATTTAACTAAACTAAATTGGTTGACTTTGCAAATTCTCAGTCCTCATCAAATTGAATTTTGAAGATACATCTTAAATTTTAAGATTAGCTCTAAAGAAGACATGGCATAATAGACATATGGCTAAAGGTATTAGCATATTTTTAATATTCTTTAAATTGCCTAGTTAAATATAAATAATCTTAAAATATTTTGGGAAAATCATATAGGAAAGTTTTTCTATTAATTGAGAGGACCACTATACAAAAATATTTTATTTTTATGGAGTGGTCCGATTGCTAATTTTCTAAGAACCTGGGGCATTGCTCCCAGAACGAGTCTATTGTTTATCTCAGGACTGTCTAATGCAGGGGTCGGCAATCTATTTGCTTACAAGGGCTCAACCCAAGACTAGAAAATCACTGAGTGCGCACATGCCTATGGTTGATGAGCAAAAAAAAGTTGACACTTTCAAAAACTTAATATCTTATTACAGGTTTATGGGGGTAGTTTTTGATGAGAAAAAATTGGGTCATAACAGATATTGGCAGGCACATTAGAAGTACACCGAGGGCACCCAGTTGCCGACCCCTGGTTTAATGAGTTTACCTGAACAATATTGTAACTCAAAAGGTTCTCTTGGTATCTTATGAATGTATTGTTTATTCAATTACAAATAAATGTCTATATCTTTAAGTTTTTAACCCCTGGATTAAAAAAAAAAAAAAAAAAATGTTTTCATACTTACAGTGTAATGATGTATGACCGAAGATTTATGTAGGTTGTCCTCTCTATTTTTATTATCAATTTCCTTCAGTTTGTTATATTCAGGCTCTATTTTATCAAGGAAAACTTTATACTGCTGAAAAACTTGCTGCATTTGAGACCACAAAGACTCAATGGTTTTTTGACCAGTTTCTTCAATCCTTGTAACTTCTCCTTTTATCTTAAGAAAGTTTTAGTTTGAGTTAGATTTTTTTGTAAATATAATTATTAATGAACATGTTGGATACTTAAAGCCTAATAACTTTGTTTCTCCTTTTTAATAAAATTCAAAAAGTAAGTGGTAAAAATTAGCCCTTTTTGTTTGAAAATGATATTTTTTTATTTACAGTCAATCTTTAACTTTTGCTATAGTGCGGTCCCAAATAAAACACCACAACTATTTCATCCTGTTGTTTCTAAATTATTAGTTTTCCTCTAACCTAGGTGGCTATTGTCAATAGTTTGGGATGTATTTTTCTAAAATTCTATAGATATGCTATGATTGTCACTATTAGTATGAGTTAAATTTTAAAATCAATTTATTAAAACTTAAAAATTAAACCACTATTTCTTTACCCAATACAGCCTCTCAAGGCATTTCTCACATAAGCTAACAATATATGAGGTAAAACTTCGGAATAGATATGACAAACAGTCTATTGAAAATCTAAGAACGAAACTGAACTATTATATCAAGTATTGTTTCTTTTCTTCCTAGAAATCATGTGAGGATGGTTGCTCATAATGCTCATTAAGAAAGCCTTCTTTTCCCATCATATATAAATATGTATGTGTTTTATGTATTTTCTGAATTGATCTAATTAGACTTGAGTGTCAATTTTATTTCACTATAGCTATCCGCAAATAAGTAGGGTGCCAGTGTTAAAATTAAGTCACAAATAAATTCTCATAAATAGGCAAAGTCGTGGAACTTAAGGATTATGTTCACTACATCATGAAAAGGTTAAAAGAAAAAAAATCTAACTTAATAACTATCTTAGAGTTAGTACTTTTCTAACAAAAAAATCATAATTTTGCTAATGTGTAATACTTTTTCAGTCATGATATGCATGGTGTGATGTTATTCTACTATCTTATGAAAGAAAACTTAAATTATGAAACATCTCTGAAGAATGTAAACCATCAAAATTCAGTGATAGGACTAGAAGAATTAGCTTATCTACTATTGTAGATGTATAATGAATAATCACTTTTTGTTTGAAACTAATAAATATTTCTTAGAGTTATTTAACACCTGAACTTAGTGTGATTAAATAAAAATATTTATCACATATTACCTTTCACCTGTTACTTGAAGCATTATTTATATGAATTAGCTTACCTGAAATTTAAGTTTAAATCTTTTTCCAAGAGTTAAGTGGTTCAATTTTTTTAAGTTCTTTCTACTCTCTGAATCAGTGACTTTGAGGCATTTATTTAAGTATTCAGTTTTCTTAGAAGAGGACTCAATTATAATTTCCCTGTCTCCAGTTGCTCTGTCAAGAAGTTCATCTCTTTCTGTCAGATAATTCTTCTTGATATAGTGCAATCTTACACTGTGAAAACCTAGAATTATACATAAATTAATTGAAATATAATTTTATTGCGGTTGGTATTTGCCACACATTTGCAAGGTGATGGGTGAAAATAGACAACAAGATAGTTTCATCACCTAGTAAAATAATTAGTTGCTTTTACAAAGAATTAGTTTAAAAGAAAAATTAATTAAATTCAAAATGTATCTTATTCAAAGAAGAATTAACTCCTTCTTACACAACATTATATAATATTCTATTTTTATATTTGGTTCTTTAGTTATCAAGAGTTTGATTGATTATCAATATGTGGGGATAAACACAAGTTGGAAATTGTCAAATATTGTCTAACATTTCATCTAATGATTTATGGATTCTTGTCAGAAAGCAAAAAATATAAATGATTTAAAATGTCAAAAAATGTTGCCTTTAAGACAATTTAAACAATCTTAAAATACATTAATAGTTGGTATTATTCGTTGCTCCACTTTCTGTCTTCTATATTTTCTTGTACTTTTCTTCAGTTCCTTCGGCCACTCTTTCCCCTCGAGATCCTCATGCACAAGGAAAGATGTATATTTATATCTGAGGCTTGGGGTATAGCACATACAGCTAACCAAATAATCCTGCAAACTTTCATTCTTATCATACTTACTCATTAGTGTTTCAATTGCTTCCAAATGGGCCTGCATCGAGACTGATTTCTGAATTTCAGATTCATTCAAGTTAGATATTAAACTCAAGATTATATTATCCTTGGCACTTATAGCAGCTTCAAATGATTGCTTCAAATTCTGTTTTTTAAAAAAATATTATGCATAAACTGATAACTTTTAAAGGTAAATAGTAAAATAATGCAGCACTGAATTTTTTTGTACACTATATAGTATAATATGTAAATAAAAAAAAAAAATGTGTGAGACTGTCACGCATTAGAAGTGGAACTTAATTCTAGAAACAGTTGATTTTATGCATTGCTCTCTTTGCATTTGTTGACGGTTTTATTATTTCAAGATTAAAAAATGATTATGTGGAATTTACTTGAAAAATAAAATTTTTCATAACGTTTCAGCAAATAATGAAGAAAAAAAAACAACATTTATATATATTATATTATTATAATGCATATAATATTACGCTTTTATACTAATTCTGAAAATCCTCTACCTCCGTGGTTAGCAGTTATGACTGCTGAATCAGAGGTCGGTGGATCGAGACTCGTCCAAGTGAAAGACTTTTTACAGGTAAATCAACTCTTCGTTACTTGCAATTTCATTTCATCCAAGCCAATTTACTCTACAGCGCCTAAAGAACTTTCACTTCAGTGGTATACCTTGGGCCTTCACCTATCACTATAGATTGAACCCATAACTAGTATGTCGGGATTTGACCTTAGATCACTCTAACCAGTTTTCCAGAGTGATCCTCATATACCTTGGGTGTTCATGTCCTTTCTTGATGCTTTTAGTTTTATGAAATATGCTATACCACAGTTTTTAACGAAAACAAAATTCCTTACCTCTGCTATGTCTCTTAATTCAGTGTTTTTAATTTGTCGCAAAAGCTGCCTCCACTGAGCATTGATTTTAGCTGTGTTCAGTCTTGTAAATGCTTCTTCGTGATTCAATTTATTCTGTACATCAAAAATGTGTTAAAACCAAAAACTGTATTTGGATAAAATATTTTCAGATAACATTTTAATTTAATTAAGGTGCATTAATTATATTATTTTAACATTACATTATAATTATGATAATGTTATTTATTTATATTCTTATAAGCCTAGTTTATTTTAGAACATTTATTTGTATGTATTTTACATAAATAATTTTAGCAGTAGTAATTTAATGTGTACAAAACGTATCTAGGAAATTTTATTTTAAGTTGTTACAGTGATTATTATAAATAATGAATTATCATTTTTATATGAATAGAAATTATTAATTTAAATTGAGGCTGAAAGTAATTGAATTTGGTACCTTCATGAATGACGATATGAGTTGTTGTTTCCTTCTCCTCTGCTCTTCCTCTACTGCTGCTCGATGCTGTAAATATCTTAGTTTTTCCTCTTCAGACATCTTAGCCAATTTATTAACTTTCTTCTTTTTCGGACCCATATTTAATAGTTTTTAAAGGACCTTTTTTATTAATTTGCAAGAATATTTTAAAAACTTTATTGTGTTAACAGCTTTGTTTGACTAGAGTAAAATAAAAGCTAGGTAAGTATCAGTAGGGTGAGTAAATAGGTTTTAGTGTCCATAGTAACACCCTTTTCTTCTTGTAATAATAAAGTTGTCTCTACCCTAATGCTTGCTATACTTACTTACCAAAAAATGTGTAAAATCAAGATTTATAAAAATATATGTTTTTCATGGAGAAGGATTATATAATTTCAAAATTTAAATTTCAGCACACGCAGGGGTACAGGGTACGGGGTACAAAAGTCAAAATATTATATATACCCTTTTTGATGAATGTCGTTGGAAGCTCTTTAAGAGTAAAGTAATTGTTGTTGTTACACTTTTGTCTGGGTAAAAAGGAAAAACCAGAAAAAAATGTTTTTTAATTAAAAATTAAAAATATTACTATTTTTGATCCGATTTGAATGAAAATTGTTATGTGCTTTATTTGATGCCAGGAACTTGATTATACAATAATTTGTGTACATTTAGTACTTTTGGGTAAAAATGGTACCTTATGTATGTTTTAGCTCAGGTTTAAGTGGTAAATAATATATTTGTTTTAGATGATTGGTGATCCCTTAAATTTTATTATAGTTATTGTGGGTCTTTAGGGATGTAATATAAAATAAACTCTCCTATATCATACCGCTATATTTCAACTCTACCTTGAGTTATTTTCAAGCATCATTTATAGAGCTTATCAATCAGCTATGATCTCCAAATATTTTGTAATACAAAATCGTCATATTTTAAAAATTATTTTTTAAGTGCTTATTCAGCTAGAGTTCCTTAAGAGGAACATACCCCAAATCCTCACATTCAAATTAATTAAAAATCCTGCTCGTAAGCAGTTAACAATTTCCCTAATAAACTTTATAACAAAATAAATTGGTTGGGCGTGAAGTCTCACGTAAAAAAAAAAACACGAAATTAGTATAAGGGGGGGGGGGGGGGGGGGGAGGTTTGATGTTTCTTTTCAAAATGGTGCGGAAAATTAAACGCTAACCACAAGTGTAATATATTTTTGTAATCTAATCTTCAATACCTTTCATATGATACCCCACTCAAAATTTAAAAAAAATGTTTTTTTCGCCGTGACAGGAATTAGCCGCCATTTTGGATTCACAGTTTATCAGATCAAATTTGTATTCTTATTTTTTCTTTGGCCCAGCAGGCCGCACATTTTGCATATTTTTCTATATTTTTAGTAACAGCAGAAATACGATTTTAGGGGGGGGGGGACGCAAAATTTCAATGTTTTTTGACAAAATGAGGCCGAAAATTAAACACTTTCCCTAAGTAATCTACTCTTCAATACCTTTCATTTGATACCCCACTTAAAATTAAAAAAAAATATTTTTTTTCGGGTGACGTTATCCGCCATTTCAAATTCGAACAGGTGATAATTTTGAGTTCGCTATATTTTTCCTGTGTGCGCGTCAAAACGTTCTTTAATACTGGAAAGTTTCATGTTTTTATCTCTTTTTATTCAAAAGTTATTGGAACCGTACAGAGTGACAGACGGACGGACGGACAGACAGACAGACACAGGAACGAAACTAAATGGTTTCTTTTTTTGGTTTTACCTACGAAACCCTAAAAACAACAAACAGACTACACAATAACCCATAAACATACCAACAAATCTCACTAATTGAAAATTAATTTAACAAACTATTTTTAAAAAATTGATTCAAATCAATTTTCCAGTTTAAAACAGTGTTTTTCTCATTTTTTGGGGGGGGGGGATTTTTCTAACAAAATATAGGATGTATGAAAAATGTTTGTTGACATAGAATAACTGTTAATTAAAAAAAAAAAAAAAAAAAAAATAGAAGAGAGGATACGAAAACACAATTTAAAGCCCAATTAGATACACCTTTTTTATAAAGTAGCAACTTATTTAAAATGATTTTAAGATCTTTATTTAGGTGAAAAGTTTTTAATTCCAACAAAGTAGAGAAATTTTCATTTTTCTGTTATGGCTAAACTGCTGCAACCTCCTCGTTAGTTTTTCTCTCTTGTACAAAAACAACGTTCAAAATGGTAAGAGATTTGTAATTGTTATCCGTATTCATCATTAACAATATTATATTTTATTTAGTTTTTAGTGCACATTTTAGCTTTTTAACATAATGGTAATAAGATTTAATCATTTAAAGCTAAATATATAAAGTTTTATTTGTTCATCTCGACGCGTCTTTTTTTTTGCCTGACGTGCCACTATTTTCATGTTACGTTCATTATTAAATATAAATAGTTTTATAAATTATTAAAGATAATTTGTCTTTTTTAGGGTAAGGTGAAGTGCTCGGAACTTCGAACCAAGGATAAGAAGGAGCTGTTAAAACAGGTCGATGACTTGAAAATGGAACTTACCAACCTTCGGGTTGCTAAAGTAACTGGTGGTGCTGCTTCCAAACTGTCTAAAATGTAAGTACATAAGCCTAAATTCTATAAATATTTCAGCAAATTAATTTAATCACAAAATATATATAATTTTATTACGAAATCTTGAAGTAAAATGTGTCTGGTTAGCCCAAAAAGAATTATTTTTGTTAGGGCTCGAGTCAATTTATGAATGTTATATTGTTGTATAATTGTACTAATGTTAAGAAGCCACTAATTATGTTGTTTGGACTTAAAGAATATTCTTTTGTGTATCAACAAATTTTCACTGTTTGATACTTAACCTCATTGGGTGTTAAGGTTTCTATCTATGCGCATGAATGTTGTGTGGTTCGTTAGAACTTTCTTTTCTAACTTCTCTAACTGCTGAATGTGATAAATTCCTCGGTAACATTTATTTGTATCAAGATATTTAGTTTTATTATTTGGAAGGTTTTATCTTACCAGGTTACTTTACCTCTGTTACAAAACGTGTCCTTATAAATTCTAATAACAGAGTTCAATATATTGATCGAATCACCAAAAACAAAATCATCAAAAACTGGCTTATAAATTAAGAAATTCGTACCAAACTTTCAATGACTAATTATCAAATCAAATATATTCCTCTAAAAATAATCATTTCTTGGCATCTCCATCTATTTACATACTTTTAGTATGTAAGTGAAATGCTATCTCTTCCTTTTTTTTTTAAAGAAAAAGCTGTTTCTTAACAAGAAAGTTACCTACTCGTTTTCAAGATTAACATTGAAAGCATGATTCTTTGTTGCAAAAAGATTCGTAACTACATTTAAGCATTTTTAAATGTAGTTATGTTACCTTCTCAAACACTTTTTTGTAGTTAATTTTTTAGATATGCTTAAGAACTCTTGCTTGATAACCTTTCGTTTCTACAAAGCCTTAAATTGTACTGTGAAGTGTACACAGTATACATTTTCCTGTATTATTTCTATTGGTGCTTAGGAATTGTAAATTGTATTCTATTTAGCTGGCTTGGGAGGTAAGCAACCATGAATTACCAGTTTAAGATGAATAACAATTCCAATTAGAATTTATTGTTTAGAAGATAGCCAATAATACTGATTTATACTATCGATGTTCTCTCCTGTATTTAAAAGGTATCACATTGTCCATACTTCTTACTGTTTAGATAAAGGGATATTATTGCTTGTTTACAAACATACAAGAGATGGCTCTCATTTGCCTAATGTTGTTGTTGTTAATTCATATCTACACTATGGATTGTGATTTAATTGGTTGCTTTAGTTATTTGAATATTGTTTTTTGATTATATTTGACTTATTAAGTTTAATTTGTGTTTATTTTGTTTTATAGCCGTGTGGTGAGGAAAGCTATTGCCAGGGTCTATATTGTTATGCACCAAAAGCAAAAAGAGAACCTCAGGAAGTTCTATAAGGTATTAAACTTTTTTTACAATTTATTATATAAAATAAATACCTTTTCTTAATTTGAATGCACCCACAAAATCATTTAGTACACATCCTACTTAATAAACAATTGAGTCTTCTTATTTTGGCTATTCAAAAGTGATGAAAAAGTATACAATTGTTGAATAAGTGTTGTTTTTTGATGGCACGGTAAAAGTTAAAAAAATTGTGTGGGAAGCCAATGAGAGGTCAGGATTTTTAATTTTAGAAGGTCAGGCCAACATGGCTAACAATTTTTACACTTACGACAACGCCCTACTGTTTTTTTTTTTTTGTTTTTTTTCTCGCATAGGTTAGCCAACTTGATTGTCAATAATCAACACTCATTCCACACAAACTGAAGTAGCCACTCGAAAGCAATGTATAGGTTTGTTCCAACCCACCTATTTGTACCGTCTGTTGTATCGTCCCACGGATCGTTCGGGAATCGTTTAAGACAGGTTTTATACGCATGCGCTAACATTGTACTGTAATAAAATCATGTTAGGTTGGAACGGGTTTAGGACTATAATTCGCACTGTATTTAAAACATTCAAGGAAACCTAGCAGTTAAAGAACCTTCCTGTTGATATTTGTGACTATTGACATAACTGTGCATGTCATACAAACCAGTACAATGGTATTGTCAGAGGATCGTTGGGACCGTACAGTGAACGGTTCGCAAACGATTCCTGCCAGGGTTGGAACAGTTTTGTGGACGGTATGAACACTGTCACAAGTCGGCGTGGAACGGCTTTTATTCATTGCGCATGGCCGTGACGATTCCGCGGACGGTACAATGCTTGGTTGAAACAAACCTTAAAATTCATTTTCTAAGCCCTAGTAAAGTATATGTAAGAATAGAGTTAAGAGCGGGGGGGGGGGGGGGGGCTCATTAAAATTATCATTAGGCAGAAAAATTGTTTCTGTAAATAGTTATATAACTTGAATTATAAATTAATATTTACCACAAACAAACTACTGTATTTTTAAATAATCCCTCTCTTTATATTCTTCTGTATAAAATGTTCTTTCTCTTATTAAACAGTCATTACTTTATGATCTTACAGCTGTAATTTCTTAGTAAATACAATACTGTTTAAAAATACTTAGTAAATATAATAATATGTATAATTACTAGATATAATATAATGCATAATAAATAGTATATAAAACCTATTCTTTATTTGGCTCTATTTATTGTTATTTATTCCTAACCTGTTATTTACTCATTCTCAGGGTAAGAAGTACAAGCCTTTGGACCTGAGGCCCAAGAAGACCCGTGCCTTGAGGAGAGCCTTGACAAAACACGAGAAGAAACTCAAGACATTAAAAGAAATTAGGAAAAGGCAATCATTCCCTCCTAGAATGTACGCACTTAAAGCCTAATTCTGTTTTTCTTTTTTAATAATAAATTTTATTTAAAAAAATATAATAATATGTACGTTATTTTTTCTGGCCTTATTTTTATTAATATTAATTATGATTAAGGACTATAGTCCGTAATCATTAACAATACAAGTCAACAAAATGTAAGCCAAATCGAAACCAACAGCTGTTTAAGGGTTTGGTGTAATACTGAGCTAATCTAATATGTAATTTAAGACTGGATACTACTTGGTTTTTTTTCTATTAAGGGGGTGGGGGTAAGTCAAGATATCCCTATGTTAGGTACTAATCTTCATGAGGTATATAGTGAAAGTCAAATAAACAATGGATTGTTATTGTAAGGGCCTAAAAACTCAAGTCCCTAGATAGCGAGAGATTAAAATTAAATACACCTGCTAAGGGATTTGACCTGGGAGATACAAAGTTTTTTATTAATCCGTGAGCTAGCATGCTTAGAACATTTTGAACCCTACTCTGAGGCTTCCTTTTTTTTACTTCCTCATATAAAGAGAAAGTATTGTGAGGCCGGAAAAATTTGATTTTGAGATTTTGATGAATTTACATGTTTTGAGGTCCCTGGAGTCTAAAAGTGATTTTTTTTAAAAATGTGTGGATCCTAAACTGCTGGGCCGATTTTGACATACATGTTCAGAAAAATCATACCCCGAAGAATTTTACCACCAAATTTCGGGGCGCTACCCCCCAAAAACGTGAAAAAAAAAAATCAAAATGGTTCCAACGATTTTGATTAAAAAATTCTAAAATGTGTCCATTTAAATACGAATCTAATGATATAAGCCCTTTTCCCGGGAAGAATCTAGTTCCTTAGAATATAGCATCAACCCTTCGAGACATGGGCTGGTGCATGGAGTGGGCCACGAGTAAAAAAGTTTCTGCAAATCACAGATTCACAATGCGAGAACAATAAAACCTCAATTCACCCTACCACTAGAGACCCCTAAAACGCATGAAACAGTCTGCCCGTGCCAACATGTCCGGTTTAGAAAAATTATGCCATCTGATCAATATTTTTCGGTTTTGCATGAGTTGTCGGATTAGGATGATGGTTGTGAGGAGTTATCTTAGGACTTTGACAACTAATAATAATAAATAGGGTTGATAATTAAGGTTGAAAGCCCGATACTAAGTCAGAACACTGAAGGAATAATTAATATTTACTGATTTTTTATAGTAATTTTTATAATTAAAGATATTGAAAAATAAATATGTAATGCATCAATTGACTTTTTAGTTTAACATTTCCAAAACGCAATCTAGATAATCTGGATATAACCAATTTATGGTTTGAAAAATGCAATTGGCGCATAAAGTGCGCCGCCCCTGCCTCTTTGCCGAACCCTGCCTCTTTGTTTGTCCACTATAGCCGTGCCACGAAGGGTTAAACGAGGACAGAGAGAAAGGCCGGGTTCGACTCCCCGCCGAGGATAAGTTATTTTTATGATAAATTTCGATGAAATATTCAATAATAATTAAATGTACCTACGCAAACTAATAAATGGAAAAAACTGGGCTAAGTAATTATGAACTCGAATATGAGAAAGTTTGTCTGAGTTGTCTCTGACCGATTTTTAACAGTTTTAACACTGAAATTATCTTGAAACCTTTTTATTTAATATCAATACTACTTAATTTATTAATGTTATGAGTGATACTGATACACTGTTATTTGGATGGTGATTTACATGATAAAGGTAATAATAATCTATTGATTACTTCTTGAGGTGTGAATGATTTGATTCTGAACATGAAAAAGTAAATAATTATATTATTTGTCTTTACAGGCCAATTTGAGCTATAGCTTTCCTATCATGAAATAAGAAGAATTAATTTTTAGATTCTCCTTCAATTTGTTAAGTTGAGGATACCATCAAAACAGTATTTATGTCAAAAACCATTGATAGCAGCAACCTTGACTTTAAAAATGTTTAAAAGTCAACTTCAAACTTCAAAAAACTTCAAACAAAAAACTTCAAACTTCAAAAGTCAGACTTTAAAAATGTTTAAAAAAACTTTTTGAAAGGATTATTTCAGAAACAAAAACATGGTATAACGTCAATTTTTATTCACAATATATACATACAATACATAAGGCAAGTTTGTCATTTATTTGAGGATATATCGGTTTTTTAAAGCCATAATTTTTAAGAGGTGATCTTAGAGAGTACATATTAGATCTGAATAAACATAAAAACAAAAATTAATTTTCCATCTCTACAACAGTATCTCGTTCCCAAGAGTACAAGGTGCAATTAATAATAATTTATGATCTGGTATTATTGTGATGAAAAAAATAATAAAAGTAAGTATTATTGCTGTTAGTTACCAGATAAATGATTTAGGAAAATTACAATAATCACAACCTTTTATAGGGCAGGTCTCACCCCTTCCCTAGCCTCCCCCCCCCCCCCCCCTTAGGCGTGTGCCCACTGCACACGCCTAATTTTAAAATGAGGTCTTATTCAATAACATCGAGTAGATATGTAAAGTGGCTTATTCCTTTGTCATATGATGGCTTAATGTTTTGTTGTTTGTCACATAAAAGAAATAGCAAAAAATTAAATAAATTAAAGGGTATGTACTTTATCATCCACTCAATTTTCTCAGGTAGTGAGTTATTTAAAATCATTGTCACAAATATAGTTAAGTACGATTTTCATCTCATTGAAATATCTTTCAATTACATCAATGCAAATCATATTCTATAAATTATGGAATTTGATGTATCCAGTGCAAAGGACCAAATTTTAGTAAAAATTACATTTTATTCCTCACATGACCTTTTTTTCTTTTGGCCGAAGAGCAAACATTCTAACTGGGTAAAGACCTTTAGGGAAATTCGTTTGTCTTTCAGATTTAATAATAGATAGGCCTGTTTTTTCAAAAATCTGATGCCACAAATCTAAGGGTCTAGTGACTGAAGAATCTTCTAAATCTTGATCAACAGCAGGCCCATTAGTAAGATTCTCTTTGACTACAATAACTCCACAGGGGTTAAGGCATTTCCTGAAAAAAAGTGTAAAAACACTATAATATATTTTATCTACTCATGGCAGCAAAATTAAGTATTACTTAACTATTTATTTATTTTATTCTTAACTATTTATTATTTTTAGGCTAGAAAGTACTATTTCACTGATTTGTCATTAAAATAATATTAAAAACAGGCAGGAAAGTAATTAAAACAGTCAGGGATATATTTCCCTGCCTAGGCAGGAAAAGTACACTGTTTACCACTGCGTGTCATAACATCTGTTTTTGTTTTTGTTTAGCTTTATTTTAATTTAGTTTTATTACAATAATGTTATATTATTAATATGTTTACCTAGGCTTGCATTTTTTATCTAAATAGCCTGAGAAGATAAAATATTGTATACAAGAAACATTTCTGCCTTGTGTAAGTATTGTGTGCTTGCCTCAGCAGTCAATTAGGTAAATTGCCTGCCTCGGCAATTAATTTTCATAGCCTGTCCTCGCCTCCGGCTCAGAGGCTAACTTAATCACTGGTCAGTAAAATTCCATTTTTCTGCCTAGTAACATAAATAACTATTAATATATAGCTAATAAAAATGTAACAACAGATGAGGTTTTCTGGCAAATACTGTGTCTGAAATCAGTGGCGTAGCTAGGGCATTGACACCCCCCCCCTCCCCTGCAAGATCTTTTTAGGGGCTCCTCGCCAAAGAAAATTGATGAGCCAAAAAAAACGTTGGTCCGAAGATAGTAATTCAAGTTTGTTTTTTTGTTCTGGATTCGGAGCCCACATACAATGCAGGCCCATAGTTCGAATCGGAACTCCTGAATATTGCCGAAGTCGAACAACAGGACAAAAGATCAATCAAAAGACTACTTACTGGCATGTATGGAAAAACTCTACCAGGTGCTCATCTGTTAAATGCCCAAGAACCCATTGGATCCAGATAACATCATATTTATGTTCAGGTACAAAATCTTGTAGCCCTGGAGAAATAAAAATAACACATTTTCTTAAAGATAATTGCAATATAAAATATTTGATTTTTATTTCATAGTTTGTTAACTTATTATAATGGCTACATTGCTCGTGGAGCTTAAATATTTTAATATATAAGTGACACATACTGATGCTTAAAACAAAACTCACCATAGCAGTACATATCCCCAAGTTTTCCAGTTTTTTCTAAATTCTCTTTTGCTTGGTCCAAAAAGGATTTATTTATTTCAATTAAATCAACTTTTTTAAAGATACAAGTTAAGAGGCGTTGAGATATCCTACCAATTCCAGCACCACAGTCCACAGCTCGTTCCTTACCAGGGGGAAACTCTTTCTATAAAAACAGAACACGCACAACTTATTACAAAAAAAACCTAGGAACAGTATAAATAAGTGTAGCGTCCCTTTGTCTCAAAGTTCATTATACAAAGGATATTTTACTAATACGTATATAGTAGTTAAATAATCTTGACACAGCCCACGCGGATTACGGGAAATGGGTTTTATGAACTGATTTACAAAATGTCAATTATTCCAAGTTATGGCCAACAAACCACAATAACTAATGTTTAATACAAACTACAGTCGGATCAAGAGGAGAGAACTCTGACAGCTCTGGTTGGACAACCTACGTCAGGGAAAAACTAAAGCCACTGGGGACCTCCCCAGTGGCTAGTGGGATAACCCTATCCTTAAGGCCAAGCTCCACTACCAGTGACATTTGTGTATGCCTAGTCGGCCAACATTCTAGACACCAAAATCACGAGCTCTTCTTCGTGCCCCTCCTCCCCCCCCCCCCCCCCCCCACACACTGTAAGAGATAACTCATCATTTGATTCAAATGTAGTTTTAACCACTTTACTTAAGGTTTGTTCCAACCACAGTTCCGAATCAGTTTCGGATTAGTCCGTGATTGACGTAATGCGCATGCGCGATCATTGACCGTTGGGAATTGATTTGTGATTTCGTTTTTGTTGGAACGCTCCTTTCTCGAACCAAACTGTTTGCTGTGGCATTTGTGATTTTGCGTTCCTGTGCCATCAAAAATACCTGAACTTATTAATATTAAAGATATGGATGATGGATGAGTCAATAGTTGATGAAGATAAGTGCCAGTCGCTTAAATCATGGCCTGATTTAGGCCGCCTAGGGGCTCCCACAACAAGGGGGGGCCACGCCACAAAAGTTTCATTTTCTAATGCTAATTAAGCTCGAAAGTTGGAAGTAAAACCTACATACTCATAGAGGATATGACGAAAACACATGCACACATTTTAGAAATGTTTATTTAATACATGAATTCACAATTTCATTTTGATTTACGCAATTCACAATTTTCGGGCTTACTGAGGTGAGCCAGTTTTAGTAGACTCACGGCACACTCATATTTTTATTGATATAATCCTAAAAGCTCTTTTGTTTTAAAAAACAAATATTAATCTTAGTCCAGTTAACGAAAGAAATATTGCAGAATTAAATCTTTCGATATTTGTTTGAAAATGGAATAAGTATCAAAAGTCCATCTTGGAAAATAGGTCCAATTTTTATTTTTTTCAGAAATATTTAGAAAATGCCATTATATGCTCAAAAATTCATCGTCGCATTCGTACAAAAACATTTTAAAAAGAAGAGTTGATTCGCAAGAAAGGAGAATACTTTAATAGGCGAGCGAAATCAAAACAAAAACAATGAAGCAGAAGGTTACATTTCTGTTCACCCAAACTCAATCCCAAACTACTAGTTCCTGCCGCCGATCGCTGACTGCTCTGACTGGTTCCAAACTAATCCGTGATTTAATCAGAGTGTGGTTGGAACAGCCGATTAACAGTCGGAGTCAGTCAGAGTTTGAGTTTGGGCTCGTTGGAACGCTTTTTTCTAAATGCGCATGCGTCGGACAGTTCAAAACCAGTTTGAAGAGTGGTTGGAACAAACCTTTAGTCATCATCTGAACTAACTCTGAACTCTATTGTAGTTTTTGACAATGAAGTCATAAATTTTTTTCTTGCAGTAAGGTCCATGAAATATCGATCCATTAAATGTTGCTTGCAAATATAAACATAGTGATCAATATGGTAAATGTAACAAATTACCCATTTATAATTTAATAAGGCCCTGTCTATTAAGGTATGGACTGAGTTCATTCATAGATAAAATTAATGGCATGGTTTGCCTATTAAAACTATCCTTAACTTAATAGAATAAGTTAAGTTCAGTAGAAGAAAGTTCAAAACAAATCAGAGATAAGGGATAGGGCGGAAATAATATCACTGCTTTAAAAAAACAAAACAGATAAGTAACTAGCTGTTCTGCGGTAAAATAATTATGATAATCCTCTACTACCGAATCACTATCTAATTTGCAGGATTGTGGTGTAGAATCACTGTTAAACAAGATCTTAGTCAGGAACTGGAGAAGGCGAACAGACGAGGTGAATGGAGAGCGGTGACAAGGAAAGTCAAAGCTGACCATGGGCTATAGCGCTTCAGAAGTAAGTTAGTAATGGAATCACTATAATATTATTCCATGGTACCTTTGTTACAATGATCTCACTATCTTTAATAATGCTGTCGTTCCTTCGTTGTAAGGCCTTTCTTTCAAGTGTGCCCAACAATTACTGTTTTTAAATCACATCTTTAATTGCTGGAAGGCTGCGTTCCTTTCTTCTAGGTTCACATCACTTTCATTTGTTTTTCATTATATTAATTCATGTATGGCCCAACGTGCATTATTGATATTATTGCCTCTTAACAACATATTGCTGGAACCCATTGCGAAACAAACTAATAATTAAGCTTAATCCTGACACAATACAACGTAGATATTTATCATTTTTACCTTAAATAATGACTCAAGAAATTTTCTTGATCCTTTAATGTCTAAAGATGAAATATGTCCAAATCCACCTAAAACACCGTCCTCTGTAGCGGGTATATTGGACCAATATCTTTTAGCATTATTGTAGAAATCTGAGTCTTTAGGAGCCGACTCGAATTGTAAAAGTTTATTAACACTGCACATAATAAAATTTCAAATATTAACTCAAAAATTCGTATGGAGGATGATAAAAAAAGTCAACACGTGAAAACGATTGTTTATAACCTAATTAAAAACCTTCCTAGTGTTATCAACATGTCAAAAGTCATAACAGTTAACAGTTCCCTTGTGTTGAGTGATGAGTAGTTAAGGCATTTTTTTTAAAACCTATTATTTATAGAAATTATTTACTGATTGAATTTTTAATATTATTTTGTAATTATGGTTACACTTCTTCGCGATTCGATGGTGTGCCGTCTTTGTGGTGAAAATAATGTGAATGGCATCAATTTATACGACGATAAAACGAAAATCTACATTCTAGTCAATAAATATCTTTCTGTAAATGTTAGTATCATCTTATTTCTATCTTTATACGTTTTTTTTTTGTTAATTTAATCCATTTTCTCAATGTCTATTTGCTATTTTTACTTTAAATTTACAGGTAGAAAATAACGATATGTTTCCTAAAACTATCTGTCCAGGATGCCATATACATCTGCAAGATACTGCTTTGTTTCTTGATCTTATTGATAAAGGACAGAAGAAGATAAATAATTTGTATAGAGAAGAAGTGAGTTTTTTTCTAATTTACAAAATCTATTTTTCTTTATGCAGTATTTAAAAATATATATATTGAAGTAAGATTTGTTTACACCTCTAACAATACAAGGTGAATAAATGTTAAAATGCATGTATCATAGGGAAATTGTTTATTTCTGTAAGTTTCTGATTCGGCCATTCAGTTTATAGCAAAGTGGGAGAAGTTTAAAGTTCTGCACATACCTTTTTATCCTATCACTTCTATTTACATCTATAAAAAAATGTTGTTCCTATGCAAAGATTTAGCATCATCCCAATGTAGCATAAACTTAACATTTATAACATGAAAGATTTGAAATCTATAAGACCTATAATACTTGTTCAAGTATTTAGTTCTATTGAAATTCTTGGCTGAACTGAAGGAGATGATACGGTCGAGAATCGCTTGGCGCCACAACTTTGCTTAATTTATACACTTGAGAGATTATATTCCTTTGTCAAACAGTACATTTGTATGATTTAAACATTTGAGAAATTATGTATGTATGATTTGTTCATAGGAGGGTTTATATCCCTTTGTCAAAAAAATACGTTGAGTCAAATCACGTTAGAGTCCGCCATCTTTTCTGAAACCGAATCATATTGTTCAGTTTTACCAAATTCTTTTAAGAAATATCCCATAATCAGAATAGCCATAGAGTGCCTTTTTATTGAGGCAAATAATAAAAAATAATAGGTTTGTTCCAACAGAGCCTCAGACAGTTCTAGAACTGTCTGGATCATGCGCACTATCAAAAGACTGTTCCATCACGCTTCTCAGACAGTTCTGGAACTTTTAGTCCCGTGTTCCTACAAAAAGTGGAACTGTCTTGAGATAGTTCTAGAACCGTGAAAACAGTTCTCTTATTATAGCAGGAACTCAACGAGGACTACTAATGCTAATAGACGGAGGGTGTAGGTTACACTACTGTTCAACAGTTTAACTATAACCTTATTTGTTTTCGTTTCGTTCTTGATATCTATTTTCTGGCGTGTTTTGTTTCTCTCGCCATTGTTTATACTACTTTCTTCTTCATTACATATTATTTTTTATCATGATAGTACTATATAGGAATAATAAAATTTCCTCATAGCGACTTTGAGTCTTATAAGAATCACCTTATCCGATGATGATGAATAGGACATGTATTTCGTATAATTATGTACAGACAGAAAAATTGTTCTTATAATTTTCTTTTTTGTAGCTTTGAACCCTTTATTTGTAAATATTTCTTAATGTGTGGTTGACCTTTTTTATATTAGGGTTTATTTTTTAATAAGCTAAAATAAAATTCAAATTTTATCTTCTGAATCACTATATTTCTCCCTCACGTTTGGTTTGGGCGTCTTAAGGCTCGTGACAATCCTGTATTTTTTTTTTTTTTTTTTATTAACAAATTTTTTATTGGCATAAGTAACAAAAAATTATTTATGTTTACCAGAGCCATAATGTTATTTTGAAAGGGGTTATTTTGTGCCTTTTTTAATTATGATATTTTGTAAAGGATTGGAGCTTTTTAATTAAATTTGTGGAAGGGTGAATCCTGTATTTTAGTTACATGCTTCAATAAAACTTTTTTTATAAATTGAATAATTTTTTGTAACATTAACAGTAAATTTTTTTTAAAAATCTTATATTTGCTTAAATTGAGAGACACTTCCAAAAAGTTTTCGCATGTATGATGTATCTATTTATATTTTAAAATAAAATTTAGTAATTTATAAAAATATTAAGTGTACGGTTTTAAAAAAAAACAAATTACTTATTTTAATAATTAATCTCTCCTACTGGCAGCTGGAGAGAGACTTGGAAGTCTCTACCAAGCAATCAATAGCATGTATTTAATAATAATTATGTATCTATATTTTTTTTTTTTTTTTTTTATATAATTTTACAGTTAATGTTTAAAAAAATTACTTTATTTATACAAACAAATTTTTAATTGGCAACTGAAACTAAAAGACAGGATTGTTACGAGCTTGACAAATCCCAAATGTGAGAGCAAAATATAATCATTTAGAAAAGAAAGTGTGACAAATTTTTAACTTGGAAAAAAATGTGCCCTAATGTGCATTCTTATAAACTTAGTTGAGTTTAACAATAGAATATTTTAATTCACATAAGTAATCCATTGCTGAGTGAACATAAATAAAACAAGTGGAGAAATGAGAAGATGAAAACAAGAGATAGAGAGGTAACTTAAAGGTTTCAGTTCTGAAAGAGTTCTTAAATCATTCCAGCAGGCTCCTCTTTTTGAATCAGTTCTGAACCAGTCCTCATAGACGCATGTGCATTAAAAAATCCTGAACTGGGTCTAGAACCGTTCTCGAATTGATTGTTGGAACAAACCTAATGAGTGGCATTATCATTAACCTAGAGAAGTAAAGCATACAATGTAATAAAAAAGGAATTCTAAAAAAAAGTTCCATTCTGAAATTCACATGGCTGAATTCAATGCTAGATTTTGTCAAAGAGGTTTTTTTTTATAAAAAAAATTAAGGTTTTTAATGTACTTAATTGAAAAAAAATAAGTTTATAAGGCTTTTAAGTAAGTCTGTTTTTATTTTTAATAGCTTGTGTTTGTATGTTGTCATTAAAAAGAACACTCAGAAATGTAGCTTTTTTATTTTATTAATTTTCTTTTTTTCAGGTGGAAAGACTGAAATTTGCAGAACTGGAGATAGCTGGTAGTGAATATTCAATTGGAGACAATTACAAAACAACTCAAATAGAAGGAATATCTTTGTCCAATAATGGTAAGAATTTTTAATTTTGTTTTATTTTTTTGGAGAAAATGCAAGTAGGTATATAATATAAATCAGGGGACCTGGGTAGCTCATATGGGAGAGTAGTTGGCTCTCAATCAATCAGGTTAAGCAGCATTGGGCGAGGTCAGTAGATGGATGGGGAACCGCCACGTCTGACCACACAGCTCTGGGTTCGATTCCCGGGCACACTGTTGACCCAGCATGAAAAGAGTGTCAGCAGGTTTCAGCCTGTAAAACCATGGTTAGACATTCTCATGGTGATTCAATAAATATCGATCCCAGAGAAATAGAGATTTGGTTTACCAACCAACACTTCACTCATGTGTGAAGTGTTTGGTTGTCATATTAATCCAGTATTGGGTTGATTCAAGGCCTAACCAGTTTGTTCAAAGGACCCATCAATGTGGGTGGTCTATGACTTCAGGTGTCCCCTTGGCTTATGACTTCCCTTGTCCTATGACTTTAGGGGCTATTGGCTTTAAAAAAACAAAAAAAAAAAACATTACCTACTTTTTACACAATAACTTTAAATTAGTGATAATACCTTATTGACAGCGGACTATTCTTATTTTATTTTTTTTTTTTTTAATTAAAATAACCTTTATTTCTCTCTCTCAAAATCAATAAAATGTAATGTTTTAACTTTTAATCTACAACATTTTTAACTCTAAATTTTACTTTAGAGCTGCTCAGATGTTTTAAGTAAAAGAAGTGTGTTGAATATAAGAAGAATGAGTATGTAGTTAAAGTACCACACAACCACTTGTTTATGTTTTAACCATTTTGGTTTTAACCACTTTGAGTGTTTTATTAATATGGTAACTTAATGTATGAACATTTTTTATTTTACATATATTTTTCTACAACCACAATAACTAATAGTCCAGGAGATAGCATGCTAAAAAGTGTCTGACTGACATCAAGCTAGAATTTTGTGTACAAGTTTATCTTTTAGTGCCTTTTAAGAATATGTGGTCGGCTAAATTCGTCTGCGGGACATAGCTTGGAAATAGGCATTTAAAAAATACAAAATGGTGGAGAGCGCTTATGTCCCGCCAATTATGGTGGACAATCTGATTTTCATGATCCTTTTTATAAAATTAGTTAGTAGACCAAAAATCAAGTTGATGTTAGTTTTGTCCCTTAGTAGGTTAGTTATTCAAATATTACTCCAAATCAAAGTGGTCACCTATCAAGTGAAAAACTAACATCAACTAAATAATTAATTTACTAAATAATTTTTTACTCAGGATCATGAAAATCACATTGTCTATCATAGTTTGCGGGATATGGCCGCTCTTCACCATTTTTTTTTTTTTAAATTCCTATTGCTAAACTATGTCCCGCAGGCGAACTTACCAATCACACATTCTTAAATGGCACTATAAAATTAACTTGTTCACAAAATTCTGGCTTTATGTTAGTCTGACACTTTTTTGCACGCTATCTTCTGGACTATAAAATTTAATTTAAAAAATAATTTCTTTGAGTATCTTTTAACTTGATCATGATACAATTTCTTAATGTATTGATTAGATGAAGTTGTGCCAGAGGAACATGCACCTGTTAAGAGAAAAAGAGGAAGACCAAGGAAATCAGATGTTATTCCTGAAAATATTCCTCCTGTAATACCCAAGGAGAGGGCTGCTAGAATACGAAAACAACCTGTCAGGTTATATTTCTTTATAATTCTATTTTATATTTAACTCCCTTATACCATTTCAGTGCACTTAAGTCTGCTCAGCTTTCAACATGTGTACAATTGGAATTAGAATGCCATTCATTGCTTCAAAATTACAATATTTTTAAATTTACAAAATAATATTGTGTATTTTTTTTAAAGAAAGGAAAGCAAATTGGTTTAGGTTTTATGGCATGAAGGTTATTTAAATATGATAAAACTAAAGAAACTACCCAATAATAGAAAAACGACAGTTATTGTTATTTTTTATTTTTTTATTTTATTATTATTAATTATTCTTTGCAGAAACTTCACTGAATACCGCCATCATTCTGCCCCGTTCCTTTCTATCTCTTGCCACTCTCCACCAAGTTTGGTTTCCACAGCACTTTCTCATCTCTTTGTCCCAAGTAGTCAAAGGTCTGCCTCTTTCTTTTTCTTTTCTCTGGGACAATACTGAAGCATCTTTGTAGCTCCACTTTCTCTTTGCAAATATCTTCTAGCCCTGACTCTTTCATCACCCATTGGTTAGTTTTATTTTCTTTCCATGATATTTTCAGCATGCTTCTTTCCATTTGCCTTTGGGAGATTCTCATTTTGTGAATGGTTTTGTTGGATAAGATCCACGATTATACTCCATTTACTAACGCTGACAACACACATTTCAACCATAATTTTCTTTTTAAATGAATTAGTAGTTCTGATCTAAAAAGAAATCTATATTTATTGAAAGTGGCCCATTATAGAGCTATTAAGGCCCGGTCAAATAGGAAGCGGACTTGTTAGCTGTCCACAACACAACACAACAAGTCTTCGGTCCGCCATGGACTCTGTGGACTGTAATATATATTGCATTAAACTGGTCAAACAGAAGGCGGCGGACAGATTCAGTCTACGGCGGGCAGATTTGAAGTTGTATTTTCCACAGAGTTCATGGCGGACTAGAAACAACATGACCCATGAATCTACTGATCAATTGATTGATTTTGTTCTGGAATATGTTTTTCTTTATGACATGCATCACCCGGACTACTTTTTTTTATCTTCTCTGATTTTATATTTTATGCTGTAGGAGAGTATGTACCTTTTGAAATAATTTTTCTTCAGACATTCGAAAATATGAGAAAATCAAGTCTTCAAATGAACGAAGGAATTGTTTTTATTTCACTATAGCTTTTTTCTATCCCTGCTGTACTTAGTGTTTTTATTATTTCCTACTTTTGTTTTTATTGAGTCAAAGGCTTTTTTTAAATTTTCAAAAGTCATGACGAACGGAAATTTGTATCAGTTTGAAGCCTAAATTAGTTGTTTTAGGGCCTTTTCCAATTTTACTGTTATAATCTCCCATCAATACTGCAGAGTCTTTGTCTAAAGCACCATGCACGTGTTCTTAAATTGTCTCGACTTCTTCATCTTCTGTAGTGGTTGATGGTGCATAAATTTTTCAACTTTTATTCTCCCATTTTTCCTATAATCTAATTAGTTTAGAGACTGTGCAAATATGCTTTTAGCTTGCAATATTCTTCAGTCTTTCAGTGTTAACCACGAACCACCAGTACTGTGTAAACATTTCCATTCAAATATAGTTCCTTCTCACCTCCTTAGTCCATTAGCAGTTTGTAATTTCTTCTTATTTCCCTTAACCCTACTATATCCCAGATCCTGTATATGACTTCTTCTAACAATTTCCACACTCTGCCATCCACTCTTAATGTCAAGCGGTTGTGAGTGGAAATTGTCGTGCTATCTAGCATGCTATGAATCTAGCATGCTATAAACTTGGCTTAGCCTCCTGCTGTATCAGTTCCTCAAGTGAAAGCAATTCTCCACCCAACAACATTTTGTCAATTTTAATAAGTACTTTATCTACTTTTATTGTTAAAGAGATTTTATAATTTAATTTGTACTTAATCTTGTTACTTCTTTTCTTCCAGCTCTTTGCCTATTTCTTGTACATCTTTTTAAAAATCATCTTTGATTTTTGTACGCTTGAAGTGCTTATCTAGATTTATATCTGTCTTAGCTGTTAATGTATAGATTTTTAGAAAAATACTATTTAGCTTTACAAGGACTGGATTGCCACTTTATTTTAGTATTAAAAATGTCTTTTATGTCACACGTTTGCTCTTTAAGACTCTTTGTTCCAACAGAGCCTCAGACAGTTCTAGAACTGTCTGGATCATGCGCACTATCAAAAGACCGTTCCATCACGCTTCTCAGACAGTTCTGGAACTTTTAGTCCCGTGTTCCTACAAAAAGTGGAACTGTCTTGAGATAGTTCTAGAACCGTGAAAACAGTTCTCGTATTATAGCAGGAACTCAACGAGGACTACTAATGCTAATAGACGGAGGGTGTAGGTTACACTACTGTTCAACAGTTTAACTATAACCTTATTTGTTTTCGTTTCGTTCTTGATATCTATTTTCTGGCGTGTTTTGTTCTCTCTCCATTGTTTATACTACTTTCTTCTTCATTACGTATTATTTTTTATCATGATAGTATATTGGAATAATAAAATTTCCTCATGATAATTAAAATTCCTCATAGCGACTTTGAGTCTTATTAGAATCACCTTATCCGATGATGATGAATAGGACATGTATTTCGTATAATTATGTACAGACAGAAAAATTGTTCTTATAATTTTCTTTTTTGTAGCTTTGAACCCTTTATTTGTAAATATTTCTTAATGTGTGGTTGACCTTTTTTATATTAGGGTTTATTTTTTGAATAAGCTAAAATAAAATTCAAATTTTATCTTCTGAATCGCTATATTTCTCCCTCACGTTTGGTTTGGGCGTCTTAAGGCTCGTGACAATCCTGTATTTTTTTTTTTTATTAACAAATTTTTTATTGGCATAAGTAACAAAAAATTATTTATGTTTACCAGAGCCATAATGTTATTTTGTGCCTTTTTTAATTATGATATTTTGTAAAGGATTGGAGCTTTTTAATTAAATTTGTGGAAGGGTGAATCCTGTATTTTAGTTACATGCTTCAATAAAACTTTTTTTATAAATTGAATAATTTTTTGTAACATTAACAGTAAATTTTTTTAAAAATCTTATATTTGCTTAAATTGAGAGACACTTCCAAAAAGTTTTCGCATGTATGATGTATCTATTTATATTTTAAAATAAAATTTAGTAATTTATAAAAATATTAAGTGTACGGTTTAAAAAAAAAAAAAAAAATACTTATTTTAATAATTAATCTCTCCTACTGGCAGCTGGAGAGAGACTTGGAAGTCTCTACCAAGCAATCAATAGCATGTATTTAATAATAATTATGTATCTATATTTTTTTTTTTTTAATATAATTTTACAGTTAATGTTCTTCTCAGTTAATGTTCTTCTTCTCTTGGTTGTTACTTTTTTGGCCAAACTTGGCTTAGCCTCCTGCTGTATCAGTTCCTCAAGTGAAAGCAATTCTCCACCCAACAACATTTTGTCAATTTAATAAGTACTTTATCTACTTTTATTGTTAAAGAGATTTTATAATTTAATTTGTACTTAATCTTGTTACTTCTTTTCTTCCAGCTCTTTGCCTATTTCTTGTACTTCTTTTTAAAAATCATCTTTGATTTTTGTATGCTTGAAGCGCTTATCTAGATTTATATCGGTCTTAGCTGTTAATGTATAGATTTTTAGAAAAATACTATTTAGCTTTGCAAGGACTGGATTGCCACTTTATTTTAGTATTAAAAATGTCTTTTATGTCACACGTTTGCTCTTTAAGACCTAAAAAAAAAAATGCTGTACATTTAGTTACATAATCCCTTTCACTTTTGGGCTCCAGCCCAAATATTACATTTTTTTTTATTTTGTTATGTATAACATTCTTTCCTTGTGCAATATTAGAGTTATAGTTAATATGCATGTCGTTTTTGGTAAAATTTAATGGACAGTTAGGTATTGCACAATATCTATTTTAATTTATGTTCTTACAATAATATTCACTTGAATCTACTTTGGCCCTCACCGGAAATGTTAATAAAATATATTATTTTTTAATCTAATTGTTTTATTGGTTACATTTTACAGATTTAATGAGACTGTCATTGGCAAAGAATGGGAGAATGCTGTTAATCCTGATGGAGCAATTATTGACTTTAAAATGGTGGAGGATAAACTTGATGAAGAAAAAGTGCAAGAAGAAATTATTCAACCAGAAGTTGAAATTGAGGAAGGTATGTAAAATTATGAAATTGAAGTAATCTATTTTAAGAATAATTGTAGTATCAATTAATTCTTATTTTATTTTACTTGAAGTGTAATTTATTAATGGTTTATAAAATTTCAAGAGTAATAATGATAAGCTTTTTGACTGTTTTAAACACTTTAATTTCATCAGTGATACTTGATCAAATATGGTTAGCTATATTATCACCATTATGAATAATTATCATAGGAAAAAGTTCCAACCATGGGATAGACCAGTTTAAGGTGGCTTAGGGTTTGAAAGAAAGAAATATGGTGTTTTAATTATCTGATAATAGGGAGTGTTCACTCATTATGGAATCCAGTCTTAAGGTATGACCTAAGTGCATGCTGATCTGATTCTATCAGAGTGTTCACGGTGTAAACAGGCAACTGTTTGTGTATTTAGCTTTCTGTTTTTCTGTGGCAATTAACTTACACTCATATTCTTCTAAAAACAAATTTTATGTTTACAAAAAATTACACCTATTTATGTGTCTCCACCCAGCCACCAGCTGTTTTCCTCAAGCTTAATCAACATGTAACTGCTTTCAAAATCAACTCTGAATCAGAATCAGTGTGCACTCTGGCCATATTCAAATGATTTCTTCAGAAATTAACTTACCAAATCACTAATTAAAGACCCAGACCCCATAAAATTTAACTGAATGTACTCAAACATTCAACTGCATCTACAATTATTTCTTCTCTTTTAGCATTCATTTTAATCATATTTGTATTAACATTTATTTTATGCACTATATTTTTTATTTTCAAAAATATTTTTTCTCCCTTCTTAGATGTCTCCAAAACAATATTATCAGCTAATTTTAAAATATTTATTTTCTCTCTCACTACTCTCTTCCGAGTTCAATTGTTTGCACACATTATTATAATATGTGTATATCTTTACAGGTACTATTGGCTGGATTCAGACAAAATCAGGTAAAAACTTGGGTAACGTGATGGTTACAAGGAAAGGAAAGGGTAAAGTTGGCAGTGTTACCAGGCTAGAGTGTATTATCTGTAAGAAAGTCTTCACTCATAAAGGCCATCTCCTAAGGCATCTTCTGAAGGACCATTGTGGCGAATCAGACATCACCATTGATGATATTATTTGTCCTACTTTCAATATTACCACAACGGTATTTAAAAAATTTATTATTCAGGGTTTAAATATTTTAGTATGTCTTACATCTCTTTGTAAGTCCATATTTCTAACTTAGCACTTATCCGATTTAGATTTTGAGATGGCTGTAAAAAATGGTAGGCACTCTTCTTTTATAACCAGAGGAATTCACTTTCACTTTGAAAAACTTAAAAATATAAACTTTTGAAAAACAAAACAAAAAAAAACAAAAAAACATTGCTAGTGAAATGCATTTAGAATAGTGTAACTATTACTTTAACAAATCATTCTTTGAACCTCCTTTGTTTTGTAATATATGTTTGTCCAACCAAAACATCTGCTTCTTTCATTTGTTTAAAAATAATTTTGGTGTAAAATGCTCTTTTAATTCTGATTTTTGATACTTGTTTTACAACCGTTATTTTAAGGGGGTATCCTAATCACAATTATAATAAAAAATTAATTTGATGCTGATTAATAGATTCATCACAATATTTATGGGCCAAATTTTTTTGTGGTAGTGTGAAAAGTTAAGAGTCCAAGACAATTTTTTTCCAACTTCAGTGGCCTCCATTATAGAGTTCTTTCTGGCATTCTTGTCTAAGCCTCTACAATAAACTGGGTTTAATTTTCAGGCAAGGTGTATTCCTCACCTTAAATAATTTGTCAATCAGGATTTTAAAAGGAAAGTAAAATAAACATAAATTGCACTAACCAACTCTTAAAAACCAAAATATTTACAATAATTGTACTGTGTTTATAAGTTTAAAAATGATTATTCTTTTAGGAATTGAATTACATATTACTATTCTAAAGCTGGGTACAATAAAATCTTGCATTGTGCGGGCTGTGTGTGTTGAATATGGTGAGTGTGAGTGGCAGTGTAGACACTCTGCCACAAAATTTATTGATTGTGGTAATTTTTTGTCATAAATATTTTTGCCACACAGTAAATTCAACGCACATTTTTTTAAGGTTAGGATTTTCATTTTTTAAATGTGATTATATATTATGTGACGGAATATTTTTCAGGAGCAGGAGATGAATATTTTAAGCTCAGAAATGAGTGAGATTGGGTCTATCAATAGGACTAAAAAACAATATGTTTGTTTACTTTGTCAGAAGAGTTACCCAAGTAGGTGCCGCCTTATTTATCATGAGGAAAAGGAGCACACTCATCACATTTACGCTTGTAATAATTGCGACAAACATTTCAAACATCGTCTGGTAATCTTATTTTTTTTTTTTTTTTTTACCTAAACTTGTTTATTTACATAAGACTACTTTAACACATTTATTAGTATACACAGAACCTTATTTATATCTTCCTTTAGTAAGTGTGGTCCATCTACTAAGATTTACTCTTTCCATGTGAGTTTTATTTATGTTGTTTTCTCCATAAGTACCCTAGTATTTACTTCATTTTCACTTCATTTTGCTACAAATTCCTGATATTGAAGTTATTGGACTGTATCTTTCACTGTTGACTTCATAGGTTCTTCTTTTTTATGCTAAATTACTGGACACACTTTGGTTGTCTGTATTTTGACCTATACTTTGTGAGACTGAAGCTTCTTGTTTCAATAATTATTAGAGCTCTAATTTATTGTTACAAAACAATTTTGTTTGTTAAGTTTTACTAAAAATTTTATTTTAGATTAAATCTGTTT
The DNA here is from genome assembly GCA_951217055.1 of Gerris lacustris. NCBI lineage: Eukaryota > Metazoa > Arthropoda > Insecta > Hemiptera > Gerridae > Gerris > Gerris lacustris. The sequence continues at coordinate 49,484,353 of OX578278.1, forward strand.
CTATACTATTACAATGTCTTACTTTTTTATGGTCATCTATATTAAATGGTATCAAGTTTGAATGTAATTTTTTGAGGTGTTATGGAGTAAAAAAATAGTACGGTAATTAAAAGCTGATGTTACATATGAACAAATATTCAGCAAAAGTATGTTTAAACATTTGTGCAGAGCTTTGCTATGCATAAGTTATTGTAGTATACATTTTTTCATATTATTCCTTATACAGCCTCATTATTACTATTATTATTATTGTTTATTTATTTATTTATTTATTTTTATTTTTTTCAGATTCTATTACGTCATCAAAAGTCACATGCTGAATTGAGGCCATTTGCTTGTGATGTTTGCTCATTGACTTTTAAATACTCATCCAATCTATTCCATCATAAGATGTCTCATACTAACAGAGGAAGATTTATTTGTTCATTCTGTGCTGCTACATTTACCTCAAAACGCTCTCTTGAATTCCACATCCGAGTCCATCTTGGCTACAAACCTCATCAATGTCACATCTGCCATAAGGAGTAGGTTTATAAGTTATAAAATAAGTCTCTAATTTGAATATATCAATGTGCATAAGAAATATTAGACTTTTTTTTAGCAGCTAATGATATATATAGCCATCTATAAATAAAGGTTGTGGGCACGGGTTCGATCCCACACTTTAGCTCACTATTGATCACACCATATCTGCTTCAATGGTGTGTAAAGTGGCTGAACACCAAATGAGGTTAGAGAACAGGGCCCAGATAAGTGGCCTAATTCCTTGGTTGAAGCAAGTGGTTTGTCTTTCCTGTTCTATTATTAGGGACTTCATGATAGCTAAACATCTTGTTATACTAAGAAATCGCTGTGCGACACACCATATGACAATTACCAGAATACACAGAATGTACAATAAAGAATGTAAGTGCTGAAATTTGCAGTTAGTTTAAGGGATTCTTTCCCATTTTATTTTGATTGAACTAAGGAGTAGGCAAAGAACATTACTACGGGCCCAACAATCGCCTTAATTGTGACCTACCCTCCTATTTCATCGAAATCAGACAAGTCGATTTAAAGATATATTGCTTTGCAATTATGTTGAACATAGGCATACATAAGACCAAAAATGTTCCCTGATGTCTGTAAAAGATTTCTGACTAGGATTTTTTTTTAATTCGAGGACAAAAAATATGTTCTTAAAAATGATCACAATGCTTCTGTTGCCTTCGGTAAACTCAGAAGCAATTTAATTAATTTGACTAATGTGCCATGGCGTTTTTTACATTTAACTTAAAACTTTATTTTTTAAAATACCAGCTTATAGCCTTATCAATTTGTTCTATCTTTGTACTCTTATGTACTTTTCTCTATTTTTTTTTTTTTTTTATGTGAATTTAATTTCAGCTTCAGTCAGAAGAACAACTTGTTGGAGCATTTAAGAGTTCACTCAGGAGAAAAGCCATACAAATGTGTGAGCTGTAACAGAGATTTCAAGACTTCTTCTCAAATTCGTACTCACATGCTAACTCACAGTGAGATCAAACCACATACATGTGAAATTTGTAACAAGAGCTTCAGGCATAAGGTAATTTAAGGACAGCATTGAAAGTGTCTATTTATGCCTTAGCATTTTTCCCTACTGTATATTTAAATCCAATAATTATAAGGATTTGTAAGCCTTTTTTTCAAATTATTTGTTCAATGTAGTTTTTTGCTTGTTTTGTAGAAACCTTTTCAACTATTATTTTGTAAAACAAATGAGCTTTCATTATTTATTTTTTCAGGATTCTTGGTGTGCTCATATTAGGCGGCATACTGGTGAAAAGCCATACAGCTGTACACATTGTGGCAAGAGTTTCTTGGAGGGGACTGGTGTTCGGAAACATGAGCGAATGCACACCGGCGAAAAACGATTTTCTTGCAAACACTGTGATAAACCTTTTGCTGACTGCTCTAATCTGAATAAGCACCGGAAGAAAGTGCATGGAGAGGGAACAGAAAATAATCTTGCCAGGGTCATATACCTTAATCTTGATTTACCTGATCAGGTACTTTACATTAGTTATTTTTATCATAATTATTTTAGTAACTTTGATCAGTGTTTGATTATTTTTTCTTGCAGTGTTCATTATCATTGTTAATTAAAATCTAAATTTATATGAGGGTTTCATTTATAGAAAGAGTGTTGTGGAGCCTCAAGCAATCATTTTCTGATGGAGAAGCACTTAAGTTAGTTAGGAATCTACTAAATTTCTTCTCTGCAGTTATTGATTATCTCTGTTTTCATCTATAATTTCTTAAATTAATGCTGCTACCATAATTTTATCAATAAAAGCTAAAGGGATATCGACTGTGAATAAAATAGAATTTGAGGATAGCGAGAATCAGTTAACATTTTTAGATTTGTCAATGTTTCAGAAATATATTTTTTTCTTAGGTATAATAAGAGATTGCTCTATTATATAAGAAAGAAATATCCTTTTCGAAACACCAGATGGTTTTGAAACAGAGTAGTGGGATATGTACTTGACACTTCAATGAGTAAAGTATCAATACTTGTGAGGTATCAATAGAACCCTAACTACACCCTAATTGAATAAAATAATTTATACTTGTTTATCTTGTATTTATAGGAACTCAATCACCTAGATCTTGCCAATATTACAGATGAAAACAATACAAATAGTATTTCGACCCTGAATTTAACCTTGGAAGATTGTGAAACCGAAATGCAAGTTTCAGAGAATGGACTTCAATCGAAATCAATACCAATCATGTTTAAAACTCTGGAGCATCATCAGGCAATGAAAAGCAAGGATCTGAACATGACTTTAACTGATATACAGAATCAGTTTGAAGCTACAAATCATCTATCCGTACCAATAGTTCACTTAAGCAGTACCGTTGGGAACAAAGTGGAAGATAATCAGCTTCCAATATTCAGCACAGGTGAGATTGTGCATCATTTATTTTAATAGTTCCTGTACATAATAAGTATTTTGAACTAAAATTTTGTTTACCTGTTTAAGTGTCTATAAATTATAAATGACCCAATATAATTATTTAAAATAGAAATTCTTCAAGGCTCTTTTTTAAAGTGACTGACTTATTAAGTAATTAACACATCTTACTTCCAGCTTTATTAAATTAGTGTTCAGTGAATCTGTAAAGGCTTTTAAAGTAGAATAATGATTTCCTTACCTGGTGAACAAGACAAAAAGTAAAATCTTGCTATTAAGAAGTATAAAAAGAGATTGAATTACCTTATTTAAAAAAATAAATAAATTTGTTAAATCCTAAAATTTGGCTTTAAATTCCTCTTTGGATTTGAGAAATACCATGCAAATTATTCCTTATGTCAAATTTAACAAATTTTATAATTATTTGAATTTTTAAAAATGATTTCTGTACTGCTATGTTTTTCGTAAAAAGTTTTTTTTTACAATTTTTTTTTTTAATATTACACTATACTTATTATTATTATTTTTTTAAAAACTATTCCTATATGACATCTGTATGAACTTACTCAGTCAGTTATGTATCATAATGTATTTAGATCTTATGATGATCTACAAATTTAATAAATTTAAAAAAATATTAGCAAACTTAATTGCCTTGCATATTTTACAGATATAGCATGTGCCTTTAATATATTTATTTTGGCCCACTACACAAAAATGTTCCCCTGCCCTCAATCACATTATGCATGAGCTTAAATAATGAATCAGATTTGTTAAAGGAAATTACACACATTGTATTTCTTTAAATTACTTTGAGAATCATATTTCATAAAAATATCTTTTTTTTCAGGGAGTATGCCTTTGGTTCTAAAAAGCCTGGAGGAGAGCAGCTGTCGTGGAAAGGACATGCCTCTAGTGTTAGACAGTGTTACTTCTCAGGGTACAGTAGAAGAATCTCTTGGCCTTGCAATGTCAGCTAACCAGAATACATTGCAAGTGTCTCATAATGTAAACAGAGACTCTCTCAGCCTAGCAATATCTACTACTCAGTCGCAAATCCAGGTAAATCAATATTTAATCCAGTAAATCAATTCAGGTAAATTAATTGATATCTAATAAAATGAAGCATGCTTTTAGTAGCCCTAGTCCTAACAGCTGATTCCTCTGCTATTGTAAATGCCATTCGCTAATTATTAGTTGCAAATAGATTTGAAATAGTTTCAACTTATATTTTCTTTTTAAAAAAAGGACTATAAAAATTACTTTTATTACTTAATTTGCTTCATAGATATTTTAAATTAAAACTTGTGCGAAAAAATAAGAAAGAAAACAACTGTTTTAAAGGAGTAAATTATTTTATTAGGTTTATTGATTACCAAAATTTTGTGTATTCTAATTTAAATTATTTTTATGTAATGGTTTCTGTAGGATGTTTTTGTAGGGATTTCCATCTTAGTACCCTCAATAGAGTTATTATTAATTCGTTTTGTTACGAGTAAATACGATATTGTAGCTGATATTATATGCTGACATCTTTAAATATTTTTCTGTCTTTATCATTTTTTTTTTTTTTTTTTTCTAGTTTTCTAGTTTGCTGTTAGTTATTTTTGTTATATTTTAACAGGAGCTGAAGGAGTTGAGTGGTCTTGTTGAATCTTCAAGAAAGATAGTTACAGATGGTCAAGGAGTCCCACTTAAAATTACTATGTCTGATGGAACTCAACTTCAGGTAAATATTTAAATATATGCACTTATTTTTCCCCTCCCTTTTCATGTTAAATCCTTTCTTTCAAGTTTTATCATTTAAAGTGCACTATTGTGGATTATGAAGAATAAATAATTTGTCTACTCTTAAGCTCTATTGTATTTATCTTTAATTTTGTGTTAATTGGACGAATTTTATCATGTAATTACAACCCAATATACTGACTGACCTTGATTTACGAATTTAGATCTTTCCTTCAACTTATTTGTAAGTCAGATTCACCCTATCTCTTATCAAAAAATAAATAAATCAATAATAGTTAGTCTAGAGTTTCCTAGAAAAGAAATAAAACATCATTGAATGATAACAGGCCAAGCTTTCTTCTTCATTAAAAAATAAAAATTGTTCTTGAGAATTATTAAAAGAAATGTAGCATTAAATTTGATTTGAGTTAATTGTACTACTTTCTCTTCACTAAGTGATTTTGATAAGATAATTATTTTAACTATGGCCAAAGGTGTTTAATAAAGATTCTTTCTGCTGTGAGTACTGCTTGAATAATAATACTATAACTTTTTCTTTTAAAGGTTACTACTCCTGACGGAGAAACACTAGAAGCTTTGACAAGTGACGGTGTGCCCATTCCGGTGAGGCTCTCTGCACCTGAGTATGACATGGCTCAGAGTCTTCCTAATATAGATGCTCTGGTAATTTTCTTCTCTTTTTTATATAATTATTGTAAGGGAATTTACATTTGTGAGAAAACTCTTTTGTTAAAACTGATATACTATAGTAAGTTATATAGTAAGATACTGCATAAAATCATACAGTATAAAATATACATTTATGACCCTTCTTAACTTTATGAAAGCAATCCAGATCTAGCAAACATATAACCCAAGCTACTTCAATTATTATTTATTTAATTTGTTTTAGAATTTACTACTAACTCTAAATATATTTTTTCTAGACAATGGAAGGAGCTCTAGGAGATTTGACTCAGCTTGGCCAAGACTATGAAATTCAATTTGTTGAAGGCCACGGTATTAAATTGCTTCCTACCACCTCTGACCAGGGAATCAAATTGCTTCCCTCAACACCGGTTGATCAGAGTATTAAACTGCTTACATCTGCTGCCGAGGCTCACGGCATCGATCTTTTAGCTTCAACCCATCAACAACTCCCAACTGAAAGTGATGATGGATTGAAACTAATATCAGCTACAGATAAACTCTCAAACTCAACTTCAGGAATTGACTTGTTGTCTTCTGCCAATGGTGCTACGAGTATCAAACTACTTACTTCATCTGACACCGGCAGTATTAAATTGCTCACTTCATCTGGTTCTGGACCTTCATCTCTGTCCCCTCCTTCTAGTCCACCCGAACTTAAATGGACTCTTCACCAATGACTGACTTTATTGTAATTAGGTTTATTTTAGGAAATATCATGCTTCTCTTTACTTCTCAGTATTATTAATAAGCTTTTTAAAATTTTATTAAGAGTTAGAAAATCAATATTATTAGTTTGGTATATCTTCTTAGTAAACTTAATTTTCCTTCACCATAAACAAAATTTGGGTCATTATTTCTTTTATCTTGATTTTCCTAGAAGATTTCTTTTTAGTATTTTGCTTATATATTAAGAAAAAACCTGGTATTGAATGGGAATATCAAGTTATTCCTTTGCATACTTATAAATTTGTCTTTTTGTTAAAATAGATTACCAAAACTTTTATCTATTTTAAAAATAACAATAAGCTTAAGCTTAGTAAAACATGATTTTAAAAATGTTAGTTTAGCAAATTACCTACATTACCCAGTGTTAATTGAAGAATAAAAGTCATATTTCCTCTTTTACAAACATTTCCAAGAGCATCACAGACAAACTAATGGGTTTACTAAAAGAATCACTTTTTTGCTCAAGACTTTCATTGCTTTTTTTAAAAAAAATATTCATAAATTCTCACTCACAAAATTTCATTTTTTCCTTTTTTAAATACTATGTTACTTGTCTATTGTCAACATCCTAGTCTCCTAATAAAAAATATTATTATTAAATTTATAGGTTCAAGCATAATTAACTTGTCATCCAAAAATGTCAATAATTTAAGATGCATTTATTCATGTGAAAAATAATGCTATTCAACTATCATGCTTATTGATAAAAAATAAATATTTACCTACTCAAGTTATAATCACTAACTCACAGTTACAACAGAAATAGTGCATTTTTTTTTATCTCGTAGAAGCAATATTGCCATTTACATATATATGTATATTACATACATATTATAGCTTTTTTGGATTCTATACTAATACTTGTATAGAATATAACACATGAATTTCTTGTTCAGTTCTAGAAAATTTTCAACAATTATCAAATCAAACCAAGTTAAAGTAACAACACAACATTTTTTAATCTTACCATTTCTATTTATGTGAAAGGTAAATTCACATAAATTAGGTGAAAGGGTGGTTAGGAGGCGGTCAGAATTGTGGTCTGTAAAGAACTTCAACTACTCAAAAAAAAAAAATTAAAAAAAAAAAAAAATGGTACGATAAACTCAAACAAAACTTTCTCATATGCACAATAAGACTGAATTTAAATTCAATAATAACTAATTTAATCAATTTTATTTTAAACACTTATTCTTTAGGTCTTAGGTGATCGTTTATTCTTCATTTTTGATTTTCAGCAAAATCATATTATTTTTTATCAATTTTGTTTCCTTGAAAGACTACTTATATGGTTAAATTTGTATTAAAATAATCTAAATTCTAGATTTTTCATTTAAAAAATCTAGAATTTAGACCATTTAAATATGAATCTAACCATATAAATAATATGATTTTGCTGAAAATCATATTATTTTTTATCAATTTTGTTTCCTTGAAAAACTACTTATATGGTTAGATTCATATTTAAATGGCTAAATTCTAGATTTTTTAAATAAAATTGACCCTGCAGCTTAGGCTCTACGTGTTTGCACAGACTACTACTACACATAGAAATTTTTTAAAAACAACTTTTTGGGGACCTTGACAAATCTTTCAAAATCTTTGTGCCATCACAATAGTTTTTTTATATATTTACACTATAAGATAAAAAATACAACTGTGATGTGGAGGAGTTTTTAAGGGTATGGATATAGTCTGTTTCTTAAAGTAGGGTGACCATATGTCCTGTTTTGACTGGGAATGCCCCGTTATTTTGAGCTTCGGTTTCCAAAAATGTTGTGTATATATATATATATTATATATATATATATATATATATATATATATATATATATATATATATATATATATATATATGTGTGTGTGTGTGTATAATATATAGTTGTTGCATAAGCCCTACGCAGGCTGTTGAGCCACTGATTATTATTACTACTCGTATTATAATTATTATTTTATCATGTATTGTTATATTTATTTATTTTTTAACTTTAAGGTATGTAAATATATTTATTGCTCTCTAAGATGTATCCTATTATTTTATGGCTAATGATACCCCTAATATGAAATTCCAAATATTTGCTTATATATTATCTTTAATCTGGGTATTATGTCAACTGGAAAATTTATAAATTTAAAAGTGTGTAAAATACATTTAACAAAATGAAATTAAGTGTAGATGAACTGGGTCAAGTATGATAATATTCATCATACTTCTCTTCTGTATTTATTATACTTTATTGATCATGCTCAGAAGCCCGTAGGCTGATATATTATCAACCTCTCAAGTTCGAATTTTATTTTCAGCTAAACCCAGGAATATTGACAAATTTGATGGTACAAAAAAAGTAATTTTTAATACACATAGACATATGTGCAGAACTACATTACCAATATGAAATAATTATTTATAAAGTGGAGTCACACTTTGATGTCAAATCTATTTTAGTTCTTGATTAGATAAGACCAAATATAACAGGTTTATATTTTTTATTAATTTATTATTATTATTTATTTTTTTTTTTTCAAAAAACGGGTCCCATGATTTTAATTAAAATTATTCTTGCCAATAAAATCAAAAATTTTATTATAAATCCTTTATATTTACGCATTTTGGTTGTGTTAGTTATCAGGAAGTTAATTTGTTAATAATAAGTTTATTAATTTTTAAAACTATTTAATTAATAGGATGTTATTTAATGACATTAAGGACGGGGATTATTATTTTTTAAATTTAATAATTAATATTAATTGTAACTAATTAATTACTTAGTTTGAAATAATGTTTTTGTATTAGTACAGAGTCTATGTGCCAATTTTTTGCTCGATTGGATGAGTGGAAGAGGGAAAATTAGCCCTCAAAAAACAACTGTTGACAACAGACGACAGGCTCAAAAAAAGTGTAGTTAATTATGAAGGATTTAAAAAAGCTCTTTCTCCTATACATAGTGATTTGATAATTTAAATTTCAAAACATCTTATTCAATTAATTTATTTGTAACATTTTCTTATAATGTTGTATAAAAATAATGTGACCCCACTGGGAACTGAAAGATGTTAGTTTACATGGACCTGTTCTGCTTTCCAGCGAAAATAGAATATAATCTATACATATAAAATTAAAGTTTTGTCTGTAAATTGGTCAGAATTGAAATTTTTTTGGATACTTTTTCATTTTATACATTCTGAAAACCGAATCCGGCCTTAACTTTTTTCATGTATGTGTGGATGTGTGTATGTCTGTCGTCCCAGTCAAACTTTATAAGCGCAAAACTGGCTAAGCGATATCGATTAATTTTTTTTTCAGAGATGAGCGCAAACATGTTGCGCAATTTGTAGGCTTGGTTTTATCGTAAAATATTAAGTAGAACCAAAGTTATTAACAATTTTATAAAATAAAATGTATGAAAAACAAAACAAAAAAATGTTTGACCCACCGTAAACAAACCCCACAGACTCGCTATTCAAAACGTTTGGGTACTTCTAGACCACCTAGAGACTTGTGGTTTTTTGCGTTTGGTCGGAAATTGGCCCAACCCGACTGGAAAAATCCGAAAAGTTAAAAAAATATATTTTTACCCCCCTTAAAAAATTAAAGATGGCGGACGCACTTTAAAGTTTTTTTGGAGGCTTATTGTGGCTGAACGGTAAGTCGTATCGACAAGCTGATTGCACCAGCAGTAACAGATTTTAAAAGATCTACAACTTTGGTCGTATGACTTTTTGTCATAACTCCATCGGTTCTACCTTAAATAAGCTAAAACTGATTTTTTTAAAAATATTTTGACTTTGAGGGCTTATGGCGTCCACAATTGTTAACCGATTTAATTTCTGATAAGGGCGCTTACACCTCACAGTAATGCTCTTTAAATCGAGTAGTCCTGATTTTATTCCTAGAAGGCTTTGGAAACCAAAACTATTTAGGAATTTAATTTAATTGCTAGACTTACATGATTATAGGAAACATAGCCACTAATACCTAGCATGAGCCCGTGCAGAGCGCGGGGCGAAAGCTAGTATATAAATATTTAAGAAAAATAACAGTCGGAGCGATTTTTATGGGTTAATTGGTATTTGAATTCTTAAAATCAAAACCGTCGTGACTGTTAATTTTTTTATTTCACCTCGTGTACCGTAATACCTATTCAATTGGGTGCATGTTAAGAAAAACTTTTGGGGGATCGTGTAAATCCATAAACTGTACAACTTAACTATCATCAATCAAATTTTTGCACCATCACAGTACATAGTGTAAATATAGGCCAAGTATAAACACCACATAAAATCATCTAAATGCTTTTCCAGAAAAAATGAGTTTTTTTCAGAATATCGGCGCATTAAGATACAAAAAGTGGAGGATCACTACAAAAATATAATAAATAAATAACCATTTATTGGAACGTTATACACATAACATTAGTACATTTATTTTTCTTCTTAATTTTTATGTTCCAAATCGGGGAGCTAGCGTAGCCGTGTGAGTTAAACCACGTCTGCTCGGCCATCACTGAATCTCGAGTGGAACGAGACGGGGTTCGATTCCTCGCCGTGACACTCTGATTTATATGGCTCACTATTGATCACATCATACTCGCTTTGGCGGTACTATGTACAGAGGTATGATGTGTGAAGTGGCTGGAACTCTCTACCGCGGGGCGTAAAAAGGGCCTAAGTGATGGCCTAATTGCAAGGTTCGAACAAGTGGTTCGTCCTACCCGTCCTAGTAGAAAGTACTAGACTACTACTACTACTATGTTCCAAATCGGCAACAGCCGTGGTACCCGGTTACGGGTTTGAGGTTTTTTTTTTTTTTGTTTTTGTTTTTGTTTTTAAATATAATTTAACATTTATTTAATAAAATATAACTGTATATATGTTTATATATATATATATCTAAAAAAAAAAGTCTTTTTTTTAGACTACAAAAATATGCCTTATGTAAAATTAATGTTGTGCAGTGGCGCACCCACGGGAAGGCTGCCCCCCCCCCCCCCCCCCCCTTTATTTCAGAGCCCCCAAGGATATATTCAGACTTCAGAAAATACTATTTACTTATAAGAAATGCTCGTGAAGAGAAACGAAAATGGGTTTGTAAATACTTTTTGCTTTTAAAATTAAAAAAAAGTTATGATTTCTCGTCCTGAATTTGGGAAATTTTCAAGCCTGATATCTAACATAAAATAAAAAAATATAAATTCCATAATCTGATATAAAAAAAATTAAATTTTATACTAACAGCGTACTGTTTATTCATTAATTAGATAAAAAAAGGTCTGCTCATTACTTTAAGAAAGTCTTATCTTAAAAATGAACAGTTATAATTAATAATTATGGTCGCAGAATTTAATTTTATAAGTTAGATATATGTTTATAGTATATACATACATAATATTTATGTAAAAGATCTTGATGGTCTAATCTAGAATAAAATAAACAGGTCAAGTGTGTGCTAGTCACCACACAGCGAGGGTCCGTAGGCCACACTATATAGTGTTTAACTGTAAAGCGTATAAACAGTGTTTTTTAAAATGCTAAAAAGCTTACTTTGAACTATTCTAAGGGTCTGATATTCTCAAAACACACTCTGTTAAATTATTTTTTGCCACTGAACCGGACTACAACCAATCAATAATTATCAATAATTATAAAAAAAAAACGTTTTTTGTTAATAAAAAATAAAATAAATATTTTTTTCGAAATTTCCAAAAAGTGGTATCTTTACTTTTGGTCGAAGAAGATTTTTTGCACTTCAAATAAGCGAGATAGAAGGGGGGGACACGTTTCACACCCACTTCCCTACGCTCGCCTTAACAAAGTTATATCCAAAGAATTATATATTTTTGTAATCAGCTCGACGTACCCTTTCATATGATACCCCTTACGGTGTCGAAAAAAAAAAAAAACATTTTAACCCTTAAGTTTTTTTACCCTAATTTTTTTGAAAAATATTTTTTTTTAAGTCGCTATATCTTTAAAATATGTGGGCAGGTACAAGACACATACATGCCAAATTTCAAAGTGATCGGACGAAAGGTGTAGCCGTAAGAGCACGCGAGAGGACGGACGGACAGACACACACAGGAAAATATAAGGGTCCTTGGTTTTGCCTACGGACCCTAAAAATCGGTCCAAGATAACACAGACTAACTTTCTAAAACAATCTCGGTCCCAGATCCTAGAAAACTGAATACTGAATTTTGAATTGAAGTTATCTATACAGACGGATACGCGTGTCGGAGTCGATCCACTAGGTGTGACTGTGAACTCACTTTTAGGAGGGTTCCTACAGAACCTTCCAAGTAAAGTGAGAGTCCCACCCGCCACTACCGGTAACTCCAATCATCCTTTTAACCTATAAACTCATTATTAACTATTCATTTGCTATTAAAATATTAAATATTTATTGCATTAAGCTCGCTTCAATGATAAACCTACGCGATGCTTAGTTAATATATATTTTTTTAAATGTATTCAACAGGTGGTTGTTTACTTTTTGTTTTCGATTTTCAACAAAATCAGATTTATTTTCATCGATACTCGGGTCTTGGGTACTAGATTTTTCCAGGGGAAACGGCTTATGTCGTTAGACTCGTATTTAAATGGACTACATTTTAGAATTTTTTAATCAAAATCCTCGGAACCGTTTTAGAGAAAAAAATGTTTTCAGAGTTTTTCGGGGTAGCGTCCCAAATTGGGACTAAAATTCATTTCTCGATTTCGCCTCGGAGTATGATTTTGGACTAAAATTCATTTCTCGATTTCGCCTCGGGGTTTGACTTTTCTGAACATGTAGGCCAAATTTTGTCAAAATCGGCCCAGTACAAATGACAAACAGACATTTTTTAAAAACCACTTTTTCGGACTTAGAACCTCAAAACGTATTAATCCATCAAAATCGAATTTTTGAGCCATCACAATACTTTCTCTTTATATGAAAAATTAAAAAAAAATCAGGCTTGAAAATGTCCCAAATTGAGGACGAAATATCGCAAAAAAAGTATTTATTAAAACCCCTGACAAATAATAAAGATACTATAAAAAATTGGCTTCTCAGACTAACTTTCTCATATAATTTCGGTCCCAGATCCCAGAAACCAGAAAACAAATCTATTTTTTGGAACGAAGTTCCTTATGGCACGTTCTGGAGCCCGGGAGTGAATCCGAAAAAAACGACCAAAATCACCGTCACGCAAAATCCGTCACGAAATCTACCGATGGCGATAACTTGTGTAAAAGTTGACCGACTTAGTTGAAATTTGGTACACATGTTCATTTTGCCAATGTCAGGGACAAGTTCGTTGGACAACGTTATCCGCCCAAGTGTTCACGCGCAACGCTTGCGTAAACGTAAGATTCGAATTTAAAATTTGGATTTTTTCGACGGGAAAAAATTCTAACTTCATCTATTTAATGAGACAAACAACTTTTTTAAATATTTTTTTTTTTAGTAAAACGAACACCGACACTACTCTGAAGTGATAAAGATCGCTAAATTTATTAAAGCGGACCAAACCGTTTAAAATAAAGAAAACAACGTTTTTACCGATATCTTACGTTCTAACGTATAGATTTAAATGAAACTTTGTATACATCACCTACAGTACAATTGAAACAAGCATGTAACATTTCAACCTGATACAAGCAGAAGTTTTTGTGAGTTAATGATTTATATTTTTTATTTTAATATTTAATTGGAGTAATATGCCGACGGGGCCTGGGAGGACAGTTCTTTTTCGTTCTACAACCATCTGCTTTAACTATAAATTTATCATTACCTTTTTTCTCAATATACAATACATTATTTATTGAAAGACGCTCGCTTCAAAGATAACAAAAAGATTATCATTTAATTTTGCCTTAACTCCGTTAGTACAAATAGTTAGTTACTTTTCATTTTGTCTCTTTTCTAACTCCACCATGTATACGTAGTTATTACAGCGATTTTATAATTTATATTTAATGAAAAGCTTAAGGAACTTTTTTCCTACCGGGTGTCCCACGACACCATACGTATTTTTTATTTTATCTACACTCTATTCTATACAGACGGATACGCGTGTCGATCTGGTATAGCTGTGACTGTGGACCCACCTTCAGATTTATTTTCATCAATATCTCGGAAAGTAGATTTACCCGGGAAAATAGCTTATATTTTTAGATACGAATCTAACAATATTGTATTGTTAGATTCGTATTTAAATGGACTACATTTTAGAATTTTTTAATCAAAATATTCGGAACCGTTTTCGAGAAATAATTGTTTTTTAAAAGTTTTTTCAAAGTTTTGGGAAATTTAGGGTTAAAATTAATTTCTCGATTTCGCCTTGAGGTATAATTTTTCTGAACTTGTATGCCAAATTTCGTCAAAATCGGCCCAGTAGTTTAGGCTCCACGAGTCTCCACAAACGACCGACGACAGACAGACAAAGTGTTTTTTTTTAAAAAAACACTTTTTGGACTCAGGGGACTTCAAAACGTGTAAATCCATCAAAATCGAATTTTCGCGCCATCACAATACTTTCTCTTTATATGCGAAAGAAAAAGAAAACATTATTGGAAATTAAAGGGAGTAGCAACCAAGTATGATTTACGATTTTTTCAGGAATAAGCAAATATGATTTTATTGTTTTGTTACTGATATCGATATCATAAAATGAATTATGAATTATCCAAGTGATATTTATCAAGTTGTTGGAGCCTAATTGTTGTGTAATGTTTTCATACTTTGAAACTGCGTTTTAATTATTTTTAACGGGCTGTAAAATTGTGTATATAAAAAAATAAAATGAAAATAAAAATACACGGGGGCAAAGTTCTGAAATTGATAGCGATAGCAGTTAATTTTAAGAATACTTTGTTATCAGTTAAAGATAGATTTACAAACGAAATTAATGAATCAGAAATTATATAACCATAATAGTAAACAAGAAATTGTAAATATGATTATTATTTTTTCCTTAAAGAAGAGGAATGTTATCCACGTGGGAGACACGCGCAATCTAATGGTTTATAACACTGATCATGCAGACGAAGTGTGGACAACCTCTTAACTAAATCTCTCCCACTCTTAACTGAATCAATCGACCAATATGATTTGTTCTTTTTTTTAGTAAGCACCCCCTCTCTTAAAATGTCTGAATGCGAAACGCAAATTCAAAACAAAATATAACAGCTAGACAATCTTAAGTGTTCATCAGACCCTGTCTGGAAATTGAAACTGTATCGTCTTCATTCCCAACAACAACAACAACAACAACAACAAAATTCCTGATAAAATTACTTAAATACATACTAACTAAAAAACGAAATCCAAATAAATTATTTTATTTTTATAATTTAGAATAATATTTAATATTATTTAGAATTTGATTTAAAACTTACATTAATAGAAGTATTATAGAATACTAAGTTATTAGATTAATATTATTAATAATATAAATATTTACGATTTAGTAAGAAGCAAAAGCTAAACATTTGATAGATAAAGTTTAGTTTATAATTTTACGAGTCATTTTCTTCACTTCTAATTGACAAATCAGAATGGAGGGATTCGCATCATCAGAGGTGGGCTTCCAGAGATTCTGGTCTAGAAGAATTGTAGGGCAATACAATGAAGATGATGTTACCGCTGATGTACTTCTTGAAAATCAACTACTTTTCCCGCCAGCCCAAGTTCAGGTAAATTATTTAAATTAGTTATTGGTTTTTTATGCAGATTTTCGGTTCATTGGTTTGGTTGAAAGGACGGACCTAGTTATCATGAATAATTTTTCCTCATTCTTGGCCTACTTGTAAGGATATAGAATAATGATAATATAACTAAATTCTTAGATTTTAGCAAATTTAGTTTTAAAAGATTTTTAAAACGCGCGGGAATGATATGAAAAAATTATATATCCATTAAGGCTGCCATAGACATTCCGATAAATAGTTGCGGAAAAACGGATCCGATAAAAATGTCCGAATTGTCGCAACTTATATGGTGACAGGTTGTCTATTTAAAAAAAAAAAAAAAAAAAAAAAAAATAGTCTGATTAAATTTGAAAAGTCGATAGATTTATCGAATCTCCATTTTTTTGGAAAGTTGTGCGGCCTTTACTCAAACCTGTAGATTTAAAACTGTGAAACATTAAAATAATTAAATATAAGAATATATAATTATAAATATTTTTCTATTAAAATATTACATTATATGTGTGTGTGTTCTTTTGAATGATTTTTTTTTAAATAATGAATTTGTTTCATTAAAATACCAATTTCGTTAAAAAATGTTAATTTAGATCTTGAAACAATCATTAGCTAAAATTTACGCCCAACATAGAAATCTATTATACTCTTCGCCTTCAAGGTACAATATAGTATATTTACTTGCAGTGAAGAATCCAAAATCTAAATGTATCCTTGGAGTGAAATTATTTTTAAATAATTAGTGTGGTACATAGCTGCCTCTTGAAACGGATTTCTGCCTTAGATTTTTTTAAATCGGAGAAATAAAAAATGTTCGTTCTTCAGAACGATCACAAAGCTTCTTTTACTTACGGTAAGCTCGGAAGCAAAATAAAATACATTTATAAATACTAAAATAGATAATCGGTATAATCAAAAAACACGTATAATTGTTTTAGCATAATTTATATCGTAAAATAAAATGAAGTAATACAATTAATTAATTTAGAATATGAACATCTTCGCAAATATTTGATAATAAAATAATATAATATAATAGATTATATTATTATAATTGACGTAAAAAGAAAACGTGTACATGCAAAACTAAAAGTAAAATCAGAAAATACAAAATAATCAGCATAATAAAGTTAAAAATTAAGAATTATAACTAAAGTGAGGAAATGTGCAAAAACAGGTCTAATTTTATTCAAAATTGAATTCTTTCTTTCTGAATGAATAACAGCAATAGGTATTTAGATAAAACATAGATAAATATACATAGTAAAATAGGATAGGTATAAACAATATTTTAAATGGTCAATGACCTGGGCCAAATTTGTGCCCACTTTTTCGGTGTTCGTGATGATGGATATGATGGATAAGAAAAGAGTGGCAAAGCAAAGCACTTCATCGGATAGTCATTTCTTGTTTTATTTGGGCAATAATTATTTCTCCTCAATAAACGTTCCTATTAGTTTGTTGAGGTGTGGGTCGGTAAGGGTAACAAAGAAATGTTTAAACGATATTCATCTAAAACGGCTATATTTCGTTTTGTTCGATTTGTTGACAAAGGTTTTCGAAAAATGTTTTATTGCTCCCCCATGCGCGGTCAAAATGTTTGCGCAAACATGATGTTTGACGTGTATGGCCTAAATTTGCCCTACATCAGGTTTGCGCAATTATGATGTTTGCGCAATTATGATGTTTGCGCAAAATATGAGATAAGGAAAGTGTGGCAAAGCAAAGCACTTGATTGGATAGTCATTTGTTGTTTGATTTGGGCAATAATTATTTCATTTCAATAAACGTTCCTATTAGTTGTTGACAAAGGGTTTTGGAATGTTTTATTGCTCTTTACATCGATATCCTTTTTTCATTCAGAGAAAAAGTAATTAAGAAGCACATAATTCAGTTTAAAAAAATTAAACATGAATAGCAGACGTAGAAATTGAAATGGTCAATGACCTGGATCCAATTTGTGCCCACTTTTTCATGTTCGTGCTGTCCTACCATAGCTTAGCACTCAAAAGCAGAACGCGGAAATATAATTTATTTGATGGATAATATTACAATGAAAATATTTTTTGACAATATTATTTTTTCTGTTTTTTGACAAGAAAATAGATAATTACATTAAATAAATGGGTCATATATTGTCATATGTCAGTAATATGTAAAGAGAATGCTATATAATCTCCACATAACACGTAAGTATAGGTAATATATTTAAGGAAAAAATTAAAATAAATCAATAAACATTTAATAAGAACTATAATATTTGCAGTTCTTATTAAATGCTTTTTTTTATTTTTTTAAATATATATTACCTATAATTATGCCTAGAGAGGTTAAAAAAGAAACACAACATTACAAATACAAAACACAACATGTATATTACCTATACATGTTATGTAGAGATGTTCTGCAAAAAAAGCCTCAGAATGAAAATGTCCTTTTCCAAAGTATTTTTGTGTGCTGAATCCGAATCTGAAGTCAAAATTTCACGTGTACGTACGATTTTCTCGGAAAATGCGCCTAAAGTTCGGAAAAATTGTGTTTTTGGGGGGTTTTCGACCCAATATTTCTCAAAAAAAAATTGTAAAAATAAAATTATAGAGCGTTTTAATATCTTCAAACCACATGAAGAACACGAGTTTAAAGTAAAAAAAGGGGGGTTGATTATAAAAAATTGGGCAAAACCACAACTTTTATTTATTTTTTTCAATCAAATATGATATGCTAAAATACAATACTCCCCCCCCCCCAATGTGTCATGTACCCCCCCTCGGTCACATACATTGTAATTCTCTAGAATAATGTCAGAAAAAGTTACAAAACATTTCTTATATAGCTGAAAAAACAATAGAAATACAAAGAATCAATATGACAAAAAATCGATTTTGTTTTTCAATTTTCTTAAAAAAGTAAGGTCAGCAGATTTGTTTTTACTTTAGATTTGTGTTCTTCGTGGTTTGAAGATATTAAAACGCCCAATAATTTTTTTGGGCAAAAAATTAGGTCGAAAACCCCCCAAAAACACAATTTTTTCCGAGAAAACTGTACTTGTAAGTGAAATTTGACTTCAGATTCGGATTCAGCAACCTCGAAAACATAAAGATCAGACAAAATTTTCTTGGGGCCCGAAAGTTCGTTACATTTTGCAGAACAGTGTTATTCGTCAATATTTTTTAACCAAATTATATATTAAAGATTTGTTATCAAGATGGAAAAAAAACATTTTGACAAAGACAAAATACTAGGGTCCTCATCAATTCACTGTTATTAGAGTAAAGATCAATAATTGACGTAATCCTGTTTGAATTTTTGCTGAACCTGATTGACCTAGTTGATTCTGGACCTTTGAATCAAGATGCGTTTAGTTCAAACCAATTAGTTGATTTATATGATAATCAAAACTATTGACCAGTGAGTAATGACCTTTAATCTCTAACAGATTCTTCACCGAGGTCATCTCTTATATTTAATGAATAAATATTAATGATAGCATCCTATGATATAACAAAATTTGTGACCTATGATAATTTCGACCCTCCCCAAAGTATTATTAACGTCATTATTTTTTTATAATTAATCCTATTTAACTAATTTCCTGAATGTATCATCTTCAAGAGATAAAAATAAAATTAAATGCACATGCTAAATAAAAAGGACAAGTTATTGGCATTAAATTTTTCTAATTTATAAAACGCGACCACTATATGTAAACTAATTACTTTATGTTATCTTAAAAAATAATTATTATTATCTACCGTCTATAAGTCGAGCACGGCCGCACCATCCTTTACTGAAACCGTCTCAGGGCATTTTTAAAAAAAAAAAAAAATGATGCAGTGTCGTATACAACTTTGTATTCTCGTGCTGAAATGTATTATTAAACTACAACATATATCAAATAATAAATTTTAATTTTTCATTTGAATGTCGGAGCATGGGGATATAGCGTTTTGTATGATACTGCATCAAATTTTAACCTCTTAGTGCTGCCTAATTGCAAAGCCAATTTGTTCAAAGAATCATATCACTTTCATAAAAGTAATATGTCTGTGAAGTAAGACTATAAAAACGGGTTTTTGGGTTTTAAAGTTATAAAATCCAGTAACGACCTTGACTCTTAGTTCATCCAGAAAAATAAGTTCCTACGTAGATTTATATGCAAATTATGTCCGTATCGAATGGACAAGATTAATTGTAATTTAATATTTATTGTCATTTGTTTTATGTATATCATTTTGCGGTTATTATAAGAATTCTTATAAACGACTTAGAAAACACTACATCAGTTACTTTAATTTGGACTATTTTATTTTAATCTCCAATATTTATTCTAGGCGAAAAGAAAATACAAAAAAAAAAAAAAAAATAGACCTCTGTCCCCCACACAAATTTTGAAATAAAAAATACACCTCTGAAACTTCATGAGTTGATCCATTTTAGCGAAACCTACAACTTTAACCTACATTACATATACTTTGTAACCTACATTTTGAAAATGCTGAAAATTGGGGCGTTTTTGATGTGGCATGCGTCAAACATGTCAATTTAACGATGTATATGAAATTTACGAGACCCTTTCTTTTTTACTTGAATTACAAGATTTAGCAAGAATTATAAGATTTGTAGAGGAAATATATTGACCTACAAAAATATTGGGGCATTTAGCGTGACCTAAAACCTCAACTTGTCAAATTCATGATGTTATGTAATTTAAAAAATGTTTATTTTAAAATAACAGTTTTTTTTTATTTGATATGAAATATAGATTACAGAAAAACATGTGACCTACAAGGTAAACTGTTCATATTTGATGCTTTGAATTTCGCATTATTCCGATATAGTTTATCGAACTACTAACACGTGCTTCAATTATAAAGTGTTTTTAAAAGGTGTTTTTTTTTTTTTAAAGTGTTTTTAAAAGAAACCCTTATAGTTTCGTTCCTGTGTCTGTCTGTCTGTCACTCGGTACGATTCCAATAACTTTTAAATCAAAAGAGATACAAACATGAAACTTTGCAGTATTAAAGATCGTTTTGACGCGCACACAGGAAAATATAGCGAACTCGAAATTATTAGCTGTTTAAATCCAAAATGGTGGATAATTCATGTCACGCGATTTTTTTTTTTTTTTTTTTTTTTAACTTTGAATAGGGTATCAAATGAAAGGTATTAAAGAATAGATTACAAAAATGTATAACATTTGTGGAAAGGGATCAATTTTTTATGCTATTTTGTCAAAAACAATAAACTTTCGCCCGCTCCCCCCCTAAAACTATATTTCTGCAGTAACTAAAAAAATAAAAGATGCAAAATGTGTGGTCTGCTAGGCTATGGAAAAAATAAGAATAGGAATTTGACCTGATTAACTGGAAATTCAAAATGGCGGATAATTCCTGTGACGGGAAAAACATATTTTTATAACACTTGTGGAAAGTGTTTAATTTCAGGGCAAAAGACCCTTGATTTTTGTAGGCCAATATAATCATAACATTTTACTATTTTTTATCTTGCGCAAATGTGCAAAAATAAGCCGGTTAATTTTTAAATTACATAACATCATGAATTTGACATGTTGAGATTGTAGGTCTCGCTAAAAGCCCCAATATTTTTTTAGGTCAATATATTTCCCGATTTTTGCATTATAAAATCTTTTAGTTCAAGTAAAAAATTTTTTTCATATATATCGTTAAATTGACATGTTTAGCGCACTCCACATCAAAAATGCCCCAATTTTCAGCATTTTAAAAATAGAAAAGTTGTAGGTTACGCCAAAATGTATCCACTCACGAAGTCTTAGAGGAGTATTTTTTATTTCAAAATTTGTGGGGTGACCGAGGACTAAATTTTATTTATAAGGCAAGTCAAAAGATTTAGAAAATAAATAAAATAGTAAATTAATTAAGTCAATTTTTAAATAGCATTTAGTTTTGATAACATTCTGCAATCAGGAGTCAGGATATTATGAATGTAATTGCGGAAAGTGATCATTTCTGCTAAAATGAATTGGGATTTTTAATGCGTGGTGCGTAAGTTATTCGGGTTTCAAAAGTTCTAACATTGGAAAAAAATTTGACATAAAAGGCGAAATTATTAATTTAATAACTCTAGTATGAACGAGAATTATAAAACTGATTCTAATAATGGAATATAAATACCGTATATTGAGGCAGAGATATTTTGTTTAGTTAACAAGTCTGTTTTTCTTTACTTCTGACACATCACAATTAAAGTTTATTGGTTCAATAGTCTGGAGGCCACAGAACAGATATAATTTAGTTTATATTCTAAACAAATGTAGATTGTTGTTATTGAAACAAAGATGCGCATTTATAACTTTAACAGTTTTGTGTACCGAGCAATTTTACTTCGGCATTGAGGTCGACAACAGTATTAGGTCACTACATAAAGGAGGGGTCAGTAACTTCTTCATCAATCATCAATCTATCTATCTGTTCAGAAGCTTTTTACATATCTTACGGTTCTGGGTATTGAACTAGGGCTATTGTTAATCTTTCGAATATACAATCTAGAAAGAGGAAGTTCTCCCTTCTCCCATCGAGACTTATTAATTGTTCTTTCAACCAAAATATTGTAAAGTTAACTTAGAAATGTAAATAGTAAACTTGAATCTGTTAAACCATTCTCATTTCTTTTCTAATACCTACTGATAAAGCTGATCAACAAGTATAAGACTCACGTTGATCTCCGACATGAGGAAAGCTACCCCTTTCACTAATTCATTTATTATTGTAACTATTTCTTTCACATTTCGGTCCCGATGATCACCTTATTATTCAAGGCTTAAAGCTGCTTATAATAAAGCTTTAATTGACTTAGAGAGACAGTTTATGTTATTCCTGTAAGTAATAGTAAAGAATATTGTTTCTAATATTTAAAAATTGAACATGTTGGCAAATTAATAATATCCCACTCCAAACTTAAATATAACTATGTATTCTTAAGTATAGAGACAATATTATAAAAATAAACTGCTATTTTCGTTTAAAAATGGAATGATTTTCTAGACAATCTTTCTATGTTGAATTATTAATATTTCTCTAGTTAGATGACAGATAACAGCATTAAGAAATTTATATATAAAAGTTTAGGTATAAATTAAGGTAGTAAAAAAATAAGTTAATTGATAAATAAATAATAATTGAATAAAGCTATTCCAGCTAGGACTAAATGTTTTAAAATTATAATTGAAAGAAGGTGGCTATCATCTCTAATTACAGATTTGATGTTTACTCAGCTGGTTTCTAAGGCTTCATTATAATCAAAACAACATTGGTCTATTGGTGGTCACAACAATTGAGAAATTGCTAAGGCTTCAAATTGCTTTTTCTTATTTAATAATGATCTCACGTCTTGTAGAAGAAACTTTCTGTTAAAAACATTTAGTGTACAGAATCTAAATGATTAAAATTACCTTTATTAGCCAATTATTATTATAATATATTTATTCTGTTAAATGTACATCTTAGAGAGAACAAACGTAAATAATAATTTTAAAAAATACAAATTTATTATGAAAGAAAACACTTCTGAACAAAATGAAGAATTGGATATACGTATTACAATTACGATGATATTTATTTTTGTATCAATTTTAGTTTGATATGTCATAAGAATGTTTTTATTTACTTGCAGGTTGAGGATGAAGTGAGAAAGAGTCGTTCACCCAGCCCTTGTGTTCCATGCACGCTTCAGGTTTGTACATTTAATTTTATAATGCCAAGATAATGCAAAAGATCAGACATAAAAGAAATGAATCCTTATTATCTTATTTACCTTATCTTATTTATTCATTTTTAGGACGAGTTTTATGATTGTCAAGGTTCGAGCAGCCAAGTTTCTTATGACATTGATGTACCTGGTTCATTCACTAAGTCAAATTATGTTCCTGGTATTGAATTTCTCGATGGTAGGAACCATGGAGACATTCCTTGTATCTACACCGTACCCAAGAGTGATTCTCATGAAATGACTGCAGCAGGTGTCTGTGTCGATCCCAGTATTCTTCCAGGATTTACCTTCAAGATAAGACCACTATCATTCGTATGTAAAAAGATTTATTTTTCAAGATCTTATTTTAAAATAAAGTTTAAACAGTCCCTTTGAGACTATATATATAACCCCACCAATTAGCATGTAATTTTACTTGCATTCTTATATTTATGTTGTATATTAGATGATTTTTCATGGAGAGTGGCCTTTGAAGAGTGACTCTTTTGTTCTTGTTATAATTATTGAAATTTAAAATATTGAACGCATTATTTTTCCAGAAAGGCAAGACTGAATACTTGTTTGGTGGTGAAGGTCGGGAGGTAGAGTCAGTTGGTCGTGGATACTCCAGAAGAATAACCCTAAAGCCTCTAAAAGGACAGGTCAATTCGAATCAGGATTATTTTTGGACTGATTCTAATCCTGAAGGATTTGCCTTCTCTATCCAAGTATTATCGCCTCAAGAGAAATTCACTCTCTTTGATGCTGACCATCAACCAGTTGGACACATCGAAATCACTCGCATTCAGGTAAACACAGCCGAACTCCTCAAAGCTTCTGCAGTCATGTAATTACTATAATTACTAAGTGGATACATATTATTTTGGAAAGTCCTGCTGCACTTGCACTTTAATTATTATTTCTAAAAACATTTCTTATAAACATTATTTTTATGTTCCAGGGTGCACAAACCGAGCTTTCTCAGAATGTTCTCAAGGATGGTACAATTGAGAAGCTGGTTCGAGTAAGAGCTCTCTGTAAAGTGGACTGGTTTCACGAGCAGGACAACAATCCCATTATTCCAGTAAGTTTTTTATTAGTCAAGCAATCGAGAACTACAGTTCTGATTAAGAGTTTAACTTAATATTTACTTACAATAAATATACATTAAATTGAACTCCTGCTCAAACCCATTTTACCAGATCAAGTATCTCGATCCGAAAAAGTACTTATTCTTAGAATAAGTGGTTTTATGTTTTAATGTGGTTTTGAAGCATCCTTCAAATGATGAATCATTCAGCTTAACGATTTATTTAAAAACTATTAATTTTAAAATAACGAGTATTTTTTTTTCTAGTTGAGTGGAGTATGCCTCTGTGTACGAGGGTCTAGAGGTAGCAGCAAACTTGTTCACATCAGGGATGCTAAACTTGGAGCTCATCACGGGTATACATTAGTTCCAGGAACCTGTACTAGCCTCAGATCTCTTAGGGTTTCTGGTGCAAATATATCTGATATACCAACGTCTTACACCATAGTCGGCGTAGACATTCATCATCTTCCTGTCATTGGTAATCAAATTATTTAGTTCTTACAGAATACTATATAATTTATATAAGTAAGTTACAATATCCCCTCCAATTATCAACTTTAATTAACAAATCGCTTTATTTGTTATATTATAGGCACATATGTCGATGAAAGGATTTTCCCAGGTTTTCACTATAGAGTACAGCTTGGGGGATGTGGTAAAAAACTTTTTGGTGGACGTGCTTTAAGA
This sequence comes from Gerris lacustris, assembly GCA_951217055.1. NCBI lineage: Eukaryota > Metazoa > Arthropoda > Insecta > Hemiptera > Gerridae > Gerris > Gerris lacustris. The sequence goes on from OX578278.1 coordinate 49,509,652, forward strand.
CTTGATTCTCTAGGACGCGGCTACGCCAAGCGGATAACCTTCGCACCCGAAGTGTTAAATCGACCCGAAGAACACTTTTGGAGCGATTCTCATCCTGAAGGATTTGGGTTTGAGATATCTGCAGTGCGCCCTGGTATGAAATTCGTGGTGAAGACCAAAGACACTGGAAGCATCCTTGGCCATGCTTACGTATTCCGCGACGATTGCGCTCATCAAATCGAATTGCATCATTCTATTGTAATTATTTTTTTTGAGATCCTACCACTAAGTATTTTATATTTTTAGTTATTTCAAAGTTGAGTCCACATAAATATTTATTTAGTAGAGTCCACATATTATGGACATCTTATTTGTATAACATCGCAATATATATATCACCTTTGTTATTTTGTGTAACGACATATCCACTAGGTTTTACCGATAATTACAAATAATTAAATTATTTTATATATATATTTTTATATTTCCTTCTCTACAACTGCATTTTATTTAACTTTTCTGTATATTCTATATCAAACTAAGTTACTTAACTTTTTTCTTTGCTTTAGTAGGTATATGTTAATTTTCTTAAAACATAAATTATTTATTTGCCTTTTATTTAATTATAAATGACTTTTTATTGTTTTAGATAAACGAAGAACAGGGGCATGGTGTCCTGAAAAAGGTACAGATCGATGTGAAGTGTGTGGTAACGCTAGATTTGTCTACAAAAGAAGATCTGGAGCCTCATGTAATGAGGGTTAATGGCTTAGCAACTCTTTTCAAGCCTAATAAACAGGTATTTCATTAAATAAATAATATTTATTTGTACAATTGATTCTGTATAGTGTATAGTTATGACTGTTACATTTATCGATAGTTTCAATTATCAATTCCTGGGTTATATTCACTCTCTAATCTCGTTCGGCCTTATTATCTATTATTTAATTGTATTATTGGAAATTTTTCTTCCTTTCTATGATGATAATATAGAAATAACAATGTATACTCATTCTACTTTTATCCTGCTAAAAACCATCAATTGTCCGCATGTTTCCTCTGTCTAAAGAATTACGTGGGACTTTAATAAGTAATAAATGGACTTTAATAATGTAAGAAATAAATTGAACTTTAAACATTGTAATAATAAATTTGACTAGGTAATAGTAGTACATTTCGCGTCTAGTGTGGAAAGTAGCATTTTGCATGCGTGTGTGAAGTTTGCACCCGAGCTACAGCGAGGGTAGTAAAACCACACGAGCAAAGCAAAATGCAGTTTTCGCGTGAGTTGCGTACTGTACTTTATCTACGATTGTCGATTTTAATAATAAATACAGCAATTTTTTTTAATAAACTTCCTGTAAGTAAGTTCGTATTTCTCTTTTGATAAAGATGACATTAATTCATTAGTTGTATTTTGTGCCGAATTATTTATTTCAGGAGGCGTATTATTCTCCTCATTTTCGTCATAATCACTTCACTAAAAAATCGATATAAACAGTTACTTTAATTAAACAAAGAGCAAATTTGTTTTGTTAAATGTAAACAAACGTGCGTTAAGGTAAAGAATTCCTCTTTTATCTGCACTTAAGCGGAAGAAAAGAAGAATTATGAACGCGCATGCGCAATGAATGCAGCTACAAAAAGAATCACTTTCTACGCATCTAAACAGAGACATAATGTTTATATTTCGTATCAATCGTAGATAAATATGTATATTTAATAATATGCTTATTAAATATATTCTCTTTTAGGTTCTGCTTATTAAACATAGTAACAGTTCAATGCTGTTAATAGAATGTTACTCACCCTTTCTTGTTTTATAAATTAGAAGTTTGAAATGAACACTCTTATTAAAATCGCGAGTAGAAGGGACTGTTAATAATCTTTTCTTTGAATCAAAATAAAGAAAATGAACACTTGATTAGTGGTTGAATCGACTTATACATTTTAGCTTAGTAAAGGAAGCTAGTACATACTTATAGCACAAAAATTCTTGTATTATAATCAAATAGAAAATAATCCCAACTGTATTTAATCATTTTGTGATAGCTAATATAACTAACAATGCAGTTTTTCGTCGAGATATCAATATTTTTCGTTTCTTTAACTTTTATATTGTCTTTTGTTTTAGGCTGAAGCACATGTGGTCAAAATCGAAGATATTGGTTTGGATTCTCAACTGAATGTATTATTCTTCAATCAATGGAAGGAAATTGTGTTCTATCCTATAACATTGTAATTCTAAATGTACTATATTTGTCTCTATAAGAATATCCACATTAATAAGTATTTTGCATGAGCTTTGAGAATCTCAAACGTATACTCAGAAGTTTAGATTTACTACGTACATAAGATAACGTATATAGATACATAACGTTAAGGATAGAAGTAGTTGAATTAAATATATAGTAGCACTTTAACGCAACTATAGTCAAATAATTTTACCAACTATTAGATTTAACAAAACCATCAATTAATTTAATGATTTTTTTTTATTAAAAAATAATAAATGTTTGATACATTTAATAAATTGTAAATTTAAATTAATAAATTGTATTATTTTTGTATTGTATTATAAAAATTAAATATCTACTCAGTAGATTCAGAATAAATTATAAATCGTTTAAATAATGCTGATAATTTTTAAAAATTCTTATAAATTATGATATATTTTAAGATAATACACATTTCATTTTATAAATAAAATTTATTAAAACGTTTATTTATTTATCTAATAAATGTTATAAAATGATCAAATCATATTATGTAAACGCTAATTGTATATAATTCTCTTGATAACTCTTTTTATTAAACAACTTTTTATTAAATTCATGTTTTTTATAATTATTCCTCTAGATTTAGTGCTTAGTAAAATTAGAAAAAATAGTCTCATAAGTACTGAAATACTTACCGACTATTTCGGGTTTATCTACTACAATTGATAAATTCATTTGCCAGATTTATTCACTTATTCATTATTTCACTTATTATTTATTCACTAGATTCATTACACTTTCTATTTTTTTCATTACTTTTTATTTTGCCTTAAAAGCTAGTAGGATAGATCCCTTCCTTGCAAATCAGCTTGCTGTATACTGAATAGCATTTATACGTGAATAGCAAGTTTTTTAGAATTGACAGGGGTGTCCATAAAGGGGTTACATGGTGCTCATTGTGCCATTGACAAATATATTTGAGGGGATTTTGAAAAATTTAGGGAGGTTTTTAAAAAACTAGAGAAAGGGCATCCTAGTTTCTCGTTTAAAAGCGTTCCCTACAGCCTTAAAAGACAACATATTTCTCGATTAGCTCTTCAAACCAAAAAAAAAAAAAAAAAAAAAATGTGTTTTGCCGCTTTCTATCTTTGTCCATTCTTAGAAATTCTAATTAGGGCCAAGAACAGACCAAGAAATATTAAGAAGCCTGTTCTTCAAGCATGACAATATTAGCCATAGTGCTAGAAAGTCTGTTCATTAAGCTGGACAATGTTAGCCATGTTTTGCATTTCTTATTTTAAGAAATATTAGAAAATTCTATAGGTTCCCCGTGAAAATTTCCAAAATTGACAAAAAATTAAATGGTTTGGAAAAATTATAACATGCTATATTCCGTATACAAATTCACATTTCTTTCGGACCGAATACGAGGATTTAGTTGTTTTTTTGTTTTTAATTGTTAATTTGCATGGGGAATATAGCAACGCTTAACGCTTAGAAGGTAGTTCGATTTTTACAAATTCTTAAAGTAGTAGACTAAAATGCTCTCTCTATATTAGAAGATTTGAGGCCACGAAAAAAGAAAGAAATAGTGGTAGAAAGTCTGTTCTTTAAGCATGACAATGTTACCCATGTTTTGTGCTTTTATTTTTTTAAATATTAGACAAAATCCATTGTTTTGGTTTTCCAGTGAAAATGTCTATAAATTGACAAAAACTAAAGGTATTGTATCGGGTTGGAAATAATAGTAAAAATCGAACTACCTCCTTTGTTATGCTATATTCCGGATACAAATTCACAGTTTCTTTCGAATACTCAAATTATTGTTATTTTTTCTTTCTTTTAAAATTTCAATTTGTATCCGGAATATAGCAAATCTTTGAAGGTTAGCGATCTTAGGAGTTAAATTTATGATTTTAGAAACCAGAATACTAGGATGCCCTTTACGTAATGGACGTTTAAGGGCAATGATCACAAAAAAAGGAGATGGTTTTAAGAGACTGTTCTTTAGCCATGATAATATTAGTCATAATTGGAGATTTATTTAGAAATATTAGAAAAGTTTCATGGGTTTGGTTCACCAGTTAAAATTACTATAAATTGACAAAAAAAGACATTGTGTCAGGTTGGAAAAAATCAGGGTTTGGAAAAATTATAAAAATTTGGCTACCTCCTTCGTTATCCTATATTCCGGATACAAATTCACAATTTATTCGTGCTAGATATGCGAAATATGAATTCTTTTTCAAAAATAGTTATTTTGTATCTAGAATATAGCAACTCTCAGGAAGAAGTTCGATTTTTAATAATTCTTAAACTAAGATGCCCTTTCTCTATTAGACGTTTTAGGGCCATGCACAAAGAAAGAAAGGTAGTTGCTTTTTATTTTGAGAAATATTAGGAAAAGTCTATGGGTTCACCCGTCAAATTTCTAGAAATGGTAAAAAACAAATGCATAGCTCATAAGGTTTGAAAAAAATCGCAATACCTCCAGTGCTATGTTTATATTCCGGATACAAATTTACAATTTACTTCGTGCCAGATACGCGTATTGCGGGTTTATTATAACCGTGATCATTTAAGGGAATTTTGAAAGAATTCGTGAAAATGAAACTACCTCTTTTTCGGTTGCTATATTCCGGATACAAATTGACAAATCTTGTCGTTTTCGGTTCGAGTATTGGAGGTTTGTGGAAATTTATTTATAGGAGGAAGAAAGAAAAAGTGTTTGGGAGTATTTTCTTTTGTACCAAATTCCATGAGTAAAAGATTATAAAAATATAGACACTGACAGAATGTGGCAAAACACTCACTCATTTTCTCGGATTAAGCTGATCACGAGTCATGTCTTATTTTTAGATTGTAGGTTGTAGGGAGAGTACAGTCACTGTGGTTATGTTCACTTTTGTTATGTTTTCATTTAAGAGGGGGATAAAATAGAAAAACAGGAAGAAATGCTTTTTAATTAAAAATTAGAAATATTACTAATTTTTGATCTTATTTCAGCTGTTTATAAATAAAAGTTTATTGTTTAAGATTAAAATGACAACTGCATTGCACACCTAGTTTATTTATTTTAGGGCCAAGATCCGACCAAGAAATGGTGTTAAGAAGTCTATTCTTCAAGCATGACAATATTAGTCATGTTTGGGGCTATTTTTTGAGTAATATTAGGAAAAAACGATGGGTTGCCCGTGCAGATTTCTAGAAATTGACAGATTCTCCCTTCTATTGTAAGTCAGGAAAACTTTCAGATAGGTCCATTGTGCGTATTTGTTTCCGTGATCTACGATAACTTAAAAAGACGCTGTTTTGGTTTATTTCGGTTTAAGGGTGAGTAATTAAACTAAAAACTATTTTATCTTCGTAGACGAACTTTCGGCTATATTTCGCCTCTGCCAAGGCATACACGTGGCTGAAACATCATATTATATCATATTTACATATAAATCGATTTATTTATTTATCTTCTGGTTGAGGCTTTTTAACATATATGTAAATACAACACAAGACAAGAAATGGAAAGAAAATAAGAAAACATCATAAAAAGCCTCAACCAGAAGATAAGAAACTAATCGATATATATGTATATTTAATATAATATGATGTTTCAGGCACGTTTATGCTTCGGTGGATGCGAAATATAGCCGAAAGTTCGTCTGTGAAGATGAAATAGTATTTTATACCCTTAACGACCCACACCAAAAAAGAGTTATATAAAAAAGGGACAAACAAAGAAACCACGTAAATAAAGCAGGCCAGAAGAGCTAATCGACAAAAAATGAAAAGAAAAAAAAAGCGTGTTCATTTTTCTTATTCCTTTAAACTTTAAACTATGGTATCCTTCTGCTTGCATTGGTAAAAACAAGCACTTTATGACCAATGTGTTTGTATTTTCCAATTGTTTTACCAGTTAGTATTAGATTATCATTAAATATTTAAATATTTGATTTATCAAATCTAAATATCCTTTATATATTCGAGTGGTGTCTCGAAGACGAAGCACCTCGAAATGAATTGTTATTGCTAAGCTAAGGCAGCCATATTCAAATATAGATATATTAACTTATCTAAATTAAATTACTTAATTTTATTTTTTTTCTAAATATATATAATTAAGCCCTTTGCCACAGGCCTAAGGGCTCGTATTATATAAAGAGTGTCTTTGGATTTGTTTGTTTTTAATTACAAATCTACAAATTTATTCCAAGCTTGCTGAAATTGTGAAGACTTGACCTTCAAAACAAGAGTAAGGTCACTGTCCAGATAAGATTTCGAACCCTCTGCATCCCTCCCCCCCCCCCACAACGCTGGGTACTTCAGCTAGTAAAATGTATAATTAGTTAAATTAGATAATAAACTTGTAATGAATTACTTAACAAAAGAAGGATGATTATAATTTTTAATTAAATATTTAAGTGGAATAATAAAATATGTTTAATTAATATCAATACATATAACATATAAAGTTAGCGATTAGTTAACATAATTAAGCTTAAATTGAATTAAATTTTCTCTCAAATCACTTTAATTTAAAACGACTAGTAGTCCAGGTCTAAGATGGTTTCAATCATTCAGCTGCATAAATATAATAACGTAGGAAGTAATAAGCCCAACTGTCTGCAACACACAAGTCAAAAAATATATTTTGCTTTTTCCAAGTAATTTTAATTTTCAAAATATAGCTTACTATAGAAGTTGATCATGAACAGAATCTTAATACTTGTTTTCAATCTTATTACACTACATATACCTTATACCAATTCAAATTTAATAATTACATCATCTTTCAGGTATCATATCCAGGGGGGGGGGGGGGCAAATAGGCCAACATATTTGTTATTATTATTTATCTTCTTTTTTCTCCTCACTTAAATCGGAATGAGCAAAACGTAAAATACCTAGTACATTACGCGTGCAGAAAGTAGCACTTTGCATGCGAGTGTGGAGTTTGCACCCGAGCGATAGCGAGGGTAGTAAAACCACTCGAGCAAAGTAAAATGCTGTTTTCGCACGAGTTGCATACCGTACTTTATCTACGATTGTTGGATTTTAATAATAATAACAGAAAACAAATATTTCAATATCATTGAATGCATTGTTTATCACTAAAATACACACATTAATTAAACAAACAGCAAATTAGTTTGGTTAAATATAAACAAACACGCTAATCGTGCGATAAGGTGAAGAATTCTTCTTTATTTCCGCACTAGGGTGGAAATAAAGAATATTTATGAAATGCGCATGCGCAATGAATAGAACTAAGAAAAGAATCACTTTCTACGCATCTAAACAGAGATAAGTATTTATATTTCCTATCAATCGTAGATTAAGTGTATTAACTCAATTGTTCCCATAAGATTGCTGATTCCACCAGGAATCAGCAAGGGCGGCGAGAATCGAAAACTTTCATAATAAAGTAATATCATTGCTAAATAAAAGCCTAGACATTAAAGCCAAATAAAAAACATTTACAGAAAATAAAATTAAAATCGTCCTTATTTCATTCTTCTGAAGAAAAAAACAATTAGAAGTAATTTTATTCTCTCTCTCTTAATCTCTAATTAAATAAAGCAAAGAAATGTTAAAAAAACGTTTGTATAATAGTCGAATGGGTTAATAAAATAAATAAACTTACCTTAAAAGCTAGGCTCATGTTAAAATTAACCAAGTTATAAGGCGATATAGCGAAGCTTTCGTTTGTATGCTTGTCCAATATGTACTCAAACTGAAAAGAAAGAAATAAAATTGATTAAAAGAATAATATAAATTGTCTCTCAAGCACGTAAATTAAAGCTGGTTTATTAAACAAAGCAGTTTTCAGCCTTCATAAGGCCATCATCAGTACCTAAGACCAAACAAGAAATAAATAACTACTTACTTACTTACTTAAAGATGCTATCACACCGGGCCTTAGCGCATAGCATAGTGAAGTATTTCCAGTCCTTACGATTTCCAGGTCCTTAAATTGCCGCCACGTAAGGTGCTGATTCGCGAGGCTGACTTCATTGTGAAGACTGCGACGCCAGGTGTCTCTAGGTCTCCCTCGTCTCCGACCCCCTTGAGGATTTCAGTCTAGGGCTTGCCTAGATATCTATCTCATCGGCATCCTTACGAAAAGTATGGCCAATCCACCTCCACTTTCTCTCCCGCATCTCAATTTCAACAGGTCTTTGGTGGCATGTAAGTAACAGTTCTACATTTGAAGTCCATCTGTCCGGCCACCATATTTTTAGTATTCTGCGAAGGCACCTGATGTTAATAAAGACCTGCAATTTGTTCGTGCTTTCAGCTGAAACTAGCCATGTCTCACAGCCATATAATTAAGACTTAACTTTTGTATTGAAAATTCGGATTTTAGTGTTGTTTCCAATGAAGAATTCCATGAAGAACGCCATATATATTATTTAAAGCTGCAAAACCCCCTCTTGCTTTTCGTATCCTCATAGCAATATCAAGTCTAGCACCTCCATCTTGAGCAATCTGACTTCCAAGGTAGGTTATATGAGTCCACGTTCTCAATATTATGGCCCATTGATAGAAACTTCCTTTGATATGCAACATTCACCTTAAGACATTTTGTCTTTTTGACATTGGTTTTTAGGCCTGCTTGAAAGGGTCTCGTTGAGATGTCATCTAGTTTGGCCTGCATACTACTGCGTTTAGTTGACAAAACAACAATGTCATCTGCGTAGTCCAAGTCATCTAGGTGGTCCATCTGAATGGGATTTCTTGCAGTCTAAGGTTGCAACTAGAACTCCGTCGATTGTGATGAGAAATAGCAATGGTCAAAGCACACTACCCTGCCTTACCCCAGCTTTGACATTTATTGTGTCTGGTAGAGCTCCATTATGAGATACGCGGAATTTAAATGCTTCTTAAAGAAGGCTAAGAGTGAACGTAGAAAACCAGCTGGCGGAAGCCCAATGTGGATTTAGGCCCAACAGGAGTACTCAAGACCTTATATTTATCATCCTTCAAATAAGCGAGAAGGCTATTGAATATGATAAAGAAATTCATGCCAGCTTTATAGATCTAGAAAAGGCATTCGATTGCATCCCAAGGAAGGAAATTTGGAAAGTGTTAAGACAAAGAAATGTTCCAGAGGAGCTCATCAGCAGAATCAAAAGTATTTACAGTACCTGCCGAAACTATGTGCGAACAGCTAACAACACCTCTTCTTAGTTCCTTACAACAGTAGGAGTCAGACAGGGAAACATTTTGAGCCCCCTGCTATTCATAGTGCTGATGGATGAGGTAATTAGAAGCTGCAAAGGAATGAGGAGGTTTAATATTGGTAGCTGGCGTCTGAAAATGCCAAATATAAATATCCTGGCGTACGCCGACGACATAGTTCTGCTTGCTGACAGGGAAAGCAAGCTTCAATATAACATGACCCTTCTCCTTCTAAATAGAGAAATGGAAAAGAGGAGTTTGAAAATAAGCTTAGAAAATACTGTGACTATGGTGATTGCTCGAGAAGACCGTAGCTAAAAGATAGCCATAAAGGGAGAGCAGCTAAAGCAAGGGGACAATTTCAAGTATCTAGGAGTGGAAATTGTCAGAGATGGGAAACAGAACGTGGAAATCAGTAGCAGAATTAGTGCAGCCGGAAGGATGTTCTATGAAGTAAACCACAAGTTCCTGAGAAAGAAATAAATTTCCAGCAATACTAAAATGGCGGTAATATAATAAGTCCACAGTCCACGTATGTACCTATTCTAAGCTATGGCTCTGAATCCTGGGCACTCACAAGCAAACTAGAAAGTAGAGTACAAGCTCAGGAGATGAGATACTTGCGGTCTGTTGCTGGAAAAACCAGAAGAGACAGAGTGAGGAATCAAGTAATCAGAGGTAACCTTGGGACCACACCTATGATTCAGGTAGTCAATGTAAATAGACTAGGATGGTTTGGACATGTGCAAAGAATGGGAGAGGAGCGTTTCCCTCGACAAGCTCTGGAGGTACTCATTGACGGCCGACGCCCCAGAGGAAGAAGAAGAGTTACCTGGAAAGATAACCTCTCCAACATCTTCAGGGAGAAAGGAATCACCTGGTCTCAAGCTGTGACCAAATCACAGGACAGAAGTGACTGGAAATCGTTGTGTAAATTCTCTACACCGAGAGGTAGAAGAGAAAACGAATAAGTAAGTAAGTAGTATTGCTTCCTGATTAGGCTGCATAGTTTCTCTGGAATCTTTATATTTTGATGTTGCAGTCGGTCGAACGCTTTCTCGTAATCTACAAATACCAGGTAGAGCAGGGAATCTTGAAATTCATTAATTTGCTCTATGGTCATTCGGAGAGTGGCAATGGCAATGTGGTCTGTGCACGATCGTCCCGATCGAAAACCTGCCTGTTGCATGCGGAGAAATAAAGAACTAAGTACAATAAAACTTTAATAACAATTAAAACAAAAAAAAGACGTAAAGAACAAAAAGTTAACAATTAAAAGGAGCAAATAACGAGTTAAAAGGAAATTAAAAATAGTAAAATATGCAAAGATTTGTTGGAAAAGTAAAAAATTAATAAAAAAATCGGGCTACATAGAAAGTTAAACTATAAGGTACGAACGAGTGAAGGAACACCTTCAACGATCTAATAGAACGTTTAATCAGCTCCTTACCGATTACTCACATGAACGTTCAGCAAAAGATCTGCTTCCGCCATTATGCGGACAAAGGGTTTTAAGCTAGATTCGTTGGAGAAATTGGAAATAATAAAGAGTCAACGCAGAGCCGGCGAGAAGAACCTTAACGAGAGAAGGGATGGTACGCTTCTGATTAGGACTCTGGTTTCGGTTTCTAGTTTCTATTAGAAACTAGAATTAGTCTTTATTTTATGTCGATCTCCGACATTGATATAGACTCACCTCTCACTATTTTTTTTTAATGTAACTCATTTCTTCCTTAATCGGTAGGCTGTTTTATTTATTTATCTAGTTTATTTTAACTCCTATGTAGCCCAGTTTTTATTTATTTATTTTTGACTTTTCCTTCTGATTTATTCATATTTTATTATTTTGTATTTATTTTTAAGTTGTTATTGCTCTTTTCAATAATTAACTTTTTGTACGCTTTTTCTGGTTTTAATTGTTATTTAAGTTTAATTATTTTTACTTAATTCTTTATTTTTTGTTTGGTCTTAGGCACTTGATGAGGGTCTTATGAAGGCTGAAATCTGCTTTGTTAATAAACTAGTTTGAATTTATGTGGAAAAAAATTTATGTTTTTCCTTTAAGATGACCTCCATAGACGCTCCTATACCTAGTTTTATTTATGTAAAATTAGTAAGAAGAAATAAAACTTAAATAATAATTAACTTTAACAGTTTATTATATTTTTAAAGTTCTTTTAACAATTAAAATCAAACTCACGCACATACTTGCTACGTAGTGCAATTATAGTCTTATCTTATTCTATCTAAATATAAAAATAAGCTATGGAGGTGCTATTTAAAAGTCCAGCATCGTGTCCATGTCGTTATTACGTCAAGCTATTTAAACGTGTGAAATAAACGTTAGGCTGGTTTCACAGTGGGTAACGGCGAAGTGTTTTGAGTCGCCGAATGCCTCCTACACGTACAAAATAGGAATAGGAACCAGACTCAAATAAACGGCCAAAGAAAATAATAAAATAAAATGTAAATATTTATTAACAAACTATTCCTGGACGCCTGGCAACCCTACGTCTGCAGCTCGGCATTGAGCAACGTCCGACGTCATGGAGTAGGGTGTCATGACAATCTTCATCAAAATGTTAGCATAGCGACCAGTGTTTTATTCCTTTTTCACAATTGGCAACAACACGCTTTCTCGAGTTTTTTCTCTTTTTTAGTGTAGTCAAAAATGAGGACCCCTATGACCTGTGGTTGTATGTATGTCAGCTCCTCACTCTTCCATGAAGCGCCTCAAATGATGAAAGCGACATACGAAAATTGTAAAAAAACTAATTTTCTGTTGACTTGACTCGTGAAATAGTGTAGTAAACACGCCTTCTTCATCTCGGCCTTTTTTAACGGAATTAACCTATGAAGGTTTTTTGTCGACGACGACACAAAAGCATAACGCACAGAGTAATATTAAGTGCCGGATCAATGGATGGGGTGGAGATGCACTGGATGGATGCTTTGTTTTTGTTTATAATAATTATAAACAAAGCATCCCTACAGTGCAGCTTCTAATAATTATTATTTGTTTCCAAGTTGCTAGAGGAATTTGGAAACAAACAGGTAACGTCGCGTCGTCCAATGTGAAAAGGGTCATGAAATCAAAACGTCGCCCAGTGTGAAATCAGCCTTACGTCAATATTATGTTTTTTTATTTAGAATTTAGCTGCTTTTGTAGAATCATTAAAAAAGTTACTAACATTTAATTGTCTTAATGTCAGAAAGTCGTGAGATATACATCAACTTATTCATGTTAATTTACGAAAGAAATTGATGTTGCCAATTTATAATCTAACATTAAGATATCTCTGTATAATAAGTCTCACACTTAAGATTCCAACACACGACTATGAGATTCAATATATTTATACATTTGACAACTAATAACAATATAATATGATAATAATAATACGTTTCTGTGGAAACTCAAGCAATTAAACTATTACATAAAAAATACTGCAATGGTTTAAAGAAAAAATTCAAAGATTGATATTTCACCTGCTATTGATAAATGCTACATGTGACTAATAAGCGTATTACAAATATATTTGGTAGTAAATTTTACCTCATTTAATTGTACTTTGTCAAAATTATCAGTATCATATCTCATCAGAACTTTAGTAAATGATCTCATCTGAAACATATGCAAATTAGTGAACAACATTTACAATTAATAAAAATACAATTAAAAAAAATAAAACCTTGTTAAACTAGGGATGAGGTGCATTATAAACTTGAATATTCCTAATCTACCTGAAAGAGCTTTAAATTGTTATATAACATGCCATATAACAAAAACTTTTCTTTCAACACCCTCATTTCGGTCACATTTGTTTTCACAATGTCGGCAAAAATGAAAATTTGGTAATAATAATAATAGTTACATTATGTTTCTACTCTGCAAATTTAAATACGATGTATAACTTGTCATGCTAACAAAATAGTTATTTATACACCTAGGGAGTAAAGTAAGCCATTATTCCCTGAGAGAATAAGTTCGGCTTCACCTCGGGATTAAGGGACCATGATTCCTTCGGCTTCGCTTCAAGAACCATGGTCCCTAAATCCCGAGGCGAAGCCAAGGGAATAACGCTAATTAGCTCCTGAGGCGCAGCCGAGGACTACTCTAATTAACTTTAAAAATACCTATTCTCTGAAATAATAACTCACTGCGCTCGACCAAAAATCTTGGACGAGAATAGAAGTTAAATTTCAACAACAATATAGTGAAAAATAAATACTATCTAAATTTTGGTGCCCACTGCACAGGTTCCTTGGTCTAAAATATGTTTGATGTTAGTAATTTTATGTTAGGTTTAGACAAGAGAAAACAAATCCTAGCCATAAAATTATTTTAATGAATCTTGATTAACACTTGACGTTACACCTATTATTAAAGGACACTAATTCTGCAAAGGATCGAAGTTTTTATTATCTATATAAATAAAAAAGAATGTTTGTCTGTCTCTTCATGCCTGCCTAAACCGTTCATACGATTGCGATGAAACTTTAGGGGAATGGTTGGACGCAGGTTTCTGAGTTAGTAAAACTATGTTTGAATTTTGGTACACAGGAGTACGGGGTACAAATATCAAAGTAATGAAAACATTTAATGATGCTTATCATTGAAAAGTTCATTAAGAGTCCAGTAATTTTTGTTATGTACACTTTTGTCATACTTTCATTTTTTTTTGGGGGGGGGGGAGGGTAAAATTAAAAAAAAAAATGCTTTCTTATTATAAATTTATAAATAATACAACTACTTAGTACTAGTACTTAGTACAGTCAATCTGTCGCGACAAAATTCGAGGGAACTTTTTTTACTTGAATCGCTTGGGGCACATGAGAAAAGCTTAATTCTAACTTTGCGGTACCGTCCGGAAGGCGGAGGGGGGAAACTCATCTTTTTTTATTTCGTTTATCTTAAGTTAAATTTTTTAATATTTTTCTTTATATTTTTTGCCAGTTGATCGTCCGCTGATGAATTTCTTGTTTATTGTGGTTTATTCACTAATCACTAAGGTACTTTTGTCTTTATTGCTGGTTGACGTTGAAGGCAAGAGTACCACTTGGAAGGGAAATTTAAAGTCAGTATCCTCAAGGAAATCATTTTCAATGTCTTCGAGTGGAACGTTGATGCAGTTTTCCCCGCCGCAGTGTTTGTAAGCAACTGAGCAAAACCCCCCTTCCTGCACCTGCAAGCTGCACCGCAAGTATTTATTTTACAGCTGTAGGCAATGATTTTCATGAGTCTTTCCAGTACTCCAGTATCATTTGTACCCAAAGTACTAAATGTACACAACTGATTTCATAATCGTGTTTCTGACATAAAATAAAGCACGTATACCAATTTTCATTCATATCGGATCAAAAGTATTCATATTTTTAATTTTTAACTAAATGCATTTTTTCTTCTTTTTCCATTTTATACCCATCCTCATAAATGAAAATATGACAAAAGAGTACATAACAACAATTACTGTACTCTTAAAGAGCTGTCCAACGACATGCATCATGAAGGGTATATATACTATTTTGACTTTAGTACCTCGTACCCCGTACTTCCGCCTTCCAGATGGTCCCGCCAAGTTGGAGTTAAGCTTTTCTCATGTGTCCAAAGCAATCCATGAAAAAAAAGAAGTCTCGAAATTTTGTCGTAGACAGCCTTTAGCCTTTTATCACGACAGATTGACTTTACTATACACAGAAAGACTACATTTCAATAGATAAATACCTGTTCAGTGGCAGAATGCGTATGAGAATAAAACCAAACTGAATCAACAAAATATCCCATCACCATTATTACATTGGATTCCATGGGCAATACGCCCTGGGTTCTTTGAATTACAACATAAGTAAGAAACAGGAGTCGGCATGTTCTTTGGCAGAAACATAAGAACAGGTAAGGCTCCAGAACCATGTTCATTTGTTTGTACAGTTCAAAGCTTTTCAAATATTTTCCTTTAAAAGATTTCCAGTCGTCACTTATTCTTGGTAGAACACTGACAATAGTTTTATAACAGATTATGAATTCTGCGTTACAAGCATAAGAAGAAAACTCGTAAAAGAGATTCAATGCTAACACACGAACTCTAAAAACATTAATATCTGTTACAGTAACGACTGAAAAAACAGTAGATGATAACGGGATCATTATTTTAAGGAGAAAAATCATGAGTGGCGTAAATGAAACTAAGCATTCGATTTTTGCACATTCAGACAAAAGAAGCTTACGATTATTAACAGTTGCTAAAGATGACAAATAAACGCATATATTGATAAAGGTTATTAACGTGGTAAATGTTGTATTAATCTTGATTCCGTTCTTTAAAGGGACATATAACATATCGATAAAATTTATTGTTAAAACTAAAATTATAAAATAAGAATAAATTAACTTTGAACGACTTATTTTAACAATATTATTATCCATAATAAAAGGAAATGAACCGAATATACCAATTACTTTACACGAATATCTAAGCAAAGAACGACTTGATACAGTATATGTGTTTATTTTAAAAACCATGGTTAAAATTGTGTATCAATTTTAGTCTCAAGAAGGAATGTCGATGTTACATTATTCAACGAACCTTTCGAAAAGCTTCTAAATGAATGTTAAAAATAAATAAAAGTAGAACCCATTTCTAAAAGCTCTAAGTAAGCTCATTAACTTTTTACTTTTTTATAGTTGGTCAATCTACAATGAATGATTATGATATATTTTTATACATGTATTGATAAGTAATCAATAAATTTTATTTGGAAAGTATCCGTACAGTTTTTAATTTTTTCATTAATTAAAAAATCTGCTGTTATCTTCAAAGAGAAGAATCTTCTGGTAAATTTTAAACGCACAGTATATTATATTGAGTTAAACGCTAGCTCTAAATCCAAAAAGCTACAATAGATCGTGGAGTAATAGTAATGAAGTATGTACCCGGCGCACACTTAGCTAATGCAATGTTTCAGTAAAATAGAGGTACAGAAAAAGTTTTTACGTGTAATGGTTGGTTCAAAAGTTCCAGTATAAGAAAAGACTGGGTACTTTTTGAGTCTGATAGCTCCCATCTGATAGATGGAGCTACCATATGCCAAGATGAGAGTGTGATTGATAACGCAGGATTCAAGATATTTTTTTTTATTTTTCCCATAATTGGGTTCTTTTAAGAAGCAAATAAGCACAAAGTAAAGTTTAAACTTTATAATAAAGAGAACTAACTATTCATTTATTCTAAAAAAAAGAAGATTAGAAATAATTACCATTGACCAATAATGCTTTTATAATATAAATGTTTATGTTTTGTTTTTTTATAACTAATTATAATAGAAAAAAAATAATAGTGGCGAAAAAAATTATCAGGTGTGTACTGTTTCACAAATGTAATAAAATGTATGCAGTGGTTTAGTATTGCAACTATTTTATTCAGTAATTCTTTCTGGAAATTTACTCATGGATATTAGCATTACCTCTGCACAATAATATTGTAACTTGTACTGTGGACGCACATTCAAAGTATATAATTGGATAAAAATAAGTTATGAATGTGTATCACCTGTTTGGTCATGGTATCTGCGTCCCAATAGAACCATAATGCGTCAACGAGGTATGCAGATATCAGGAAGACATTGGCCATCAGAGGCAGCACGCCATCCTTCTGCCATATGAGCAGATAAGATATAAATATCAACCTGAGAGTCTTCTGACAGAAGGAGAAGAATAATACGTGCTGAAGAGTGGAGTCAATAAGCTTAAAGTAAGAAAAAGCGCGGTAATATTTTTGCTTAAATACGTTCCAAGAATCTGAAATCGTAGGTAAGAGACCGGACGAAGCCCTGCAAAACAGAGTGAGCTCGGTGCTACAGGAATAAGTTAACAAATCATGTGGTGTAACCATAATTACGATGTAGGCTTTCATGAAACTCTGCTTACTCCTCACTGATCTGTGGTCCAGCGTATAAGAAGCTACAATGGCTAAGCCTGATAGAATGTATTTTGCTATAGGGACAATAATGACGATAATACTCATCGAAGCATCTATACCCAAGTACTTCTTATAAAGATGTTTCCTCACGCGAGTTTGAAGAAGAACAGATAGAAACATTAATATATTAGCAAGCTTCACCATTTCAGGTAGAATTGTCATTATATGGACACCTTGGAATAACGGATTACGCACGTTGTCAAGGTAATCTACGATGTAGACAGTCAGCATCAGCAAAAGATAAATAAGTTTCGATTTGCTCAACTTCACGTCTTCGCCGATTCTCGTAAAAATATTGCTATTAGCTATAAAGAGCATTTTGTTCAAAACATCGAACGTTATTTTCGTATCTAAATGAAATGTAAAAATTTTACTATTTGTACAACGACTAATTGCTTGCTTAATAGTTATTATTTTAAACATTTTAATATTAAAAATTTAGAGAACAAGGTAAAAACACGCTTCCCAGCTAATGGAAAAGAGAGGCTAATAAATAATACTTAGTTTGTTTCAAAAATAAATACATAAACCCTTCGTTTTTAGATCACTTTTGCTAAAGTAATGCTTACTAGAGAAATAAGTTACACTACCAAATTGAGTAATGATTGTCAATAAATAATACATACGAAAGCATTAGTAATTTATTGATTTTCCATTAAGAAGAAAATATATTGACATTTACATAACAACTTATATTTACATTTGTTGTAAGAATTAAAATTTTCAATTACATAATTACAAAGCATTGTTATTTATTACTAACTGATATATATTCTCGAAGTTCTAGTTGTTGAATTAGAAATTTAAAAGTCGCCCAAGACAACTCAGAACTATCTACCTAATAAACACAATTTGTGATTGTATTATTTTTTTGGTTCTTATAATTTTATTTAGTGGCTTATCTCTGGAACTAAAATTCCTTTCCAAGGAAAACTACTTTAACTACTTTTTCTTTTCCAGTTTTAGTATTTATAGAGACTATTTGGCATTTAAATGGGTTATATTTACTTCTTTAAAACAATGATAGAGGCAATGGTGGATTATATGTTTTAGATAATCAGAACCGTTATATCATCAGATCCACTGGATTATTTAACAAGTTCCTATTGAATATGTACAACTGCACTCAAGTGATCATTGTGAACATTCTGCATCTTTTTATGGCACCAAATTCAAAAATGTCTAGACAGAAATCCGTTTTAGACATCAGGGGAATTTTTGCGAACCATCATTTCTTAAAAACTTCTCTCCGAAAGATGGTTTCACAATCATTTTAACCTTCTTTGCACATTAAATATTTAATAAATATAAGTGTGACCCCACTGGGAATCGAAATAGGTCCAAAAAACAATTCCCATAAGATTTAATAATAGGTCGTGAGGAAGCTATGTGCCCCACTGATTGGCAGACTAACTTTAATCGCAATACTGTTAGGCTGGAACAAAATACACATCAATATATGCAGTCAACACTAATTTCTAATTTCAGGATCCTGTTTTGTACAGTGCTAAGACTAACTATATTTATAAAATACTTAAATTGAATAAAGAAAAGGGGGGAAATATTACTAGAATCTTTCATATTGAAATATCTAATAACAGAAAAAAGTAAGAACGTTTAAACAAAATATATTTTTGAGTATAAAAAGTTATAGAATGAAAATATATTACTGTACTATTTTGCTTCCAAGCTTACTGAGGTAACAAAATGAAGAACGCAAATGTTTTTAGTCCGAATTCAAAAATTCCAAGTCAGAAATTAGTTTAAGACATCAGGGAATATTTTTGGTCCCTTGTCTATCTGTCATTTTTGCAAAACAACATTGCTCATAAAGTATTATTTACAAATACCTAAATAAATAAAATAATTCAATAAATAATTAGAATCACCTGGTTAGTAAGAGATCCAGTATTCATATAAAACCAAATATTATCTATAGTGTAACCGCATGATCTAAGGACATGAGATATTAAAGGTATTGCTGATTTTGGCTTCTTCACAAAAAAGTAGGCTAAGAATATCAGCCTTAGAGTTCTATGAATGAACGTAAAGAAAAGTAATTCCTGATAAATTGTACAAAGTCTTTTAAATATTTTATAGGAGTTAAAATATCGTATACAAAATATCTTCCAAGGGGTGGAAACATTCGGGAGTAAAGCCACAGCTGATCTTCCACACAATATTAATTCAGAACTAAACGAGAAACATTGTAAATCATGTACAAAAACAGATGTTACTAAAATTATTTTGAAAACACTGTTATCAGATAACAGTAGAGAACTCAGTAAAGTGCCGATTGAAAGAATGGCGTTCAATAAAGGAATCAGAATGACCTCGGAACTGACATCGTATTGAACAGTCAAGCATTCATTCAAAAAATGCTTCCTACATTGAACTTTCAGCAAAAGAGTAATAAATATGAAAACCCCGAAAACCATTATAACAGGTGGAGCTAAGCGCCACTGAAAATTACTCACTGACATCCCTTGCTTCAATGCTACATAAAAATACACAACTGTACCAAATAAAGCAAATAATATAATAAAACACGAATAAACCAATTTAAACTTATTGATTTCTAAAATATTGTTCCGCAAACGAAATGGTAATGTACCGATTATGTCGAAGATAAAAATTAAAATTTTAATTACAGTTTGACATGGTACTTTGGCCTTAAAATATCCAGTGAAATAATTCATTTTGAACCTGAGATAATCTAAGTAGTTGCAATGATTTGAAAAATAAAATGTTACATTTTTCAAGTTAATATATTGCAATTTTAACAGGAATTTACTTATTATTATTAACTCATGTTATATAAATATTTACTTAATAACATATTTATATTTTCAAGAAACTTATTTCTAACAAATGATATTTTACTTGTATCTAATTATTTACTCCGTTTTGACATACAAGTATAAACAATAAGAGAGCAACTAAAATGGTAACATGGGCTTTTAGAAGCAATGAATATTTTATAACAATGTTTTTATAGTTATAAATATAAAAATGTAATTTATAAGTTAATGGGTGACAATTGAGCAACATCTAAATCAAGTAGAAATAACATATTCATAAATGGTACAATCATATAATATTTCATAAAAATATAATGCACAGACATTAAGTGAGAAATTGAAGCATTTATTATCAATGTAAAAAAAAAAAAAAATTGAGCAATCAATTTCATGACTTTATTTTATCATTAATCATAAACTACTGTGTAAATGTCACTTTGCTATTAATGTCATTACGCTTTAGATATCATTGCTTATTTATATCGATTTCACTTTTATTTTAACTGAACTACATATCATTTTTGGGTATTATTTGCATAATACAACAAACCTAAAAAGAATACAATAATGGAATGCTGTAATTAGCTTAGAAAACACTTTTTATAAATGTATTTAATTGATGTGGTATCAACGATTCTGTTTAATTTGGTCTTATAAAAAGCAACGAGGGCCCTGCAAATTAGCCCTAGAGGTACGATGTACGATATTTAATAGAATGGTGATGCCTTGCTTATGCAAATGATGTAGACTTCATGGCACGTCCCAAACCATTGCTGGATGGTCATGGTTTCTACTGATGAAGGACTTTTAAGAAGGTGGGAGAGGAAGATCCTCAGAAAAATATTTGGAGCTATATTTATCTTGATGGTCAATGGAGATTAAACAAACCAAGAGTTTGCACAGTTGTATGAAAGGCTATCATAGCAAAGATATAAAAGCATGAAAGTAAGATGGATGGGCCACATACAAAGAATGCCTGTGGAGAGAGTTCCTAAAAATCTGTTCGACGGACAACCAGGAGGCATGAAAAGCTATGGTTGGCCAAGGAAGAGATGGAAAGAAGATGTAGAGGAGGTCATAAAAACTTTACGAGTCCGTGGTTGGCACCATCGGGCTCAGGACAAAAATGATTGAAGAGAAATTTTTGAGCTGGACAAACCCTTTCACAAGCAGTAATGCCATGGAGTATAGTAGTATTAAACAGTTATAAAAATAATAAAATAAAAACATTGCAAATCGAGAAAAAAGGTTTAATAAACTATATTGAAAATTACAAAATATAGATTGTGCTATATTAAACTTTTGGAGATGATTTCACCTCAAATAATAACAAGATAAAAGAACTTTTTATATACTATGTTTTTAAATTATCTATTGGATCATACAAACTTGACCATTCTATGTATTAATAGATACTTTTTAGTGGGTAAACACAAAAATTTGGAGTAAACCATGGACAGTTTACTCACACAAAAATGGACTGCTAAGATGAAAAGAAGTTATCAATCATATATATATATATATATCAATATACACCGTAATTACACTGTTGACTGCTGTATGTAATAATTTGTGGTACACCGAAACGTATACATACGCCGCAGGATTATAACATAATCTTAACCGAATTCCATCATAACCATAATTATCATAAATTATATATAATTATAATAATAGAAAAGAAAGATAAAATTTGTTGTGTATGGAAAATTAGTTCGGAAAAAATCCACAAGGTGGTTATCATTTATCTTTATTTATATTTATTCTTGTGGATTTGTTTTCAAACTAACTTTCCAGACAGCAACATTTACTGAAAATGAATTAAATTCTGCTTAAAGATGGCTAAAAGTATTAAAATAATGCATTGTCATCGTGTTCTGAGCTATTCTAAAAGTTTCAAATGTCTAGCTAATCGGGAAGTTAGTTGGAAGATTTGTACTGGACAAACAAATAAACAAGAAAGCTAGCTAATAATTGTACGCAGTACAAATAGGACGCGGGGTCTCGGAACCTTTCCTTACCAAATAATTCCAAAATAGTGGCAGATATTAAATTGAGATATAAAGGACATATTTATCTCATAGAAAGATATAATTGGTGGGAATTTCAGATCAATCAGCAAAATTATTTAACGTTAATTTTTCAAAGTTCTAAAGTTGATATTTTCAAAAGGGATGTTTATGATTTTCCGGGCATCACAACTACATGTAAGAACTGATATTTGTACCTAGTTTCAACTCTCTTGCTTAAAATCTGTGGGAGCTATGAATGTTACAGACAGACTACAATACTTTTCCTTCTTCAGGATTCAATCATTGAGGCAGCATTGGGCGTGGTCAGTATTAGATGGGTGACTGCCACCTCTGACTACAGAGCTCCAGGTTTGATTCCCCCCCCCCCCCATATTCATCCATTGTTTAAATAAATGGAAAGTTGGTCAAAAGATTTAGCGAATTGGAAAACCATGGTCAACACTCTCATGGTGGTTTGATAAAAATCAATAAAACGAGTTGTGAAGACATGGTTTACCGACCAACACTTCACTCATGTGTGAAGGGTTTGGTTGTCTGGTATCAAGATTAGGTTTCTAAGTTTCAGATGGTTGTTACGTGAACGTGCCAGGTGCATCGATCTCCCAAAGACGCTGTTGTTTGTTGACTGTCAAATTGGCGACTCCTCAATAATAGGCATTTTGTGTTCTCCAGTTTTTAAAAACCTAATCAGTGACTAAAAACTGACCTGGATAACAATTCAGTTCATCCGGATATGCTTCGACGTGTTTCGGAAGAATTCTTATATCGTCTTAATGTTGTCCGTGGTGCAAGGGGTGGCCATATTGAACACTTGTAACATGTGAAATAAAACATGACTATGAGTAGAATACTTATATAGTCCAGTCACTAGCGGTAAAAAAACGTAAAACCTCGAAATTTTGGGAATCAACACCGATTTTCGTAAAAACATTTGGTTTTTGAGCTCTACTTACCAGTGGCGATCCTATGGGGAGGGGGCAAAGGGGACTTAAGCCCCCCCCCCCAGAAATCAAAGTGTCCCCCTCCCCCAGGAATCAAATTAGCCCCAAATAGTTCGACATTAACCTTCTTAAATTATCGTAAAAACTAAAATAAAT
This sequence comes from Gerris lacustris, assembly GCA_951217055.1. Taxonomy (NCBI): domain Eukaryota; kingdom Metazoa; phylum Arthropoda; class Insecta; order Hemiptera; family Gerridae; genus Gerris; species Gerris lacustris. The sequence goes on from OX578278.1 coordinate 49,532,936, forward strand.
GAGTAAATAAGCAAAAATTTAACAAGTCGTAAATATTATTTTATATATAAGAGTGGATATTTTTTTTTTAAATCCTTTCCATAAATAATAATTATAATAACAAATAACTTTAACATATAATGATGATTTTGTAGTTTTAAGTATTCATTTTTACGTCGTCGCGGAGGGACGGAGAGGACACGTCCTCCCAATGTTTGATATGTAATAAAGAATTCAACATTAAAAAAAATTAAAATATCTAAACCTTTTTTACTTTTCTGCCCATATTTTATCATTAATACGTGTTATCAATTGTGTGTCATTTTGATCATCCATGTTGCACTGAAGAGTGAACAACTAATTTAGAATCTGAAGATGGCTATTAAGTAGCCAAAACATGTAATTAGTTATTACAAATATTTTGTGTGAAGACCTAATGTTTCCTCCCCCTCCTCCTTTCAAAATGACTACGAATATTATGCTATTTATTGTGTGGGGTAAATCTGCAATATATTCCCCGCACCTATTTCTAAACGTCCGATTTAATTTTTTTTTTTTTTCAGACTGTTCTTTTTTACATTTCAGATACGATTTCCGTTGTAGCATCTCAATAAATCCGATCTTTTTTTTATCTTAATTTTTTTTTATTTTAGGGAAAATTATGGAAGGTTATGGTTAGTTTTGGTTAAGGTTAAATCTTTTTGACTTTCTATTTTGCCACATTACACGTGGGACTTTTAAAAAAAAAATTTGAATTTTATCGAGATGCTACAACCGGAATTGTTTTTACAATGTACAGGGATACTGTAAAAAAGATAAATTCTGTAAAAAAGGAACAGTTTCAAAATGAAGTTAATCGGATCGTACAAAAAAGGAGGGCCAAATAATAATAGATGTGAAGTAATATTGCATAATTGCTATAACCTGATCTATTTAATCAACTATGATTAGGTTCACATCTTATATTATTTTACAATTACTATTTTTAAAGTTGTATTCAAATTCTTTTAAAAATACTTGTCTTCATATTTTTGTGCCAACGAAATACACCATAAGTTTACTATATGACAAAGTATTCAATTCAAATTTCACCTCAGATGCGAGAGATGAGCATAAAAACGCTCGGTCATATTTTCAAAATTTTCCTTCCAATAATGCACTGCTGTCGACGCCCGCATGTTAATTTAACATTTTTGTTATTTATAAACATTACCTTTTTGGCACTTTTTTAGATTGTTACTCCCCTTATAAAGAATACAGAGGGGAGTAACAATCTAAAGAAGGTGTACCCAATGATCTCCTATAGACTGTTACTCCCCCTTATAAAAACATAAAGGGGATATTCATTTATCCCTAATTACATTGGGCTAAACATCACTTTGTCATTTAGGTTATTTAGTTATTGTCATTTATATTCTAAAAACACACAGGGAAGTAACAATCTAAAGAAGTACCCAAATTTACATGGTATATGTTATACTCTTGTTAAATTATTATTATTTAAAGGCCAATACTTTCTGTTGTGATGATATGGTAAGTATCATAGTAAACTGTTTAAATAAGCCTCAAATTATACTCACAATAGAACTTCCCAGTCCCAGTTCAATAGCAATTATAACATTATTTTATGAAATTAATTGTTTAGCATGAACGAAACAATTGCATAGAAATGCCTCTGGGAAGGATTGCAACAACATATAACAAACTAATGAATTCTTCCTAGTATATTAAAATGTATACTAAACCCACAAAACATGGGGGGCTTTAGCCCCCCAAAACTTTTGACCTAGGATCGCCACTGCTACTTACCCTTTACTTCCAAATCTACCCTGTGCCGAACCGGGCTTTAATTATTTAGGGGTGAAAACTACCCCTTATTGCAAAAAATTTCAACTTTTTTTGTTACACTAGCAAGCAATTAAATAGCCAGGAAAAAATATATTATTAAAAAATATGTAAATCTAAACCAAAATAAAGATCAAGCAAATAAATATTTAAAAGCATGTATTATGTAATTGTTAGAGCAGTTAGTTATTGCAATTCATGCCTAGAATTTCAAACTCATTTTACTAACTCAGTTTACTAAAAAGTTTTTGACATTTTCATGTCTTGGCTATGGGACATAAACTCGAAAAGTGTTACACGTTTAACAGGGAGTTAGGAGGATATAGGAGGTGTTCAATCAAACCTGCCCTCTCTAGGTAGGGTCTCCCTCTACCGCGCTCGGTAGGGCCTACCCACCGGCTACCTGCCCCACGTCTCACTCTCTTCACTTCTCGCTACCGTTCCAGCAGTCACTCGCGTGCCCCAGCGGCACCCCCCCCCCCCCCCCTAACTACAACTTTTGTTCTACTGCTCCGATTTGCACCGGACAAACGCCACAACCCTTAGAATTTTATTCCTAATAAACTTTTTATTTTTGTTATACTATAATTTTTTGGATTTATTATAAAAATATAGGTGAAGAAGCTAAAAGATTAATTCTTACTAAACTGGAAAAGAAGAAAAGTACTTTCTTTCTTCGTGCGCAACATATATTCGACTTAATCCTAATTTACAAACGCAAGAATCTGCACGCTCAAATTGTTGGACATTTTCATGTCTTTGGCATATAATCTCGAAAAGCATTACCAAAAAACGACACTAAAAAGCGTTACCAAAAAACGACACCAAAAAGCGATACATGAAAATGTCTCACTGTCTTGCAGACTTGTATGCAAGAAGTTTTTTTTAACTAGATTTTTAAAGACCCTATTCCCATCAAGATGAAAACAAGTATTATCTATCAAGTTGACTATTATGTTGAACAGACTTCCCAATCAATACCTTCATAAAAGAATTTACCAACATAAATATAGTCTGAAACCTAACTGTCCCAATCCCACAGCTTTAACTAATCATTACTCCAATACTCAACATAATTTTAACTGAAGGTACCAAGATTCGCGCCAAGAATCCAACAAGTTTAAATGAAATATCCTTAAATTGTACTATATTTCCAAAATTCCCAATACCATACATTTCAGAACTGACACCACAATCACAACAATCTAAGCTACTGTTTTAAAAATTTAATTAAATATTTCTAGTATAATATATTGTAGCATCTCAAAGTTTAAGCCCTGAGCTACTACATATTTTATGTATTGATTTTAATTAAGATGTCTAATGAGAATGTTAATTATCTACAAATATAGTAGTTTGATTTTAATAAAAATTTTATTGTGAATATAAAAGAAAATGATACATTTTTTTAAAACATTATATGTTAATTAATTAACACGTAATTTTTTCTGATAGGTTTTATTAGGTTATTAGTCCAATGTTCAAGTTGAAGTTTCAATGATTTTCTAGTTGCTTCTTCAGGCACTTATATAAAACTTTAAATGAAGGATATTATGTTAAATGTCCATTTTATTTAAATTAAACTATTGTAAAACTTTTCACTGTTTGAATCCTTAGTTTTGTATCAGAAAGTTAGAGTAACTTGTAATTAAAAAATAATTTGTTAATATCATGATAGCAGTTATGATTTTAGAGATTAGGATTACTATATAAGTGTTTTGCATACTAAATGAGGCGTGTTTCCTCAAGCTCCCGTTCATGTATGATGATGATTGTATGACCCATCGAGAGATGTAAATTCAAGTTTCAGCCATTTTGGCAGGTGATATGTTAAAAAAGTATTAATTAATTAAAATTCATTTTCTCTTCTATGGAAGATTTGCTGTTGCCGTTGAAACGTAAGTTGCTATCTGATATCTTTTGAAAGTAATTAAATTAAATTAGAATTAAACTGTAATTAGCAGTTGGCTAATAAGTTAATTTTTATGTTAAGGGCCTTAGTTGCGTAGCGTGGTTTTGCAACGTAGTTGGATACGTAGTTAGCTGTAATTTCACAAAGGTGCAATTTCTTCACAAGAGAGGAGCAGACGATACTTGAATTCGTATCTCACTAAAGATTATTTGAGAGCATTTCAGCTCTACATTTTTCTACAAGAAGAAAAATTTATAAAAAAATGTATATTAAAAATTTTATTAAGAAAATTATGTAGAAAAACCACATGGTTCTAAAAGTATAAAAGTATTAACGTATGTAACATTTTACATGAGAGTTTATTTTTAAAAAAGTTATTTTTTATTATTTGTGAAAATTTAATTTAAAGTTTAAACAAGCTTTTTCTCTCTCTGAGAATAAAAGAAAAATATTTATTAAGAATTTTTATATATTAATTAGTAGGACTTACTTGTACCACTACGTGTGAGGTTAACCTCATCTGACCATTTCATTTTTTTAATTAAATTTATTAATTCATTTTTGTAAATCCAAGGTAATTAGGAAAAAGGATTCATTTAATAATTTAACATTTAACATTTTATTTAATTTTACTTGGACTTGAGATTCTTTTTTAAAAAACCACATTTTTTTTATATATTTGTTTTTATTAATGATTTTATTAATGCTCTGCAATAAGCCTAATGCTCTCCAATTTAAATTAATGCACTACTATATAAGTCGATGTCTGACTATTAAAGATTTTGCTACCCAATTAAAAAGAATTAAAAAAAAAAAGTTAATTTTTTTTATGACTTCTCCTTTCTTAACACGTTGAGGAAGGGTGGACGTGCCAGCGCGTCCAGTGTGCAAAGCCAAAAGGACGGGTGGACGCTACAGCGCGTCCGAAATCCTTGTATGTATGTATCATTAGGGTGGGGGTAGAGGCTCTTGGAAACGTTCTACCAGAGTCTCTCTAGCTTCTTAAGACTGTACAAGTGCTAACTGTGACCTTCGGCTCCACTTTTTTTATATCAACTTTTTGAGGAAATTGCTCCTGCATTTCCCTTACTCACCTCCCGCTTCTATTGGATATTTACGTCTTTACAAGGTAAGATAATGCATAATTATGATACTTTTTCTGATATACTGTTGTTATATAAATAGGGACAAAAATTTTAACAATATCTTTATGAAGTTATAATAAAAAATATTTACTTTTATGGGGAAAAACACGATTATACACATTATATATATTCCTGTTTTTGGTTAGACTACTATATATTTTTCAATATATCTTCCCATTTTACTATTATTTAACATTTTTCCTTTTTATATAGAATATATATATGAATGTAATTTATATATATATTTACCAGTTGCTTCTTGTTTGTATTATAACTACACAACGTAAGTACGAGTATAATTACATGTATGGATTTTTTTGTGTATAGATGGATAGACCGGGTACTTCAAAAGAAGTACGGTATACAGAGGAAGAAGATATTCTTCGCATATTTCCTGAGCTCCAATAAGAGGACGAAGTAGACCTCGACTTGAGTGATTACGAGAACTTTGAGGGCTCCAGTAAGACTGATTGGTGAATATTACTTATATAAAAGGAGTAGATCGCCATGATCAAATGCTCTCCTATCACTCAGGACTCCACAAAACCCTCGGCTGGTACAAGAAACTAGGAATTCACGTCTTCCACATGATTTTAGTAAATTCTTGGTTCTTATACAACAAGTGCCTTGAAGCAAAACGGATGAGTTTTCATAATTAATACTAGTAATAGTAATAGTACTTGTACTAGTACTAGTACTAGTACAAGTACTAGTACTAGTACAAGTACTAGTACTAGTACTATTACAAGTACTAGTACTAGTACTATTACAAGTACTAGTACTAGTACAAGTAAAAGTACTAGTACTAGTACAAGTACAAGTACAAGTACAAGTACAAGTACTAGTACAAGTACACCACTTATTGGTTACAGGGGACCTCAAAATGTGTATATAAATCTATCAAAATATCAAAATTAATTCTATTACTAGTAGTATTACTTAATAGTAGTATTACTTAATAGTAATAGTAATAGCAATAGTAATAGCAATAGTACCAAGTACAAGTACAAGTACGAGTACGAGTACAAGTACGATTACGTACAAGTACAAGTACGTACAAGTACAAGTACGTACAAGTACAAGTACGTACAAGTACAAGTACGTACAAGTACAAGAAAAAGGGGACTAAAAAGGGGACTAAAAAAGGGGACTAAAAAAGGGGACTTAAAAAAGGGACTAAAAAAGGGAACTAAAAAAGGGGGCTGAAAAGGGGGACTAAAAAAGGGGACTAAAAAAAGGGGGACTAAAAAAGGGGACAAAAAAGGGGACTAAAAAGGGGACTAAAAAAGGGGACCAAAAAAGGGGACTAAAAAAGGGGACTAAAAAAGGGGACTGAAAAAGGGGACTGAAAAAGGGGACTGAAAAAAGGTACTAAAAAAAGGTACTAAAAAAAGGTACTAAAAAAAGGTACTAAAAAAAGGTACTTAAAAAAGGTACTAAAAAAAGGTACTAAAAAAAAGGTACTAAAAAGTACAAGTACAAGTACAAGTACTAGTACAAGTACTAGTACTAGTACAAGTACACCACTTATTGGTTACAGGGGACCTCAAAATGTGTATATAAATAAATCTATCAAAATATCAAAATTAATTCTATTACTAGTAGTATTACTTAATAGTAGTATTACTTAATAGTAATAGTAATAGCAATAGTAATAGTAATAGCAATAGTACCAAGTACAAGTACAAGTACAAGTACAAATACGAGTACGAGTACGTACAAGTACGAGTACGTACAAGTACAAGTACGTACAAGTACAAGTACGTACAAGTACAAGAAAAAGGGGACTAAAAAGGGGACTAAAAAAGGGGACTTAAAAAAGGGACTAAAAAAGGGGACTAAAAAGGGGACTGAAAAGGGGGACTAAAAAAGGGGGATTAAAAAAGGGGACTAAAAAGGGGACTAATAGGGACTAGAAAGGGGACTAAAAAGGGGACTAAAAAGGAGACTAAAAAGGGGACTAAAAATGGGACTAAAAATGGGACAAAAAAGGGACAAAAAATGGGACAAAAAATGGGACAAAAAAGGGGACTAAAAAGGGGACTAAAAAGGGGACTAAAAAGGGGACTAAAAAGGGGACTAAAAAGGGGACTAAGAAGGGACTAAAAAGGGGACTAAAAAGGGGACTAAAAAGTGGACAAAAAAGGGGACAAAAAAGGGGACTAAAAAGGGGACTAAAAAGGGGACTAAAAAGGGGACTAAAAGAGGGACTAAAAAAGGGGACCAAAAAAGGGGACTTAAAAAGGGGACTGAAAAAGGGGACTGAAAAAAGGTACTAAAAAAAGGTACTAAAAAAGGTACTAAAAAAAGGTACTAAAAAAGGTACTAAAAAAAGGTACTAAAAAAAGGTACTAAAAAAAGGTACTAAAAAAAAGGTACTAAAAAGTACAAGTACAAGTACAAGTACTAGTACAAGTACTAGTACTAGTACAAGTACACCACTTATTGGTTACAGGGGACCTCAAAATGTGTATATAAATCTATCAAAATATCACAATTAATTCTATTACTAGTAGTATTACTTAATAGTAGTATTACTTAATAGTAGTATTACTTAATAGTAATAGTAATAGCAATAGTAATAGTAATAGCAATAGTACCAAGTACAAGTACAAGTACAAGTACAAGTACGAGTACGAGTACGTACAAGTACGAGTACGTACAAGTACAAGTACGTACAAGTACAAGTACAAGTACGTACAAGTACAAGAAAAAGGGGACTAAAAAGGGGACTAAAAAAGGGGACTTAAAAAAGAGACTAAAAAAGGGGACTAAAAAAGGGGACTAGAAGGGAACTAAAAAGGGGACTAAAAAGGGGACAAAAAGGGGACTAAACAGGGGACTAAAAAAGGGGGACTAAAAAGGGGACTTAAAAAGGGGACTAAAAAGGGGACAAAAAGGGGACAAAAAGGGGACTAAAAAGGGGACTAAAAAGGGGACAAAAAGGGGACTAAAAAGGGGACTAAAAAGAAGACTAAAAAGGGGACTAAAAGGGGACTAAAAAGGGGACCAAAAAGGGGACCAAAAAAGGGGACTAAAAAGGGGACTGAAAAAAGGTACTAAAAAAGGTACTAAAAAAGGTACTAAAAAAAGTACTTAAAAAAAACTAAAAAAATACAAAATAAAAGTACTAAATAAAAGTACTAAAAATAGTACTAAATAGTACTAAAAAAGTACTAAAAAGTACTAAAAAAGTACTAAAAAGTACTAAAAAAGTACTAAAAAAGTACTAAAAAGGAACTAATAAAGGTACTAAAAAAGTACTAAAAAAGTACTAAAAAGTACTAAAAAAGTACTCAGAAATAAGTACTAAAAAAATAGTAAAAAGTACTAAACAAAGTACTAAAAAGAAGTACTGAAAAAGTACTTAAAAAAGTACTAAAAAAAAGTACTAAAAAAGTACTAAAAAAAGTACTAAAAAAGTACTTAAAAAAAAGTACTTAAAAAAGTACTAAAAAAAGTACTAGAAAAAGTACTAAAAAAAGTATTAAAAAAAATGTACTAAAAAGTACAAGTACAAGTACTAGTACAAGTACTAGTACAAGTACTAGTACAAGTACTAGTACAAGTACTAGTACAAGTACTAGTACTAGTACAAGTACACCACTTATTGGTTACAGGGGACCTCAAAATGTGTATATAAATCTATCAAAATATCAAAATTAATTCTATTACTAGTAGTATTACTTAATAGTAGTATTTCTTAATAGTAGTATTTCTTAATAGTAATAGTAATAGCAATAGTAATAGTAATAGCAATAGTACCAAGTACAAGTACAAGTACAAGTACAAGTACGAGTACGAGTACGTACAAGTACGAGTACGTACAAGTACAAGTACAAGTACGTACAAGTACAAGAAAAAGGGGACTAAAAAGGGGACTAAAAAAGGGGTATAAAAAGGTACTAAAAAAGGGGACTAAAAAAGGGGACTGAAAAGGGGGACTAAAAAAGGGGGATTAAAAAAGGGGACTAAAAAGGGGACTAATGGGGACTAAAAAGGGGACTAAAAAGGGGACTAAAAAGGGGACTAAAAAGGGGACTAAAAAGAGGACTAAAAAGAGGACTAAAAAGGGGACTAAAAAGGGGACTAAAAAGGGGACTAAAAAGGGGACATAATGGGGACTAAAAAGAGGACTAAAAAGGGGGCTAAAAAGGGGACTAAAAAGGGGACTAAAAAGGGGACTGAAAAAAGGTACTAAAAAAAGGTACTAAAAAAAGGTACTAAAAAAAGGTACTAAAAAAAGGTACTAAAAAAAGGTACTAAAAAACGGTACTAAAAAAAGGTACTAAAAAAAGGTACTAAAAAAAGGTACTAAAAAAAGGTACTAAAAAGTACAAGTACAAGTACAAGTACAAGTACTAGTACAAGTACTAGTACTAGTACAAGTACACCACTTATTGGTTACAGGGGACCTCAAAATGTGTATATAAATCTATCAAAATATCACAATTAATTCTATTACTAGTAGTATTACTTAATAGTAGTATTACTTAATAGTAGTATTACTTAATAGTAGTATTACTTAATAGTAGTATTACTTAATAGTAGTATTACTTAATAGTAATAGTAATAGCAATAGTACCAAGTACAAGTACAAGTACAAGTACAAGTACGAGTACGAGTACGTACAAGTACGAGTACGTACAAGTACGAGTACGTACAAGTACAAGTACAAGTACAAGAAAAAGGGGACTAAAAAGGGGGACTAAAAAAGGGGACTAAAAAGGGGACTAAAAAAGGGGGACTAAAAAGGGGACTTAAAAAAGGGGACCAAAAAGGGGACCTAAAAAGGGGACTAAAAAAGGGGACTAAAAAGGGGACTAAAAGGGGACTTAAAAGGGGACTAAAAAGGGGACTAAAAGGGGACTAAAAAGGGGACTAAAAGGGGACTAAAAAGGGGACTAAAAGGGGACTTAAAAGGGGACTAAAAGGGGACTAAAAAGGGGACTAAAAGGGGACTAAAAAAGGGGGACTAAAAAGGGGACTTAAAAAAGGGGACTAAAAGGGGACTTAAAAAAGGGGACTAAAAAGGGGACTTAAAAAAGGGGACTAAAAGGGGACAAAAAGGGGACTAAAAGGGGACAAAAAGGGGACTAAAAAGGGGACAAAAGGGGACAAAAAAGGGGACAAAAAAGGGGACAAAAAGGGGACAAAAGGGGACTAAAAAGGGGACTTAAAAAGGGGACTAAAAGGGGACAAAAAGGGGACTAAAAAGGGGACAAAAAGGGGACTAAAAAGGGGACTAAAAAGGGGACAAAAAGGGGACAAAAAGGGGACTAAAAAGGGGACTAAAAAGGGGACTAAAAAGGGGACTAAAAAGGGGACTAAAAAAGGGGACTAAAAAGGGGACTAAAAAGGGACTGAAAAAGGGGACCAAAAAGGGGACAAAAAAGGGGACTAAAAAGGGACTGAAAAAGGGGACTAAAAAGGGGACTGAAAAAGGTACTAAAAAAGGTACTAAAAAAGGTACTAAAAAAGGTACTAAAAAAAGGTACTAAAAAAAGTACTTAAAAAAAACTAAAAAAAAGTACTAAATAAAAGTACTAAAAATAGTACTAAAAAAGTACTAAAAAGGAACTAATAAAGGTACTAAAAAAGTACTAAAAAAGTACTAAAAAAGTATTCAGAAATACGTACTAAAAAAATAGTAAAAAGTACTAAACAAAGTACTAAAAAGAAGTACTGAAAAAGGTACTAAAAAAAGGTACTAAAAAAAAGGTACTAAAAAGTACAAGTACAAGTACAAGTACTAGTACAAGTACTAGTACTAGTACAAGTACACCACTTATTGGTTACAGGGGACCTCAAAATGTGTATATAAATCTATCAAAATATCACAATTAATTCTATTACTAGTAGTATTACTTAATAGTAGTATTACTTAATAGTAATAGTAATAGCAATAGTACCAAGTACAAGTACAAGTACAAGTACAAGTACGAGTACGAGTACGTACAAGTACGAGTACGTACAAGTACAAGTACAAGTACGTACAAGTACAAGAAAAAGGGGACTAAAAAGGGGGACTAAAAAAGGGGACTAAAAAGGGGACTAAAAAAGGGGGACTAAAAAGGGGACTTAAAAAAAGGGGACCAAAAAGGGGACCTAAAAAGGGGACTGAAAAAGGGGACTGAAAAAGGGGACTGAAAAAGGGGACTGAAAAAGGGGACTGAAAAAAGAGACTAAAAAAGGGGACTAAAAAGGGGGACTAAAAGGGGACTTAAAAGGGGACTAAAAAGGGACTAAAAAGGGGACTAAAAAAGGGGGACTAAAAAGGGGACTAAAAGGGGACTAAAAGGGGACTAAAAAAGGGGGACTAAAAAGGCGACATAAAAAAGTGGACTAAAAAGGGGACTTAAAAAGGGGACTTAAAAAGGGGACTAAAAGGGGACAAAAAGGGGACAAAAGGGGACTAAAAAGGGGACAAAAGGGGACTAAAAAGGGGACCAAAAAGGGGACCTAAAAAGGGGACTGAAAAAGGGGACTGAAAAAGGGGACTGAAAAAGGGGACTGAAAAAGGGGACTGAAAAAAGAGACTAAAAAAGGGGACTAAAAAGGGGGACTAAAAGGGGAGTAAAAAAGGGGGACTAAAAAGGGGACTTAAAAAGAGACTAAAAAGGGGGACTAAAAAAGGGGACTAAAAAGGGGACTAAAAGGGGACTTAAAAGGGGAATAAAAAGGGGACTAAAAAGGGGACTAAAAGGGGACTAAAAAGGGGACTAAAAGGGGACTAAAAAGGGGACTAAAAAAGGGGGACTAAAAAGGGGACATAAAAAAGGGGACTAATAAGGGGACTAATAAGGGGACTAAAAAGGGACTGAAAAAGGGGACCAAAAAAGGGGACTAAAAAGGGACTGAAAAAGGGGACTGAAAAAGGGGACTAAAAAGGGGACTGAAAAAGGGGACTGAAAAAGGGGACTGAAAAAGGGGACTGAAAAAGGTACTAAAAAAGGTACTAAAAAAGGTACTAAAAAAAGGTACTAAAAAAAGTACTTAAAAAAAACTAAAAAAATACTAAAAAAAAGTACTAAATAAAAGTACTAAAAATAGTACTAAAAAAGTACTAAAAAGGAACTAATAAAGGTACTAAAAAAAGTACTAAAAAAGTACTAAAAAAGTATTCAGAAATAAGTACTAAAAAAATAGTAAAAAGTACTAAACAAAGTACTAAAAAGAAGTACTGAAAAAGGTACTAAAAAAAGGTACTAAAAAAAAGGTACTAAAAAGTACAAGTACAAGAACAAGTACTAGTACAAGTACTAGTACTATTACAAGTACACCACTTATTGGTTACAGGGGACCTCAAAATGTGTATATAAATCTATCAAAATATCACAATTAATTCTATTACTAGTAGTATTACTTAATAGTAGTATTACTTAATAGTAGTATTACTTAATAGTAATAGTAATAGCAATAGTAATAGTAATAGCAATAGTACCAAGTACAAGTACAAGTACAAGTACGAGTACGAGTACGTACAAGTACGAGTACGTACAAGTACAAGTACAAGTACGTACAAGTACAAGAAAAAGGGGACTAAAAAGGGGACTAAAAAAGGGGACTAAAAAGGGGACTAAAAAGGGGACTAAAAAGGGGACTAAAAGGGGACTAAAAAGGGGACTAAAAAAGGGGGACTAAAAAAGGGGGACTAAAAAGGGGGACTAAAAAAGGGGGACTAAAAAGGGGACTTAAAAAAGGGGACCAAAAAGGGGACCTAAAAAGGGGACTGAAAAAGGGGACTGAAAAAGGGGACTAAAAAGGGGACTAAAAAGAGGACTAAAAAGGGGGCTAAAAAGGGGACTAAAAAGGGGACTAAAAAGGGGACTGAATAAAGGTACTAGAAAAAGGTACTAAAAAAAGGTACTAAAAAAAGGTACTAATAAAAGGTACTAAAAAAAGGTACTAAAAAAAGGTACTAAAAAAAGGTACTAAAAAAAGGTACTAAAAAAAGGTACTAAAAAAAGGTACTAAAAAAAGGTACTAAAAAAAGGTACTAAAAAAAGGTACTAAAAAAAGGTACTAAAAAAAAGGTACTAAAAAGTACAAGTACAAGTACAAGTACAAGTACTAGTACAAGTACTAGTACTAGTACAAGTACACCACTTATTGGTTACAGGGGACCTCAAAATGTGTATATAAATCTATCAAAATATCACAATTAATTCTATTACTAGTAGTATTACTTAATAGTAGTATTACTTAATAGTAGTATTACTTAATAGTAATAGTAATAGCAATAGTACCAAGTACAAGTACTAGTACAAGTACAAGTACGAGTACGAGTACGTACAAGTACGAGTACGTACAAGTACAAGTACAAGTACGTACAAGTACAAGAAAAACGGGACTAAAAAGGGGGACTAAAAAAGGGGACTAAAAAGGGGACTAAAAAAGGGGGACTAAAAAGGGGACCAAAAAGGGGACCTAAAAAGGGGACTGAAAAAGGGGACTGAAAAAGGGGACTGAAAAAGGGGACTGAAAAAGGGGACTGAAAAAGGGGACTGAAAAAAAGAGACTAAAAAAGGGGACTAAAAAGGGGGACTAAAAGGGGACTAAAAAAGGGGGACTAAAAAGGGGACTTAAAAAAGAGACTAAAAAAGGGGACTAAAAAGGGGACTAAAAAGGGGACTAAAAGGGGACTTAAAAGGGGACTAAAAAGGGGACTAAAAGGGGACCAAAAAAGGGGACAAAAAAGGGGACTAAAAAGGGACTGAAAAAGGGGACCAAAAAAGGGGACTAAAAAGGGACTGAAAAAGGGGACTGAAAAAGGGGACTAAAAAGGGGACTGAAAAAGGGGACTGAAAAAGGGGACTGAAAAAGGTACTAAAAAAGGTACTAAAAAAGGTACTTAAAAAGGTACTAAAAAAAAGTACTAAAAAAAGTACTTAAAAAAAACTAAAAAAATACTAAAAAAAAGTACTAAATAAAAGTACTAAAAATAGTACTAAAAAAGTACTAAAAAGGAACTAATAAAGGTACTAAAAAAGTACTAAAAAAGTACTAAAAAAGTATTCAGAAATAAGTACTAAAAAAATAGTAAAAAGTACTAAACAAAGTACTAAAAAGAAGTACTGAAAATGGTACTAAAAAAAGGTACTAAAAAAAAGGTACTAAAAAGTACAAGTACAAGTACAAGTACTAGTACAAGTACTAGTACTAGTACAAGTACACCACTTATTGGTTACAGGGGACCTCAAAATGTGTATATAAATCTATCAAAATATCACAATTAATTCTATTACTAGTAGTATTACTTAATAGTAGTATTACTTAATAGTAGTATTACTTAATAGTAATAGTAATAGCAATAGTAATAGTAATAGCAATAGTACCAAGTACAAGTACAAGTACAAGTACGAGTACGAGTACGTACAAGTACGAGTACGTACAAGTACAAGTACAAGTACGTACAAGTACAAGAAAAAGGGGACTAAAAAGGGGACTAAAAAAGGGGACTAAAAAGGGGACTAAAAAGGGGACTAAAAGGGGACTAAAAAGGGGACCTAAAAAGGGGACTTAAAAAAGGGGACCAAAAAGGGGACCTAAAAAGGGGACTGAAAAAGGGGACTGAAAAAGGTACTAAAAAAAAGTACTTAAAAAAAACTAAAAAAATACTAAAAAAAAGTACTAAATAAAAGTACTAAAAATAGTACTAAAAAAGTACTAAAAAGGAACTAATAAAGGTACTAAAAAAGTACTAAAAAAATACTAAAAAAGTATTCAGAAATAAGTACTAAAAAAATAGTAAAAAGTACTAAACAAAGTACTAAAAAGAAGTACTGAAAATGGTACTAAAAAAAGGTACTAAAAAAAAGGTACTAAAAAGTACAAGTACAAGTACAAGTACTAGTACAAGTACTAGTACTAGTACAAGTACACCACTTATTGGTTACAGGGGACCTCAAAATGTGTATATAAATCTATCAAAATATCACAATTAATTCTATTACTAGTAGTATTACTTAATAGTAGTATTACTTAATAGTAATAGTAATAGCAATAGTAATAGTAATAGCAATAGTACCAAGTACAAGTACAAGTACAAGTACGAGTACGAGTACGTACAAGTACAAGTACAAGTACGTACAAGTACAAGAAAAAGGGGACTAAAAAGGGGACTAAAAAAGGGGACTAAAAAGGGGACTAAAAAGGGGACTAAAAGGGGACTAAAAAGGGGACTAAAAAGGGGACTTAAAAAGGGGGACCAAAAAGGGGACCTAAAAAGGGGACTGAAAAAGGGGACTGAAAAAGGGGACTAAAAAGGGGACTAAAAAGGGGACTAAAAGGGGACTAAAAAAGGGGACTAAAAGGGGACCAAAAAGGGGACCTAAAAAGGGGACTGAAAAAGGGGACTGAAAAAGGGGACTGAAAAAGGGGACTGAAAAAGGGGACTGAAAAAGGGGACTGAAAAAGGGGACTGAAAAAAGAGACTAAAAAAGGGGACTAAAAAGGGGGACTAAAAGGGGACTTAAAAGGGGACTAAAAAGGGACTAAAAAGGGGACTAAAAAAGGGGGACTAAAAAGGGGACTAAAAGGGGACTAAAAGGGGACTAAAAGGGGACTAAAAAAGGGGGACTAAAAAAGGGGGACTAAAAAGGCGACATAAAAAAGTGGACTAAAAAGGGGACTAAAAAGGGGACTTAAAAAGGGGACTTAAAAAGGGGACTAAAAGGGGACAAAAAGGGGACAAAAGGGGACTAAAAAGGGGACAAAAGGGGACTAAAAAGGGGACCAAAAAGGGGACCTAAAAAGGGGACTGAAAAAGGGGACTGAAAAAGGGGACTGAAAAAGGGGACTGAAAAAGGGGACTGAAAAAAGAGACTAAAAAAGGGGACTAAAAAGGGGGACTAAAAGGGGAGTAAAAAAGGGGGACTAAAAAGGGGACTTAAAAAGAGACTAAAAAGGGGGACTAAAAAAGGGGACTAAAAAGGGGACTAAAAGGGGACTTAAAAGGGGACTAAAAAGGGGACTAAAAGGGGACTTAAAAGGGGAATAAAAAGGGGACTAAAAAGGGGACTAAAAGGGGACTAAAAAGGGGACTAAAAGGGGACTAAAAAGGGGACTAAAAAAGGGGGACTAAAAAGGGGACATAAAAAAGGGGACTAATAAGGGGACTAAAAAGGGACTGAAAAAGGGGACCAAAAAAGGGGACTAAAAAGGGACTGAAAAAGGGGACTGAAAAAGGGGACTAAAAAGGGGACTGAAAAAGGGGACTGAAAAAGGGGACTGAAAAAGGGGACTGAAAAAGGTACTAAAAAAGGTACTAAAAAAAGTACTTAAAAAAAACTAAAAAAATACTAAAAAAAAGTACTAAATAAAAGTACTAAAAATAGTACTAAAAAAGTACTAAAAAGGAACTAATAAAGGTACTAAAAAAAGTACTAAAAAAGTACTAAAAAAGTATTCAGAAATAAGTACTAAAAAAATAGTAAAAAGTACTAAACAAAGTACTAAAAAGAAGTACTGAAAAAGGTACTAAAAAAAGGTACTAAAAAAAAGGTACTAAAAAGTACAAGTACAAGAACAAGTACTAGTACAAGTACTAGTACTATTACAAGTACACCACTTATTGGTTACAGGGGACCTCAAAATGTGTATATAAATCTATCAAAATATCACAATTAATTCTATTACTAGTAGTATTACTTAATAGTAGTATTACTTAATAGTAATAGTAATAGCAATAGTAATAGTAATAGCAATAGTACCAAGTACAAGTACAAGTACAAGTACAAGTACGAGTACGAGTACGTACAAGTACGAGTACGTACAAGTACAAGTACAAGTACGTACAAGTACAAGAAAAAGGGGACTAAAAAGGGGACTAAAAAAGGGGACTAAAAAGGGGACTAAAAAGGGGACTAAAAGGGGACTAAAAAGGGGACTAAAAAAGGGGGACTAAAAAAGGGGGACTAAAAAGGGGACTTAAAAAAGGGGACCAAAAAGGGGACCTAAAAAGGGGACTGAAAAAGGGGACTGAAAAAGGGGACTGAAAAAGGGGACTAAAAAGGGGACTAAAAAGAGGACTAAAAAGGGGGCTAAAAAGGGGACTAAAAAGGGGACTAAAAAGGGGACTGAATAAAGGTACTAGAAAAAGGTACTAAAAAAAGGTACTAAAAAAAGGTACTAATAAAAGGTACTAAAAAAAGGTACTAAAAAAAGGTACTAAAAAAAGGTACTAAAAAAAGGTACTAAAAAAAGGTACTAAAAAAAGGTACTAAAAAAGGTACTAAAAAAAGGTACTAAAAAAAGGTACTAAAAAAAGGTACTAAAAAAAGGTACTAAAAAAAGGTACTAAAAAAAGGTACTAAAAAAAGGTACTAAAAAAAGGTACTAAAAAAAAGGTACTAAAAAGTACAAGTACAAGTACAAGTACAAGTACTAGTACAAGTACTAGTACTAGTACAAGTACACCACTTATTGGTTACAGGGGACCTCAAAATGTGTATATAAATCTATCAAAATATCACAATTAATTCTATTACTAGTAGTATTACTTAATAGTAGTATTACTTAATAGTAGTATTACTTAATAGTAATAGTAATAGCAATAGTACCAAGTACAAGTACTAGTACAAGTACAAGTACGAGTACGAGTACGTACAAGTACGAGTACGTACAAGTACAAGTACAAGTACGTACAAGTACAAGAAAAACGGGACTAAAAAGGGGGACTAAAAAAGGGGACTAAAAAGGGGACTAAAAAAGGGGGACTAAAAAGGGGACCAAAAAGGGGACCTAAAAAGGGGACTGAAAAAGGGGACTGAAAAAGGGGACTGAAAAAGGGGACTGAAAAAAAGAGACTAAAAAAGGGGACTAAAAAGGGGGACTAAAAGGGGACTAAAAAAGGGGGACTAAAAAGGGGACTTAAAAAAGAGACTAAAAAAGGGGACTAAAAAGGGGACTAAAAGGGGACTTAAAAGGGGACTAAAAAGGGGACTAAAAGGGGACCAAAAAAGGGGACAAAAAAGGGGACTAAAAAGGGACTGAAAAAGGGGACCAAAAAAGGGGACTAAAAAGGGACTGAAAAAGGGGACTGAAAAAGGGGACTAAAAAGGGGACTGAAAAAGGGGACTGAAAAAGGGGACTGAAAAAGGTACTAAAAAAGGTACTAAAAAAGGTACTTAAAAAGGTACTAAAAAAAAGTACTAAAAAAAGTACTTAAAAAAAACTAAAAAAATACTAAAAAAAAGTACTAAATAAAAGTACTAAAAATAGTACTAAAAAAGTACTAAAAAGGAACTAATAAAGGTACTAAAAAAGTACTAAAAAAGTACTAAAAAAGTATTCAGAAATAAGTACTAAAAAAATAGTAAAAAGTACTAAACAAAGTACTAAAAAGAAGTACTGAAAATGGTACTAAAAAAAGGTACTAAAAAAAAGGTACTAAAAAGTACAAGTACAAGTACTAGTACAAGTACTAGTACTAGTACAAGTACACCACTTATTGGTTACAGGGGACAAGTACAAGTACGTACAAGTACAAGAAAAAGGGGACTAAAAAGGGGACTAAAAAAGGGGACTAAAAAGGGGACTAAAAAGGGGACTAAAAGGGGACTAAAAAGGGGACTAAAAAGGGGACTTAAAAAAGGGGACCAAAAAGGGGACCTAAAAAGGGGACTGAAAAAGGGGACTGAAAAAGGGGACTAAAAAGGGGACTAAAAAGGGGACTAAAAGGGGACTAAAAAAGGGGACTAAAAGGGGACAAAAAGGGGACTAAAAAGGGGATTATAAAGGGGACTATAAAGGGGACTAAAAAGGGGACTGAAAAAGGGGACTGAAAAAGGGGACTGAAAAAGGGGACTGAAAAAGGGGACAAAAAAGGGGACTAAAAAGGGACTGAAAAAGGGGACTGAAAAAGGGGACTAAAAAGGGGACTGAAAAAGGGGACTGAAAAAGGGGACTGAAAAAGGTACTAAAAAAGGTACTAAAAAAGGTACTAAAAAAAGGTACTAAAAAAAGTACTAAATAAAAGTACTAAAAATAGTACTAAAAAAGTACTAAAAAGGAACTAATAAAGGTACTAAAAAAGTACTAAAAAAGTACTAAAAAAATTTTTCAGAAATAAGTACTAAAAAAATAGTAAAAAGTACTAAACAAAGTACTAAAAAGAAGTACTGAAAAAGGTACTAAAAAAAGGTACTAAAAAAAAGGTACTAAAAAGTACAAGTACAAGTACAAGTACTAGTACAAGTACTAGTACTAGTACAAGTACACCACTTATTGGTTACAGGGGACCTCAAAATGTGTATATAAATCTATCAAAATATCACAATTAATTCTATTACTAGTAGTATTACTTAATAGTAGTATTACTTAATAGTAATAGTAATAGCAATAGTAATAGTAATAGCAATAGTACCAAGTACAAGTACAAGTACAAGTACGAGTACGAGTACGTACAAGTACGAGTACGTACAAGTACAAGTACAAGTACGTACAAGTACAAGAAAAAGGGGACTAAAAAGGGGACTAAAAAAGGGGACTAAAAAGGGGACTAAAAAGGGGACTAAAAGGGGACTAAAAAGGGGACTAAAAAAGGGGGACTAAAAAAGGGGGACTAAAAAGGGGACTTAAAAAAGGGGACCAAAAAGGGGACCTAAAAAGGGGACTAAAAAGAGGACTAAAAAGGGGGCTAAAAAGGGGACTAAAAAGGGGACTAAAAAGGGGACTGAATAAAGGTACTAAAAAAAGGTACTAAAAAAAGGTACTAAAAAAAGGTACTAAAAAAAGGTACTAAAAAAAGGTACTAAAAAAAGGTACTAAAAAAAAGGTACTAAAAAAAGGTACTAAAAAAAGGTACTAAAAAAAGGTACTAAAAAAAGGTACTAAAAAAAAGGTACTAAAAAGTACAAGTACAAGTACAAGTACAAGTACTAGTACAAGTACTAGTACTAGTACAAGTACTAGTACTAGTACAAGTACACCACTTATTGGTTACAGGGGACCTCAAAATGTGTATATAAATCTATCAAAATATCACAATTAATTCTATTACTAGTAGTATTACTTAATAGTAGTATTACTTAATAGTAGTATTACTTAATAGTAATAGTAATAGCAATAGTACCAAGTACAAGTACAAGTACAAGAACAAGTACGAGTACGAGTACGTACAAGTACGAGTACGTACAAGTACAAGTACAAGTACGTACAAGTACAAGAAAAAGGGGACTAAAAAGGGGGACTAAAAAAGGGGACTAAAAAGGGGACTAAAAAAGGGGGACTAAAAAGGGGACTAAAAAAGGGGGACTAAAAAGGGGACTTAAAAAAGGGGACCAAAAAGGGGACCTAAAAAGGGGACTGAAAAAGGGGACTGAAAAAGGGGACTAAAAAGGGGACTAAAAGGGGACTGAAAAAAAGAGACTAAAAAAGGGGACTAAAAAGGGGGACTAAAAGGGGACTAAAAAAGGGGGACTAAAAAGGGGACTTAAAAAAGAGACTAAAAAAGGGGACTAAAAAAGGGAACTAAAAAGGGGACTAAAAGGGGACTAAAAAGGGGACTAAAAGGGGACCAAAAAAGGGGACAAAAAAGGGGACTAAAAAGGGACTGAAAAAGGGGACCAAAAAAGGGGACTAAAAAGGGACTGAAAAAGGGGACTGAAAAAGGTGACTAAAAAGGGGACTGAAAAAGGGGACTGAAAAAGGTACTAAAAAAGGTACTAAAAAAGGTACTAAAAAAAGGTACTAAAAAAAGTACTTAAAAAAAACTAAAAAAATACTAAAAAAAAGTACTAAATAAAAGTACTAAAAATAGTACTAAAAAAGTACTAAAAAGGAACTAATAAAGGTACTAAAAAAGTACTAAAAAAGTACTAAAAAAGTATTCAGAAATAAGTACTAAAAAAATAGTAAAAAGTACTAAACAAAGTACTAAAAAGAAGTACTGAAAATGGTACTAAAAAAAGGTACTAAAAAAAAGGTACTAAAAAGTACAAGTACAAGTACAAGTACTAGTACAAGTACTAGTACTAGTACAAGTACACCACTTATTGGTTACAGGGGACCTCAAAATGTGTATATAAATCTATCAAAATATCACAATTAATTCTATTACTAGTAGTATTACTTAATAGTAGTATTACTTAATAGTAGTATTACTTAAGAGTAATAGTAATAGCAATAGTAATAGTAATAGCAATAGTACCAAGTACAAGTACAAGTACAAGTACGAGTACGAGTACGTACAAGTACGAGTACGTACAAGTACAAGTACGTACAAGTACAAGAAAAAGGGGACTAAAACGGGGACTAAAAAAGGGGACTAAAAAGGGGACTAAAAAGGGGACTAAAAAGGGGACCTAAAAAGGGGACTTAAAAAAGGGGACCAAAAAGGGGACCTAAAAAGGGGACTGAAAAAGGGGACTGAAAAAGGGGACTAAAAAGGGGACTAAAAAGGGGACTAAAAAGGGGACTGAATAAAGGTACTAAAAAAAGGTACTAAAAAAAGGTACTAAAAAAAGGTACTAAAAAAAGTACTAAAAAAAGGTACTAAAAAAAGGTACTAAAAAAAGGTACTAAAAAAAGGTACTAAAAAAAGGTACTAAAAAAAGGTACTAAAAAAAGGTACTAAAAAAGGTACTAAAAAAAGGTACTAAAAAAGGTACTAAAAAAGGTACTAAAAAAAGGTACTAAAAAAAAGGTACTAAAAAAAGGTACTAAAAAAAGGTACTAAAAAAAGGTACTAAAAAAAGGTACTAAAAAAAAGGTACTAAAAAAAGGTACTAAAAAAAGGTACTAAAAAAAGGTACTAAAAAAAAGGTACTAAAAAGTACAAGTACAAGTACAAGTACAAGTACTAGTACAAGTACTAGTACTAGTACAAGTACACCACTTATTGGTTACAGGGGACCTCAAAATGTGTATATAAATCTATCAAAATATCACAATTAATTCTATTACTAGTAGTATTACTTAATAGTAGTATTACTTAATAGTAGTATTACTTAATAGTAATAGTAATAGCAATAGTACCAAGTACAAGTACAAGTACGAGTACGAGTACGTACAAGTACAAGAAAAAGGGGACTAAAAAGGGGGACTAAAAAAGGGGACTAAAAAGGGGACTAAAAAAGGGGGACTAAAAAGGGGACTTAAAAAAGGGGACCAAAAAGGGGACCTAAAAAGGGGACTGAAAAAGGGGACTGAAAAAGGGGACTGAAAAAGGGGACTGAAAAAAGAGACTAAAAAAGGGGACTAAAAAGGGGGACTAAAAGGGGACTAAAAAGGGGACTAAAAGGGGACTAAAAAGGGGACTAAAAGGGGACTTAAAAGGGGACTAAAAAATGGACTAAAAGGGGACTAAAAAGGGGACTAAAAGGGGACTAAAAAGGTGACTAAAAAAGGGGGACTAAAAAGGGGACATAAAAAGGGGACTAAAAAGGGGACTAAAAAGGGGACTAAAAAGGGGACTTAAAAAGGGGACTAAAAGGGGACAAAAAGGGGACAAAAGGGGACTAAAAAGGGGACAAAAGGGGACTAAAAAGGGGACAAAAAGGGGACAAAAGGGGACAAAAGGGGACTAAAAAAGGGGACTAAAAGGGGACAAAAAGGGGACTAATAAAGGGGACTAAAAGGGGACAAAAAGGGGACTAAAAAGGGACTGAAAAAGGGGACTAAAAAGGGGACTGAAAAAGGTACTAAAAAAGGTACTAAAAAAAGGTACTAAAAAAAGGTACTAAAAAAGGTACTAAAAAAAGGTACTAAAAAAACTAAAAAAATACTAAAAAAAGTACTAAATAAAAGTACTAAAAATAGTACTAAAAAAGTACTAAAAAGGAACTAATAAAGGTACTAAAAAAGTACTAAAATCTATTACTAGTAGTATTACTTAATAGTAGTATTACTTAATAGTAGTATTACTTAATAGTAATAGTAATAGCAATAGTAATAGTAATAGCAATAGTACCAAGTACAAGTACAAGTACAAGTACGAGTACGAGTACGTACAAGTACGAGTACGTACAAGTACAAGTACAAGTACGTACAAGTACAAGAAAAAGGGGACTAAAAAGGGGACTAAAAAAGGGGACTAAAAAGGGGACTAAAAAGGGGACTAATAGGGGACTAAAAAGGGGACTAAAAAAGGGGGACTAAAAAGGGGACTTAAAAAAGGGGACTAAAAAGGGGACTTAAAAAAGGGGACTAAAAAGGGGACTTAAAAAAGGGGACTAAAAAGGGGACTTAAAAAAGGGGACTAAAAAGGGGACAAAAAGGGGCCTAAAAAGGGGACTAAAAAGGGGACTAAAAGGGGGACTACAAAAGGGGACTAAAAAGGGGACTAAAAAGGGGACTAAAAAGGGGACTAAAAAGGGGACTAAAAAGGTTAGTCCCCTTTTTAGTCCCCTTTTTAGTCCCCTTTATAGTCCCCGTTTTAGTCCCCTTTTTAGTCCCCTTTTTAGTCCCCCTTTTGTCCCCTTTTTAGTCCCCTTTTAGTCCCCTTTTTAGTCCCCTTTTTTAGTCCCCTTTTTTAGTCCCCTTTTTTAGTCTCTTTTTTAAGTCCCCTTTTTTAGTCCCCTTTTTTAGTCCCCTTTTAGTCCCCCTTTTTAGTCCCCTTTTTTAGTCCCCTTTTTGTCCCCTTTTAGTCCCCTTTTTTAAGTCCCCTTTTTAGTCCCCCTTTTTTAGTCCTCTTTTTAGTCCCCTTTTAGTCCCCTTTTTAGTCCCCTTTTAGTCCCCCTTTTAGTCCCCTTTTTTAGTCCCCTTTTTGTCCTCTTTTTAGTCCCCTTTTTTAAGTCCCCTTTTTAGTCCCCTTTTTTAAGTCCCCTTTTTAGTCCCCTTTTTTAAGTCCCTTGTACTTGTACTTGTACTTGTACTTGGTACTATTGCTATTACTATTACTATTGCTATTACTATTAAGTAATACTTCCAATAAGTAATACTACTAGTAATAGAATTAATTGTGATATTTTGATAGATTTATATACACATTTTGAGGTCCCCTGTAACCAATAAGTGGTGTACTTGTACTAGTACTAGTACTTGTACTAGTACTAGTACTTGTACTAGTACTAGTACTTGTACTAGTACTAGTACTTGTACTAGTACTAGTACTTGTACTTGTACTTGTACTTTTTAGTACCTTTTTTTTAGTACCTTTTTTTAGTACCTTTTTCAGTACTTCTTTTTAGTACTTTTTACTACTTTTTTAGTACTTTTTAGTACTTTTTTAGTACTTTTTTAGTACCTTTATTAGTTCCTTTTTAGTACTTTTTTAGTACTATTATTAGTACTTTTATTTAGTACTTTTTTTTAGTTTTTTTTTAGTTTTTTTTAAGTACTTTTTTTTAGTACCTTTTTTAGTACCTTTTTTAGTACCTTTTTTAGTACCTTTTTCAGTCCCCTTTTTCAGTCCCTTTTTAGTCCCCTTTTTTGGTCCCCTTTTTCAGTCTCTTTTTAGTCCCCTTTTTTGTCCCCTTTTTCAGTCCCTTTTTAGTCTCCTTTTTTGGTCCCCTTTTTCAGTCCCTTTTTAGTCCCCTTTTTTGGCCCCCTTTTTAGTCCCCTTTTTAGTCCCCTTTTTTAGTCCCCTTTTTAAGTCCCCTTTTTAGTCCCCTTTTTAGTCCCCTTTTTGTCCCCTTTTTGTCCCCTTTTGTCACCTTTATGTCCCCTTTTTGTCCCCTTTTTGTCCCCTTTTGTCCCCTTTTTGTCCCCTTTTTGTCCCCTTTTTGTCCCCTTTTTGTCCCCTTTTAGTCCCCTTTTTAAGTCCCCTTTTTAGTCCCCTTTTTAAGTCCCCTTTTTAGTCCCCTTTTTAGTCCCCTTTTTAGTCCCCTTTTTAGTCCCCTTTTTTAAGTCCCCTTTTTAGTCCCCCTTTTTTAGTCCCCTTTTTAGTCCCCTTTTAGTCCCCTTTTTAGTCCCCTTTTAGTCCCCTTTTTAGTCCCCTTTTAGTCCCCTTTTTGCCCCCTTTTTTAGTCCCCTTTTTTAGTCTCTTTTTTAAGTCCCCTTTTTAGTCCCCCTTTTTTAAGTCCCCTTTTTAGTCCCCCTTTTTTAGTCCCCTTTTAGTCCCCCTTTTTAGTCCCCTTTTTTAGTCTCTTTTTTAAGTCCCCTTTTTAGTCCCCCTTTTTTAGTCCCCTTTTTAGTCCCCTTTTTAAGTCCCCTTTTTAGTCCCCTTTTTAGTCCCCTTTTTAGTCCCCTTTTTTAAGTCCCCTTTTTAGTCCCCTTTTAGTCCCCTTTTTAGTCCCCTTTTAGTCCCCTTTTTAGTCCCCTTTTAGTCCCCTTTTTTGTCCCCTTTTTTAGTCCCCTTTTTTAGTCTCTTTTTTAAGTCCCCTTTTTAGTCCCCCTTTTTTAGTCCCCTTTTAGTCCCCCTTTTTAGTCCCCTTTTTTAGTCTCTTTTTTCAGTCCCCTTTTTCAGTCCCCTTTTTCAGTCCCCTTTTTCAGTCCCCTTTTTAGGTCCCCTTTTTGGTCCCCTTTTTTAAGTCCCCTTTTTAGTCCCCCTTTTTTAGTCCCCTTTTAGTCCCCTTTTTAGTCCCCTTTTTTAGTCCCCCTTTTTAGTCCCCTTTTTCTTGTACTTGTACGTACTTGTACTTGTACGTACTCGTACTTGTACGTACTCGTACTCGTACTTGTACTTGTACTTGTACTTGTACTTGGTACTATTGCTATTACTATTACAATTAAGTAATACTACTATTAAGTAATACTACTGTGATATTTTGATAGATTTATATACACATTTTGAGGTCCCCTGTAACCAATAAGTGGTGTACTTGTACTAGTACTTGTACTAGTACTTGAACTTGTACTTGTACTTGTACTTTTTAGTACCTTTTTTTTAGTCCCCTTTTAGTCCCCTTTTTAGTCCCCTTTTTTAGTCCCCCTTTTTAGTCCCCTTTTTCTTGTACTTGTACGTACTTGTACTTGTACGTACTCGTACTTGTACGTACTCGTACTCGTACTTGTACTTGTACTTGTACTTGTACTTGGTACCATTGCTATTACTATTACAATTAAGTAATACTACTATTAAGTAATACTACTATTAAGTAATACTACTAGTAATAGAATTAATTGTGATATTTTGATAGATTTATATACACATTTTGAGGTCCCCTGTAACCAATAAGTGGTGTACTTGTACTAGTACTTGTACTAGTACTTGAACTTGTACTTGTACTTGTACTTTTTAGTACCTTTTTTTTAGTACCTTTTTTTAGTACCTTTTTTTAGTACCTTTTTTTAGTACCATTTTTTAGTACCTTTTTTTAGTACCTTTTTTTAGTACCTTTTTTTAGTACTCTTTTTTCAGTCCCCTTTTTCAGTCCCCTTTTTAGGTCTCCTTTTTGGTCCCCTTTTTTAAGTCCCCTTTTTAGTCCCCCTTTTTAGTCTCCTTTTTAGTCCCCTTTTAGTCCCCTTTTTAGTCCCCTTTTTAGTCCCCTTTTTTAGTCCCCCTTTTTAGTCCCCTCTTTCTTGTACTTGTACGTACTTGTACTTGTACTTGTACGTACTCGTACAAGAAAAAGGGGACTAAAAAGGGGACTAAAAAAGGGGACTAAAAAGGGGACTAAAAGGGGACAAAAAGGGGACTAAAAAGGGGACTAAAAAGGGGACTAAAAGGGGACTAAAAAGGTACTAAAAAGGGGACTAAAAAGGGACTAAAAAGGGACTAAAGAGGGACTAAAAAGGGGACTAAAAAGGGACTAAAAGGGGACTAAAAAAGGGGACCAAAAAGGGGACCTAAAAAGGGGACTGAAAAAGGGGACTGAAAAAGGGGACTGAAAAAGGGGACTGAAAAAAGGTACTAAAAAAGGTACTAAAAAAGGTACTAAAAAAGGTACTAAAAAAGGTACTAAAAAAGGTACTAAAAAAGGTACTAAAAAAGGTACTAAAAAAAGTACTTAAAAAAATACTAAAAAAAAGTACTAAATAAAAGTACTAAAAATAGTACTAAATAGTACTAAATAAGTACTAAAAAGTACTAAAAAAGTACTAAAAAGTACTAAAAAAGTACTCAGAAATAAGTACTAAAAATATAGTAAAAAGTACTAAACAAAGTACTAAAAAGAAGTACTGAAAAAGGTACTAAAAAAGGTACTAAAAAAAGGTACTAAAAAAAGTACTTAAAAAAAACTAAAAAAATACTAAAAAAAAGTACTAAATAAAAGTACTAAAAATAGTACTAAATAGTACTAAAAAAGTACTAAAAAGTACTAAAAAAGTACTAAAAGGGAACTAATAAAGGTACTAAAAAAGTACTAAAAAAGTACTAAAAAGTACTAAAAAAGTACTCAGAAATAAGTACTAAAAAAATAGTAAAAAGTACTAAACAAAGTACTAAAAAGAAGTACTGAAAAAGTACTTAAAAAAGTACTAAAAAAAGTACTAAAACTGTACTAAAAAAAAAGTACTTAAAAAAGTACTAAAAAAAGTACTAAAAAAAGTACTAGAAAAAGTACTAAAAAAAGTATTAAAAAAAATACTAAAAAAGTACTCAGTACTCAGTACTCAGTACTCAGAAAAAAGTACTCAGAAAAAAGTAGTCAGATAAAAGTACTCAGGAAAAAGTACTCAGGAATCATATATATAAAATCCTAAAAAAAAAAAAAAAAAAAAAAAAAATCATAAAAATAAAATATTAAAAAAAATCCAAAAAAAAAAAAATCATAAAAATAAAATATGAAAAACAAATCCTAAAAAAAAAAAATCCAAAAAAAAAAAAAACATAAGAATAAAATATAAAAAAAAAATCATAAAAATAAAATATGAAAAAAAATCCTAAAAAAAAAAAAAAAAAAAAAAAATCATAAATATAAAATATGAAATAAAAAATCATAAAAAAAAAAAAAAATCATAAAAATAAAAAAAAAAAAAAAAAATCATAAAAATAAAAAAAAAAAAAAAAAAAAATCATAAAAATAAAAAAAAAAAAAAAAAAATCATAAAAATAAAAAAAAATAAAAATAAAATCATAAAAATAAAATATGAAAAAAAAATCCAAAAAAATAAAAAATCCAAAAAAAAAAATAAATAAATAAAAAAAATAAAATATAAAAAAAAAATCATAAAAATAAAATATGAAAAAAAAACCTAAAAAAAAAAAAAAAAAAAAAAAAAAACATAAATATAAAATAAACATAATAAAGAAATCCTAAAAAAAATCCAAAAAAAAAAAAAATCCTAAAAATAAAAAAAAAAAAAAAAAAAATCCTAAAAATAAAAAAAAAAAAAAAAAAAATCCTAAAAATAAAAGAAAAAAAAAAAAAATCCTAAAAATAAAATATGTAAAAAAAAAATCCTAAAAAAATAAAATCCAAAAAAAAAATAAAAATCATAAAAATAAAATATAAAAAAAAATCCTAAAAATAAAATATGAAAAAAAAAATCATAAAAAAAAAAAAAAAAATCATAAAAAAAATAAAATCCAAAAAAAAATAAAAATCATAAAAAATAAATCCTAAAAAAAAAAAATAAAAAAAATCTGAAAAAAAAATCCTAAAAATAAAAAAAAAAAAAAAAAAAAACCATAAATATAAAATAAACATAATAAAGAAATCCTAAAAAAAATCCAAAAAAAAAAAAAATCATAAAAATAAAAAAAAAAAAAAAAAAAAATCCTAAAAATAAAAAAAAAAAAAAAAATCCTAAAAATCAAAAAAAAAAAAAAAAAATCCTAAAAATAAAATATGAAAAAAAAATCCTAAAAAAATAAAATCCAAAAAAAAAAATAAAAATCATAAAAATAAAATATAAAAAAAAAATCAAAAAAATAAAATATGAAAAAAAAAATCAAAAAAAAAAAAAAAACATAAAAATAAAATATAAATCCTAAAAAAAATAAAATCCAAAAAAAAAAAAAAATCATAAAAATAAAAAATAAAAAAATCCTAAAAATAAAATATGAAAAAAAAAATATTTTATATTTAGGATTTTTTTTTTTATCTTTTTTTTTTATTTTATTTTTATGATTTTTTTTTTTTTTGGATTTTTTTTAGGATTTTTTTTTCATATTTTATTTTTATGATTTTTTTTTTTTTTTTTGGATTTTTTTTGGATTTTTTTTTTTTTTTTTTTTTATGATTTTTTTTTCATATTTTATATTTAGGATTTTTTTTTTAGGATTTTTTTTTATTTTATTTTTATGATTTTTTTTTTTTTTAGGATTTTTTTTTCATATTTTATATTTATGATTTTTTTTTTTTTTTTTTAGGATTTTTTTTTTCATATTTCATTTTTATGATTTTTTTTTTTTTTTTTTTTTTTTTTTTTTTTTTTTTTTTTTTTGGATTTTTTTTTGGATTTTTTATTTCATATTTTATTTTTATGATTTTTTTTTTTTTTTTTTTTAGGATTTTTTTTTCATATTTTATTTTTATGATTTTTTTTTTTTTTTTTTAGGATTTTTTTTTCATATTTTATATTTATGATTTTTTTTTTTTTTTTTTTTAGGATTTTTTTTCCATATTTTATTTTTATGATTAAGTAAGAGCTATATGAATTTTCTGCAATTTTAAAATTAAAATTTGATTGTTTCTTTTCATATGATGGCGCAGTAGTTTCTGAAGAATAGCAGGGGGTCTGCTTGTGAGTATGCCAGGCAGTTCCAAACAGACAACATCTGTCCTTTTACATTTTTCAAGTTATCGAAAGAAGATGCTGAACAACAAGCACTGTTTATTGGTTACTGACCCTAGGACCAGTATTAGAAGGTCTTTGGCTGTATTGGGAATTCCAGGGATGTAGATTTTTAGAATTTTGAAAAGTAAAGAAGTCAGCTCTTCCCTAGTATACACAATTGTTGTGTATAAAATACTTTTTACTATGTCCCTATTCCACCCAACCATTGGATCCAACAGCAGTTGGATGGGACGCCCCCATCCAACTGCAGATACATGCTGATTCTTAAATCAAGTGGTAAGTCCTCAATTAATCCAATAAATTTACTTTCTAAAAAGTTTAAAAATATTTCACCATTAAGGCGTCTAACTATGACGTAAGAAAATTAGGTCCAACTATTCCGAGACCAATAATACCAGCTCACACATTTACAGAAAACTGGGGCTGAAAATGTTGCGGCCTCGGTACAAGCGGATTTGCAATAAACTATGTATGAGTGTTGTGAAAATTAATAGCACCAGCTCTTAAGAAGGGACTCGTCTATCCACAAAATAAAATGTGACACAGTTCTTTGTAATATCTAATCGCAATACCCCCGCAGCACCCTCGCATTAAAGTCAGATATGGTCAGCTCCTAGACGGGAGTGTCATGGAAGGCACAGTTGAATTCTTTTCAAAATTCTTAAACTCTGCGTACCTGGAATACCCAATACAGCCGAAACCCTTCTAATACTGGTATTAGGATCAGTAACCAATCAACAGTGCCTGTTGTTCAGCATCTTCTTTCGATAACTTGAATAATGTAATAGGACAGATGTCGTCTGTTTGGAACTGCCTGACATCCTCACAAGCAGACTCCCTGCTATTCTTCAGACACTACCGCGCCAGCATATGAAAAGAAACAATCAAATTTTAATTTTAAAATTGCAGAAAATTCATATAGCTCTTACTTAATAAGTTGATTTCCTAATAGTTTTTCTACTATTTCTCTATGAAAACTTAAGTAAACTATAGATAATGCTATATCGAATTAAAGCTTATAAAATAGTGCAGTTTTTTAAACACTACGATAGGTATAAAAATATAGAAGTTATGGAAGCTCCAAGTTGTATAAA
The DNA here is from genome assembly GCA_951217055.1 of Gerris lacustris. Classification (NCBI taxonomy): domain Eukaryota; kingdom Metazoa; phylum Arthropoda; class Insecta; order Hemiptera; family Gerridae; genus Gerris; species Gerris lacustris. The sequence continues at coordinate 49,563,481 of OX578278.1, forward strand.
CAATTGATATCATTTCCAATTTTAATGTTTTTCTTGCATTATCACTAAGTTTATAAACGTATTAAGTACTAAAAGTAGTGATTTCTTAAAGAAAATTGAATGCTCTTTACGATGCTGCAAACTGCATCTTTTTATCTTATATAGATTTTTATTTATTACGTAGTTTATGGCTAAAAACATAACCTAAATAAAAAGTCGATATATCGATATATCTCGAAAACGAAGGTCCGTAGGACCCAAGGTTACTTGACATTTTTGGTCAGAAATTTGATGTAGATTCATAGGTTTTTCTCTGTAGTTACTTATGCGGAACACCCTGTATATGCCCCTTAAATTTCCTTGGTTATATTAAACCCGCAATACACGTGCATCTCAAAACCATTTTGTATCCGGAATATACCAAGATTCAGGAGGTAATTCGGTTTTTACGAAATATTATCCGGAATATAGCAAGGTGAAGGAGGTAGTTTGATTTTCACGATTTTTTGTCTTCTCATACGTGTATTGCTGGTTTAATATACTCAATGAAATTTGTTTAAGAATTCGTGAAAATCGAACAACCTCCTGCATCTTGCTATATTCCGGATACAAAATGGTTTTGAGAGAAGCACGTGTATTGCGGGTTTAGCATAGGGAAAAAGAGAGAGAAATGTAGCATACAATGGAGCAACAGCTGGCACATGGTGACACGGTTTTTACGGTATTTTCTAATCTATGTATAGATATATACAGGACTTTTGAACGATTTGAGATAAAGTAATTAAACTTGGGGGATTCGTACCATGTAAAGGGAAGTTGGTTTTCATGCAATCGCGCACTAGGGGCAACCTCCCATTTTGCCCCCAGCTGCTGAAATCTACCAATTGGAGATAGAAAAAAAGTTAAAAATGAAATTTTATAATTTTTCACCGTAGAATTCAAATATGCTATCAAAAACATAGACTGCAATTTGAAATTTTTAAGTTTGTTGGCCTAGGGGAAAAATGGGTGATAGCCCTACTGCACGATTGCATGAAAACAAACTTCCCCTTACAAGGTACTAATCCCTTAAGTTTCATTAATTTTTCGCAAACCCTTTATATTTTACAAAGATATAAGTGTTATCTTTTACTAGTTTCGGACGGGTTATTTTTTATTTTTTCTCCTCTATAGAGGGCAAAATATTGGAGATAGCAAAAGGCAAAAACATTTTCAAGTAAAATTGTATTATTTTTCACCGTAAAATCCAAATATGCTATCAAAAATATACACTCCAATTTGAAATTTTTGAAAGTTGGGTGGCCTGGGGGCAATGTGGTTAGTTGCCCCTAGTGCGCGATGGCATTAAAAGTTGAAGAGTCTTACAAATTACAATTTCATTCAAATAAAATACAATAATTTAATCTTAATATGACGCACTTTTAAATCATTTTAAGTTATAATACATATCTTTAAAATAGGGATGGGCTAAACTATTAAATCTGAGTAATAGGTGACATCGTTCCAGCTCCGACCTGGTAATAGGTACCAATACCTATTATTTTATTAATAGGTGACAAAGTCACTGGCACTGAAAGGAAGATCTGAAGAGAGATTTGTAGGCATGGATTCCTACATCAGCAGTGTTCATATGTTAATGTTTTTTTGGTTTTAACTTCCTCATAAAAAGAGAAAGTATTGCGATGGCGCATAAATTCAATTTTGATAGATTTACACGTTTTGAGGTCCCTTGAGTCAAAAAAAGTGGCTTTAAGAAAATATCTGTCTATCCTCTGTGCAGACGCCTGGAGCCTAAACTACTGTGGCGATTCTGACGAAATTTGGCATACATGTTCAGAAAAATCATACCCCAAGGCGAAATCGAGTAATCGAGAAATGAATCTTAGCTCTAAATTTGGGGGTGCTACCCCCTCCCCCCCCCCCCCCCAAAAAAAAAATGAAAAAACGTGAAAAAAATTAGTTCTCGAAAACGGTTCCGACAATTTTAATTAAAAAATTCTAAAATGTAGTCCTTTAAATACGAATTTAACTATATAAGCCGTTTTCCCCGGAAAAATCTAGTTCCAGAGAAAATAGCTAAAAACGTGGACAGAGAGAGCCCGAGTTCGATTCGCTGCCCAGGAGAAGTTATTTTTATGATAAATTTAGATGAAACGTCCAATATTAATTAAATGTACATACGAAAACTATTAAATGGAAAACTATGGGCTAATAATTATGAACTCGTGGGTATGAGAAAGTTTGTCTGAGTTGTCTTGGACCGATATTTTTTGTGTTAGCTGTTTGAACATATTTACATTTTACTTGCCTTGGTTTTTATCTAAAATATGTTATAACAAAATGATAATGTGTAATAATGAAACTAGCTTAAGTAAAATCTGGCGATGGCGATGAAAGATGTTGCTTAAAAAATAATTTACTTTCTTACTGTGAATAAATATCTAAATAAACTACTCAAAATAAACGAAATTGATTTTTTTTTTTTTTTTTTGTGGATAATTTTAAGTTGAGGATAATACGTAATACAACTAGTAACTGGTGTATGCAGGGGGGGGGGGGGGGGGGGGTGGGGGGCGTCACCTGTTTTAAATAAATCTTCGAAATCAATATACATTGATGATACGTATTAAGTTTTTATTTAATATAATACTCATTTTTGTCATATTCATGTATTAAACAATACAATGTGGAGTGAATTAAATTTTGTATTTGATTTAAATGACAAAATAAATAAAAGAGATGGATATAAGTTACGGAGTTGAGAGAAGAGTTAAATCAGCTCGGGAAAATATTGAAAAATAAAACTGGTTGAATGATGAGAGCCTTCCAGGTATATTCAATATTCATTCGAGGTTCAGATTCAAGTGTTTAAAACTTAAAACTATTAAATCTTGTCACTGTCACTCATGTGGTCACGGATCCTTAGAGGAACGTTGCAGGTAGCAGAAATTTCTTTCAGTGACAGTGACTTTGTCACCTAATAATAAAATAATAGGTATTGATACCTAATACTAGATCTGGTCACGGATCCTTAGAGGAACGTAGCAGGTAGCAGATCTTCCTTTCAGTGACAGTGACAGTCACCTATTAATAAAATAATAGGTATTGGTACCTATTACCAGACCAGGTCGGAGCTGGAACGATGTCACCTATTACTCAGATTTAATAGTTTAGCCCATCCCTATCAACCAATGGGGTTGGTCCCGAGAGTTGGGTGGTCGTGTCGGGACGTGTGTAGGGCCTTTTAATTATAACAGTCTGTGAGTGAAAGAGAGGGAAAAAATAAGTTCACTATGACTGTTAAGAGTTGAAGATGGCATTCATGAAAAGGGAACTTTGTTTGTCTAGTTTAACCAATTTCGACAGGTGTCAAAAGCAATTGTATCTCGTAAACAAGTGTTAGCTGTGAAGGTAGAAGGAAAGACTCAGACTACACCCACAACACCCAAATCAAGTTATTTTAATGACAACTAAAACACATGTGGAAAGTGTCATTAAACAAATTTTGGCTGATTGAAACAGATTTAGCTATGAACATTTGAAATTACTTCAGATTTTGTCATGCTTTATATGTAGTACAACACTTACACACAGCGCCGGCTCTAGGTCATTTGTCGCCCCAAGCAAACAAGGATATTGCCCCCCCCCCCCCCCCCCCTATTTAGGTTTAGGACTGCAATAGTATTGCACTATTGAAAAAATTAAACCAGTCATATCCAAAGAATGAGCTACCTCATTCTCTTGTACCTGATTTGCAGTATCTACGAGAGAATGTTGAATGACTGTTTGGGGTCAATGACAACAGTAGCCCATGTGTAAGTGAGCATGTTAACTTGTCAAACAAATAAGATATATGTATATTATAAAATTTAAATATACTATTATTAGCTATCGTACCTGTCTAGTAAGAGAATCAGTATTCCAGTAGAACCATAGACCCTCCATAATATACTCCATATAGACAACATGAAATAATTCTGAAGTTAATGATTTGCTTTTCCATGCATACATAGTGATATAGCAAAGCATGATAAATCTAATGTTGCGATGCATAAAAGAAAAAAGCATTATGGGCTGCATAATTTCAATGGTTTTTTTAAAGTTAGTGTAAAATTTTAAATATTTAATCATGAATTCATGCCAAGGAAGTGTGATATCTGGAAGTAAGTGAACTGCACTTTTAAATAAAAGAATGGCTTCAGCACTACTACTCAATAAAATTGAATCATTCATAAAAAAACGTAATATCAGACGCGTTCTTATTATGTCTATTTGTTTGGAAGAAAAAAAAGGAATAAGGAGACTGGATAAGCTCAGAACTAAAATAATAGAAGGAATTAACAAGGTGTAAAATGAGAACTTACAGTCTATCTTTATACAAATTTTAATCAATTCTTTTCTCTTATATGTATTTATTATGATAAAAAAGAGAAGAGATAGACTAACTGCCTGTACAAATTGGGGTACTATTGACAGGACAGAAGCATCTTGATTCAATTCTCTGAAAAACAATGAGACGTTATCAAGAAACATTAATATTAAAGAAATACATGAATAAGATAAAATAAAGTAATTGATTTTAACGTCACAAGCATTGATTAAAGTAAAAGGAAATATACCAGAAATTATAAGTAAATGAGATAAACAGAAAAATATTGATTTAAAATTAAATGCGATTATATTACTACAAAAAGTAACAAAACGAGAAATATTCAGCATCGCAAGTATGGACAAAAAAACAGAATTGATTCGTTTAGTTTGGTATTTTTTAGTACCATTATTGTAAAAAGAATAAAAACCTATCATTATTTTGAATAAATAGTATAATAATTCTTTGTCACACACAACTGACGACATATTGATTTTACAATTATTTGACTGGTTCATTGGTTATTATATACATAGGTATAATTTATACAATTATTCCTGTCTTTAGGAGTATATAAATACTCATTTATAAATGGTTATATTTCATCCCTTAGTTTGGGACATCTTGAAAAAAAATTAGCCACTTACATACAATTTTTTTTTTTTTTTTTTTATTGTTTTCTTTATACAGTAGAACCCCCCATATCCGAACTCGGGATATGACACCCCTTGGTTAAAAAAAAAGAAAATTTAATTCATCCTTATCAGAATATTGAGTGTAAAAGTGTGTAAGAGTGTTTCTTATTATCGTGCGTGCCACTCTATATTTACAATCCAGTGTTACGCTATATATATATATATATATATATATATATATATATATATATATATATATATATATATATATATATATATATAGAGCGTATTTTTAGTGAATATGGCAGCTCAACTGAAACGAAAACGGGTTTTGTGTACATTATTATGACTTTGTAATTTTTAAAGATATCAGGTCGCACTTACAAATAAAATAAAATTATCGATACCCAACCCCCTTCCCTCTAGGGAGGGTTAACCTCCAACCCCCTTCCCTCTAGAACAAGGGCCTGAGTGTCTGACATAAAGTTGTTAAAGCCAATCTCTGTATTAAACACAAACAAAAAGTGATTTTTTTTTTCTTTTCTTTTTGCAATCTATTTTCTCTCAGAGCTTTAACAACAATAAGTCAGTTTAACAAAAATCCAAGAAGTAACAACTAATATTGGAATATTTACTCACCTTGTTTGTAAAAGAATGGCAATTCCAGAAGAACCAAGTATCTTCTAAAGAATAGCATAAGAGCTGAACTATCTTAGAATTCATAGGTACTAATTTCAAATTTCTATTTCTTACAATGGTATAGCATAAGAGAATAGATCTCATGGCTCTTAAAAAGAAAGCAAACAGGAAAACAATTTGATTTACAACACTGATTCTTTTGTAAAGTGTATGAACTTGGGTGTAGTTTTCCATGAACTGTTTCCACGGTTCAGAAACACCAGGAAGTAAAGTTAACACAATCCTAAGTAAAAATATAAGCTCGGAACTAAATGATAGTAGAATTACATCATTTATCGCTAGATTACTGACAATACTTTCAAGAAGTTATTAAAATTAGAAAACTTGAAAGAAAACCAAAAATAAATAATTATTAATATTAATGTTAAAAGTGGTATAAACAAAATATCTGAATCTAATTTACAATTAAACTGGAGACAAACTTTATACAAATTCAATCTAAGGTTTTTAATAATTGTAAACGATATAAGTAAAAAAAGACCTAAGAACATGACGCTCTGGCTTAAAATTGAAATTATGTTAATTTCACTATATATTAAAATTGCACTTAACTGCCCTGCATTAAATGTAATAAGAGTTATCAATAAACAAGCATAAGCTGAAATGATTTTGTTAATTATAAGTTTACAGTTGGATATTTTGAAAGGTAGTGTTGAACTAATTAAAAACAATTTAAGAAAATAATTTAAAATAAAATTAGTGTCGAAAGTCCAATTGTAATTAGCAAGTTTCTTTGGCTTTCGTTTCGTTCTCATGCCCTCAGTTAAAAAGCAATATTTTTTGCTAGCCTGGATAGTTAGAGAAAAAATGAAGTTTAAAAAGAATAATGATAGATGTGCATGGCCAAATAAAATATTGCTTTTTATTGATTTTACAATTTGTTGATGTTATTCACTACTAAAAGCCACATTAAAGTAAGTAAATTTGAATTTGCCTTTGAAAAAATGTTTCCTAAATTACATTTCCATAAATAAAAAGAAAAAAAATAATGTAAAAGCCTCATACCTCATTAAGGTATCATACCTCATATTTAGAGAGTAGAAGTAATGATATCTTTATTTTACTGTCAAACTTTACTTTTATTTAAATATAAATCCATAAGTAATATGCGTAGTTTTTTTACTATGAATAATACTGATTTCTCTGTAATTTCCAGGTTTGGTGTAACCATATAGTTTGATAAATTGCTATCATGTTACTTTATTACTTTTAGTTGAATGAGAGGGTATGTTAGCGAGATACTGTCAAATAAAATACAGTGATAAAGTTTATGCTAACGTTTCGCTAAATTTATTAGCATCTTCAGAGCAAGAAAAAAGTTTAAAATAAAAATAATACAAAAAAAGGACAAGGTTTTCTCTAAGACATGATATGAAAGAATGAATAGAGATGTAGTTAAAAACCCAGAGAAAAGGAAAGGGTAAGGTATGTCAGGTAGGCGGATTAGCAGAAACAAGAATTAGTTAAAAACTAAATTAAGCTAGAAATGCAATAATGAAAAAGTACTTACATGAAAACATTCAAACAACAAAAATTATAAACACATAATGCGGAATCCTCCTCACAAGTTCCTGAGGTAGCTCAAAATACTTAAAATTAAATTTAACACATTGAGGACGGAGGTAAAACGTTGGTTTAATTAGTAGGACGGAGGTATACGCATGGACCGTACTGATTGCCGGCGCGTCCTCCCCGGCCTTTACCTTGATTCACAATAAAAACGGACGTGTTATCGAGTCCTGCCGTCCTTTTGGCATTGCTTTTTTTTAACAAGCACCAGATTAAATATCTTAATTCTTAGATGTTTTCTTTTTTAAAAAAATCTATTTAGCTTTGAAGAATCAAAAAACCATTATAACTTTAATAATTATACTCTTAAAAAATTTACAAGGACATGGGAATTTAAAAAAACACCTTTGTTTCTTATGTGTAACTTTATAATATAAAAAAACCAACAATTCGTTATTCTCCTAAATATTTATGTACAAGAATGTATACATTTTTTATAGCTCACACTATAACAAAAAAGAAATATGTATAAGATAGCGTTGAGTATTAAAAAAACACGATAACTAACTTAAAATTATGTAACCAATACAATAAAAATAGACGCTAAAAGAAACTTGAAATTAAGTTAGTAGCTAATACTAAAAATATATTGTGGTGTGTCGTCAACTGACCGGGCGACAATTTATGTGGTGTGCCCTTATATCATATAAGTCGGGTAGCTCAAAATAATTAAATTAATTTTATAAAAAAAGGAGAAGTCACAAATAAAACTTACATATAACTTTTCTTATTCTTGTATTTAAATTCGCATTAGGCTTTTTTTTATTTTTTTTATATAGTTAAAACAATAAATGTGGTTCTCAGAACACTTAACAAATATCCATGTAAAATAAAAATATTAAATCTCAAATTATTAAAGGTTAAATGAATCCTTTTACATTTCCCTAACTACCTTGGATTTACAATAAATGGAAAAATCCTTAAATTAATTCATTAATTTTTTAATTAAAATGAAATAGTCAAAAAGATATGAGGTTCATCTCATGCGTGGTCTAAGTACGTTTTTATTATAAAAAAATTATAATAATTTTTAATTTTTAAATTTTTTTTTTTTTTTTTTTAAATCTCAAAACGAGAAAATTAACTTGTTAATTTTTTTTAAAAAAATAACTTCATTCATGTAAAATCTTCACATTCGTTAATGCTTTCTTAAAAACTAATAACCATGTGGTTTTTTAAATAAAATTTTCTTAATAAAATTTTTTTTTTTATAATTTTTTCTTCTGTAGAGAAGTGGAGCTGATGTGCTCTCAAATCTTAGTGAGATACAAATTCAAGTATCAACTGCTTGTCCCTTGAGAAGAAATTTCACCTTTGTGAAATCATAGCTAATTACGCTTCCAAGCTACGTTGCAACCCACGCTACGCAATAAAGCAACTAAGGAACTACGCAACTACGGCCCTAAACATAAAAATCAACTTATTAGCCAACTGCTAATTACATTTTAATTTAATTACTTTCAAACGATATCAGATAGCAACTTACGTTTCAACGGCAACAGCAAATCTTCCATAGAAGAGAAAAAATGAATTTAATTTAATTACTCATACAAAGCACTTGCCCAAAATGGCTGACATACGAATTTTTTACATCTATCGATGGGTGACATCATACTACGTTGGCTGGCGCTGAAGATCACACCTCATTTAGTGCGCGAATTGCTTATATAGTGATCCTAATCTCCAAGATCATAACTGCTATCATGATATTTACAATTTAATTTTTTAATCACAAGTTACCCTAACTCTCTGATACAAATCTAAGGATTCAAACAGTGAAAAGTTTTACAATGGTTTAATTTAAATAACATGGACATATAACATAAAATTCCTCATTTGAAGTTTTTATATAAGTGCCTGAAGAAGCAACTTGAACATCAATGAAACTTCAACTCGACATTGGACTAATAACCTAATAAAACCTTTTAGAAAAAATTACGTGAGTTAATTAATTAACATATAATGTTTAAAATTTGTATCATCTTCTGTTATATTCATAATAAAGTTCTATATAAAATCAAATTACCACATTTTGTAAATAATTCATATTCTCACAAGTCATCTATATTAAAATCAAAACATAAATATGTAGTATTTCAGTTCACATATTTCTGAGATACTGCAATATATATATCTAAAGAGAAAGTATTACAAAAATATATCTAAACTATAAAAAAATATATATACATATGAGGTAGCGCGGTAAGTAAACAAAATAAAAACAAACAAAAAAAGATAACTAACAAAATTATATAACAAATACAATAAACAAGGACGCTAAAAGAATACTACAAAAAAAAATATATATCTAACAAATATTCCAAAAAAGTTATTTTAAAAAGTAATCGTATAAAGATAACAAAATATAAATTAAAAAATTATTTTATAGATATTTGTGAAAAGCCCGAAAACATTCTATACATAACCCAGGCTTATTAGGGCAATCTACTCACTGATACATAGTGTCCTTTCTTTTTTTATTCTTTGCACAATTGTGGCATTTTATTCTTTTAATTTTATTTGAACCGTCGTCCTTCGAAATCGCCGATGGCAAGTGAAAGTGGAACCTTGGAATTGGAATATTGGGCAAAGGTTCTGTTGAGGGTTCTGGAATCAAAGCTTTTATTACTTCCAATTGGTAATTATGAAAACTCATCCGTTTTGCTTCAAGGCACTTGTTGTATAAGAACCAAGAATTTACTAAAATCATGTGGAAGACGTGAATTCCTAGTTTCTTGTACCAGCCGAGGGTTTTGTGGAGTCCTGAGTGATAGGAGAGCATTTGATCATGGCGATCTACTCCTTTTATATAAGTAATATTCACCAATCAGTCTTACTGGAGCCCTCAAAGTTCTCGTAATCACTCAAGTCGAGGTCTACTTCGTCCTCTTATTGGAGCTCAGGAAATATGCGAAGAATATCTTCTTCCTCTGTATACCGTACTTCTTTTGAAGTACCCGGTCTATCCATCTATACACAAAAAAATCCATACATGTAATTATACTCGTACTTACGTTGTGTAGTTATAATACAAACAAGAAGCAACTGGTAAATATATATATAAATTACATTCATATATATATTCTATATAAAAAGGAAAAATGTTAAATAATAGTAAAATGGGAAGATATATTGAAAAATATATAGTAGTCTAACCAAAAACAGGAATATATATAATGTGTATAATCGTGTTTTTCCCCATAAAAGTAAATATTTTTTATTATAACTTCATAAAGATATTGTTAAAATTTTTGTCCCTATTTATATAACAACAGTATATCAGAAAAAGTATCATAATTATGCATTATCTTACCTTGTAAAGACGTAAATATCCAATAGAAGCGGGAGGTGAGTAAGGGAAATGCAGGAGCAATTTCCTCAAAAAGTTGATATAAAAAAAGTGGAGCCGAAGGTCACAGTTAGCACTTGTACAGTCTTAAGAAGCTAGAGAGACTCTGGTAGAACGTTTCCAAGAGCCTCTACCCCCACCCTAATGATACATACATACAAGGATTTCGGACGCGCTGTAGCGTCCACCCGTCCTTTTGGCTTTGCACACTGGACGCGCTGGCACGTCCACCCTTCCTCAACGTGTTAAGAAAGGAGAAGTCATAAAAAAAATTAACTTTTTTTTTTTAATTCTTTTTAATTGGGTAGCAAAATCTTTAATAGTCAGACATCGACTTATATAGTAGTGCATTAATTTAAATTGGAGAGCATTAGGCTTATTGCAGAGCATTAATAAAATCATTAATAAAAACAAATATATAAAAAAAATGTGGTTTTTTAAAAAAGAATCTCAAGTCCAAGTAAAATTAAATAAAATGTTAAATGTTAAATTATTAAATGAATCCTTTTTCCTAATTACCTTGGATTTACAAAAATGAATTAATAAATTTAATTAAAAAAATGAAATGGTCAGATGAGGTTAACCTCACACGTAGTGGTACAAGTAAGTCCTACTAATTAATATATAAAAATTCTTAATAAATATATTTCTTTTATTCTCAGAGAGAGAAAAAGCTTGTTTAAACTTTAAATTAAATTTTCACAAATAATAAAAAATAACTTTTTTAAAAATAAACTCTCATGTAAAATGTTACATACGTTAATACTTTTATACTTTTAGAACCATGTGGTTTTTCTACATAATTTTCTTAATAAAATTTTTAATATACATTTTTTTATAAATTTTTCTTCTTGTAGAAAAATGTAGAGCTGAAATGCTCTCAAATAATCTTTAGTGAGATACGAATTCAAGTATCGTCTGCTCCTCTCTTGTGAAGAAATTGCACCTTTGTGAAATTACAGCTAACTACGTATCCAACTACGTTGCAAAACCACGCTACGCAACTAAGGCCCTTAACATAAAAATTAACTTATTAGCCAACTGCTAATTACAGTTTAATTCTAATTTAATTTAATTACTTTCAAAAGATATCAGATAGCAACTTACGTTTCAACGGCAACAGCAAATCTTCCATAGAAGAGAAAATGAATTTTAATTAATTAATACTTTTTTAACATATCACCTGCCAAAATGGCTGAAACTTGAATTTACATCTCTCGATGGGTCATACAATCATCATCATACATGAACGGGAGCTTGAGGAAACACGCCTCATTTAGTATGCAAAACACTTATATAGTAATCCTAATCTCTAAAATCATAACTGCTATCATGATATTAACAAATTATTTTTTAATTACAAGTTACTCTAACTTTCTGATACAAAACTAAGGATTCAAACAGTGAAAAGTTTTACAATAGTTTAATTTAAATAAAATGGACATTTAACATAATATCCTTCATTTAAAGTTTTATATAAGTGCCTGAAGAAGCAACTAGAAAATCATTGAAACTTCAACTTGAACATTGGACTAATAACCTAATAAAACCTATCAGAAAAAATTACGTGTTAATTAATTAACATATAATGTTTTAAAAAAATGTATCATTTTCTTTTATATTCACAATAAAATTTTTATTAAAATCAAACTACTATATTTGTAGATAATTAACATTCTCATTAGTCATCTTAATTAAAATCAATACATAAAATATGTAGTAGCTCAGGGCTTAAACTTTGAGATGCTACAATATATTATACTAGAAATATTTAATTAAATTTTTAAAACAGTAGCTTAGATTGTTGTGATTGTGGTGTCAGTTCTGAAATGTATGGTATTGGGAATTTTGGAAATATAGTACAATTTAAGGATATTTCATTTAAACTTGTTGGATTCTTGGCGCGAATCTTGGTACCTTCAGTTAAAATTATGTTGAGTATTGGAGTAATGATTAGTTAAAGCTGTGGGATTGGGACAGTTAGGTTTCAGACTATATTTATGTTGGTAAATTCTTTTATGAAGGTATTGATTGGGAAGTCTGTTCAACATAATAGTCAACTTGATAGATAATACTTGTTTTCATCTTGATGGGAATAGGGTCTTTAAAAATCTAGTTAAAAAAAACTTCTTGCATACAAGTCTGCAAGACAGTGAGACATTTTCATGTATCGCTTTTTGGTGTCGTTTTTTGGTAACGCTTTTTAGTGTCGTTTTTTGGTAATGCTTTTCGAGATTATATGCCAAAGACATGAAAATGTCCAACAATTTGAGCGTGCAGATTCTTGCGTTTGTAAATTAGGATTAAGTCGAATATATGTTGCGCACGAAGAAAGAAAGTACTTTTCTTCTTTTCCAGTTTAGTAAGAATAATCTTTTAGCTTCTTCACCTATATTTTTATAATAAATCCAAAAAATTATAGTATAACAAAAATAAAAAGTTTATTAGGAATAAAATTCTAAGGGTTGTGGCGTTTGTCCGGTGCAAATCGGAGCAGTAGAACAAAAGTTGTAGTTAGGGGGGGGGGTGCCGCTGGGGCACGCGAGTGACTGCTGGAACGGTAGCGAGAAGTGAAGAGAGTGAGACGTGGGGCAGGTAGCCGGTGGGTAGGCCCTACCGAGCGCGGTAGAGGGAGACCCTACCTAGAGAGGGCAGGTTTGATTGAACACCTCCTATATCCTCCTAACTCCCTGTTAAACGTGTAACACTTTTCGAGTTTATGTCCCATAGCCAAGACATGAAAATGTCAAAAACTTTTTAGTAAACTGAGTTAGTAAAATGAGTTTGAAATTCTAGGCATGAATTGCAATAACTAACTGCTCTAACAATTACATAATACATGCTTTTAAATATTTATTTGCTTGATCTTTATTTTGGTTTAGATTTACATATTTTTTAATAATATATTTTTTCCTGGCTATTTAATTGCTTGCTAGTGTAACAAAAAAAGTTGTAATTAATTTAAGGCTCTATTGAGAATGGTGGTAGTTTTGACCACAGTACTCATTATTTTTATCTATGCACATGCACCCCTTCCACTATGTGAGTAAAAATTACTACACAAATAATACTTCTGAACTATTTATCAGAATTGGTCCCAGGTTTGGATATTGATTGCCTAATCATCTGAGTTCAGATATTATATTGTCTATTTGGAAATAAATATATACTTCAAACATTACATGAAATTACATACAATGGAAATAAAATTTAACATAACAATAATTAACAATATTTTTCAATATTATTTTTGTCAGTACCTACATGTGTATATTAATTGGTTATAGAATATCATAAATGTTTTGAGATGCAAAGCACTTATTGTATAGATTACAAAAAGCTTGCTATAATCCTTATCAGTGTATTTTATTTTATTATCAGTGGAACAAATTGTTTCACCTGTTTCACCATCCAGTCATGTTTATCCGGGTATCTCGAACCTTCTTATCAGTTCATTCTCTTAAGAACTGACAGGTTTAATATGATCACTATTTACTTGCACTAAATTCATAATTTCTCGTTTCTTGTTTCTAAGAAGTGAACACAAGTCATTGTTAAATTAAAATAAAAAATTGTGATTATTTTTTAGTTTTAAAGGTATTAACTTCATACTATGGTTGTTTTCTTTATTATATCATAGAAGACAGATGTATTGCTAAAGTTTACCTCAGTGTTATTATCTAATCTCTAAATGATATAACCTCAACCAGATAAAAATTAAATATAGAATCAATACATAATATAATAAACTTTACAATTCTACAATATTATCAGGTATTTAGATATTTCATTTTATTGTATCAATATATATAAACTTACATTTTTTTTTTTATCAGTATATTTTTTTCCTTTTTTTTATTTAAATAAAAAACTTACATTACTGATATTATATTAATTAAGACACACATTTGATGCTTAATAAATAGGTAGGGTGTATTAATGGCACTCGCACTTCTCAGGGAGGACCCCATACACTGATTTATGTTCATCCACAAATGGGTAGTTTTTAAACTAATAAACTATTATTTGTAGCTTATTATCAGTGATCTGATAAACATCTATACATTACATACATATACAACGGACTATTAGGGGCTAAAGGTTGTCCGTGTCAATGAAAATAGGGTTTATAACAAATAATTATTTCAAATAATAATGCAAAAGGGTCTACATCAATGAAAGTACAGTAGTTTGCTATAAAAAGTGTTAATTTTACATAAAATAAAAAGCCTTAGATATAGGTTAAATTGAAAAAGACGTGTTAGTATTCACTGTATTAATACTTACAACATATAGTTCTGGTTCTTGTTGTTTACTTACATTCATTGGTTTGAAAATAGTTATTTATGTTACTAGGCAGCGAAATGGAATTTTGCCAACAAGTTTTTTAAGTTTTAGTTCCGAGCCGAAGGCGAGGATAGGCTAAACAAATTTTCTGCAGAGGCGAAGCCGAGGCAGGAAAATTACATTTGACTGAAGTTAATTGCCTGCTAAAGTGTAACGGAGGCAGGTAATCTTTAAACGAGTCAGGAATGTTTCCTTTGATGCATAGTTACATATGATATTTTATCTACTAACAGCAGAAATATTACACTTTGATTTAATCTGATAAGAGGTAAGATGCATTCTATGTAAATGATCCATTTCAACATATGGGTAGTCCACTTTTATCCATAAATTATATAGTATTTCTCTAGATCAGGATGAGAAGAAAGAAAATAGATAACTAAAATAAACAGATAATGATGTAATTTATTTGTTGTGCACTGTACAGGAATCACTAGTAAATATGAGTGATGCAGTTTTGGAAGTGGTTTTCAAAGGTGCTCCTCCTGTCAGTGGTATCAGCTGCAAGGGTTAGACATCCAGAGGACACATGCATAGTAAGGCAAGGTTTTGCCAACTGCTCTAACATAGGACTAACTCATCTACCTCACGATTTACCTCCTTCTGTAAGTGAATATTATCTTTAGATTAAATAATTATTATCTAATAAATTTTCCTAAATTGTCCAGGATGATGTTTGTTTGTTTTAAAGTTTCCTATATCTAAATAATAATAATAAACAAAAAAAAAATAATACAGGTTCACAGGTACATCAAGGAACTGATGTGGACCAAAGAAAAAAAGATAATAAAGAATTACAATTTAGATGGGGCACCCTAAATGGAACAAAAATGTTCATATGGGCCATACCTGGATTTTTGTTCTTTCGTCAGCCATAGCCACTTTCAAATTTTTCAAGAACATCAGGACTTTTTCCAGATAAATGTACATATATTTTTTTAATTTAAATCAGAACAAGTAACAAAGTACTAAATTAAAGGGCATAAAATTACTAATCCATTTGCTCCTGTAGTTCTATTTAACCAAGAATTAAAAACTTTGCAATCAAAAATTGTTGTTAAAAAAATGGTCACACTTTTGGTCCTCCACAACTACCTTCTTCTTATAATCAACGAAGGGATAAGCTTAAAAAAAATTATTTAACTATCATAAATTTGATATAACATTATGCTGTACTGAACATGAGCATTAAGGCCATACTGCTAAATATATGTATGAAAGTTGCTTAAAAAAACATGGAATTATAAGAATAAGGTAGTTATGGAGACCAAAATTGTGACCATATTTTTAAAAAAATACAATTTTTGATTTCAAAGCTTATAACTCATGGTTAAATGGAGCTAGAACAGAAAGTGTGTGTGCTTAGTTAATAATTGTTCTGGCTAAAATAGAAAAATATATGTAAAAGTCATAATTTTTTTAAGAAAAAAAAATTGAAAGTGGCTATGGCTGCCAAACGAGTAAGAATCGAGGTATGGTCTATAAGAGCGTATTTGTTCCATTTAGGGTGCCCAATATTTTATATTTTTTTACATTAAAAATGAATCACCCTGTATATACACCATTAGTATGATTTTATGCTAACTAACAAAAGAATCATTGAGAAACTTATGACATCTAGATATTATTCACTAGAATCTATTTTGAACAAAATTAGCTATGAAAGCTTTTAAGTAGGTTCGGAGTAGAAAAATAAGAGATTAGATAACAATTTGTGAATATAGCTTTACATCTACAGTAAAGGATGGACTGTGAAATAAACAAAAGGAGATTTAGTTCTGGATTTTTTTTAAAACTCATTTGTATAATTAGTATTTCAATAATTAGTTTAAAGATATAAATTCTACGATAATTATTTTTAACAGACTAGATAAGGCTTGCTAAATAAAAATAATTATCTATGTTTCAGATAGAAGAAATTGATGCATCACTCAACAGATTGTCGGTGATTCAGTGGCCGCTACCTTACTTCCATCTTATAAATCTTAATTTAAGCAAAAACAATATCCATCAAATAGCCTACCATGCTTTTCTACACCTTTTCAGTTTGGACACACTGGACCTTTCCTTTAATAACATCAGATACCTCGCACATCTGGATTCTAACTTTACGTTCTTTAATACACCTCAATTGGTTCACCTGAATTTAAGAGGGAATCCACTGAAGTCATTAGGAGCAGATGCTATTAGAAGTGATTCTCTAAGGAAATTGGACGTATCAGATTGTGACATTAGAAATGTAGAAGGAGAAACAGCCTTGCTTCTGATGCCAAACTTGCTGTGTCTCCTCCTCGACAGAAATCCTATAAGTAAAATTGATATTTTGTTTTCGGAATCACTAGAAGAGCTTTATTTAGTGGAAACACAGCTTCGATACATAAAACCAGAGTTTTATATGGGATTACCTAAACTAAAAAATTTAGATTTATCAAAAAACAACTATTTAACAAATCTTAGCAGAATCGGAACAGCTAATTCATCAACATTGAAGATATTAAAGGCAGAATTTTGTTCTATAGAATACCTTCAAATACAAGGTTTCCCCCGGTTAGAACGAGTATATCTTAAAGGGAACAGGATTGTCAGTATCGCAAGAGGGGATTTCTCTGCAAACAGTAGATTGTTAGAAGTGGATCTCTCAAAGAACTGGATTCACCAAGTTACCCCAATGGGTTTTGCTGGAGCTGATAGTCTGACAAGATTGGACTTAAGTGAAAATAAAATATTTGAGCTTGGGAGTTCATTGTCTTATCTTCCTCGCCTTGCTTATTTAAATATATCTGACAATCCTTTGTCAACAATTGACGGTATAGAATTAGCACCTCTTATTGAGGTTTTGGATGTGAGCCATTGTGAAGTGTCATTCATACCTATTAATTTCTTCAGTTTAGAACAACTTGAATCAGTCAACTTATCAAGAAACGCTATTTGGTCGTTACCACCAGGCATGTCTTCTTTTACACTTCTAGAATTAAATCTAGGATACAACAGGCTGAGTGAAGTAAATGATATTTGGTTCAAACATTTTCCTAGACTAAAGAGTCTTCGTTTAGAAGGAAACAGACTGACAGAACCGTTTCACAGAGACACACTAAAGAGATTGGAACATGTTCAACTTCATCTCCAAGACAATCCTTGGAGATGTAACTGTGGAGAGAAGAGCTACAGAAACTTTTACAAACATTTGTCTGCTAAAGGAAAGTTGGACTCTCTCCGTTGCCATGGTCCTTCAAATGTAACTGGTCTTACTTGGAAATTTGCATGCTTTATAACAGAAGCAGAAGCCAGTGTAAAAAAAGACTCAAAAAAGAATGCTTGGTTACCCATGCTTTTGGCAGCTCTTACTACAATAGGCATCATATTCCTCCTCTATCTATTAAGGCGGCGTTCTGGAAGTAGTGAAGATATAAGGGACAGACCTGGAGAGACAGCAACAACCCCCAGCAGTACAAGTCCTAGGTCTCCTTTCATGCCTCGTTCTCCACCTAGGCAAGAAGCAAGTCTACCTTCCTATGAAGAAGCTCTCCTCATGCCCAAACCAAAAGTAACATCAAAAACAAATGCTGACACTCAAACACAGGTATCATTTCTTGGAAGTGTTCGCTCTCTTGATTCAAGAGCTAAGCATGCTTTAGTTCGATCACCCAGTTCTAACTCTATGTAAATAACAGTTTTCTTAATTTAAGAGGGCAATTTATTATATTTAATGGTTTAAAAAGAAACTATTAAATAAATGAGGTAAAAATTTAAATACCTTGACATTGCTGAGTGCTATCTTGTGATATGAACACATTTAATCAAAAACTTATTGTCCAAAATTCTTTAATTTTTAATAATTATAAAATTACAAATATATATTAACTGTTAAGACTGTATTGTATTAAATTATTATTTTTAAACTAAAAGTCGTAGCAGTCTTATTTCATTTATACCAACTTATTAATAGTAGAAAAATACCTGTATTAAATTTGAATACTTCTTCTTTAAGAACTTAAAATGCAAGGCTAACTCGTGGGGTTGATTGATTACTTGAGAGATAAAGTTAATCGGTGTAAAGAATAAGCCAAAAAATATAAACCTTTTTTGAAACCATAAAATCAGGGTTATGAATAATTTTAAGATAAATTCAAATTTTATTTTTTATATTAAAAAATAAATGAATAAAATTTATATTTTCACAACCAACAAGAAATCCTTAACCCTTAATCCTTAACCCCCTTTTTAAAAAAAAAAAAAAAAAAAAAAAAAAAAAAAAAAAAAATCTTATAATTAATTCAATATAAAATAGAATTTTAGACTAACAAAAAAAAATTAAAAACCATTCATATTTCATAAAAATATATTAATTAAAAAAAATATAAATACAAGTTTACTTCTTAAACTTCTTTTTAAACTTTCCGCCAGGTCTGTTAAATTTCCGTTTTCTTTCATTTGCACCTCTGACCCATCTATCTCGTTTGACTTCCCAGTTAAGTTGCTTCTCAGCTGTTAAAAAATAAGTAAATAAATAGTTAGCACATTCACTGAGTTCAGTTTAAATTTAAAAATTCACACAATGATGTCATATAAAAAAAAAAAAAAAACGCATGAATTCAAGACATAATTTTGCATCTGATTATTATTAATGTAAAGAGGTCATTTTAAATTACTACAAGTGAAACAAAGAAAGGTACTCTTTCAGTTTAGTACCCCCCTAAAAGGGGGTACCAACGTAAAATAGGGGACACAAGATATAACTTTAGTTTAGTACATTTGGGATAAAGAAATATCATTGCTGTACATAAAAGTGATGATATCTCTTAGTCTAATTAACTATTAAGACAAAGGTATTAACACTAGTAATAGTCCTTTGTCTCAAAGTACTTTAGATTAAAATACTCGTCTTAATAGTTTCCTTTGCCTAATTTTCATACCCACCCAAGTAGTCCAGGAAAATAAGGAATAATAGGGGAAATAATTGATAAAGTTTTGAAACTTTGTGAAAACACTTTTGAGGGGTGTAGTAGTAAGAAACAATAAAGTTCCCCCCTCTTGAGGGGGCGCGTCCCCCCTCCCCCCTCCTTAAAGTCCAAAATTTACTTATTTTTCACTTTCTACGCCAAACAGTTTATTTTTTTAAGAGAACTGTTATTAACAACATTATTCCTTACATAATTCTGCACAAAAAAGGTCCTATACATGTTTGAAGTGGGACATACCGTTTTCGAGTTATTGTAGTTGGATAGAGATAAAATGTATTTTTGCGAACCAAGATATCTAAAAAACAATATATCTGATTTTAATGAAATTAGGGTGGTAGGTTATACTTAGCCCATTGTTGATCCCATATAAGTCTCAATTTTATGCGCCCATTATTTTATCCTCCACATGCGCACAAACATACATTTATTTAGACCCATATCTTCAAAAGTACTCAACTGATTATTATGAAATTTGGATGGTTTGTCGAAAGTAGTCCGCAGATACTCCCAAATTAATTTCAACCATCTGCGCTCTTTACATTTTGATAAATTGATACTTTAATTCGTAACAGACAGACAAAATATTGATCAACAGACAGACAGAAAGGGAACCAATTTAGAAAATGTAAAGAACGCAGACGGTTGAGATTAATGTGAGGCTATTTGCGGGCTACTTTCGACAAACCATCCAAATTTCATAATAATCAGTTGAGTACTTTTGAAGATATGGGTCTAAATAAATGAATGTTTGTGCGCATGTGGAGGATAAAATAATGGGCGCATAAAATTGAGACTTATATGGGATCAACAATGGGCTAAGTATAACCTACCACCCTAATTTCATTAAAATCGGCTATGTTGTTTTTTAGATATCTTGGTTCGCAAAAATACGTTTTATCTCTATCCAACTACAATAACTCGAAAACAGTATGTCCTACTTCAAATATGCATAGGACCTTTTTTGTGCAGAATTATGTAAGGAATAATTTTGTTAATAACAGTTCTCTTAAAAAAATAAACCATTTGGCGTAAAAAGTGAAAAATAAGTAGTTTTTGGACTTTAAGGAGGGGGGAGAGGGGGGACGCGCCCCCTCAAAAGGGGGGAACTTTATTGTTTCTTACTACTACACCCCTTAAAAGTGTTTTCACAATGTTTCAAAACTTTATAAATTATTTCCTCCATTTGCTGTTTTTTTTTACTAATTTGCCTGGACTAAAGTCTCCTACTACAGATATAGTTTAGTCTACACTTCCCTTTCTAACTCACTGGAATTGCCTTTGTTTCAATTTTTGTTTAAAAATATAGAAAAGAATGGAGATTACTATAAATTCATAAGGTTCCTTCATACTAAATTACGTCTTAAAGTATAAATATAATATTTCTATCCTTGTATATAATTCAAAGTGAAAAGTAGTTAGTTATTTGACAAAATAATTAAGAAGCTAAATTTAATTATTTCATTACCTGCATTCTCTGGATTAGCAAGAGTATTAAACATTCCGCTTTTACTCTTAGAGCTGCCTGTTTCTTCAAGTAACTCTGAAAATTCTTCAGCAGGTGCAAACAAACCTTCCAAACTATTTTTGCTTTTCTTCTTTAAGCCAAGCTAAAAAACCAACAAAAAAAAGGTGGTTTAAACAGACATGCAAGTATCATCTACTAAGTATTATACATTGGCTTTTGTGAGATCACTAAAAATTTTCCTGACTTGGCCATTATTAACACGTTCATGGAGGACCACGTTCCCAGTACGAGGTGCTGGTAGGGTCAATGGGGCGGACCACGGCTCTGGGACATTCTCTCTCCTCTACACTTCTACCTTATTTCTAATACCTAGCCTCATGGTTCAGATTCTATTTAACTAGTTAGCCCTCTAGAGCACATCTCTACGGTTCTACCCCACTTTTCCGCTCTCGCCTAGCTTTTTCCGTTCTTTAATTATTGATACCTATACATACCTCACAGGCACCACTCTGAGCCACACAATTAGCCGCATGCCATGAACGTGTTAACTTAATTGCTTATCAACTAAGATCTACTAAATTAAATGGTCCAGATTCATGCCAAAGGTGAGACAAGTTCCACACGAATGATAACAACAAATAGATGTGTTAACATCCCTAAGTACATGACACACTAAATAATGGTTATATTTATTGGATATTTTAGGAGAAATTGACGAGAATCAGACGATTCAATAAAATTTCAATTTTAATTCAAAGAATTCAATGTGTGTGTTCAATGTGTGTTCTCTAGTCAGGTTAGTAACAAATTAATATTTATGTAGTAGTTTTGTATTACCCTCTATCGATATTAAGATTCAAAAAGAAAAATCCTTCACAGGTCTAATGGGTAGTATAAATAAAAATTAAAAAGTTTCCATACTTTTACTTAGGCGTGATATTTCAACCCCTCTTAGGGTCATTTTCAAGCTTTTCTTAAACCCTTGAATTAATTTAAAAAAATATTTTATTTTATTTCTCTAACTCCTAATCATTCTTTGTCATTTATTTAAATGTGTGCTACAGATCATTGTCACATCTTTTCATCTTCTTTTAAAGCAGTTTAATTAATAAAAATCACTAATCATTTTCTCAAGGGAAAACAAGCACATGATTTAAATTTACTAAAAATTATCACTCTACACTTAAAAGAAGCAATAATCAATTATATTATTAATAATCCAATCCAAAAAGGTACCCTTTGTAATAATTTTATAGTGTCGTGGTGGATCCTTTTAGGGTAATAAAATAAACTAACGTTTACATGGCGACGTTTCGGCTTAACCAGCCATTATCAAGCCTAAAACATATATATTTTTTAAAAATTAGATGGACAACGTAACATATTAACTATAACAATGACTTAACTCATCTTGACAACAATACCTGTAATGTGATTTATGTGAGGATCGTTACAAGAAAGTGAAAAAAAGTAGGCAAATATATTTGGAACGGTCTCGTTCCTTCGTCAAACATATTATATCAAAACCGGATATATCTCCTCACTTACACATCAAACTCTGTGCATCGTAACACATTAACCAAACATTAAAATTAACAATAATAGTAGTCTGACTAGGTAATAATTACAAAATATAACATAAAAACAACAATATTATAGCATGGTAACTAATGGTATTCTAGATTACGTAAATTTCATATCACAATCTTATCATTGACTAGTAAATCTGTCTTTAGAAGACGAACAAAGCAATTATTAATTAATTAATCCATCGAATTTAGAGTAAATTTAAGTAACTGAATAATTATAACAATTTAAAATATCTGTCAAAGAATGATTGAATACTTACATTATGGTACGAATTCTACAATAATGGTATTCTAGAATAATTATATCTAGAATACCATTAGTTACCATGTTATAATATTGTTGTTTTTATGTTATATTTTGTAATTATTACCTAGTCAGACTACTATTATTGTTAATTTTAATGTTTGGTTAATGTGTTACGATGCACAGATGTGTAAGTGAGGAGATATATCCGGTTTTGATATAATATGTTTGACGAAGGAACGAGACCGTTCCAAATATATTCACCTACTTTTTTTCACTTTCTTGTAACGATCCTCACATAAATCACATTACAGGTATTGTTGTCAAGATGAGTTGTCATTATTATAGTTAATATGTTACGTCGTCCATCTAATTTTTAAAAAATATATATGTTTTAGGCTTGATAATGGCTGGTTAAGCCGAAACGTCGCCATGTAAACGTTAGTTTATTTTATTACCCTAAAAGGATCCACCACGACACTATACAATTATATTATTTTTATTTGTATTTATACTACCCACTAGACCTGTGAAGGATTTTTCATTTTGAATCTTAGAAATTAATATTTAAATTTTAAAATAAGTTGTTATAAATGGTTAAAGTCAAAATAAGTGTTAATGACAGTAAAATTGTTAATGCCTGTATAGTAATTAATTAGCATATTTAATAAAATTTGTTTCTAGGTTGGGAATGACCCAAGGAGGGGTCGAAATATCGCTAAAGGGAGCGTATTATTTTTCCTTAAGACCCAACAGCAATTAAATCCTTAAGTATTATAATGATCTAATATTGTCAATCATGACTAAAAGAAAGAATGATAAATACAACATTCTGGGGATTTCAAAACAATTTTCAGGATTATATCCCTAAATCTGAAACTAATAACTATGAATACAAACTTAAGTATTTATCAAATATTAATCTATTTCGTCATAAATAAGTTTACTTACAACAAAAAACATAAGATTATTTCATAATATGTTCAATTCAATGTTATAATACTTTTCTTGATATTTATATAAAAAAAAAAGTTGATTACCGTTTTCATTTTGCTCTTAGATTTCTTTCCTGTGTCATTCATAATTTCATCAATGTCGATATCAATATCCTCTTCTCCACCACTGCCTTCACTGAACTCCATCTCCTCATCATCATCTGTTCCATCCTCAGCTTCCGATGGCATTTCACCTTCTGATAAATCAACTGAACTTGCTTCGTCTACTTCCTCTTCTTCGGATTCACTTCCCTCGCTTTCACTTTCATCTGAAATAGAACACAGTTAAATAGTAATAAAATTATCATCAGAATAATGTCAAAAAAAAGGGCAGAATTAAAAAAATCATTTGTGAGAGGTTATTGTTAAACGGAAAAATAAATACATTTTTATTAGTTAGTTTAGATTACTTAGTTTTGTTAAACCAAAAATTTGTTAATTTTTTGTAAAAATCCAAGATAAGCACATAGCTATTCCCAAAATACATATTTTAATACTACTGAAGAGACTAGTAAGTGAAATATGACTTTTACAAAAACCAGCAAAAATTCCTTTTTAGAAGTTTTATACATTTTTCCAACTTGAATCAAGACATGTTACTTCTAATATAAACTTAAAATAATAATAGCTATGCTTTAAATAGGGAGATAGTATTTGAAAAAAGTTTAAAGAACTCACCAGCAACTGGTTCTCCTTTGCCAGGTAAACTGCCTTTCTTTAATTTATCACCAACATCTGCCAAGTAATCTCTTGGAGCTGCCTTCTTACCCATCATAGAATCTAACATTTCTTCAAACTCTTCACTAGCAACACTGTCATTATCATCAAAATCATCTTCAGATTTGGATTTCTTTGAATCAACACCAGTATCCTTTTCTTTGAGATACCTAAATGAGTTTAATAAATAGAAAACAATTAATAGAATAGCAAAGAGCTAAAAAAAAAAAGATAAAAAAGTCAATTGCATTACATTTATCCTGGTTATCTTTTCAACTTCAATGGTTTTTTTTTTATCTCTTTAACACAAAATCCAATATTTCCTCAAAGGAAAGTATAAACCAAATGTTTTGAAGAACTTATTCATAGAGTATGGAATGAATTAGGGGATTGAGAGCCTTCCCGCACTTCCCAATTTATTTATTTTATTATGGTATTATCTTTAATACCACCAATCCAATTAACATTGATTTACCTAGTTTAACCTTAAATTCCACAAAAAGAACATCAGTAGAAAAGCAATCAGCATTTTATAATTGTGCATAATTACCTGTAAAGGAAAAGCTCGTCCACTGGTACAAAGCGGGCTTCCTGATTTAAGTATAGTTTTGAGTTTACATTTACTGACTTGGCTCCACTAGGCACATAATATTTTCGTTGAGCTAATTTTGGATCTGGACCTTTAAATTCCCTGCTCTCACTATCTAAGTTTGATTTTGGGTTTTTAAATGAAAATCTTTCTAAAAATCTGATTAAGGAGAAATCAGCTAATGGATCACCAGTGTAAACAATCACTTCACCTAAAAGAACAAGAAGAAAAAATCAATAAATAAGTATTGAAGCTAATTTATAGATATCTCTATTTATATCTCTCTACAAAGCAGATTTAAAAAAAATAATTGAAGAATATATTTAAAAATACATATTGTAATACTTTAGAATAGCTTTGAACCACATTCATATAAACAATTAACTCAACAAATCACAGTTTGACACTTAATTCTTTATTCTTACTAAATTAATTTGATCAGATAAATAAATTAAATGCACAATTGTTACAGTCTAGTAAATCTAGATGTTCTACATTGTAGAATTGAAAACCCCAACCTTTCCATAATAACAGTTTCTTTTTAAAAATTTTATTTGATTACTTCAACTGCAATACATTATTGTTGTAAGCAATACAGATGAGATAATGTGTGACTTATGTAAGGAACTGTCCAGTGATAGTTGACTTACTGAATTGAAACCGAATTTATTGTACGTGTGATATAAAGAAATAATAAATAGAAAGAAGTCATGAAATAAAAATAAAAGTTATCTAAGAGGTCACGTGGCTACTGCCTCTTCAGGTGTCTAGAAGAATTGTCAGGAATGGACCGAGGAAAACAGACAGTGGGCTAGTGGATTGGAATGGTTTCTTAGGATTTTGGATTGGAAAGATTGGTTGTGATAGAAATTGTAAGGCTCGAGAATCCCCAGAGTTCTTTGGTATATGAGGGCTTCATTATTGTGTAGTAAATGAGAACTCTGTTCTGCATGTTGAGTTAAGATGTGTTGTGTAAGGCCCAATTCACACACGGGTGGTGTATGGCACTGGCGTGGGACTGGCGAGGATCGGTCATGGTGGACCCCCTGTGCCACGCCATACCAGTGTACAATAGGCCTTACGTTAACATAGAGGTAGCACAAACCAACGCCACGCCATACCAGAGTACATTAGGCCATACGTTAATATAGACGTAGCACAAACCAGCGCCACGCCAGTGCCATATGCCACTCGTGTGTGAATTGGGCCTAAGAGTCAGAGTAGGAGTTCATAGTTTATATGCCCAAGTTAGACGACAATCTAAGTGAAATCCAGGTAACGGACGGAACTGGAATGAGGAATAGGAATTTGGTTTATGGTAACGGGTTCACACGTACTGTGGTTTAGAGCAAATACAGTAGGGTACCCATTAATTCGGACACACGGTAATCCGGAACCCTTGGTCGTCCGGACGATCCTTCACGGAGAGCCCGCAAGAATAAAAATGATATCTCAAATCACTTCTTACGATCATTCTCGCTGACCTTGTGCATAGTGAAAAATTGAAAATGCACTGAAAAATGTAAATTTAAAAGATGTTGTGTTCAGTGTAGCTAATAGTTGGAAAGTGATAGGAATTTACACATGTATGTTTATTCATGTGCTTATGTAATTACATTTTACGTTTATGCTGCACATTTAACTTATGTTAATATAAATACAGTACCTATACATATATTTTTTTATAGTGTTTTATATTATTTCTAAAAAAAAGCCTTCCTAATCCGGATGGTCCTGTGCCATCCTGTCGTAGTGTATATCTAAACCCTAAATTAACTTAACACAAAAATAAAGTAAAATATAAAGCAACTGAATACATACCATTAAGAATTTTTGTAGCAAAAAGGGAAACAGTAGGGTGGAAATGATTTGATAAATCAAGCAGTTCAAAGTATGCAGTTGTATCAGCATTGCTATAAGATGGGTTCCTAGCTTTCCAATCATATGCCAATGATTTAATATTTTTAGACTTTGTAGAGTATTCAACAAAATGCCAACCAGTAACTTTTTTTTCTTTTGATTCTGTCTCAGAATGTTCTTCTTTCTAGGAAACAAAATAATTAAATATTACAAATATAATCTTAAAATCAAAATTTTCCCATTATCTAAGGAGCATTGATTACAAACCATGCCAGCTAATTAAACAGATATATTTAATTTTAGAAGAAGGAAGAAAGACAGAAGTGCTCATTATATTAAAACGTACAGTTTATTTATTTTAAATCTTGGGAACAAAAATTTCACCCATTTTTAGTTATGAGAAAGTTGGAACATTAGCTTTATTTTAAAAATAATTTGATATCAAATGAAGGATTTTAATTTATTTTTTATGAAATCAGACATAATTCATTAACATAATTCATTTAGTGCTTACAAAATGTAGATGATTATGGCAAAAATCTTTATATTTAAATTATCACCCATTCATATAACAATAATAAATTAGAAGGTCAGTGAATTCTATGTACTAATACAGTTCAACAAATTACTTCTAATACCCTGGATTACCCAGATTAAAAAGCTTTAATTTTAAAAATATTTAGTTAAATATTTATTAATATTTAACTAAATATAAACATTAACTTAAACATTATTTAAAACAAATAAAATAATAATAAAAATGTAATTACCTCTTTGTCAGCATCATAATACACTTCATCTTCACTTGTATCCTCGTCAAATTTACTAATTTGAACAGCTTTTGATTGCAAAAGTAACAAATTTTTATTTTTTAACACCTGTGACACCATGTATAGTACACCACAAAGGTAACAAACTGGCATTTGTAAGCAAACCTGATAAAAAAATAAACATTACCAAATAATTTTTAATATGCTAATAAAATGTCGAAGTTAATTTAAGTATAATAAGTTAGTCTTATATTTAGAATAAACCAACTATTTCTATCAATATTGAATTCATTTATAAATACCTGAAATAATCTCTTAATGATAGCAACAACTCTTGGAATATTTTCGTCCTTCGCTAGAGATTTATACATCAGATTAATAAACATGGCTTGATGAGATGTGTTTACAAGTTTAGGATCAAGTAACTTCTTGTATAAAGCACTGTAAAACCTAGAAAACAATAAAAATCAAACAAAAATTAAATCTTTAAAAAATATGGAACAAAAAAGCTATGAAATTAAAATGAGATGGGGGTGTTTAACGGAAAGATACTCTATTACAAATACTGTATTCTTTAAAAAGAGAATAGCTGAATCATATTTGCTACAAATGATCAAAACCAATAGACCGTAAAGTTGAAAAGAGAAAAAATCTTATAACTGAATAACAAGCTCAGATGGTATGAATTTTATATAATTAAAAGTAATAAGTTATAGTTTAGTCACCTGTCCTCGGACTGTAAAGAAACTTGTTCTAAGAGGCAAAGAGTATGTAGAGATATGTTAAATGGAGAGATGTGAACAAGTTTGTAAAGAGTTGAAATGTGTTCTTCTAAGCTTTTAGCATCTAGTTTGGCAAAGGGATAGGCTCGTTTAACTCCCATCAAAAGAGCACCCATCAATCTACTGTCTACATCACCCTGAAAACATAAAATAAACAGTATTCAATTGAACAAGTAGGTAATATTATTTCTTTGTAGGAGGCTGGTGTAGCCCAGTGGTTAGCGCACTCGCCTGAAACCTAGGTCTAAACACCGATGATGAGTTCGAATCCCAGGGAGGTGACACATGTTTTACACTCATGATCTTATCGTTTCAATGAGTAACCCATTTTGTAATAACCTAATACTGTTGATCAGGACAAAAAATTAAATTAAATTATATATATCACATACATAAACATCAATATTATATTGATACACGAGGAAAAACAAAAACATGTGCAGTGAAGAAAAACATATACAGTGATAAGGAAGTTTATACAATAGTCAAAACCCAAGAGTTTCTTGGAACAAGTGTAAGTGAGTTCTTAATTTCAGAAACTTTTATTTAAAAGTTTGTTTGTCTAACAATAACTTGCGTAACAATTGACCGATTAAAACAAAATTAGGCACACGTGCATCTCAGCATTTGAGAAAACTTTATAGTTTTTGGAAATATCACTCTTAATATTTTGAATAATATGGAAGATAAAAAATATGTTTTTCCGTGGTAGGCTGTGAAATAGTAACTTTAGAGCCTAAAAAACATAGCTAAAATCCATTTTTTCATTACGTGGACTTAAAAAAATCTTTTCATTACTCCTAGCTGTAAAGAAAAAATCTTTTACGTCCTAGGAACTAAAAGATTTTTTATGTCCGGCGGGTAGTTGTCAAAACTTCCGTTAGTACCGCTGCAGTCTTTGTAGAAATGCTTCTAGTACGATTAAAATCCGCTAGATGTCAATGCGTTTTGTTTATCTTTTCTTATAGTGTAACCTCTTTTTAAGGTTTCTTTTTTTAAGTCTTTTAGTATGTACTAATATTTGTTATTATTATATATTGATTAGTGATTAATATTTAATGTTTTTTCATTGTCTGCTACCTCGGAAAAAATAGCATATGCTACGCGACTGTGAAGTGTTTTTTCTTTACCTTGGCAATATTTACTGTCTCGCTTCGCTCGACAGTAAATGTAATTGCCACGGTAAAGAAAAAACTCACTTCACAGCCTAGTAACATAATATACTATTTAGTCAGGACGACATGTTATAATACATAGTCTTTAAGAGCAGAAAAAGAATACAAAGAAATATTTTTTGCCGACATATCAAAAGGGCATAGAAAAAAAGATAATGCTTATATGGCATGTTGCATATAATTTTAAACCTCGTAATGATTAGAAAAAGAAATATACATATTATGACATTGCTCTCAAAATGGCTGCCACAAATAACTGAAAACACAAAACTTAAGCAGTTTCTAAGTCATGTTGTATATCAAATTTAAAGGTCTTATTGAGTATGAGTATATATTCATTATTATTGCATTGTACATATCCTAAATATGCAAGTTCGAATGCAACACATCACTAGACACTAATTTTTGTTCAAATTATAAAGTTACCTTTTTAATTGATGCCTTGAAGAAAGAGAAATAGATTTTAATTAAATATTTAGCAACTTCTTGATCCTCATTAGAAAAAACAAATTGGGATAGGAAGCAAATTGCATAGTATTGTGTTCTCACTCCAATGTTGGGCCTAAAAAAATTAAATAAAAAAAAATTAACAATATAAAAATAATGGTAGAGTAAGAAGGATAGATTTAATACTAGGCACTTTAATTGTTCATTCCTTGCTAGTTCAGTGCTAGGTTCAACAGAGGTTTAAATTTAAAAAAAAAAAACTAATACGGAATAAAAATAATAATTATATTATTGAATTTGAATGGTGAGAGAAACAAAGGCGGGGGTGAAGACCTTACCAAATTGGGTATCCCTCAGGGTGGGAGACAAGACACTAATGCTATCCAGTGGCTAGTCTAGCGAACCAGAGCCAAAGTTCACCAGGCCACCACCAGACAGCAACAAGATGCTAAACAGTCAGCGATTGAATTAATTTATAAACCATACTGGACTCCAGAGTTTTGCTACAAAGAGTGTTATTTTTAATGTATTTACTAATTTGATGGGTTTATTAAGTACTGTCAAGAAGCATTAAAAACATTTTACTAAGCTAGAATATCTTGATACCACAGGGTTCTCTTCTTCCCATTTTTCTACTTTGCCCTATTTCCCACTTAAAGGTCAAATTATAGAAAATCCTTATTGGCAGACACCAATATTATTTATAATTAAAATATGTTTTTTATATACAATTTATAAGAAGATAACTCCGCCATAGCCGGTCCCAAGCCCGGTTGAAAAAGGAGGAGGGATCCCTGCAATCCTGAAGGCTGACGTAAAAGTCAGCGTCTCAGGGAGTAGAGGACTAGTAAAACATCATCTAGCCTTGAAGTTGCAGGGAAGCTTGCCTATAAGCTTTGAAGAGGCAGCCCCTCTATTAGGCTAAGGATCTACGGGCCAATTCCTCGTAATCCCGAAAACTTTAAAAATTAAAAGAAATCAAAAGGAAAATATACGGACCTCTAATATGGCATCGACCTGGCGCGGAAAACGGACACTCAAATTTGGAACTTGGAATGTAAGAGGACTTTTGGGAAAGGAGGTAGAATTATAAAATGCACTGGAGAAAGTAGGAATGCAAATAACAACACTTACAGAAACAAAAAAGAAAGGTACAGGATGCATTAAGATGCAAGAAGGATCAACAATGTTTTATTCGGGAGTTCCACTGAATACTAGAGCTAAAGCGGGCGTCGCAATTATTGTATCTAAGAACCTAACTAGGAACATAAAAGACTGGGTGTTTGTAAATGAAAGGATAATGACAGTGCATTTCACAAAAATTGGAAAAATTAGACTTGACAGTAATCGCGGCATATGGTCACAACGAAGACCAAACTGCGGAGGTTAGAAATGAATTTTTTGAAGCCCTGCAGAAGATAATTGATGATTCAGTAGGAGAAATAGTCCTCATGGGGGATCTAAATGGAAGAGTGGGGAACTCACTCATTTCATTTGGAGATGTTGTAGGGCAATATGGTGAGGTCACAAGATCTAACAATGGAAAATTAATTATGCAACTCTGCAAAGCAAATGGGCTAGTCATACTAAATACCAAATTCCCCCATAAGGAAATTCATAAGTGGACCCGGGAAGAGCCACAACAAAACCAGAAATCAATAATTGATTATATCATAACTCCCAAATCAACCTACAGATATGTGAGAGATACGAGAGTAATGAGGGGGCCGGAGATCGGCTCGGATCACTACTTGGTTATAATGAAACGAGTCATAGAAGGTAGGCCATCCAAGAAGAAGAAGAAAACAGGGAGGAGAAAGAATATCAACGAGAAGATCAATGCTTATAAATTAAAAGAAGAAGGACCAAAGGAAGAATATAATCAAAAGATAATGGAAGAAATCAACAATCTGGAAATTAATGAAGAAAAGGACTTGGAGAGATCGTGGACTATGTTTAGAAAAGTGGTCACGAATGCAGCAACAGAAGTCTGCGGAAGAGTTAAATGTGGTGCAAGAAAGAAAATAACCAGATGGTGGACAGAGAATATAAAGCTTGAAAATAAGAAAAAGAAAGAATGCTGGAAAAAATACTTGCAGTCAAAAAAGCAAGAAGATTATGACAAATATAAGAAAATGAGGAAATTAGTCAAAGAGTCTAAGAAGAAATCATGGGAAGAGTTTGGAGAGTTCATGGAGAAGAGTTATAAAGAAAACCAGAAACTATTCTATAAAGTGCTGAAAACCATGCGTAAAACCAAAGAATGCCCTCTGAAATTTATAAAAGACAAGAGTGGCAATTTGCTCTCAGAGGAGAGTGAGATTATGGAGAGATGGAAGGAGTACTTTGTCGAGTTACTTGAAGGAGCAGACATAGCCGAATCAGAGACAAACCTAAGTGACAGAAACAACAGCGACGTAGGAGATGAGGAAATGATCACGAAAGAGGAGATGGTGAGGGCTTTAGGAAAATTGAAAATAGGAAAAGCAGCAGGAGGAGACGGAATCGCGCCAGAAATGCTAAAGCACATGGGACCAGATGGGCAAAAGCTCTTGTACCAAGTGCTCTGTAATGCTTGGCGCTCAAAGGAAATCCCCAAGGACTGGGAAACTGCAGTAATTATCCCCGTATTTAAAAAAAGGGACAATAGAGAGTGCAGTAACCACAGAGGCATTTCGCTGCTGAGTGTAGCAGGAAAAGTCTGTAGTAGAATCTTGGAGGAAAGACTGAGAACAGAAGTGGAACCTCTTCTCGAGGACATGCAGTGCGGCTTTCGTCCAAATAGAAGTACTCAGGACCTCATATTTACGCTGAGACAGCTGGCAGAAAAGACAATAGAGTTTGACAGAGAGATTCATCTATGTTATGTAGATTTACAAAAGGCAATCGACAGCATTCCCTGGCAAGTGATATGGACCGCTCTTGAGAAAAGAGGCATCTCAAAGAATCTAGTGGACCGAATAAAAAGTTTCTATAAACAATGCCGAAACTTTGTCCGAACTTTTAACTCAAGATCCACAGAATTCTCTACAAGCATGGGAGTCAGGCAAGGAGATATTTTGAGCCCTCTTCTTTTCATTAGTGTAATGGATGATATAGCTAAGTCGTGTCAAGACCAAATACGAGGGTACCATCTTGGTAATTGGCTAATGCAGCAGGTGACCCTATCAGCAATTTGCCGATGATTTAGTTTTAGTCGGAAGGACTGCCGAAAAGCTCCAGAGGACAGTCGATATCTGGAGCAACGAACTTGATGCAAGGGGACTTAAAATTAATGTAGCCAAGACAAAGACCATGGTGATTGCGAGGGAACGGAAAGAGCACCACATCACTATCCAAGGAGAGCAGCTAGAACAAGTTCCTAGCTTTAAGTACCTCGGAGTGAGGGTAAGTGAGGATGGCAAGAATAGTGCGGAAGTGGAAGCAAGAATAGCGACCACGGGCAGACTATTGGGTTTCGGCAGTAAGGCTGAAGTCAGTAAGAAAACCAAGATGACTGTATTCAAGACTATATACGTGCCCACCTTGACATATGGATGTGAATCTTGGGCTCTAACGAAGAAAATGGAGAGCCGAATCCAAGCAACAGAGATGAGATATCTTAGAAGAGTGGCAGGCAAAAGTAGGGGATCGCATTAGAAACTCCACCATAAGATTAGGCTTAGAGGCACAACCAATCCTGCGCACTGTGGAAAACGCCCAGTTACGGTGGTTTGGCCACGTGCAAAGGATGGACAATCAAAGGCTGCCCAAAAAAGTGTATGAAGCAAGGTGCGAGGGAAGGAGACCCAGGGGAAGAAGAAGGTCAACTTGGATGACCAACATCTCATCCACCCTGGCCGAGAGAGGAATGTCTCTAAAACGTGCCCGGACACTAGCCCACAATAGAGATACAAGGAAATCCTTTTGGTCATCCTCTACACCAAACGGTAGAAGAGGAACCGACTAAGTAAGTAATATATAAGAAGATTCTTCTCCTTAACCTTTGGATGATTATCTATATGAATAAAGAAATATTAATTTTAAAAAATTACCTGAAAAGTAATTTTTCAACTTCATTCATAACAACGAGTTTCATGTTTGGATGAATTCTGAGTAACTGTGTAAGACAATAAATAACTTTAGACACTACTTTCTGAACTGGGTCACCTAACTTATTCACAATGTTCCTCAACAGCATCTAAAACAATAACATACAACTAAGGGTAAATATTAAAGGTTGACATTTCAGAGACATTAAAGAGAGTTTACATTTGTTGTTTGTTAAAATGATTTTAGCTATTGAATGAAAATATTTCATTAATAAATAGCTTAACAATCAACTAATTTAAGATGATAATGCATAGAAAAATAATAAAGGAATTATACCTCCTCTTGTTCAGGGTGAGCTGAAAGAAGTTTATACATGGCTGACACAGCCTTTTCCCTGTATGTATCCACTGTATCCTTGGCAATTGTCTCAAGAGATAGTATCAGTTCCATATATGCTTCCTGTAACATTAAGTAAATATTATTCAAAGACTTTACAAAAAAGTAAAACAACAAAAATATAGAATTTTAAGACAATATATTAATATAAAAATCGGTCTGACAAACTCTAACATATACTACGTTCACACATCGTTTTGAAAGCATTTCAGATCCAATTCGTTTTCAAAACGATTCCTGTTCACACAACAAAAAAATACAGGTGATCGAAATATTTGTTTTCAAAATCTCGTAACGGTGATGTCACGAGTAAAACCTTCTTTCTTGTTACCCAATATGACCGCGAATTTTTACATTTTATTTACAAGTTATTAAAAGTTTTTACAGGTTCTTTATAGTATTAACTTTTGTTTAAAAACGTTTTTGCAGTTTAAAAAAAATCGGAAGCTCACGAAAACTTAAAAGCTTCAAGAACTTAAAAAGTGAAAAAGAGTAAAATAACCTGATATCTCGATCCCCTCCACGACCTGTTCATACGAGCGTTTTGAATTTCAATCCCCCGATCCGATCACGTATTTTTGGTGGAGCGGATCTAACCCGATACGATCCGTCGATCTCCGTTCGTACAGCGTTTTGAACTAGCGGATCGTTTTCAAAACAATGTGTGAACGTAGTAATATCTTCATCACTTATACAGAGATAATTAATCTAAACCATATAAAATTAAACATATAGAGTGTTTAACAGGTGATTTTTTACATTTTGTTTTTAATTCTCAGCTAAATAATATTAGTTTTTATCAATATCCAGGAAAATAAATTTTCCCCGGGAATGCGACTAATAATATGGCTACATTAGTATTTAAATGGATAACAATTTAAAAGTTTTTAATCAAAATCATCAGAACCCATAATTATTTTTAGAGATTCTTTACAATTATTGGGGGGCAGGGCAGAGCTAAAATTAATTTCTTGATTTTCCCTCAGATTATGATTTTACTGAACATGTAGCCAGTAGTTAAAGTTCCACGTCTGCACTGACCACAGGGGAAATGTGTAAATTCATCAAAATCTAAAAGATCCAATTTTTGTGCCATTATCATACTTGCTCTTGCATATACCTACTATGTTCGAGAAAATAAAAGAGCAGTCTTTCATTTAATCTTGATATCAGACTTAAAACAAATGCTTTTAACTTTATTCTGCAAATGATGGTGCTGAAGGTAAGAATGAAGAATCATACCTTAAGTTTAGCTTCATAGAGCCAGGATGCAAGAAGCTTGGTTCTCTCACGACCACTAGATATTGTAGAAAGATATTTAAACGGATGTTGTGGCCATGTTCTTAACTTCTTACCAGGTGGTAACAACTCATCAATTAGCAGCTCACATAAATTATCTAAAACAAATAGACATTAGTTCCATTTAAATAATTAAGTACATCAACAACAAAGCAAACATCTAATTAAAAATAAAGTAATGATTATAAATTAAATTTTACCTAACACAGACATGCACTGTTTCTTCTTGGAAATCTTAACCATAGAAATGAGTGAGGACAAAGCATTGAAATTATTAACCGGGGCTTTTTGTACACTCAGAATAAGCGCAGCTACTTTATCTCCAGACGTTCCTTTTTGCATTACAGTACGCAGCCATCCCTCGTCTGAGCTCCTGGGAGCTTTACTTAATTCTGCAAAAAGAAATAATAATAATAAAACACCAATCAAAACATTATTTAAATTTAAAATGTTTTTCATGAACTGAAACATAGATCAGAACTTTATACTTTTTTTGGAAGATAAACCAAATAGTTAATTAGGTTTATACTGTTTAAGAAAAACAACTACAATAATACTTAATTAATTACTTAAATATATTTAATATTCGATATGTCTCACGCACACTGTATGTTAATAAACTATATAATAACAATGAAGTGACAAACATTTTGATAAATCCAAATATAAACAATACCATTATAACCAGCATAATCCCATTAGGGTAAACTTTAAGTCTTTCAACCTTTTTGTTAGAATCTAGATCTAGACATTTATATTGGGCAAATTCGTATTGTACGTGGCATCGAAATTTCTTCGAGTTGGACCTCTACTTGGTTTATATACAGGAGGGTTGTTTTTCTTCAGGAAATGAGCGGAGCTGCTATTGAAAATTCAAGGGTACAAAAAATTAAGGTTTTTAATTTAATATGAGGGATCTTTATCACCTAACCTCAAAGTGGTGGCACGTACAATCCGAATTTACCTTATATTGTATTCTAACTTAAAGCAGCATCATAAGAAAGTAATTCATTACTTCAGCTAAATTATTAAAACTTTATTGCAATCTCTCTCAATGTGGAATAATCAGAGACAAATAGATGGTTAAGATTTAATATATGAACAAGAAACAAAAAAGATCAATGTTGTAATTTCAATCAATCCTGCATTAGAAGTCAGACCCTGATAACAAGTGTTAATAATGTGGGTCTCTCGCGAGGTATTAAAATAAGTAGGTACTAACAGTTTACTTGCAAGACACAGTATTTTTTGCAAAAATAGTAATAGCAACCGTATTCTAAATCTTAACTCTAAGTAAGACGAGAGACAAGAAGGTAAGTAATGTACACTCCACACATAGTACATATTATTGAAAGCCAGAATCGAGTAAAATGTCTATTCAAAAGTAATAATATAACATCATAATGTTAAAATGTTATTTTTAAGATTGAACTTACTCGTTTGATAGGCCTTTTCTTCATCTTCAAATGCTTTCTGAGCTTCGATCTTATGAGATGTAACAGTATGATCGCCTGTCTCTTCAAACGTATTCGGCTCATCTTTAAACTGTGAACATCATATGTTTGAAAAATATAAATGTAAAAATACTTAGTAACTTCGAAACAGATTATTCATATCATGTAATAATAAATTAAACGTACAATGCCAAACCACTTGGGGGATTTTTCAGGTTTATCTTCGTAAATATCTTCGTCGGCGGATCTCTCAGGTGAGTCAAAACGAATCTTGGGCATCTTCTTATTATTTTTTTAACACATACGCAACAACGATAATAAAATTAAAATTACATTATTTGAATAACAGAAACAAAGAATCTCAAAATAACATTACTCTACACGTGCGGTAAAAAACAAAACCTTCTTCC
The DNA here is from genome assembly GCA_951217055.1 of Gerris lacustris. Lineage (NCBI taxonomy): Eukaryota > Metazoa > Arthropoda > Insecta > Hemiptera > Gerridae > Gerris > Gerris lacustris. The sequence continues at coordinate 49,601,613 of OX578278.1, forward strand.
TTCAAGAACTCGCGTGTTGCGTGTTGTAAAGATCAGAAAACCTTTGAGAGGTTCTAAAACTAAAATAATCGATTCAATTTTTTTTTTAAAAGTATCGATAAGTTCTAATCGAATTGGAATCTATTTCGGCGCCAAATTTAAATAATAACTATTCTAAATTTTTTATGAACTACGAATTATAAAATGCTTTCCTTCACGAATAAAAATGTTTGTTGAACTCTTTCTGTAAATCAATATACAGCACTAAATATTACTTTTCTTCTTTCTAGAGCGAGTAACATTTTCCTTACTATTTTATAGCCCATGAAAAAATTGTCGATAATAGCTATAAAAAAATATAAGTAGTTGTGAAGCATAAATAATTTTGTCGGGCATAAAGAGCTCAACTCGATCAAGTTATGCTTGGTTCTCGCCCCCGGAACGCCTCTTATATAATAGGCAATTTAGCAACTTTATTTTTAAAAAAAACCCTAAAAATGGCGTTCCGGGGCCAAGAGCAAAGAAACCGTTTGGAGCTCTTTATAAATAAATCTATATCTATATATATAAAATCCAAATACCACTCATTGACTCACTCACTGACTGCCACATCCCGATATCTCTGACACCACTGGACCTATGACCATGAAATTACGTAGGTGTGTCCCTTTCAGTGGCGTATCCGGGGGGGGGGCACAGGGGGCACGTGCCCCCCCCCCCCCCCCCCCCCCCCTAGACAAAGGAATTAATACCCTTCATGATGCATATCGTTGAAAAGCTCTTTAAGAGTACAGTAATTGTTGTTATGCACAGTTTTGTCATATTTTCATTTAGGAGGGGGTAAAATGGAAAAATATAGCTATATTTTATGTAAAAAGAAGAGTGTCTGAATAAGGGTTTGTCATTTATACAAATTTGAGAGGACGGACGGACAGACACACGCAGGAAAATATAAGGGTCCTTGGTTTTCCCTACGGACCCTAAAAATACTGTATCAGAAGGTTGTTTATGTGTTTTGAGAATATCAGACCCATTGGATAGTTCAAAGTAGGCTTTGTAGCATTTAAGCCCCATCAATAGGTACTACTTAAACAATACAGTGTTGCCTACGGACCTCGCTGTGTGCTGACTAACACACACTTGACCTGTTTATTACTTTTAATCTAGCTTTTTACTTTCTCATATAAAGAGAGAGTATTGTGATGGCGCGAAAATTCGATTTTGAGATTTTGATGAATTTACACGTTTTGAGGTCCCCTGAGTCCAAAAAAGTGGTTTTTAAAAAATGTCTGTCCGTCTGTCGTCTGTCGTCTGTCTGTCGTCTATGCAGACGCCTGGAGCCTAAACTACTAAGCCGATTTTGACGAAATTTGGCATACATGTTCACAAAAATCATACCCCGAGGCGAAATCGAGAAATGAATTTTAGCTCCAAATTTGGGGGCGCTACCCCCCAAAAACTCTGAAAAAACATGAAAAAAAAATATTTCTCGAAAACTGTTCCGACGATTTTGATTAAAAAATTCTAAAATGTAGTCCATTTGAATACGGATCCAACGATATAAGCCGTTTTCCGGGAAAAATCTAGTTCCTGAGAAATTAGCTTAAAACGCGGACGGAGAGAGCCCGGGTTCGATTCCCCGCCCAGGAGAAGTTATTTTTATGATAAATTCAATAATAATTTTGATGAAATGTTCAATAATATTTAAATGTACATTTGAAAACTAATACATGGAAACACTGGGCTAAGTAATTATAAACTCGTATATGAGAAAGTTTGTCTGAGTTATCTCGGACCGATTTTCTTATATTACGTTTTTGGGTTATGAAAACTCGCTCTTTGTAAAGTAGAGAATTGTAATACTGTAGTTGTATATCTGTTACTTTACTACGCCTACCTTCCAATCTCTAGTTTTGGAATTTGACAAGCATTCAACATTCAACTAACATGCTGCCACGAAAGCGACTTAAGGACCTTAACAGTGGGAACGTGTAACGGGTCAGTTAAAGAACTGTCAATCGTTTTGCCAAACTGTGGTCTTCGTGGATTTTGTTGAGAGAGGAAGAGAAAGAAATAATTATATTTTTTGCTAAGGGTAACGGGAACTTTCTCCAATTACACAATTCTGCAGCTTAAGATCGTTTTCAATTGAATGTGATTTAAGTCAAATCTCTAGTTTTTGAATTAGAAAAGGATTTGAGAACCGTGCTGCCACAAAAGCGATTCTAACCTTCAGGACCTTAACGGTGGGAGCATGTAACGAGACAGTTAAGGCACTGTCAATTGTTTTGGCTAACTGTGGTTTTCATGGATTTTGTTTAGAGAGAAAGAGAAATAAATAACAAGATATTTTTGCGAAGGGTAACGGGAGCTTTTTCAATTATTGTTTCAATGTAATTTAAGTAAGCGTGTTTTTAAATCTACCCATTTAATAACTATTACACAATTTTATTTCATTTTTTTTTTTTTTAAATATCGTAACTCTACTTTATTTTTATTTTATTTTAGTTTACTATCGACGTAATTTTATATGAATAATGAATGTTTATACATTTTGTATATTTCCTTCTTTTTAAAATTTAGTCTATCTTTCCTCATTATTTTAAAATTTGCCGTCAATTTGTTATCATAATCATCAATTAAAACATTGGCCTTGAAGTGGTTGGACTATACTCGCCGCGTTACACAATATAACCTCTAATTTCCTCCACGCAATTATAGCGATAAGTATTATTATTTTTAAGCTATTGTAAACGATTCTCTATAGTAAATATTCTAAAATATTGACAATTACAATTGAGTAATAATTTCCCATACAATTATAATGATAAAATACGAGAAATATGACTATGGAGATTCTATTACAGGGTGATACAGTTTTAACTTCAAAGAATTTAGGATTTAATTTACAAGTTCATAATTTTGTCTGCGGCAGTCGCAGTATGATTTTAAAATGTGGAATATTTTATTCAATCATTCGATCAGGCTTATGTGATTTTCTTAATATTTTTATAACATCATATTTAGTTGATTCAACGAAATGAAAATGTTGGCAGAGACGGAAACAATTAAGTACAGTACTTCCTCGGTGATTTAAATTATTGACTACGGAATGGGACGACGAGTGGAGTACACGGAAAGGAAAATAATATAAGAACCAACTGTTGCAAGCAAGAAGCAAGAAGCAAGAGAGTAAAAATTGAGGTGAGATTCTTGAAGAGCGGCACAAATTTAAAGCCTAGTGCACAGTAATCTTCTTAGTTCGTATTCATTACCGTGCAACATTGATCAAGAGAATCTCATTTCAGACAGGATTCTAATAATCACCCCCCCCCCCCTTGTGTTCTTGCGACACGCCATTGATCCAAGATTCATCGTAGCAGACTCAGCCGGTGTCTAATCAAATAATCAAGAATCCTAATACAATGATACACTCTGGAACGGTCGAAAAACCTGCAACAAATATAAAGTCAACCGTGTGGAAATTTAATTTGGATTGGACGGGAACTAAGAAATCGATAGACAGCCAATTAGTGTGGCACACAGCTTTAGTGTGCACATCCAATTCCGTATATTTTAATGATTTTATGCTTTACAGTAAGGTAAGCTCGGTAAGCTCGGAAGCAATAAATCAATATTTGAAAATAAATAAGTACCCATATTTAAAATATAAGTATTGGGTTAAAATTGAGAGAATAGATTAGATATAAGCTAAGGAGAAGAGGTTCGAATTAGATGTTCCATCTTATAATAATAATAATAATTCTTTATTCCACCATATAATTTGTTACAAAAGATAATTACTCTTATAAACACTCTCTTTTTCTGTTGCATAAAGTATAACATTTCTCCTTTACAAAAATATAAATTATAAAAGTATTTTGAAATTAAGATGGTGCACCCCCGCATGAGACACTCGTGCGCGGGAGTGGCCGTAGAGCCTTGTACATTTTTCATGAATAAAAAAAAAAAAAATAGAAATAAAATAAAAAAAGAAGAAAAGAAAAGAAATATAAATGAATTAAAAAAAAAATAAAATATAAAAAATAAAATTTGGTGGGCTTGTTTGTCATAAAGAGAGGTAAATTCGGGCCAAATTTCAACTCAATCAGGACCATTTTCGATTTATTACGTTTCTTTTAATTTTTGCTGACTCAGCAAAAAAAGTTGATTTTCCGGGCGGCACTACTACAGGTAAGGACTGATTTTTCTGCCAAGTTTCAACTCTCTAGGTTAAATACCTTGGGCGCTACGATGATAACACACACATATAGAATAGAAGTATAGAATTTGTATATTTGCAAAAGTTTCAAAAGAAGGTGGTAACGTCTGTGACATTGAATTTAAATACGCGCCATGTTTTTGTAGTTGACGTGATGTAGCGTCGCTCCTGATGAAAGGACAGCAACATGCCAACTTAAGGTATAACTGTAAACATCAACGGGTCTAAAGACGTCATCCATAAGTTCCAACCCCTTTATTGTATTCAGTATATTTAGTTTATTCGGTACGTATTTTTTCACACCAAAGTTGGGGACAGCTATATTCTGACTTATAACAATACCTTCGTTTAAAATAGAAGGAACTCTGTTATAGACTCTTGTAACCAAGGCTACTATCAAAAATTGAACCAAGTATCATTTTAATCTAACAACTATAGCATATAGTTAAATCTTTGTGAAAATTAGAAAATATACCCGGGGACAGTAACGTACGTGACATTTTTTTTTTTTTAAATTGATTAAAAATTTTGTTGATTGTTGTATTTAAAATTTAAAAGCAGAAAAATGTTCCTTTCATTCTCCTTAAAAGAACGCATTAATTAAAATTAAAAATTTCCGTATACTTTCTGAGTTACACGTCTTCAATGGTCGGGGACATGAAATGCCCAATTTATTTGAAAACGACCCAGTAATGGAATGAATTATGTATAATATAGTCCTGAGTTTATTCCTAGAAGGCTTTGGAAACAAAACTATTTAGGCTTTTCATTTAAATGCATGAGCCCCGCGCGGAGCGCAGGGTGAAGGCTAGTCAAATATAAATAAAATAATTATATTTCTTACTATACTATGAAAAACTTGCTTCCTTAAGATGAAAAGTAAAAAATAAGGATAACAAATAAATATAAAATAATAATATATCTAAAACAACACATGTACTTTAAAATTGACAATACAGCTTCTGCTATTATCCAACGCTTTATTTTTTAGTACAAGTTTCAGCATTAGGCATAGATTCTGAAACAAAACAGCAAACGATATATTATATGTATTATTTTTACTATTAATGCGTACAACAAGCATATTGTTTTATGTCGTCCAAGTGATGTTACTGTTTTGATTAGTAATTGCTTGGTAAAAAATATCAACCAAATATAAAATATCGCCAACTTTTTGGAACCAATAAGAAAGCTGCACCAATCAGACATTATTCATATTTCACTCTAAATACTAATATTTACAAAACCTTACTCTAACTTATATTTATATTAGACTATCTCTTTGTTTTTAGATATATCTTTGATTAGATACAACAAATTGTATGTGAATTTAAACATTATTTTGTCTGAGTTTCTTCTTTGGTTCGATAAAGAACTGACACAATATGCTGTTAAGTGGAGTTAAGTTACAAACATTTTTAACTGCAAAATTCAATTCAAATTCATAAATCGAAAAATAAAAAATCGGGTACAGGGTACCTCGGAACTTTTCTTCACTTCAGAGGCCACTAAAGTGGCCTCTCCTGCTGCGAAGCAGCAGGAGGAAGCAGCATTGGACATGGTCAGTACTTGGATAGCCATCCAAGTACTGACGGAAGTACTGTTTGTCACGTTTTATATTGGGTTTGGATAAGCCATCGAAGGATAGGGGTAGTTCAAAAGCAATAATTACGGAGTTTTGCAAAGATATGTTAGGGGTTGATATCTTGATCAATAGGGCTCATCCTTTGGGAAATAGCGATCTGCACATAGCCCACATACCAATGGATGATGACATAGATAAAGTATTAAGCAATTGCAGTAAGTTGCAAAACACCAGCTACGCCGTTTACAGAGGTTACTCGCAAGCAACCAGAGATAAACGAAATTTCTTTCTAGTATTGGGTAAAGAAATAAAAAGAAAGGTAGACAAGAACTTTTTGATAAAGATCAGAGGGGCGGAGGCTCATATACAAAACTTTCGATTCACATTAGATAAAGACTTGAATTTGCAGTATGAAGGCGGGGAAGGTTTAAAACATTTATTATCATTCTTCAAAAAAACCTTATTTTTATTTTTTTGTATATTTTATTTAATTATTTGAAGTTTGGCGGTATTTTGACAGATGTTTGACAGAGAACAAACTTTGGCGTCATCAAAATTATCACACTAATAAATAACACAGATGGCGGAAAAATTTGATTTTCCGGGCGGCACCACTACAGGTAAGGACAGATTTTTCTGCCAAGTTTCAACACTCTAGGTTAAATGCCTTGGGCGCTACGATGATAACACACACATATAGAATAGAAGTATAGAATTTGTATATTTGCAAAAGTTTTTACAGAACTGTACAAATAGTAGTTCAGATTCCATCAAGTTACAACAATTTATTTACAGAAATTTAAATGTGTGCTACTTAAAATAATATAGACTAATTACAGAGATGCTCTAAAGGAAACAATAAGAATATTCTCTTTTTTTACATATGATTAAAAAAATAAATAAATAAATAAATAAGAAATAAAATATCCTAGGATAAATAATTAAAAATACAGCACAAAACCTTGTTAACTTGTACAATACAAAAAATATTGCAAGAAGTTTGGCGACGGATAATGAATAAAATAAATGAAATTTGGGGCACACACATATACATACATACAGACGTCATGCTGAAAACCACTCAGGAGGTCTTCAAAACACCCAAAACGGATAATTCCGTTGAAATCTCGAAAAAAACTTTTTTGGTGAAAACAGTACTTTTCCTACAATAGGTAGCGAGGAAAAGTAAAAACCCAATGTATAAGTGAATTCAATTTTTTGAACATGATTATAATTAGTTAAAGAGGAAAATGTGTAATTATTATTCTTATGAGTCTGGTTTTAAGTGAATTGAAACCTAACTTCTATTCATTATGTCTACCTATTATTTTTGTCGTTTAAGAAATTACCTTAGTAGTTTGGAGGTGATACTAACATGGAGCATATTTTTAAAAGGATTTTTTAGAATTAATTAAGAAGAATGCTCTGGAATTAGCAATGTACCTTTAATGTTGGTGTTGAGCCAATCAATGAAAGCAGCTACCTCAGTGTTTACCGCAGGATACATATCTCCACACCAAGAGTTGCCATAAGAAACAATCCCGACTAGCGTATACCGGTGAATTTCTGGATCAGCCCAGACAAGAGGGCCACCGCTGTCACCCTACAAGAAATAGAAGGTTGTGATTTAATATCTTTGTAATAAACACAGACAATGTACAGAAGAGCACTTAAAATAATTCTAAATAATATTCATATTATATTATATACATGCTTTTATCAATACATTTATACGTCCTCTAAGTTTGTATAGAATATTGAAAAAAAGTGACCAAATAATTAAATTGTATGTTTCTTTGAAATCTATTTTTATTATTCTGATTCGTTTTAACATGTTGGTAAATTATAAATATTTGAATTATAAATGGTCTTACCGAGCAAGAAGCTATTTGATAGGCGTAAGTACAGAGCTGATTTGAGTCCTTAACTTTAAGCTGAGCCCATCGTGTGGCACAGGATTCAATGGGTACAACCATAACATCCAATTTCTTCAGGATTGAAGCAGAGCTACCGTCACTTCTCAATTTACCCCAGCCTGAACAATATAGAATGTAACATGTAACCTAATAGACCAATTTTACTGTTGAAAATTAAGTATAACTATTTTTAAATTGTTTCAAAATTTCATAAGTTATTATAATAGCAATTATATATAACTCACCCATAACTTTAATGTATTGGTTGTTCAAATTGATCCTCTCCTTAGGAAGGCAGACTCGTCCAATTTCCTGATTGAATTTGATTCTCTTTTCCAGGACAAGCAAAGAAATATCTTGCTCGACAATTTCCCACTTAAATTTATTATGCTGTATGACCCTAGCGACGTTTATAGTCTGAGCTGTATCCGATCCCTCAACTAAAAATAAAATTAAAGTTTTGAACTCAAATTTCATAATATTATATTATCTACCAGTATAAAAATGTACCTTAGACTGCAGACGCAGACTGAGGCCGGTTATATACACGCAGGATTTTTCCGTGGTGGAGAATTTACGGTCCCCGTCCAACAGTAGCCTACTGAAGTAAATTAGAGCTTATAGATTGGACGTTAAGAAACGAACGGTCAATTTGCCGTGCGGTTTCTCGCCTGTACAGCCGTTGAGTGCCACTCGAGCCGACGGGAGTTTTACCTAAATGCTACTCCACCATCCCAACCAAGGTACAATCCTGCAACATTCACAACAGCAAAGGATTTTTTCCGCCCTGTGAGTAACATTTACATCTCTTTGAGCGGCAACCGTAAATTCTCCGCCACGGAAAAATCCATGTGTGTAACCAGCCAAATACAGCAAACATTGTTTAATTATTTAATTTATACATTGATAAGTTATTAATATTTAATTTGATGAAATTAAAGTATTATATTTACGGTCCTTTAAATCGTGAGCACCTACGGCGACAGCAAGACCAATAAATGATATTTGGGTTATGTATGTACAATGAGCAGCCGTCACCGCGTGATAAGCAGATACTATTGAAGCTCCACAAAGTTGCTTGCCAGTGTTCCTTTCTATGAGGGCGGCCATCCAGGGAAACTCGTTTTCACTTGCTAATTCCCCTCCAACTATTCGGCCCTTGGGCTTGAAAAAAATGATATGTACTATTTTTGCCAAATAAATGAAATATTTCGGGTTTTTTTAATGGGTTTGGTTAATACTGGTAAAAATAATAATTATTTTAAACTTTGAGCTAAACACAGACAGGGAGTACCTCACAGTCTTCTCGGTGTTCTTGTTTAATTTGAAGATAATAATACAAATAAAACTAATAATTCGATGTAATTTTCACAAAGAACTTTAAAAGTATATGATACCTTGTTAGTCCATCCACAGTCACAAGTGGTCTTCTTTGCTCCAGGAAGTGCTCCGTATTCTAATGAATCGACTTCAACTGAATTCTTAGGAAAGAAATTCGGATTAGGAAACCTGCCAGGATCCAATGGTTCTGAGCCTATTGAAATCCCAGAATTTTTAAACTCGCCCTGAACGACGCAGTTAACTATTCCACCGCCACTATATCCTGCAGTGAAAAGCAGGTAAATTTTGTCATTCTTAGTCATTATCTTAATGTTTTCCCTCTCTCCGCAGTATTTATGGATCTCTTCACCGTCATACACAGAGAATCCAGATTCACAATCTCCGTTCTGAAATTCAAGAGTATTTCCAACTTTAACAATTTATTATAAATAATATAAAATTAATTCAACTTCTGTTATAAATATCTATATGAGTATATAATATATATTATCGGAGGAACCTGAAATCAGTTAAAACTAGAATTTCCTTGTCAAGAATAATTTTAAAAAAGCACTTTCCTCAAAACAGAGAACTGTAGATATGTATCCCTGTTAATAAATAGTCAAAACTAGTTTTGACTGAGATAGCAGTTAAAAGTTTTTGTGCCTATCCTATCTTATTTGTTTATCCTGTTTTTAGTCCAGGAGCCAGGTAGATTTACCTGGAAAGTATTTTGAACTTAATGGAATTTTTACAGGTAACTCAGAGGTCCTCTGGGATGCCAATGCTGAGTTTTCGACCTCGTGGCCCTTGTGCTAACTTGGGGAGGGGGGAAAAACCCCAATTTTTCCGCCAATGTTTTGGTTTTTCGCCTCTAGCTCGAAAACTACGCGTCAAACAAAAAAACTTTACCAGTACAATATTAAAGAGCATCAAATTTCCTATAAAAATCACTGGTCATACGACTATTTTCACCCATTAGGTACTGTGATACAGCATTGTGAAAAAATGGCAAATTTTAAAAAAGGTGGATTTTAGCGGAAAAAGCGTGTTTTTGGGCTTATAAAATAGGTTTATCATCATAAATTGAGTATTCAACATTTCTATGTATACCATAATAATATGTAACCCCCAGTAAACCCCTCCCTCTTCACTGCCCTCTCCCCGCCCCCTCCCCCAGAAACAAATTTGATGACGAATAATGTGCGTGACTTATTGATTACGTAGGTAGAGAAGTTCTATCCTTCCCTAAAAAATTTTTGACTTTTTATCTTTTAATAAAATTAAAATATCAATAGTCCAGGAAATGAAGCACTTTGGCTCGCAATTCTTTCGTCATACATCGATTTACTTGAAAATTTGACAGTAGGTAGAGAATAGTCCAAGCATCAAAATCTATATCATCAACATTGTCATTGCTATTACCCTGGGGGTGGTTGCCACCCCATCTCGGGGGGTTGAAATTTTTTATTTTATTTTAACCACAGGAATCGATGGAAAAGCTAATTCTAAGTCAAAAATGATCTATACATTTTTTTGTTTAAATTAATATTTTTCGAGTTATTCGGGATTGAAAGTATAAGTTGTTCGACCTTTTTGATCGGTTTTTCGCGAATAACTCGAAAAATATGCATTTTATCAAACAAACAGTAAGAACAAAATTGTAGCCTATAAAAAAAGAAATAAAATCCTTATTGAAGTTTTTCTTTTGTGGACTTGGTTTTTTCGCCTAGGTTCCCTAGGCGAAAGCTTGTTTTAATCAAATATAATAAGGACTTACATTCCAAAGAAACAACCAACTACTTATATAAAATCCTTATTTTATAAATCATGTACGACCAATACGGACCGACCTACGGCTTGTTAATTGTTGGCTTTTGTTCGTCAAATGCTAAATTTGAGAGATTCAGAGTCAAATAGCGATAAAACTGTGCATTTTACGAGGAAAACTTATAGACGTTTTTTTAAAGTAGACAAAAAGAGCTTTCATTAAAAAAAAATAGAAGTCGATAGCATCAAAATTAAGCGAGTTACGATGAAAATAAAGTTAGTCCCTACATTTTTCTACGAAAAAATCAGTGAAAATAACCCCCTAATTACCACCCTAATTCAAATTGATCTTCGTCCTTCTACGGTTTTGCGTGGATCACATGGGACACATGAGAACAGCTTAACTCCAACTTTTCGGGAATATCCAGACGGCGGGGTACGGCGTACAAAAGTCAAAATAGTATAAATCCTTTATGATGAATGTCGTTGGATAGCTCTTTAAGAGAACAGTAATTGTTGTTATAATCACTTGTCATATTTTCATTTAAGAGGGGGATAAAATGCAAAAACAGGAATAAATGGTTTTAGCTAAAAATTAGAAATATTATTATTTTAGATCCGATATGAATGAAAATTGGTATACGAGCTTTATTTGATGTCAGAAAAAAGAATATGAAATAATTTGTGTGCATTTAGTACTTTGGGTGCAAATCGTTGTAAGGGGTGGTTTTTAAGGATTGAAAAATTGAAAAATAATGAAATTGGTAATATTTTAGGCAACAACATTCTTAAATTAAGTCGATATGATAAATTAATCATTTATTTAAGGATAAATTTTTTTTTTTTGTACATTAAGGATTAACAAGGGTTGTTTTTCAAGGGTTGAAATATTTTTAAATTGTGTTCCAAAGTATAAAACAATCATTATTCAACTAATCCAAACGAAATTTCACCCACCCTAAGCTTTAAAATGTTACTTTACACGTTTTGATAATTGGGGGTAGTTTTCACCCCTAAAAAATAAACAGCGCCCATCGGCATAATATAGATTTTGAAGTAGAAGGGTAAGAGGAGCCTAATTCCAAAATTTTGTGGAAATCGATTAAGGACGAACCAATTGCGAGGTTTTGCCATTTTTGAGCATTATTTACTTGGTACCAAGCACAGTTCAGTTATTGGTATTGGTCTCTTCCTCTCGCAGAGTGTTGTGCCCCGTATATTTATTATTTTATATTGAACATTATTTTAGTGTATCATTATTTGGACTAATTTTCTGCAGAAGAACATAAGAACAGAAGAAGGCATGGACAAAGATGGGGCTGACGAGTCGCTTATCGAAGAGACTCACGAAGATTTAATTTAATGTTCATTTTTTGTTAATTATTTTCATATTATTTTTATTATTATGTAGCATAATTATAGATAACTTGCTTACCTACGTAATCAATAAGTTACGCACATTATTATCGCTTCTCAACATTGCTTTGGTTTTTCAATTTAAAAATAAAATTAAGGCCTCCGTTTGAACGGGGCCTGAGGTAGACCGCCCTCAGCCCCCCTGCCTTCGGTACGCTACTGATCAGCGGATCTTTTCCCCCTCCCCTCCACCCTAAAGTAAGATTGATGATAGCATCATGTTGAATGTTTCAGGGAAGAAGAGGTTTTATTTAACTTATTTTTCTAATTTGGTTCTGGGGGGGGGGGAGAGGGTAGTGAGGGGGGAGGGGGTTACATATTATTATGGTATACATAGAAATGTTGAATACTCAATTTATGATGATAAACCTATTTTATAAGCCCAAAAACACGCTTTTTCCGCTAAAATCCACCTTTTTTTAAATTTGCCATTTTTTCACAATGCTGTATCACAGTACCTAATGGGTGAAAATAGTCGTATGACCAGTGATTTTTATAGGAAATTTGATGCTCTTTAATATTGTACTGGTAAAGTTTTTTTGTTTGACGCGTAGTTTTCGAGCTAGAGGCGAAAAACCAAAACATTGGCGGAAAAATTGGGGTTTTTCCCCCCTCCCCAAGTTAGCACAAGGGCCACGAGGTCGAAAACTCAGCATTGGCATCCCAGAGGACCTCTGAGTTACCTGTAAAAATTCCATTAAGTTCAAAATACTTTCCAGCTCGACCTGGTTTTTTCGACCTGGCTCCTGGACTATTTATTATTATCTATCTATCATTATTAATGATAAATAACGAGATTACGAGGATAATGAAAAGAAGATGTGCAAGCAACGTTTTTTGCAACAAATCCTTCAGTTTGAATAAACTCACCAAACAGACTCACTTTTCTGGAATGACGCTGGAGACCTACAATAAGGGAGATGAGTGGAATAAAAAAAACAGTTTCGGCATACATATAAAAATACACATTAAGTATATAAATAAAATCCCTGTAAATATAAGTTCCGAGTATTGACGTATTCAATAAAAAAATTAAGTAATGCTGTAATGTTTTTCAGCTTTTTTATAACTTAAAACACTATAAATTCCTACCACCTTGGGAGGAAGGCTAATCTTCTTGCATGTAATTAGAACCCCTGTCTTGAAATTAGGATATTGGGTAGATATGGATGTAACATAAATTGTATGCCTGAGGTTTGGAGGTGCATCGTTGTTAATGCTTATTCTCTTAGATTCACCCCAGGGTTCCACGGTCCAAAATTCATACTTGATCGGCCGCCTGACTCTTTGCCCCATAGCCGCTCCAACGGAACATATTATAAGCAGCCAAGTCAACAGCATCTAAAAATCATTAATTATGTATAATATTTCAATGATATTAATGAATAATAGGAATTGATACTAAGTATACATTTAGTTCGTATTTCTGTTCATAAATTTTATTTATCTACTGACGGCAGCAAAATTAAGCATTACTTAACTGTATTTAGCCTGGAAAGTACTATTTCACTGATTTGTCAATAAAATATTAAAAACAGGCAAGAAAGTAATTAAAACAGTCAGGGAAATATTTCCCTGCCTAGGCAGGAAAAGTACAGTGTTTACCAGTGCGATTCATAAAATCTGTTTTTGTTTGTGTTTAGATTTATTTTAATTTTGTTATTTAAGTATGTTTACCTAAGCTTCCATTTTATCTAAGTAGCGTGGGTAGAAAAAATATTTTATGCAACAAGGCAGCAAAGGAAATATTTCTATTTGGTAAATTACCTGCCTCGGCAGTTAATTTTTATAGCCTGTCCTCACTTTCGGCTCGGAAGCTAACTTAATCACTCGTCAGTAAAATTCCATTATTATATTATTATTATTATTTTCATTTTTAACATGAGTATGTCCTAAAACTATTCTTACTGGCTATGCTATGGACGGTTGAAACTGCAATTAATGGAAGTTGACATCGGATCTGCCTTAACTTTCTATCATCCTTCGGATGTACTAGAATACTACTTACTACGGAATGTTCTATGTATCTGGTCCTATAGATATCCTAAAGACAAGGTTGTGCTACTTGAGCACAGATAAAAAATCCCGTCAAGTACTTGCCAGCAAGTTACTAAAAGGGTTTCTTCGGTCATAAGAATTCATAAGTACATTAATATTTTTTCTTTTTATTATTTTTAACAAAAATATGTAATGTCGCTTTTCTTACACCTAAATTATCCATCATCGAAACATTCATCAAAAATATGGATAAAAATTCACTTTTAAGAAACAAGGAGTGCATATATTATCCATTACTATCTTCGTATGCACTAATTTAGTTGATTTAGGAGTAAAATGGCCGCCATTTTGAAAAAACGATATATTTTTGTGAACTAAATTGTAATAACTTTACTTCGAATTTTCAAATGACAAAAATGTTGGGGCTCCCGAGTTACGGCCCCCTAAAATTTCACTTTTTTATATCAACTCCCGGAAATATTATTGGACCACAGAGATGCATATTTTTGTATTTTTGCCTTATTTGTAGCTCCTGTCCTAATGGGGTATTGGGGGGGGGGGGCATTTTTTTGCGTTTTGTTTTAATTTTTTGGGGGTAAAATAGCTGCCATTTTGGAAAAACGATATATATTTTGAACGAAATTTCAATACCTTTAAAATGATACACAACTTCGAATTTTCAAATAACAAAAATTTGGGGCTCCCGAGTTACGGCCCCCTAAAATTTCACTTTTTTTAGACCAACTCCCGGAAATTTCATTGGACCACAGAGATATATATTTATGTGTTTTTGCCCTTTTTTAGGACCTATCCTAATGGGGTAGTGCAGGGGGGGTACATTTTGGGTTTGTTTTAATTTTTTGGGGGGTAAAATGGCCGCCATTTTGGAAACGCGATATATATTTGTAATCTACTTTGCAATACCTTTAAAATGATATACCCAACTTGAAAATTACAAAAAATATAAAATATTGCGATCTATTCGCAATTGATCGCAGATCGCAGAAATTTGGAGTGTTTAAGTCCGCAATAGTTTTTCTGTTTTTGGGCAAAAAAGTTTAACTTATATACCAAATTTCAATTCTATAGCTTCAGTAGGTCGGGAGATACACTCCAAGATGCGACGGACGGACGGACAGACGAACTACCAAAAGCATAAGGGTTTCTAGGACGACCTCGAAACCCTAAAAATCAAATTTCCCTTTATAGGATTTGGTTGTTGGAATTTCTTAAGCGTAAATGTTACATAAGAAATTTAAAATCTTAAACAAGAAGAAACGAACAAATTTTTAAAAGTTTGTGGTTAAAATTAAAAAATGAAAATTGTTTAGAAGGCATTATGAATTTCTCGGACCTTTTAGGGAACAGAACAGAACATCTTTCAAAATATGCATCACTAATAGTGACAATGGTTAAACCTTTGTCACAAAACTGGAACTGGGTAGTGGTAAATTTTGTATTTGTGTATCAAATAATAATCAGTTTGCCATTTTAAAACAATATCCCCTAGATTCGAGGTGCCTGCAGCTTCAAGTGCTCTCATTCTTAGACGTTTCTTATTACACTGTGATAGATTTAAATACTCTCTTGGCGAAATGGCCTTACGATATTAAATTTAACTTTCAAGTTATCTGGTCATGTTAATTTTTGAAAGATAAGTATATAGAAAAATATCTGGTAATTCTCTTAAACCATATTTTTTCCAAAATATAATGAAAAGTGGAAACTCACCGACCTTTTTGTGGGAAAGTGCGCTGGCTTCATCAGCTAACACTTAGTATGCTTTAGTTAATTTGAGATTGGCATCAGACAGATATTGGCGGGCAGAGATATAACCGGGCTTGTGAATTATACATTATAGAATCTGCAGCTTATTTGCGCAAGATGAGATAACAACGGAGAAGTATTTTTGCTTCTGACTTAATACAAGGTCCTTATAATAATAATAATTAATTTCTGGAACTATGTTGTCGTTGGTGTAATATTTTATTAAATATACTTATTACTATTCAGGCATTAACAAATTGACATCAAAACGAAGTATTATGATGAGGCCATACAGACAGCTACGCCGTTGTAAGTGTAGAAAAACCTTCAGTATATAGATTTATAAAAACAAAATTTATGGATTTATTTATAATTTTCAAATTGGATTTTTAAAACAAAAATAATGTGTATTTTTGTACTCACCCAATATGTTGAACAGCAAGTATGAAAGAGGTTTAATTACATATGTTGTACTGGTAAATTATATTAATAGACCTTGAATACCAATTTAAAAAAAAAAAAAAAAAAAAAAAAAAAAAAAAACTAACTAAATATTGACTTAGCTAGTAATATAGAACTGATTTTCTCTTTATGGCTGTTTGAATGCTGCAATTAACTAAGTAAAACAAATGTCTAACATATTTCTATAAGTTTTTACAGTTAGATATTTCCTAAAAAGTTACAAATATACGTTTAGATATCTCTTTTTTTTAAATTAATGTTTTATATTTTTGTTTTTAAATAAACCATCGATTAAAGACTTTATCGCTGATTCATGCTGATGTCGATATTTCAAGAAAAACAAAAAAAAGTAAAAAATATATATTTTTAGAAAAAACAACATTTATGTCGATTTTTATGTCTTCAAGGAAAATCCTTGCCAAATTTGAAGAAAATCAAACACCTTTGGTCGTGACTGCGTAACAAACATTTACAGACGAAATGCCAAAAGTCTAGAGTTAAAAAATTGAAACATTACCTCGCTCCGCTCGATTAGTGCATGCAAGTTAAAATTTAATTATTCCTCTGCTATTATTTGTTTATCAAATTATTATGTAGTACAAAAATTCTAGTCAAGCCATTTTACGTCCAATTTATTTTTGACAGTAAAATTAGTCTTGTCATAATTATGGGCACTTGGGAACTTATGCATTCGACTAATGACAATTGAAACTTATAGCGATTGAAACCCTATAGCGCCTCTTTCACAATATAAAGCCTATTTGATGGATTACAGACTTTTTGTTTTTCATAGTTCTGGTCTACACATTGTATATTGCCTATACAAACCAGTGGTTGCAATTCATATTCAAAGTTGTAATTGAAGAATTTTACTCATGAAGTCTTGAGACATTCTTGAAAGAGCTAACTTCACTTAAGATATCACATCATATCGTACAAATATGTTTCTTTTGAAAGCCTTTATTGAGGACGAGCTTATTACATCATAAATCACAGCTTAAAAGCTATAATTTAAAACATTAATTATTTTTGCTCTTGGAAGATTGGAAAATAATAATTTACAGTATATTTCAAAATCAGAATAATGGGTGAAACGTGAAACTATATACAAGAGAAGTAAATGAATAATATTGACCAAAAGTCATCAATTGCAGCGGTAAAATGGTATTCCAACGTTATATTGACGATGGTCGTCGAAACTAGTCTGGCAATTAAATTGACTTGGAAGTAATAGTATTTTTACTTATTCGCACAGATATGTGCGTAGCTAAGAGAAGGAGAGGGGCAAGGGGGCATCTGCCCGGGCGTAGCATCTGGGGGGCCAAATTGAATATCGAAGGCCTTTTCGTACGTTAAAAACCCTAGTTACGCCTCTGCAGATATGGTAGAAGACACTTTAATTATTCAATTTTTCATATATGTACATAAGATTATTTACTTCCTTCACATAGTTATGGTATAAGACAATTCAGAGATTAAATTTACTTGTAATTGGCGATAGTTTATTCACTACTTTCGAACTGGTCCAGGGGATAAATACTGCAGATTTCTCCACTACACTCTCCCCAATTTTACCTACCGATTCTCTACCAAGTATTTACTATTTTTGTACCTCTGAAATCAAAAATTAACTATCATACAATGTTGTAAACTTTTGCAAAAAGATGGGCATTTGTTATGTTTCGAAAATTAAATTATAAATCGCTTTTTATTTTATTGGAAATATAAACACCTACGTAATGTTTTGAATTGAAGGTATGTTCATTAGAAGCAAAACATGATAACCATTTCATAAAATATATTAATGATAGCAATATTTAATGATAATTTAATACTCAAGGGGAAAATATTCTTAATTAGAATTCTATGTAGACTTTACATACGTAAATGATTAAGTAGGCAAAAACAAATTAACGCGGAAATAATAATTCGTGTATTCCTTTCCTATTGATTAGCCACTACTATCCTTTAATTTACACTCTATAATCAATTTTTAGTAACTTTTCCCTATCAATAATACGTGTTTAGATTAAAAAAGAATACATTGTTAAAAGTTTCCCCAAAATGAAATGATAAAAAGTACGTCGAGGAAATTCCACGCACGAGGTTTTTCTGCATAATCAAAAAGTTGCGAAATATTTTGGACTGGATTTAATAACCATTACCTTGTTGCAGTAGTTCAGTAAAGTCAGTCGTGTTTAAGGTGTCCCGTTGAACACAGTAACAGTTACTTAAAAACTGTTACTTTCTAGTTAGGTCAGTTACAAATAGGATTGTATTCCTCAAACATCCAGCAACGTAAGTTTGTTTCTCATTTGTTGTTTTGAAAGTAATTATATGTTTTATTGCTAATTTGTAATTTACTTTATCTCTCTGATAAAGAGTATACAGAAACATTTTTACACTCTTAGGTTTGAAAAATTAAAAACTAGAGAAATAATTAATGTGTTCATTTGTATTTTGGTTTACATAATGAATTAATAAATAGTTTTTTTACTCCTCTAATTTTATTGACTACTATCAATAAAATAATTTTATTGAGATATTTAGCAACAAAAAGTTACTTATAATTCGGCCAATTACTTGGCCAAATTATAACTAGGTAATTTATTACTTCTAATTCAGCTACTAATGATATTTTTGGTCTTAATTTCGAACATTTATCGAAAATATACACCATAAACTTAAACTGAGCTTATCGTCATATGAAATAATCATTAAATATCTAAATGCTTCGAGGTTGATATCCAGCCACTTAATAAGCTATGCTGTTAATGCTTTTTGCCCTTGATTGATTAACCCCCTACTTTGTATAAATATTTTTATTTTATAACAAATATTTTTATTTGTATAAACATTTCTTCTAGTTTAATTCATGTAAATTTATAAATGTTAAATGTGGTATATTATACACATAATACAGGATTAGTTGAATAAAATAATTTCATTTTTAATAAAGGCTTTATTTTAAAATATATTTAATAATACTCTCTATTCCTTTTTGTCATGTGAGTAAGTAACTGTATCCCTCATATTGCTGCGAGCTTTGCCAGAATGGAAGAGCTTTGCTAGAAGCGGATAGTAAGAGAAAAATTAACCAATTTTCACAGTTTTATCTAGATCCTGCAGAAGGCTACTGATATATCAACTTCTTAATACCTACCATTAATGTATAAATAAAATAATATATTCAAGAGTTAAAAACCATCCTTACTTATTGGCCAAAAATGTCTTTTAAACTCTTTATTCCCATTAAAATCAATAGCAACTTCCCAAGAAAATGGTAAAACATTCATACTACTACTAATTTTTACTCTTATTCTATACGAGATCGTATTACAGAAAGCACAAAGGTGTTGTCAATGTTTAATTAAAAAGACTAATGGTCATAAAATTATTATGATAATAATTAATAATATAAGAAAGATGGTACCGGTACCATTAATCACTAACAGAAACAATTGTAGATCTGTAGTCACTTTTGGAAACCAAGGCTCAAAGAGTTACTCACTGGATACATCACCCCCCCCCCCCCCCCCTCTTTTATATTTTTACAATAAATTCATATTTACGTTGACTTTTAGCGACCTTCTATTTTAAAATGTGTATTACCAAAAAGATGATTAAAAGCTAGAAAAAACAGGATTATTTTTAACCACACGTTCTTCAACTTTTTCATCCCAAAATATTTTTAATTCGAAATTAATATTATAATTAGTCAATATTATTTAATATTATAAGCATTACTATTAAATTTAATATTGGATTGAAACAAATTAAAAAGCTAAATAGAAGCTTAATATTTTACTAACTATTCTTAAATTGGCTCTACTACAATTTTGTCAATAAGTTTAATATTTTATAATACTGTTTAAATTAATAAATACAACCATTTTAATTTTGAAAACGTTTTCGACCTGAGCTAAATAAAAGTGAGATTTTACTTGGGAATTATTATAATTAATTTTAATCGAGATGGCTCTCATTTTGTTATACATTTATTTTATTATTATGCTTTTTAATATCTTAATATTTGAATGTTTAATATAGATGGACGCCGAAGAATTCAGGAAAGCAGGAAAAGAAACCATAGATTTTATTGTAGACTACATAGAAAATATTAGATCGAAGTAAGTCTGTCTATATAAATAATCGACGGTAACTTATGATATTTGTGAATACCGAGAATCAGGCAGGCTTTAATTAAAATAGTCGTGATTCGTTTGAGGTAGTTGCAACAAACTTTATTCGTTCATTTTAATTGTTCATTTATATTTTTGACTTATTGAATTAACTTCTACACCCCCTGAAGAGTTATTATTTATTACTATAATTGCGTTAATATTTATAGTTCATTATAATAGTGTTGATTTTTTTTTTTTTTTTTTTTCTTTAAAAGAAGATAATAGACAATATGCTATTACTTTTATTAATTCTCAGAAATCACAAGTTAGAAATAAGCCATTAATTTAAGTAAAACAATTTTAATTTCTGTCATTTCGAAATGTTATAATATATGTACGATTTTCCTTAGTTGCTTAATATTAAGTTAATCCCAAAAATATAGTTGTCATATATTAAGCAATAATTAGTATTAAGAACTTACACCATAACTGTTATATCACTTGTCCTTGATTTATATCCGACTTATAGTTTTGTAATTAAAGAAAAAAACCCGCTGGCAAAGTTTACACAATTTAATGGCATAAACACTAAAAGAACAATATTTAATAGCATAAATCATACTTATATTCAATCAAGTAAAGTTCAAAAGCTTATCTCCAAATAACAAGTATAATTACAAGAATCTAAAATTATATTATTTTTAAAAATGCTTTATTTGTTCATTAATTGAAATAGACATATCTCGTATACGATGAACCTAAGTTTAAATGATTAAGCCACGTACAAACGATCAAAAGAAAAGACGAACGATCAAAAGAAAATACGAACGATCAAAAGAAGAAGAAGAAGAAGCCAGGCCTAAAAATGCAGACTGTATACAGCACTTCTAAAGGCCCGCCCCTGTACATGAGCGTGTGTAATCATACATACGCCCTCAGTTGTACTATCAGGCACAACTGTTACTTGGACTGTCAAGAGTCTAGAAGAACTGTTCAGTCAAAACTAAGCAGTCAGGCCTGCTGGATCGAGTGTAATCGTATTTGAGATAAACTAAATGTATTATCAAATACAAATAGTGTTGACATGATGTCTGGAAAAATGTCACAAGTGGAGAGGATGCAGATGATAAAACTAAATCCTCATTAGTAGATGAAGGAAGCAAATGAGCATTTATTCTTATAAATTATTATTAATATGATGTAAAGCAAAAAAGGTAGGAAAATGAAATTTGGTAATATAAGATGATATAAAGATTATTCTAACTTTTAGAAGAACTTAAAGTTTAAATTATTTTAGAAAATCAAACATTTTCTGATCCATTAAAATAAGCTATTTTTGCAAATGAATCGAGTAATAATAAATCATATTTTTCTGTCATTCTAGCGAATGATTGGTTGATCACGTTTGCTACGTATAAAGCTGTGAGCGTATATTAAACCAACTCGACTTGAATTTTAATAGATTTAGTAAACGTCTCTTTAATTAAATTATGATCTAAAACTTTCAAAATTTACATATAGGCACACAAAGAAACAGTTGCTTTAAGATAGAAAAGCTTCCTTTAGACAAATCAATATTTATTTATATGCTATTTATAGCCTAAAGATAAATGTTTAGTCATTTAACTAATTGATTTCCAATACAAAATATAACTTGTTTCCACATTTCACATTTACTAGTCAACCTCAGAATAGTACCTATTATTTAAGAAAGTTAACAAGTCACAATAAATGCATTCTTTGTAAAAACTGATAAGTTACTTTATAAGCCACGTTTGCACTAATGTTTGTTACTGGACGGTTTCCGCAACTGCATACTTGATTGCTGTTTTAAGCTGAAACATGTTTATATGATTAATTATGTCACAAATAATATAATTTGTTTACTCTTTTTTATTTAGTATGAGTAAGTTAAGCAAAATCTTGTTCTAAACAACTTCAATATAAGTATGGAATAAATTAATTGCATTTTTAATGTTGTAGGGATGTACTGCCAAATGTAGAACAAGGCTATCTTCATAAAATACTACCTGATTCAGCACCGGAAGAAGCAGAATCATGGCCTCAAATTGAAGAGGATTTCCACAAACATATAATGACAGGAGTAAGTATTAATGCGCTCTGCAGAAGAGGTTATTATTTAAATTTACGAATATGGATGTAACGAACCATCAACTTAATATAATAATACGTAGTTGAATAAGTCCTATGGTAGCCGTACACAGGCTATTGCGCTACAGACCATAATTACTATTTTTAATCAGCAAAAGAAATGCAAAGATTTTTTTATATTATAGTTTTAACATATAGACAGTCCACCTAAAACTTATAAATAATTTTAACTAGAAGCTATTTTATTTATTAAACATAAAATAATCAATGCTAGCTTATATTATAAAGCTATGATCTGTATTTCTAGAAATTCGGATCATATTATAAAATAATATGTTTTCCTTCACTGAGTAAAGACCGCAAATTAAAGTAAATATGACTTGTTCAACAGAATTTTTCTTTCAATCTTTCCGAAGGGAACGGAAGCACGAAATTTTTTTATGTCAAAAAATCCAAGGCAGAAATCACTTTTTTATCTGTTGTTTAATTTTTTTGCGAACCAATATCACAATCTACTAGTCAGATTTTAATAAAATTTGGATGGTAGGTCATAAATAATTAGTCCATTGTTAGTCCCATATAAGTTTCAACTTTCTGCGGCGCCCAATTGGTTTCTTATTCATATACGCAAAAAGTTTTTTTTTATCTACACCTATATATCTTTAAAAATACTCATCTGCATTTTAAGAAATTTTAATGGTTAGTTAAAAGTTTAAAAGTGTACAGGTAGTTCCATATTAATTCCAACAGTCTACGCACATTAAATATTTCTAAATTGGTCCTTTTTTTCATGTAAAAAAATAAATAAATAAATAAATTAGAACATGATATGTCGTAAAAACAAAACATCGCGGGGGAGCTAAGTTCTACTCTATTTGACAGCTTTTTTTTTTATCATAAATGTAATTCTGCTACAAAATAAAATGTTTTTAACAAAGAATACTTTTTTTTATCCAGGTAACTAATTGGGTTTCACCAATGTTTAACGCTTACTACCCTACAGTTCAATGCTATTCTAGTATATTAGGTGAAATAATTGCTGCTGGAATTGGATGTCAAGGTTTTAACTGGGTAAGTTGTATTTTATTAACACATATCCACAATAATTTAATTGAAATAAATTCAAATTGGATGTAGAATCTCAAGTAAAGGGAAGCAATATCTCAATTTGTCGTTTTATAGAGCTTCTACTATTATTAATATTTGACTGAAACTACAAGTAAAAAAGCTTTAATTCTGGGGAATAAAAAATATATTATCAGCTGAATCAGCTGGATATTAATTCAGAAGATATAAGAACCGTTATTCCAAACAACATGTCTTACAACTTTTATGTTTATAATTTCTTTAATATTTTAGCGCTATTTATTGAGGTTGAAGCAGATTAACTTTAAACGGTTTGGAAGCCAATATCTCAGGGATAAAGTTGATTTATTGGGATATTTTTATGTTCTTTCTATTAAAATTTATTTAGTTGGTAATTTTATTTATTGTGCTATCACTTAGATTGCAAGTCCTGCCAATACAGAATTAGAAGTAATTGTTTTGGATTGGTTAGCGAAAATGATGGATTTACCCGAACATTTCTTAGCAACTTCAAAAGGACCAGGTGGAGGTGTTATTCATGTAAGAATTTTTTTAATTAATAAAATAATTTTCTATTATTACATTTATTTTTAATAAATTCAATAAAGTACATCTAACTTGAAGCAAGCTGTTTGCTGTTTATTTGCAGCAAAAACTTAACTGAATACCTAGTATACCTACAAAATAGTTTAAGGGAGGTTTTATTTGTAGAGAAGTTAAATCTATTGAAAGATAATAATATATGTACTATTATATTATTAACTGATGGATATATTAGAGTTTATTATTATGTACTATTATTAGAGAATTCCACAGTCTTAAAGGTGGTCTTCCTGGAACCAATATAGACACAAAAATAATAATCTTTAGATCGACTTCCATTCCAGAGAGGTTAAATGTTTTCTTAACTACAATGGTATAAGGATTAGTAATGCTGGTAATTGGAACGTGAAAAGGTGGATGATATGGACTTCAAAAAATAGCAACTGACTTAACTAATAAAGTACGCAATTATACCGCTAAGCTAATAAATAACTATAATGGCCAAACGAAATGAAAACAGCATTGTTAATGAAAAATCCATTCTATACATAAGATTATTATACAAGCAAAGAGAGATTGGGATCTTTCCTTTGAATATGTTTTTTTTAATCTCTCCTCACCATTGACTACGCAAAGTAGCCTCTCCCAATATAATTATATTAACCGCATTTCCTTAGAACATTTGTTAAAAATATATAATTCATTAATTGTGTATAAAAATGTTGCGCAAGAAAGGATTTAACGAGATTTATTTCAGTATTTTACTTAATTAATATATTATTTTCATGCACCTTACAAACCAACTGTTTATATTGGAACGAATATGTTTCAATTATTATTTATCTTGTTTATTTCAGTCCTCTGCTAGCGAAGGTATATTTGTAGCACTTCTTGCAGCTAAAAACTGGAAAGCAAATCAAATTCTAGAAGACAAACCTGGTTTAGATGAAGGATTCATAAAAGGAAAATTAGTCGCTTATGCTTCAGGTATTAATTTAATTAAATCACACATTTTTTATACACTACATTAGGAAAAAAAAGTATTTGTAATTTGAACTGTTTTTTTTACATTTGCATAACAAAAATTATATGAAAAATAAAACTAATTTGTTACAATTACTTGTTGGTAATTCTATACAATTTTATTATACTATTGATCAGTAAGATTTGCAAATTAACTATAAAGTAAAGAATACTTGCAAGTATTTTTTACTACTTAGGGGAAGTACTTGCGTCCAACTACTTTTTAGGGTTTAGTAGATGATTAAGCATACTCGTTATATTATAATTATGATTTTTTTTTTTCTTCGACCTCAGGGGTCCTGGTTCGATCCCCCGGGGGGGTCACAATGTTTTTTTTATCGGTAATAACGACAAGATAAATTACATTTTTTCAGGAAATTTTCATCGCCCCACCATAAGGCATAACCATGAATTATTTCAAAATTTTAGGATCAGCCATTATATTTGGTTGGGGGGGGGATTTTTTTTTTTTTTTTTTTTTTTGACTCATAAAACCAATGAAGAATGCAACGTTTTAAAATCATATATATATATGTATCCTACTCTTAAGCAGCTTTCATTTAATAACCCACTCAAAATTTAGAAAAATTAAATTTTGCGTGCACTTCACTGGGCTGAATCGGTGCTGCTGTGATTCATGTTGAACGTCTTTTCCCGCAACAAACAACCGCAACGTTTTCGTACCCTTGGTAGAAACATAGTTTAAAGCAACTTAGATGCTTTTTGTTGAAACAAGGACCACGGCGATATTACAAATTTTAAATTGTTACTTTTTACATTGAATTGAGAATGTGTTGAACTTTCACAACTGGACTTCTTGTAGTAAAGATAAAACTATCCAGCTCTCGTTATTACTAGTCACTACCTCTAGTTTCACTCATTAGCCCAAACCTGAGTATTGAACGAATTAAGCATAAGCACTTGCATACAGCTGCACATTTTTTTTCATTTCAAATATACTTTGTTTTTATATTTCGAATTATCTTTTAGTTTCGTATATCGTATAAATTAGAAATTTCTGAAGTTACTGACATTATTCCTTTCCATTTAGACCAAAGTAATTCGTCAATTGAAAAGGCTGGTAAACTAGGCAGCATGGTTACTCGACTTTTACCCTGCGATAATCTAGGAAGTATGACATTCGAAGCACTGCGATCGGCTGTTGAAAAGGACATTGCTGATGGATTTTATCCTTGCTATGTAAGAATTCATTATATTATTGATTGATTTGAGATTCTAAATCATTGGAACATCTTAATTTAAAGTAAATCTACAAATTTGATTAAAATGTCATTCAAATGTTTCAGGTTGTTGCTACCCTGGGATCAACATCATTTTGTGCTTTCGATGAGTTAGAACTCATTGGACCCTATTGTCAACAGAAAGGCATATGGTTACATGTAGACGCTGCATTTGCTGGTAAATGTGCACGCCAATCGTAATATTGTAGAACCCTGATTATCTCGATAATTATTACTAAATTATCTTATATTAATAAAATGTTTAACCGAAAATTTGGTTAATCGTTTCAGGTGCTGGCTTTATCTGTCCTGAATTTAGATATATCAAGAAAGGAATAGAATACGCTGACAGTTGTAACATGAATCCACATAAATGGCTCATGATCAACTTCGACTGCTCAACATTCTGGTTAGTCAGTGCAGTAGATACTATATATATTCCATCGAGTAATTATGGTTTTACAACCAACATATTTATATATAATTATTTTCATCACTGAAGTAGTCAAATGTTAGGCACTAAATTGATTCCTTTGATCATTTTTAATTTGGCTTAAGAATAATAATCATGACCGTAACAGTAATTTTCAGTTAAGCTGGGTTCGCTGTCATTTTATTTATTGGACCTATACTGCTTTATAGTAACACAGAACTTAAGGTTAGAGTAAATGCAACTATGTACCACAAAAACATTGGGGTTTCACATCAATAAGCAAGTTATAATAATAGTAAAAACAAAACAAAGTCAGAGTAATATGCAAACCTCTTAAAAAGCCAATTACCAATGAGTTAATGATTACTGCATAATATTTGTTACTACATACTGTATATTAAACACATCATACGAGTCATGTGATCCGTAATTAAAATGTAATTCAATTTTATATTCAACTTTAATTCAAGGTTGTTAATTTTAATTAAAATGTTTAGTAATAACATAGTTTTAACTTTTTTACAGGTTGAAAGATAGAAAACTACTCATAGACGCTTTTTCAGTAGAAAGCGTGTACCTAAAAGACGTCGAAGAATCAACACTTAAGCACGCCCCCGAATTCAGGGTAAGAATAAATTAAAAAATAATAAATAAGAATTGAAAGTAAAATAGTCTACCAATTTGTGAGGCACATAGCTTACTCGCGTCCTATTATTGGACGAATGGTCACATGAAATTTGGGTCTGTTTCGATTCCCAGTAGGGAACAACTTATTTTTATTCAAAATGAAATGTTGAAATTAATAAGGCACTATGTGTGGGCTATACTTTGAACGACATTTTATAGTTATGGAAAAAAACTTGAAATAATAATTAGGTAGGTTAATTAATTTCTTACGTAATCATATGCATTTTTATTTATATATAAGTTATAAAGTAAGAAGAAACATAAACCTCCTTATTAATCATGATTTTCTGATATGTTAGGCAAAAATTTAATTTTAATATTATTTTTTAATAGCACTGGGAAATATCTCTTGGCCGAAGATTCCGAGCTTTGAAACTCTGGTTTACCCTGAGATCTTATGGTGTTAAAGGCATACAAGATCACATTAGAAGCACTTGCAAACTGGCTAATGTTTTTAAAGATTTGGTAACAGCTGATAATAGATTTGAGATCTTTCACCCAGTCCACATGAGTCTTGTCTCCTTCAGGATAAAGGTAAGGGTATATTATTTTTTTTACTCACTTTCATCTAAGATTGATACGAAATATAAACATTACATCTTTGTTTAGATGCGTAGAAAGTGAGTCTTTTCGTAAGTATACTCATTGCACATGCGCGTTCATAATTCTCCTTTTTTCCGCCCTAGTGCGGAAAAAAAGAGGAATTCTTCACCTTAACACACGATTAGCAAGTTTGTTTACATTTAACAAAACTAGTTTGCTGTTTGTGTTTGTTCAGTTTAAGTAACTGTTTCTTTCGAGATTTTAGTGAAAAACAATGAGTGATTTAAGTGATTATGACGAAAATGAATAGAATAATACGCTTCCCGAAATAATTAATTCGGCACAAAATACAACTAATGAATTAATGTCATCTTTATCAAAGAGAAATACGAACTTACATACAGGAAGTTTTTTTTCTGTATATATTATTAAAATCCAACAATTGTTGATAAAGATCGGTACGCAACTCGTGCGAAAACTGCATTTTGCTTTCTTGTGTGGTTTTACTACCACTACCCTCGCCGTCGCTCGGGTGCAAGCTCCACACTCGCAAGCAAAATGCTACTTTTCGCACTAGACGCGTAATGTACTATTTTTTCACGTTTTTCAGAGTTTTGGGGTACTGTCTCCGAATGTATAACTAACATTAATTTCTCGATTTCCCCTGGGGGTATAATTTTGCTGGACATGCATGCCATATTACATCGAAATCGGTTCAGTAGATTAGGCTCCATGAGTGTGCACAGATTACAGACAGACTTAACTATTTTTTGGCTCAGGGGTCTTTAAAAATGTAAATCTATCAAAATAGAATTTTCGCACCTCACAATTCTATTTCTCCATTTTATAATGTATTTAGGAAACTAAAAATTAAGCTCGTTAACAATAAGTATTAAGGAATAAGGAATATGATAACTTATCTTGTTAACTCAATGTTTCCCAACCTTTTTGACCTCACGACAAACTAATCCCATTAGTCAATAAATGCGTTTAATCGTAAGTTTTTCTTTTTTCTTTTTTTTTAATGAGTAATATTTCTACAGCATATAATATATATATTTTTTTCAGGGCAATAATGAACCTACGAAAAAATTACTTCAAACAATTTTGACCAACAAAAAACTGTTTATGGTGGGAACTGAAATTCACGGAACATACTACATCCGTTACGCGGTGACGTCACATTTGGCCACTGTCCAAGACACTGAAAACGCTTGGAACATCATCTCGACCACTGCTGATGAGATCATCAGTTCCTTCAACCAAAAAGTCGACCATTCAGTCAACTTCGTTTCAAGCTCTTCAGAACTCATGAAAGACCTTATTAAGAACAAAGATGTTTCATTGATCAAGTCTGCAGAATCATACAAGAAATTATCTATGTAATTCTAATCTTCCTTTTTTTCAAAATAGCGTCATAATTTTAGAAAAAAAAAAGTTTATTTTTAAACGACTTTTTATAATATTTAATATCTTTTATTGCATTCTAAAAAGAGAATTTACATTCTTTTTTATGATATTTACAATTTTTAAGAGTATACTTAGGTAGCATGTAATTAATATACCTTCACAATTACCTAAACCTAACCTATTACCTATATCCCTCTCGTTTATTTTTTTTTGAAATAACAAATGCAATATGTCCGTAGCAGTATTACACGCTAGTAAGTTATTTCTGTAAATAAATATGTTTTTCTTTTTTATAAAAATTATAAAATAATAATAAAATTAATACTGGCAACCAAAAAAATAGCATATGTTTTATTAAATCCTCTTCCCTTGCTTCATTCAACATTAATATAATCTGTGGCTGGCATAGCTGGAGGAGGGCTTAGCTTTGGCCTTGGAGGGCTCATGCCAAAGGGCTTATACAGCTAATTATGATAATGAATGACATCAGATTATTATGTCACTCCATCAGCTATATATAAACCGTATATTGACATTTGTAACTTGATAAGACCTCATTTCACTGAACTTAACAATCAATTTATACTGGGTAAAACCAAGCATAGGACCAACAGGTCCTAAATAAGCTACCAGGGATCCAAAGACCACTATTTCACTAACCACACATCTCCTTTTAACTACACTCCCCGTCAAAATTAACGCACCACCTTTATATTTTTATGTTTTCATTGACTATTTTCAATTTTATAGTGTTTTTTCAGTATGTAACCAAAAGTTACTTTAGTGCAAGAGGAAAAAATCAAGCAAACCCATCTTGCTGCTGTGAATACAGATATATAGTGAATCAAAGTACGTTTTGCAAGTTTCTCGACTCTTATCTGTGTCACCGTTGTCCTTTCATCTAACATTTTTCAATGTTATTTACAACTGATTGAAAGAGAGCTCTCACTTATTTATTCTGTAATAAAGTTGTTTCTATGAGTCCACATGACTAGGCCTCGTAACTTAACTATGGAGGAAGAGATTAAAGCGCGAGTGTTGGTTGAGGAAGGCTTTTCTTAAAGGGACGTTGGAAGGCGACTAGGAGTGCATCACATTACAATCGGCCGAGCTCTTAATAAGGGGTTCCAGGAAACCGGATCTGACCAAAGGAGGTGAGGACAGGGCCGTCCGAGAGGTACAAGTGAAAGAGACGATCGATTTTTTAAGATGAGTGTACTAAGAAAAAGGACCTCAACGTTAACTGAACTGCAGTCCTTGATAAGAGGAGTGCAAAATGTTCACATTTTAAATTCAACTGTCAGTCGCCGCCTTCGTGAATCTAGCCTCGTTAGTAATAGACCAGCTACTGGTCCCTTCTCACTAGGGAGCACCAGAGAGCCCGCCTTCATTTCGCTCAGGAACTTGTGGAATGGAGTTTGGAGGACTGGCAGTGTGTCCTTTTCTCAGATAAGACCAGAGTAAGTCTACATTCTCTGGATGGACGACAACGTGTTTGGAGAAGGGGAGGGGAGAGATTCACTGATGCCTGTATGTCATATAGGGAACCTTTTGGAGGGGACTCTTTCATGTTTTGGGGAGGAATTTCTTACATCGCCCATACGGAATTAGTCTGCGTACCTAGGCCACCTTTAAATGTCAAAGATGGGTGACAGACATTCTGGAGGAGCATGTTGTACCATTCGCTCCGTTCATCGGCCCCAATTTAATTTTCATGCATGATAATGCTAGAACACACAATGCATCGTCTGTGACTACCATCACCAGGTTGGGATTATCACCATCGATTTTCACCATGGATATATTATATTGGTGGGTCCAAGAAGGATTCGAGCCCGAGATCCACCACCAGATAACCTGGAACAGCTGAAAACTGCTGCAAATGAGGAATGGGAAAATATTCTCCAGGAAGACATTCAAACTTTGATAAGGGGTATGGATAGGAGGATAGAAGCCCTCCTACGTGCTAGAGAAAGTAACACCACAAACTAAAAAAAAAAATGAATCCCCCCCCCCCCCCTACAATTACATACAATTTTGTAAAAATGTAATGTTTTTTATATAATACATTTTCTAAATGATTTATGCGTTTTATTTAGTTGTATTTCCAATAGGCACAAAAATGACCTGTGTAAAATAAGGAAAAAAAGATTTCAATTGAACGACTTTTGTGTGAACATAAAAATATAGTGTGTTAATTTTTATGGGGAGTTTATTATAAAATGTATCACTTCATAACACAAAAACTTCTGCTTGTATAAAGTTGAAATTTTACAAGCCTGTTTCAATTGTGCGTTAGCCAATGTATATGAAGTTTAATTAAAATTGTTAAGTTAGAATGTAAGATATCAGTGAAAACTTTGTTTTCTCTAATTTAAACGTGTAGGACCGCTTTAATAGTTTTAACAATCTTTATTACTTCATAGCGATGTTGCTGTTTCTTTTTTTTTTTATTCCGGGGGCTTTTACACCTGAAGACACAGGCCACTTAGGTGGGTCCATTGAACAAACCCGGGTTAGGGACCGGAATCTTGACACTCGTGTGAAGATATGCTTGTTAACCATGACTCCCCTCCTGGTTGTAATACAACCAGGAGTGTCATCATCATGGTTTCCAGGCCGAAACCTGGTGGCGCCACTCTTTCGAGGAGCTTCCCATTTGTTTAAACAATGCCCGGTGGACATTGAGCAGGGGGCCTGGTCCGGGAATCGAACCCAGAGCTGCGGTCACCTTCTGACCTGGCTCGATGCTGCTTAACTTGCGTTATTGCACGGCAAGCACTCTAGCCTCCGAGCCACCCAGGCCCCCCATGTTGCGGTTGGTTTTTTAAAAAAATATTTGTCTCGTTGAATAGGTGGTAATAGAATCGTTTTTTTCCATTCTGAAATTCCAATTTTACATTTAAAGATCACGTTGCGTGCGAACTCTTAGACGTAAAACGCTGCCCAACGAACTTAGCCTGAGCATTAGTAAAAGGAACATGTATACCAAATTTCAACTAAATCAGTCAGTCAACTTTTACTCAAATTATCCAATCGTAGTAACGTTTACGTGTCCGTAGACTATCAGTAGACAGACAGGATACATATTTTGTTGAATGTAAGAATCTGGAATTAATTAAAGTCTGGCTTTAACACTTTAAGTTATGCAAAATTCCTAGAACCAAAGGTTTGTAGATTTTGAAAGTTTTTTATTACTAATATTCTGAATGTAGCTTTAATTTATTTTATAAATGGTGCAGTTAGAAAGGCAAGATATCATACAGCCCAGGAAGCATGCATAAAAGTGAATGACTAATATCATGCTAGAATTTTAAGTATGAGTGAATTATTTAGTGTCCTCCAAGAATATGTGGTTGGCAAAGTTCGTCTGCGGGACATAGCTTTGCCATAAGCTGTTAAAAAAACTGGTGGAGAGCGGCTATGTCCTGCCCATTTTGGCAGACAATGTGATTTTCATGATCCTTAGTACAAAATTAGTAGATCAAAAATCAACTTACTGATACTTTGTCACTTGATAGGTTAGCTATTCAAATATTTCTTCAAATGGAAGGCACATGACCACTCTGATTTTTTTAACAGCTTTAACATGTGGCCAAGCTTTGTCAAAAACAAAAAATTAACCCATACACAAATTTTAGCTGTCTCCTGGACTTGTAGTAATAAGGGTTTTGGTTTAAAGGCAAAATAAACATTTTTGTATAAAAACAAAACCATGATTTTAATTTCAGGTAAATGAAATGAGAACTGAATGTCAACATATTGTAAGTAGCACTGTCGCTATCTGCAAGTACACTTGTGTGACAATTACAAGTGGTACATAGTTTAAATCCCATGTATCAATAATTAACCAACCACCTAGGAAGCAGGAAAAGACTCTAAAGGTGGTGTTTTCACTGACTCATAGACAGCCTTATGTTGCAATAAGCATTAGAAGATAATTTAATGGTGTAGTTTACCTCTGCTTGAATTTAATTTTAAGTTTCTAAAATAGTTAAATGAAAAAATAAAGCTTAAACAAGGAAATATTAAAACAAATTTATTTAGAATTAGAATTATACAAATCTAATCATAAAAGTATTATAATTATTTTTCCCAAAAATACCATTTAATATTTGAACCTAAGCATTGATATATTTTAAATCCTAAAACAGTGGTCCATGTCCGTATTAAGTTTTATAAATTTGTAGAATTATTTTATTTAAATGAATATGTAGAGGAAAAAATAGTTTTCAAATCTTCAAATAATAAATCATAAATCTCATAGTGGTTACAAAAATATAAAAAATGAAATTTGTCAAGCAATTTAAAAGAATTTAATATTATAGTAAGATATACAGTTGAATTAAACAGAACGTTACAGATTAAATTCAACTAGTATACCTTTTACAAATGTTTAGTATACATTATACAAATAAAAGTAATAATTATTCTTCGGTCAATCCCTTAATTTTCTAATTCTTCTATTTCTTCTTGGGCTAAAGGGATAATCATTAAACAACTTGACTTGAATATGTTTCCTTTATGAAAAGATATATTTTGAAAATAGGATGATGCTGATGATGTTCAGGTGTGGGCGAAAATTTTCACAAAATATAAAAATTATTTAAAAATAAAAGAAATAGTCAAGTTTTTTTAATGATCATCCCTGTAGCCTAAGAAGAAAAAGAATATTTAGAAAATTAATTAGTCATAAATAATATGATAATACAATAATATTAGCTAGGGCTAATAGTACAAAGCACATTTACCACAAAATATAGAAGGTACCAATGACATTGTCAAATGTAATACCCACACTTAAAAAATTGGAACTGTTATTCCTACCACTAGCAATCAAACTTAATCATTTGCATTGATTTTAAAATAGTTAACTTATAAGAAATACAATTTTTGCAGCTGAAAATATGTCAAAAATAGTATATAAATTCCAAAAATGTTCTTTCAATTCTAGAAATATCCTGAACATCAGGGATATTAAATTAAAGTAACAACAAAATTAATATGAAATTTGGTATAGGGTATAAAGTACTAAAGCCACATTATTTAACAAAACAAAGCTACTTCATTTTCTATAATAGGCTGAGTTGAAATGTGTTTATACAGAGTTAGCGAGTGGGATAGCAAGATGAAAAGTTAATAAAAAAATACGGCTGCCTACAGAGCAGCCGTAGTTGTATTCGGCTATAAGGTGTTTTATTATTATATTACACTTGTTAACACAAATGCTCAAATCTATTACAAAATTATTTACGATGAGGCTTCAATTCTAGCTTTTTTCTTAACTAAATATTCTTGAACATTATCATATTTTTTTTTATACAAATACTCAATTGAATCTTGTTTCTTAGGCAAACAAAGAATTTTTTGTAAATCAACATCGACAGCAGCTAATAAATTATCAATTACACTTTCTCTCTTGTTGAATTTATCCTCATCGCCACACCATTGATGTACATTTAACTGTGCAACAGCTTCTCCTGATAATATCCACAAATGAGCATTGGAGATATCAAATATAATAGGTTCTGTCTTTAAATCAATGAAACTGTGAAAATTACAAACTAATTGATCATTGCTAGATTCTATTAAAAGTACAATTATTTTCGGCACTTGAGGTATGCTAAAACAAATTAAAGAGGATTTATCATTCCTTTTGAGCACTTCAATGTTATTAACAGCTAATAAAGAATTATCAACAGATGAGATAATATCGGTCGGCAGAGCACTCAGGGAATAAGACAATAATTCTAAACCTTTAGAAAATCGCCAACACTTTATGGTACCATCACCTGACCCAGAGAGAAGAATATTTTCATCGTGGGGTAGAAATTTAATGGAAGATACAAATTCCTTATGGCCCAAACAGAAACAGTGAATATTGTAAGCGTTGGGAAAATTTGATACTCTAATTTTTTCATCTCTGTCACAAGTTAATATAAATTTATCGTTGGATGTCACAAGGGTTTCAAGTATGACAGACAAATGTCCGAGAATAAGTTGTCCAGGTTCTTGTTCTGTAACGTTAAAAGTATAAACATCGCCACTTTTGTCTGCCAATACGATATGCTTCTCTGAATGTGTGAATATGATGCTACTAGCAGCTCTCACTACATCTCGACTATTCAATAAAGTCCAGTCCTTAGTAAGCCATATAGATAGTTTCTTACCAGAACAAACCACGAAATACTTCTCAGAATGGGATATCTTAATAAGAACTCTCCCAATGTCCGAATCACTATCGTTGTTTACATTCTTCTTCTTATCGTCACATTGTTTTGGAAGTGCTAACACAACTTTCTTAGCATTTTCTGATGCCTTAGCGAGCACTGTAGCTTCTAAAGTTGAACAAAGGATAAGGAAATTATCTGAGACCGCCAAAGAAGCCATTTCATATACATAATAAAACAGAGAAAATAAGAATTAACTAAAACATTAAAAATGGAATAAAATTCACACACATGGAGAATATTTAATATAATAACCTTCCTAACCGAAATAAATAGGTTATACCAAGGCTATTTGTTTACGGAATGTTTCATGACATGGCGGTTATCGCCAGGTTATCCTGCTACGTAAAAAAATATCATAATCATAAACTGATAATTTTTTTTAAAATGTATAATTAACCTTGATTTAGTATTCATGTAGCGTTGGTTTGTTTTAACATCGATAGCTGTACCACATATTTAACTAAGATGATCACTAATTTTGGTATATTGCTTACTTTGTGCCCTATTGTCATCCTACTTATTCGTAAGTACCGTGAACATTATGTTTGGCGATTTTTCCTCGAGAAAAAGGACTTAACCGGCAAAGTATTCATCGTAACTGGAGGAAACTCCGGTATTGGGAAGGAAGCGGCCAGGGAACTTTTAAAACGAAATGCTACTGTTGTGCTGGCCTGTCGAAACCGTCAGAAGACTGAGGTTGTTGTCCAGGAATTTAAGCGAAGCGTTCGTAGAGGAGAAATAGTAAGTGCGTCTGCAGCAACTATAATAAGTTGATTTTACACTGATGTATGAAATCAATATAAACCTTTAACTATAAATATAATATGGGTTGTAGACTATAGTATATAACACTCTTATATAGGTTGTTTGTTCTCATTGACATTTTTTTAAATACTAAGAAAAGCAACTTGGATAAGTTGTTAGCTTGAAATAGTCTTAAAACTAACTGCTAATTTGCAGCTAAAATTTAATTTAAACAGCTTGTTTGAGATATTGGAGGATAGGTAAATTCGTATTGTACGTGCCAGGCCAAGATTTATCATCTCTATCTACCCTGTAGGAAATTTCTCTGGCACATACAATACGAATTAGCCTGGAGGATGTAAGTTAATAATAACTTGTGACTATCGTAAATTAAAAAAAAAAAAATTAATTTGAAATTATTCTATTAGAAAGATTTTTTATTAACTAAACTACTTTTCGGTAGGTGCTTCTTCCACCTTCAGATTTGCCACCCATTTTGTGGTAAGTTTTTTGACGGATACATTGGTTTTACTGTGCCTCACTGAGATATATATATATATTTTTTTTTTTATCTATTTTGACTGAAATTAAACCCATCACCTTTTGAGAAGATATTGTAATCTCTGTAGGGGGTCATTTTCCTCCATCTTTAATACAAAGATAGTGCAATTAAATAGTGCCTGGTTAGCTTAACTAAACTGTCCTTCTCGGAACTAAATTTTATAGTGGGAGGAGTGCTTGCTCCCATAATTAAGCCTATTGACCATGTTCAAATATTAAAAATGATTACAGGAATTGCACAATTATGTCTCAATTATCTGCTAGGTGTTGAGCTATTATTGGGACAATAGAATTAAAACAACTTAGTATTTAATAATTACAACTGAGATGTAGTGGAAGATCGTTCTTGTTGCATGTATTTAGTTATAAATATAAACTAAGGCACTATATACTATAAGGTATTTATTTAGAACGGCATAATTTACAAAAACACATTATCATAGTATATATCGTCCCCCTTATGCCAGATGCAAATTCCACATTATTGGGAAATTGTGTTTCAAAGTTTACGATCTTACCATAATTCACCTATTCTATTTTGATTCATTTTTTTATGTTTAGCAACATGGTATTTGGCTTATTAGTCAGGCAATTTTTTTTGGCCCTCGCGCCCCCCCCCCCTCTTCCTTAAAATGCACATTCATGTTTTTGGTCCAACAACAAAATGAATAAGGGATCACTTTTACTGTAGGCAAAGATCTCTCATAACTGTCTCGACTTCGAGTCCTTAAACCTCTTAGGTTTTAATCCATTAAAAACTTTTTATCTTCTGCAATTCTTTTTATTTGACAGCACAATCATTCTCAATATTAAATTAAAAACAGAAGCAAATATTTGATTATCCATAATTATGGCAATTTTCAGTTAAATAAAGAAATCATAAATACAAAAATAACTAAATCTTTGCTCCACGACACTCCTGAGCCCAGCTGTGATGAATCTATTTCCTTGGCTTGACCTCGGTCCTCTCCATCTCAAGTGGATAAAGCTAAGATATTGGTCGGGCGAGTATTCCGGAAGCTACTCGCAATCGAGGAGATTGTACAGATCCATCACGGCTCATATTAAGTTCTTCTATTAGAGCCAGTCTCCTTTTTGACACGGTGTGTTATCCCTGATATGTACTACTTCTCCCATTAGAAGTAGTGTTTGTGGGCTCTTGCTCCCCTTATCTCTCCCTATATCTTTCTCTAAGGCTCAGCAAATATTCGTCCCAACTGCTTTCTTAATAGCGTACACTCTGGTATAATCCCAGTAGAGGGCTCATGCATCTGGAATTCTTCGAGAAGCAGTAGTATTTGTGGTGGAACTTATGATTTTATTAATGACGTAAAATAAGAATGATTAACTTGATCCCTTAACCCTTCTAGAGAACGACAGACATTTTTGACTTGATCCAATGTCAAACGTAAACATGAAGTTGAATTATTTGCTACATTTAAAATTCGAAATTTTGTATATTGATCCCCTATTATTAACGACTTATTAGGATAACGTGTTTTTAATAAAGTTAAAGCCGAATCATAATTCTGAGCTGTCAATGACAATTCAGCGATGCACTGAGATGCATCATTTGACAGCTGTTGTTTAAAATAGTTAAACTTGTCAATCTTATTTAAATTCGGGTTGCTGTCAATCGCCGAATCAAACCTGTCCCAAAATTCGTTCCACTTTAACCTATCCCCTTTGAAAATCGGTAACTTTACCGGGACTATACTAACACTGAGGGTTTTAAGCGTAAGGGTTTCCTCTGAAGTGATTATTGTATTCCCTAATTCTATCAACTTTTCTTTCACATTTAATGATATTTCTATAAAACCTTCCAATTCCCCCTCTAACTGTTCACACGCCTTTTCATCCTTTACTGCCCTCTGCAATTCTTTAACATACTCATTATACTTATCTAAATAAAGTTTTAATTTGTCCCGCTCCTCTTTGGCTTTCTTTTTTAGCCCCGCTTCGCAAATTGTGTCCCCATTTTTTTCTAAATATCTGAAACCTCCTGTGAAAATTTGCACATTCGTGGTTTTTGCATAAGGGGGATGATATAACATATCTGTAACTGCAGTGTTGCCACAGTTCTTAAGATATCACTTGTTTTATCCAACATTTTGTGAATTATTTTAATCATAATGATTTAAAGGAGTTGGGTATAGAGTGGTTTGGTACAAATTATATGGACATTTATGAAAAGAGACGATAGCTTTATAAGGATTTTAGGATAGAGAAAACCAAGAAAATGTATAGGATAAAATATTTATAAAAAAGTGAAATCAATGTTGCTTGGATTCAGGTGAAGATTACCGGAAGCAATATGATCCAAATATCAGCACTTTTTAAAACCTAACCAAATTTAATTTTCCAGGTGCAAAAGTAAGCCTACGTAGTGCCTTAACATCCAACTATTCAAGAATTTTAAAGCACTAGGAACAATTTACTTTGTCCACCAAAGTTAGGTAGTTAATTGCTTTGTCTCATAAAAACTACAGTGTTTTAATACTGTCTGATCTCATGATGCTGACCCCTTTGTGCACTGTAAGATTTATTTAATGTATAACACGTCATGGCTAAAGCTGTTGTCAATGATCTAAAATACAAACCATAATTTTCTTTTCTTTTTTTACAGATACCCATGGAGCTTGACCTAGCGTCACTCACATCTGTAAGAAATTTCGCTGAAGGGGTTATAAAAAAATTTGACAAAATTGATGCTTTGATCAACAATGCTGGTCTCGCTGTTCCCCAATTTAAGACTACTGAAGATGGTTTAGAAATGAACATGGGTGTAAATCATTTAGGTCATTTCTTATTGACCAATCTTCTTTTGGACAAATTAAAAGATTCAGCTCCCAGCAGGTAATAAAAAGTAGTCTTAATTTTGTGATATAACATTGAAATTTGTTTTATACATAACTTACTAACTAAATCAGTCTGTGGAGGATTTAACTCTGCTACGGGCTTATAATGGATGACATGGGCTTAGTGCGGTTCTCCATCGGCCGTTTAAATCTTACAATTGCATTTCTCCCATTGTTCTAGTTTTTTTTATTCTGTTCTTAAAGAAAGAACAAGTGTGTGTATGAAGCTAGTTGCGCATAAATTCTGTGAGGCTGGTACGTGGACATCAGGGATGAGCTTGGTTTTAAGCGAGTACAACCAAGCTTTTAAGCGCGTAACGTTGGTTAAACATGTAAAAAGAAAATAGTTTTTATTTTTATTAAAACTAATAAATTGTGGATACGTGAATAAAATGTTTTTACCATTATTACTTAAAACACTTCATAAGACCCAAGGGGTCAAAATGTCCCAAAAGTGTGTTATTCAATTAGTTTTTAAAGCCAACTACTCAGAAATGTTTTTATCTCTGAGTGCCTAATATTAAGTATAAGTGTCTTGACAGGGTATAAGTGTCTTGACATTGTTTATTATAAGAACCATTATGTAATTAAACAATTTTTTTTTAATTGAAATAACTTATTTGTAGAGGAATAAAGGGGTCCTTAAGAACTAATAATCATAC
Organism: Gerris lacustris; assembly: GCA_951217055.1. Lineage (NCBI taxonomy): Eukaryota > Metazoa > Arthropoda > Insecta > Hemiptera > Gerridae > Gerris > Gerris lacustris. Next base: position 49,642,308 of record OX578278.1, read on the forward strand.
TGTGACTGCCTAAGATTAACTTAATATGCCATGGAGTGCTCTTATGTCCAGAGTCCAGATAATATAAAGATTAGAATAACATATACTTAGGGAAACATACAAATTTCCAGAATTGTACCAAAAAAATTATTTATTTTTAATATATTATAAATTGTAAAAATTATTCTAAAATATTGAAGATATTTTTTATTTGTGATTACAATGCTTTTACAGAAAATTTCACATCTTCATCTTGATGACAAATTTTAATTAAATCTTTTGATTTTTTGAAACTAAAAGCTACTTTTTTTCTCAAACATTTGGAAGCCATTAAAACTACAGCAATTGTAGTAATGAATGATATTGTATGATAATTAATTTACACTTAAATTAAACCCACTGGTGGTTTATTCTAAAATAATCTATAATTTTCATAAAAGCAAATTCCAGTCGATAGTCTTTTGGCTATTTTCAATGACAATTATATGTAGCATGTAATATAAAATATGATATTTTCCCTTGTCATAAGGCTATTATGTGTATAAGTTATAGCCAGTTTATATAATATTGATTAATTTACTTTATTTTTTAGGGTGGTGGTAGTGTCATCTGGACTTCATGAAAGAGGAGTTATTGACTTCAACGCCTTAGAGGATGTTAGTGAAAAGACATATCCTAAAAATTCAGGCATGGCTGGATATTCAAATTCTAAACTTGCTAATGTTTACTTTGCCCGTGAATTAGCTGAGAAATTAGAGAACACTGGTGTAAATGTCTACTATTGTTGCCCTGGATTTTGTTATACTGATGTCTTCAGATACTCTGATATCAAATGGTACTGGTACATTCTTGGATTGCCAGTTGTGTATTTCTATATGAGGAGTGCTAATCAAGTAAGTTAAAAATAAAAAAGCTGCTGGATTTATTTCAAACTATCTTATTTAATAATGTTAAAGGTATAATTTTTTTTTTTTTAAGAAACAATATAGTATTATCAATTTTTGAGACTCAAGTTCTATCATTTTCTAAACTAGAAAATGCAGATGTTATTTATTTAATGATTTTTAACAAGCCCCTGGACGGTACAACCACAAGTAGGGTGCTCAGTAAAAATTTAGCAATCTTCGATTGAACAAAAATATTTACACAAAAGAAAAAAGTAATAATAATTATAAGTGTGTGATTACTAGAGTTCGGATTAATATGCACTTAAAAAACCTCAATATAGGCATTTGAAAATTGCGAAATATGCACTTAAAATATGCAACTTATCCCAAATATATGCACTCAAATATGCACTTATCCCAAATATATGCACTTATTCCTGATATATAAAGTCCAATTGGCAGCTATATATATTGAATATTGCTATGTAAAGTCCAGTTCGAGGGTTTAAAATACCAAAAAACCTGGCATTTGAAGATTAGGCAGGGGAATACACAAGAATAACCACCAAAAATAGAGTTATTAACTATATTTTAAAAACAATTAAAATTAAACACTTAAAAGGTTTTGGTACCTAGATAATATATCTTTGAATAGAAAAATCATATAAAATATGCACCTTAGTGGAAATTCCTCTCAAAAAGTAGAATATTAATGCGAAAATATGCAATAATATGCACTTATGCCGGAAATATGCAATAATGCCTGAAATATGCATTTTTAAATTTGAATTTAAAGTGGCCCAGTGCCTTCAAAACATCATAATTTGTAAAGAAAAATCACTTAGGGCAATAAAAAAAAAAAGATATGCAAAATCCGAACTCTAGTGATTACTACTTAATCATTTGTAAACTAGAGTACCACAGTTGCTAACCTTAAAAAAATTGTTGAAAAGTTGTCTCAGATAGTTTAACTTTGTAGTTTAAAAAATGGATTTCTGGTTGATCATTGCTATAATACGGGCTTGTTACACAGGAGGTTTTGGTTTTGATTCCCCTGTGACTCCAGCAAGGGGGGGGGGGAGGGGTTCACACAGCATTGCAATATAAATGGGTATCTACTTACGTAAAGTGGCGTCCATCCCGTTATAAATGTCAATTATACAGTTTATACAGCTCATGGAGGACAAGCTAAGTTTGTGTCATGAATTACATAATATATAATTTTGTAAGCCCTATGGCAGACTTGACTCCTAAGGGATGATGTGCCACTAATTATTAGGGTCCGTAGGCAAAACCAAGGACCCTTATATTTTCCTGCGTGTGTCTGTCTGTCCGTCCTCTCGCGTGCTCTCACGGCTACACCTTTCGTCTGATCACTTTGAAATTTGGCATGTATGTGTCTTGTACCTGCCCACATATTTTAAAAATATAGCACCTTAAAAAAAATATTTTTCAAAAAAATTAGGGTAAAAAATCGTAAGGGTTAAATTTTTTTTTTTTTTCGACACCGTGAGGGGTATCATATGAAAGGGTACGTCGAGCTGATTACAAAAATATATAATTCTTTGATTATAACTTTGATAGGGTGAGCGTAGGCGAGTTTGAAACGTGTCCCCCCCCCCCCTCTATCTCGCTTATGTGAAGTGCAAAAAATCTGAAAAAATTCCTGAACATTCTTCGACCAAAAGTAAAGATACCACTTTTTGGAAATTTCGAAAAAAATATTATTTTATTTTTTATTGACAAAATAAGTTTTTATTTATAATTATGGTCTTTTCGATGTATTTATATAGTTGTAGTCCGGTTCAGTGGCAAAAAATACTTTATCAGAGTGTGTTTTGAGAATAACAGACCATTAGAATGGTTCAAAGTAAGCTTTTTAGCATTTTAAAAAAAACACTGTTTATACACTCTACAGTTAAACACTATATAGTGTGGCCTACGGACCCTCGCTGTGTGCTGACTAGCACACACTTGGCCTGTTTATTATTATTACCTTTTTAGTAAAAGACTTTAAAAAAATAAATCCATCTATGAGACAATCTAAGGCAATAAAATTTCACTAGGAATGATAGGGGCTTGAACCAGCAGTGGTTCACTTTGATTATCTGTTAGTTTAGTTACTACTAATTATGAAATATGGTTTTTTCTCACATACTAACAATAATAAATATTTTCAGGGATCTCAAACTTTGATTTACTGTGCCCTTTCCGATGAGGTGAAGAATCAGACAGGAAAATATTACAGAAATTGTCAGGAGTGGCAATCTACCCACAAGTTCAAAGATGATATCCAGAAAAAATTGTGGGAAGTCAGTGAACAAATTGTTAAACTTAAGTAACTAAGCTTGAACTGATAATTATTATTTATTTGTTTTTTTTAAAAAAAGATAGTGACAGCATAGCTTTTAGGCATCTACTAAATCCATTAGCAAATAAGATAATTTAGGTCATAGAAAATCAACTGACACAGAAGTAATTTGTTATCTAAAAATAATAATGCACAAAAGCATTAACTCCTAAGATTTCAATTATGTTAATAAGTTAAAAGCATGGTGACTGAAAAAAAAAAAAAAAAAATTAAAAGAATGACACTCCATGCTATTAAAGTATAAAAAAGTAATAAATGCTATAAAAGTGCAATTGAAGTTTGTTCATTAACGTTTATAATAACCATACCAAATGTTGTTTATTGGCTTTAACTATAAATTTTTATCTATCTTAGTTGGCTCTTCAGATTTAAGGTAAATTTTGAACAATTAGGCTCATTTACACTAAGCCAATATTTAGTTAAAGCTCTTTAACGCTCGATGATCCTTTACCAAAAGTGTCTGTAAACATTAGCAGTAACATTTTTTTAAAAATATTAATTCATTAAATAAAATAATTAATTAATTTATTATTATATTATATTTATTATTATTATTTCTATTATTATTAATTCATATTAATTAATCATATTAATTAATAATTAGGAGAGTGGCGTTTAGAACATGGTTCATTTGCTATAGTCCCAAGATTCTGTTGTTTATTCATGCTGAACAAAACTTGAATTTGACCACAATTCATGTATTGTCAAGTAGAAATATTTATATAGAATAGTTTAAATCATTAAACATTTGTACATTTTTAATGCTTCATTTTTGTTAATAACTCTATGAGCTGATGCATTAACATGCTGCATACTCTGTTCAGTAAAACATGCTGAGTTTAGGTAGAGCAATTTCATTTAGAAATAAAATCAGCTGCGTCTACCCACAATCCAAGAAAGATCAACAAAATACCCAAAAACATTTTGTGTTATTCCCTCTCAAAAGCCCTATGACCTTGTATTGTAAGAATAAGCATCTAAGAATAAATTAATAACTTAAGAATACAATATCAGTTTATAATTTAGTAATATTTTGATATTTAAATTCTTTGTAATTAAGATTTTTTTTTTCTTCTTATATCTCATCTAGTTTGTTTATAATACTTATATTTTCAACCTACTAGGGTAATTTATTAACATAAATACCTGATAACCAATTGTCCTCATGTTTTAATACTTATCTTTTATGTTTATGCTTCTTTTGCCTTTATAATTATTCTTTATTTCATTGAGGTGAAATTTTATAAATTAACTGGATAATTAAATCAATTTCTGAAGTTTTGTAATAGTTATAATATTTTCTCTATAATAATTATTAGATTAGATACTTTTTTCTCTCTAGTTTCTCCTATTCTAGGATAAAATTGTTATTCTTTTCTGTAAAAATAAATAATTATAATTGATTTTTTTTTTCTTTTCATACAAGGCTTTTAATCTTTTCACAATATGATTGAATCCCAAGATATTGTTTACCCTTCTCATAATAATTCACCTAGAAGAGGGTCAGTAAGATGTTATTTATTATAAGAATGTATTAATTAACTTATGGTTAGACAAATTTAATTTTAGTAAAAATTAAATATTCTGTGTAGCATTGACGCACACAATTTGTGGACTATTAATTGTAGAGCTGGTGCTACTTGTACTGTGTACAGGGCCGTAACTAGAACTTTTGCGCCCCTGGCGAAACCTCTGAATAGCCCCCCCCCCCTCGAAAGCTATTAGGTTAAAACACTCAAAAATTATAAGGTTGATACTTGTACTCATTACTTTCTCCTCCTTTAAAAACCCCACATCACGGATTACCAGTAAAAGAAAATGTCAACCCCTAGTTTTTATGGGATGATTTCTTCTTCCAATAATTTGGTTGCGTTATCACACATAAGTTTATTTATAACATTTATTTTTGTGTTGGGCACTTCCGGAGATCAGTTGCTCACAGACAGACTAGTGTAAGAATGTAGAAGGATCCTCGTTTTAGATTGAAAGAAACAACTTAGCTACTGTTATCAGGGACGGACGGATTTACGCTTCCCAGAATGCTGTGTGGAGCAACCTTCTCATATCTAGTGTGTCAAACCTGGCCTTTCACCTTTACAATACCTCCCTTGCAACAGCTAATTTTTAATTATTACGTCTTCATACCGGGTCTTCGTAAGGTCGGATCTAGGCTGAAGTCTCTTTGATGGGGGTCCGGGGTCCTCCCCCGGGGAAATTTTTGTAGTTTAATTACTTGAAAACGTCTTTTTAGACTATTCCAAGAGCATCTAAAAGGTGATTTTATACCAATAAATTTAAGTTTTTTATGAACGTGACATAAAGACCTGGGTATTTTATTTAAACAAAATTAGATTTGAATAATATTTTACTAGTAAAAGGTGTGCATTATATAAAAGATTAATGATTTATTTTAGTACCCAGTAAAATAAATTGGTACATTTTAAAAATATTTGAGTTACGTGAATTAACAAAACAATTAAGTACGCCAACAAAGGTTACAGCAAGAAAGGTACCACCTGTTTATGATTAGGTACCGTAGGGAAAATACCTTAGCCTTATACATATTAGGCTTATACATATAAAGTCGCGAAAGTTGACCAAAAAGTTGGAAAAGTCTTAATAACAAACCTCTCTCAAATTTTGGAAGTTTTATAAGCGAAAAAAACACGAATCAAGATTTTCTCACTTTTTGATCAATTTCGACCCCTACTTCATCTCTTAAGGCTGAAGAATTGATTTTATGTCTAAAGACCATACGACGGATATTTTTGTAGAATTATTTCAGAAGGGAGTAATTCATAGAGTATTCATCTTTCAAATGTAACCTCCCGCAATTAACTAAAAGTGGAAATAATATTACAAACATTGTGTGATTTTTGCGGCGCCCCTGTTAGGATGTCACGGCTCCCCAGGGCCCCGTGATGCACACTTTAACATTAATCAGCTTTTGAATATTCGGATACTAGTGAGAAAATATGTATAAATAATAATATAAAAGATGAAATAATAAAATCCCTTTTGGCCAATTTTGGAGCTCCTCAAATACGGTGCTCAGGGTAGGCTGCCCCCTTCCTAGATGATATTTTGCTCCTACTTTTTTTCTTTTTTCCTTTTACTGTAATTAAATAACAATTGCAAAAAATAAATCATCAGTGTGGCGCCCCTGGCGAGGGCCTTCCTCGCCACCCCCTAGCTACGGCCCTGACTGAAACACATTTTTTAGTAAACAGGGTATTAAAGTCAACTTGGATGTCCAAGTTGAGTTGGGCGTGCCTTAACTATTTTTGATCAAAGTAAGGCTTTGATGAGAACAAAAATGGCACCCAACTGACAAATTATGAGAACGAGCTGTCAAAATATGACAAAGATGTGAGGTTGTGCCAGGATTTGTTTACAAGAAGGTTATAAATCACCTAACCACTGTTTTAAGACTCAACAAGTACAATTTAATAGGAAAGTTCTGAAGGAAAAATATTTCACGCAATCTATCTTAACCTCTACTTTATAGTGTATTAAAGGACCAAGTATACTTGGACCATGTAAACCATGCTTCAAAGTTCCACAAAGTCTGGACAGTATTAAAGGCCAGGCTTAATCCTGGGGAACGCGTGGTCCTGTGAGGCCTAAATTTGAGATTCAACTATGAAATATAGATAGAAATGGGAGCGATTGAAGCGAGGTGATTTTTTTAGCTACATTTCTTGCTTTTATCAAGAGAATCAGTCACTGATTGACATCGTATGTGATTATACTTCAATTCTGTGCCCATATTGTCCTGACAGGGGACCCGTGCAACTTTCATTTAAAAGTTTATTTTTACGCTAATTTTATGAAATTTATAAAATAAATGAATATGGTACCTGTATTTAAAAAAAAAAAGAAGAAAAAGTAAAAATATGAAAATTATAAATGAGACTGACTGATTTTGTGCTTGTAAATTATGAGACTAAACAACGCTATTTTATAAATTAAAAAAATAATAAAGTAATAAAACCAATTTAAATATGGTTTTTAATATATTGCTAAAATGATCAGGGGTCCACGCCTCCTCATATGTCTCAACTCTAAAAGTCCGTGCGCACCCAAGGGTTAAAAGGCACATCCTTGGCATAGAAATAATAAGAAGATATTCAATTTCTCCAGGGAAATTACTTTTATTTTTTTATTACAAATTATGTTTTATGAACAAGACAATCTATAATAAATTAATTAAAGTAAAAGGTTTAATTAATTTTACCTTGATGAGGCAGCTTCTACTTACCGCAATTGGTCTTCTCTCTTCTGTGAATCCACATCTCATTTTTCTTACACAACATTTGTCAGTTCATTAATATTATAATAATTACACCAAGTCTTGTTTATAGGCTTTAACTATAAATTATTATCTAACATAATTGGCTCTTGATTTCTTTACGATTAAGAATATATCTTGGGGTTTGGTGTGCAACAAGCTTATTCCATTTTTTATTAACTTCTATTACACTGTTCTACAAACTTTCTGGCCTTAAGAAAATGTAATCTGAACTTATGTTTTCAAGGTTGTTGAATCCGAAATTGAAGTCAAAATTTCTCCTATCGTACAGTTTTCCCAGAAAATGCACATTAGTTCGGAAAAACGGTGTTTTTGACCCAAATTTTGCCAAAAAAATTTATTGGGCGTTTTAATATCTTCAAACCATGAAGAACGTTTTGTCCAAATTTTTTTATTATTCCTCCCCCCCCCCCTCCCGGTCACATATATTGTAATTCTCTAGAATAATGTCAGAAAAAGTTACAAAACATTTCTTATATAGCTGAAAAAGCAATAGAAATACAAAGACTCAATTTGAGAAAAAATTGATTTTTTAAATTTCTTATTTTACAATTTTCTTAACTTTAGATTCGTGTTCTTCATGGTTTGAATATATAAAACACCAATAATTTTTTTCTTTTAAAAAATTTTTTTTTGGTGAAAAATTGGGTCGAAGACCAAAAACACAATTTTCCGACTTTAGGCGCATTTCCCGGAAAACTGTACGTAAAGGAGAAATTTTGACTTCAAATTCGGATTTTCCATTCTGAGGCTGTTTTTTTTTTTTTTTTTTGCAGAACAGTGTTATTAATGTATTTGGGTAACTTCAACTCAAAAGAAATTGGTTATGGACACCTTCCTGGGGCTCGCTCTTGGATGTCCCTTATAGGGGCTTTTTTCGGGGGCGTGTATCTTTTTCATATTCACTTTAAAAAAAACAAACTATTTTTTCCCTTTTCGCGAGACCTACAAAAAAGGTCCTTTGAGCCGGACCGCTGCGGTCGACCGTATTCGAGTTATACGGAAAAAACGGTTTTTCGGGGGGGGGGGGGGGGGGGGGGGGAACTTGGGCGGTCCGACGCAAAGGACCTTTTTTGTAGGTTTAGCAAAAAGGGAAAAAATTGTTTTTTTTGTTTTGTTTTTTTAAAGTGAATAGGAAAAAAGATATAGGCCCCCCAAAAAGCCCCTAAGACGGACGTCTAAGAGCGGGCCCCAGGAAGGTGTCCATGACCAAGAAATTTGTTGACTTGTAAATAATCAGAAGCGTAACCTGCAGAGATTGGCCATTTTTTCACAGATAGATAACCTAATTGTAAATGACCTTATGTCATTTCAATAAAAAATGGACTTTGGTAGTGCAATATTTTTTTTCTCAATATTTTGACATTACAAAAGTAGTTATTCAAAATAAGTTAGTTATAATTTGAACTAAACTAAAAATATGGTAAATTCATGAAACATTTATAAAGAAAACTTTTTATTATACAGGGTGGCGCCAAACAAACACATGCTTTGAAATGGGTAGTACATCGAAGGGTGGTTACAAGACACACATCGTCATGCAGTCCACACCTGGCAGTTTAGTAAATGCCGCATTGGAATGTAGGACAGTAGTTTTTCATTTACTGTAGAGTTTATTCGGAATGGCGACTCTATTGTAGCAGCCATTCCACGTGTCTTTTCAGTACTAATATCCACTTGTGATGTGATCCCCAACCCAAACAGAATATTGCAATGGGTAAATCAATTTTACACTTCCAGTTCTGTCTCAACTGAAGTTCAGTTCTGGTCATCGGTTCTCACTAGAAAATGTGCAACACGTCAAAGCAGCTGTCATGAGCCCTAATTGCTCAACCAGATGTCATGGTGTAGCACTTGGAATGTTCTTTTTAACCGTCAGCAAATCCTCAACCAAGAATTGAGATTTCACCCATACAAAATAATGGTTGTTCAAAAGTTGCATCAAAATTACTATTATCAATGGAACAGTTTTGTGAGCCCATGATGCAGATCATGGAAACTGAAGACGCTGTGGTGTTACAGTTTGGTGTGGTCTTTCAAAAATTGGAATAATAGGATTTTACTTTTCTTTAAAAAAAGAATGGCAGGAGGCGGTGGTGATGGTGAATTTGGAGCATTGGTTCGCCATCCTGTGATTTTTCGTCACAACTTTAAGAATATGAATTTGACACAGAATGAGAAATGTGGATTTAACAAGGTGGACCCAAAGCAAACAAGACAAGGGTCTCCATAGAAAGAGTAAGTACGGTGTTTCCCAGGAAAGTGATTGCTTGTTTCGGGGATGTCCTATGGCTCTCACGCTCGCCAGACCTCACAGCCTGAGAGTTCTTCATGAACCAGAATTGAAGGCAGTATTCACAAATGGAATCGCTTTGCTGCCACAGGACATGGTTGAACAATTAATGCGGCCCAAGAAGGGTGTCACCTGTCAGAAATTATTTCTTATTTAAGTAACTTTTTTTCTGTAAAGAATAAATAAATTTCCTATCTCACGCTTCGTTTTGTGACCAATTTCCACCCTCTACCATTATATACAAATATCAAATTCATGTGTTTGTCCAGCACCACAATTTTACTACATTTAACCTAAATACTAATAAGTAAAAAGTACCGGTAGTGATTGTAATGAGTGCCCTGGATGAAATCTAAACTAACCACGGAAAAGGTTATAAAAAAACTAAATGTAATTATTAATGAGAAAAATTTGTATTCATGCATAGAAGTAGCAACTGGTGGAGTCTGTGCCTCAAAGAACAGGATATCAAATGTTTTGCTTCTTCAATAGGCAGTATTTTCAGGAGTGTAGAGCATTGTGATGTTCAAAAATCAAAATGCTTAGCACTCCTAAAGATGGTAATAAAAGCAAAACTTTGGACTTAATTTCTAAAAAATATGCTCTTCACCTGAAAACTTTAATTGCTATGATTACACCAACTAAAGAAGCCTTGCGCCTAACAAGATTGTCCAAGATTAAAATACTGTATTAATTTAATACTTAAGGGAAGATATATATTATTTCTGTTTTATTTGTAATACAGTTCAGAAAACCCAATATTTGGATTAAAAAAAAAAAAAAAAAAAAAAAAAACCGACAAATAATCCATGATTAGAGCCAAATAAGAAATCAGAAAACTGGTATTCAAATATTTTATTTCAAAACAAAAAGAAAAAAACAAAAAACTTCTGCTTTTTTTAATTACAATATTTTTTATTGTTTGGAAAAAATTACTATTGTTGTGGGTCACTTTTATTATTAGTTTACAAAGCCAAATGATTTTTTTTAATACTTAATTTTTTTCAACAATATTTATATTGTCACACTTAAAAAAAACATAACTTAAACGCTCGCCTTGCTCAAAGTCTATTAAACTAATAACCCCAAGCACAATATAAAAACATCTTTTTTTTGTCATGACCACATTAAAGAGAAATTTATGAAAAAAAAAAAAAAAAATTTTTAAATAAAAAATGTAAAAGTATATGTATTATAAATTTATATTCATATACATACATATATATATATATATATATATATATATATATATATATATATATATATATATATATATATATATATATATATATATATATATATATATATAAAATAGAAAAAATAAATAAATAAAACTATAAGAAAATAATGAATGGAATACAAAATACCAGTTTACTTATTTTATAGAAAAAAATTATTTATTTATTTATTAATTAATATTTAAATCATAAATTGTATGGAGGAAAAAAGAACTGATAATAATAAACTCTTAGCAATATGGCAGATGACAAATACACAAGATGTATGTATGTAAAATACCAAATCCCACGCATAAATTTATAGCTTTACAAACATTTTAAAACTTATAAAATTAATGCTGTTTCCTTACTAGGAAACAATCCCTTAGCATAAATGTAGGATAATGAATTATAATTAAGGATATTTTCACATTTTTTTTTTTATTTTTAATTTTATGATAAATGGATTTCAAATAAATAAATAATCATAATTATAAAAAAACTTATGCTTGTAAATGATTATACCTCTTGAAAATGTTGATACTTATTTTGAAAGCCAATCCTCGATAATATTGAGTGTAGCATTGTTTCACCGAGGATCAAATAAAAAAACAACATAATTATAATGAATATTAAATGCTGTTCTTTTTTTAAATACACACTCCACTATTTATATTCACCTAGTAGGCACAAATAGAATGACCAAGAGAGCAAATACAATATTGCCTACTATAAATATACTACACACATACGTACCTATATATTTTGTTATATAATATATATTTACATACATATGTAGATTTTTATGATTAACACCGGCACAAAGAAAAAAGTACATAATACTCAAATTTGTTTTTTGAAATATTATCATCCATTAAGTAATACAAATACACCCTTAACGATAAATTCGGTTTAAATAAAATTGATACAAAAGTCTATATAAAGAAATAGAGTATTTTCTGTTATTTAGGATTTTTTCCATACTTTTTTTAAATGAAACAAAATTAAATAATAATAAATGGAAGAGGTAGGGCAGAAAGCCCTGTGCGTAGACTAGAGTACAAGAAACTGACGCAGGGATATCGCTGCATTAATATGTTGCGACCTACCTGACTGGAATTTCTTGTAACCGTATCAGAGACATAAATATAAATAGAGTTCAATATATAATGATAATATGAATAATTGTTGGGCTTGTCCAATATTGAGGGAGTACGAGGCTCATGTTACTGTCTGTCAGTTGCACGGAGCTTCTCTTCAACAGCCTCTTGTGATGCTTCAGATGAATCTGTTGCCTACAACATCCAATTAATAATATTTTATAACAAAATTGGAGACAGTCAAAAATAAGGATAAACGACAACTCAAGACTTAAGAAGAGTAAAAACAAAATATAATATTATCTAATGATGATGACAAGATTAAAGAATACTTTCTCATACTCATTTTCCAAATATTCCCTTATTATGTAAGTTACTTTAAACTGAGATCATTCTGTTCAGTAATACCATTAATCAGACAGAGGGCCAAAAAAGTTGAAAAGTAGCCCGAAAATGTTAACGGGGAAGATGGATACAAGCTTTTTGGCCACTCTAAACACAGGTAGGGACAGGGACCAACCTACGCCTCAGTTAGATAATATAGTTTTAATTACCTGAATATACTTCTGAACACCAACTAAAGACTTCTTGAGGGCATCAAAACTAGAGGAATACAACATCTTCTTCTTAACCTTAGCAGTGTCAGGGCACCATGACATTAGGAACAATTTCTGCTTCTTAGAAGCCTGAAAAATAAAAAAATACTTATACAGGGTTCACACTTAAAATTTTATTTTGATTTCCCTGACATCCCCTGACTTTCCCTGACTATGTTGATCATTTTTCCCTGACAAATAAAAAAAAAAAAGAAAAGAATAACAATCTCGTAAATTTGACGGAAATATTTATTCACACCATTTGTTTATACACTTAAAGTAATGTAAAACCTTAATAATCATTAAAAAGTCAGTACAGTTTAATCTTGTTAATTAAAGTAAAAATATTAAGAAAAGGGTTTTTTTTCCTTTAAATAAAATGCACTCATAAATACCTAAAATGTAGAATTTATCAGTAAGTAATTAATATACCTAATATAGTTCAATATTTTTTTGAAAAATCACAAAATATGGCCCCCTCAATATGATTAGTATGGCTTAGAGATGTAAAAAACGTTTTTTTCTGGTGAAGTTTGTTTTCTAATTAAAAATTTGGTTTTTTTCATGAGCCTATTTTTTCATTGTAAAAGAAAGTATGTTTTTAATTGCTCAACTTCAAAATACTTAATACAAAATACTTTTAATTATTATTTTACTTTAAAAATACAATGTATGTTTGTCCAAGAATTTTTTTAACATTCAACATTAATATAAAATATTTTTGATGAAAAAAAAAATTATATATACATACTCGTATTTATTTTATTTACTTGTCATAATAATCTCCACCACTAACGTAGTCGAAATAAAGTAACTGATTTTTATTGCCAACTTTTTGATTTTGTACTATACAAATTTACTCAAATTTGATTAATCAATCAATAATATAAACTTGTTAAAACATTTTATTTGATAATAAAATTATAATATATTATATAATAAATCAAATTATGTAATTCAATTTAATTCTATTTGAGCTCATTAAACAAAGTTGACTTTGACTTCGTTATTTTATTATTATTTTTTTTTAATAAAAGTTAGTTTCACCCAGGTGAACTGTGAGTGAACTGATAAAATTGTCTAACCATTTTATAAATTAATAATTTAATTCCTATTAACCGGAGCCAATATCCGAGGACAATATGATTTCCAAGATATTATGCAAGTTGTGTAACCATACTTTGTTTCTTCTTCAGAATTTTGTTTCTTATATCAGAGTTTAAATAACCATATACTCGTAATAAAAATTAGTTAAACAAATTCATCTGAAAAAAACGTAATATGTCACAAAAAAACGAGGGGCTTGTTTGTTTGTAGTTTTTTTAATTGACAAATTTTGTTTCCCTGACTTTTGGCTTATTTTACCTAAATTTTGGTTATTTTCCCTGATTTTAGGGTTATTTCAAAAAGTTTCCCTGACTTTCCCTGACCTCAATTTATTTCCCTGACATTCCCTGATTTTCCCTGACTTTCCAGGTCAGTGTGAACCCTGTTATAAATAAAAAATACTTACAAATAAAGCAAAGGAAAAAACATCAACAGCTAAGGCTTGAAATTTTAATTTAGCACATAGATTCAGCTTTGATAAAGAAAAAATAATGGTGAAATATATATTTTTTCCTGCGCAGGAAATGGGCGTCAGCCTCTCTTTTGTCATACATTGTTCAATGTAGTCAGCTGATGTAGTCAGAGTGCCTCCAACAGCTTAATGCATTTCAATAGTGTTTTATATTTTTTTCCTATTTTCTTAATGGTGAACCCTTTCAACCACAAAAAGACTGTATTAAATCAAATTTTTCACCATTGTATTTATAAAAAACAAAAAAATATATGTTTTTGAATTTTTAATGTTTTAGCCTGAGGAAGCCCTTAGTTAGGGCGAAATATAGCTGTTTTTAAGAAAGAGTTTATTCATTGTAACCCTAACCAGACCCTAAGAAAATATATACCTATATATAGTTTTCAATCATATAGCAATTCAATAGTGTTGTTGATACATTATACGTTATCGTTTGATAATAAATTATTTACAACTATGACAGAATAATCGGCTGAAAAACCAATCTAAATTGAAATCAATTCAATCAACACCCGAAGTCGGTGTAATCGGCTGACGCACTTGGAGGTACTTAGACCACGTGGATATATTTAATCGTGCGTTCAGCCACTGTGATAGACCAGCATAGCAATCTACAATGTAGAATTTAAATATAATAACTACTATTTAAAAAAGGATAATTTTTTCTATTACAACTTTGGACAGTGTAACAAATTGTTGAAGGTGCTAGCATTAATAATTAATCAACAACAAGAACTAATAAGGCTAGTAAAAAAAAAAAATAAATAAATAAATCATTTAGATTCAAGGGGGTTTGAAATAAGTCTTCAAAGCAGCATCTAATTTATTATCTTCCTAAAATATATATTCCATTTCCTCTTAATATAGGTATTATAATACTCGTATGACTTATGAGCTTTTTAAAAGCCCTCATTTAACACATAGACAAGTCTCATCAATGTAATTGTTGGTTGCTGGTAATTGTTGACAAAGAATGAATTATTAAATAATTGTAGAAAAAGTTAATACTCAAAGCAACGAAGAATAGTGGTTTTTAGGTGTCATTATTAGTTTTTTCTTATAATATAAATATCTCAAAAACTAGTAGGTTTATACAAAAGATGGCCCACATATGAAATCAGATCATGATCCACTTCCTCAATATCATGATTTAATCTAAAGTAAGAAGCCGAAGGAAAGCTCTCTTATCAAAATAAATGTATACACTTAATTGCAGACTGAGTAGAAAACTTATTAAAAATCTGGTTTACTTAGAGAATCTAAATTAAAGTGCTTACTTCTGATGTGCCTTGACACTGATGAGAATATTCAAAATCATACAAGCCATATCGACATTCACCAGTACCACCCTTCTGCAAATCGTCTAGGAACTGTTCGTAGGCAGCTTCTCTATCTCCTGCAAAAAGAACAAACAACAAACAATTAATTCCATAGCAAACAACAACAAAATTCAATTAATGAATTATCTAATTCCAATTAGATAATTCATGTTAAATCAGCATCAGGTATGTTGTACAGGGTGACCACCGGGAATTAGACTTTTTATAAATTAACACAAATCACTTATTATTATTGTGTATTAAAAAATATATTTACATAGAAATGTTCGTACTTTAATGCCATTTTAAAATATTGTTACTCATGGAAAATAATATCTCTTAGATGGTGTCCATTTTCTACAATGCACATTTCAATCCTTTTCGGAAAATCTGTGTGTACTCGTTCGAGAAGCTCTTGATCAATTGCTGCTACTTCATTCTTGATTGCATCCTTTAGATCAGCCAAGGTGCAAGGTTTGTTGTTGTATACTCGGTGATTTATAGAAGCCACATAAAAAAAGTCACAAGTGGTCAAGGCTGAAGATCATGGCAGCCCCGAGATATCACCGAAATGGGAAATAAGCCTTCCAGGAAACAGATGACGAACCAGAGGCATTGACAATCCAGCGGTGTGGCACCATCTTGTTGGAAATAAACATTTCGTCTTGTCAGTTGTGGACACAAGTAAGTGTTAAGCATGTGAGTGTAACATTCGACATTGACTGTAACTGTGACACCATTTTCATATACAAAAAAATACGGGCGATGATTCCAAAAAAAAGGCAACCGCACACCACACAGTAACAGGGGCTGAATGAAGAGGTTTTTTCGTGGATTATATGAGGATTTTGCTGGCCCAGTAACGTAAGTTTTGTTTATTCACCTTTCCATTCAAGTGAAAATGCGCCTCATCACTCATAATGTTCACTGTGTTAGGATTATTATCAAGCAAAACTTGAATGCGAATGGCGAAGTTCTCACGCTGCTCATAATCTCTTTTATTGAACTTTTAGAAAATGGACACCATCTAAGAAATTATTTTCCATAAGTAACAACATTTTTACATGACATTAAAGTACGAACACTTCTGTGTAAATATATTTTATTAAACACGATAATAAGTGATTAATGTTCATGGTTCAGGGTTCCGGTGGTCTCCCTGTATAAAACTTGTTATATGTCCATGAGTAGTATTTCTTATTTACAGATAAGATTGCTTCTTTCTTACGAAAAGGTTAATTTTCTTTATTGACAGAACTTCTCATTCGGGTCAGAGTATAGCAATAAGTCAATGTGTTGTAAGTCAGTCAAACTTATTTCTCATACAGTTAAATGTGGCAGCTAGTTTGTAAGTCCAATATTGTAATATCCAAGTAGTTTCTTTCAGTGGCTATTATTTTCTTCACTCGTCCACATTTTATGGTCACATCACACCAAATGATCAAGGTCCATGGTGCACATAAAGTGATTTATAAGCTAACAATGACAACTAGTAATGCTCAATATCAAATATTTATTTCAATATTGCCATAATTCTTTTGTGATAGGTGAAATTAGTACATCAACCTGATTTATGAGCCCTACAAATACCACCTATTTCTATCAGAAGTACTAATTTACCTCATGTTCTTTAGCACACAACTCTCCCCCTCCAAAGACCTTGCATAAGGAGTTTGAGGACTTTAGGTCAATCAAAATTAGCACTTGATATTTTTCTACAAAATAAAAATAATCCTATTTTTATTTATTGTTGTCCAATTATTTTAATATTATTTAATTATGCATCTAAATTGTTTAACTAAACATATTGATACTCACCGACAGTTTCTACATCTATTTGCCTCTCATCCTTAATGAAAAAGACAACATATCGGTATTTCTTATCTTTTTTAATTTCTTCATATGTGGTTTTACACGCATCTGACACTGTAACGCCAGAAGCCTGAAACAAACAAAAAATAATAATAATTAATTAAAATTACTTACAAGAGAGAAAAAAAAACTAAAATTAACATAATATTTACCACTCATTCACTTAACTAAAGGAATTAGACGACAAAATGTCATCATAAAACTGCATGGTAAGAATTTTGAAGGTAGTAGTAATAAGAGATCCTTAAATAGGCAGTTAATATGAAGAGAGAGAGGCCTTGTCCTGAAAGATGTTCCTTAGATGGAACTATCACACTCAGCCACTTCAACTATATCTAGGTTAGTGCCATATCAAGACAGTTCAATGATAACACTCAACTGTGTCTTATGTCCTTAACAATTCTTACAAACAGGAATTGAATTTACCCTTTCATCAAGGTTTGCAGTCAATTCAAACTTTTAAGTCAATCAAATTTGATTAAAAAAAAATATAATAATTTTCCGATAAAAAAAATAACATAATTTTTTAACATGTTTATCCCACCCTGAGTTTTTACAATAATCAGTCACCACTTTTTGCAAATAAATAAAGAAATTTTGAAAATCATTGGAAACAACAACGACCAGTGGCAAGTGAAGTTATTTCCGTTTATCATTTAATTTTAAATAGCTAAGATTTCACAGTAGGGTAGTGCAAGTGTGCTAATGTACTTATGCTAAGGTCTATCTCTCCACTTCTACCAGACCGATTTTACATTTTTTCTTACAAAAGATGCAACGCATGCATTTTTTTTTTTTTACTAAGAATAAATTTGATTGTTTTTAGATTTTTTCGTTTATTTTTTATAGAGGGGGACGTGAAAATGTCCCGTGAAAATTTTTACAGAACAAAATGAAACGTGAAAATTTTTACAGACAAAGATGAATTGGTACAAAACTAAACCAAATATATATTTGTACTCAGAGGTCCTTCCTCTTTCATTTAACACCCCATTGCATATGTCCATACATATTGTCGTTACAAAAAAGTCAACCCCTTGTTTCTTTTATGTAATTTTCCTGTGTTTGGGTTATTAAACAAAACATAATTGCAAAGATTCAAATTTTAGTGTTGGGTACATCGGAGATCAGGTGCTTTACGGCAGACAAGCACAGGAATTATGAATTATGGCTTTTTGCCTAGAGACTCTATTAAAATTGATTTCGTCCTTTCTAAGAACAAAAATCCACCCATTTGAAACTTATATTAAAACTGATTTTGTCCTTTTTAAGAATACGAGTCCACCCATTTGGAAGAAAAAAAATAATTTGCAAATATAGAGGGGTAATTATATAAAGTAAGAATGAGATGAGGAGGTGATTAGGAAAGGAATGCAGTTACGTTTCAAGGCTAAAGAAGGGAAAATGTCCGGTTTCAGGGATTGTTACACTTCTTAGCTATAACATATCAAATAGCTCCTCATTCACAGATGAAGAAACCAATATCATTAAACCTCACTAACACCAGATGTCTAATAAGAGATACATTTGTATATATATACAATTAAAACATATTTTAATCATAAGGGATGAAGGAATAAACCATCCAAATAATATAATAGTGAAATAAAAATTCAATGAATAATTCAGTTTTAGATAAATTTCGTGTATTGTTAATGTTAATATTACAGTACCCAAAAATACCCGAACGTTCATAATCGTGAGAAAATAGATGAAAATGTAAAAAAGTTTTATTCTAAATTAAAAAAAACGAAGTAGTGTAAGAAAGTAAATTTCTTTTGTAAGCGAGTAACGACTACTAGCGAACACAAACCACTAATTTACGATACTCTTGGCTCTTAAATAACATTTATTATAATCGAGTAGAGTCCCGACAACGATGCACCTCGAAATTATTTGTTATTGCTAAGCTAAGGAAACCACATTTATTCTAATAAAAATAAATGTTTGTTTTGATTTGTTTGTCTTCAAATAGATATCGAAGTTAATTTACTTTATTTTCTAAATACAAAATGAAGCCTGTTATCACGGCCTTAACGGCTCCTAACATATAAAAAACCTGAGCTATATTAACTAAATGTTGTGTGAAAACAAGAAAGTCAATGAGAAGCATCGTTATCGTAATTAATATATAGTTTGAGTTTGAAGATAAAGCAGCTAACAAGGCATATGATAAAGGAATTCCCTGTTACTAAGATTTTTTTTAAAAAAGTAAAATTTGTGTTGATCGCAAAATTATAATCTGTTACTTGATAATTTTATTGTTTTTTTCTCATTGATAAATAAAATATATTAAGTATTTATAAACTCTGTTGTTATCAAGATTTCCCCAGTAAATTGAACTAAAAGATACTTCTTAGATTGAGGGTTTCTATAAATATATGTAAGAGTTACAATGGTTTTAAAAAATGTGAAAAGAACAGGAGTTTGTTTGAAGAGGGGGAGGGGAAGCGAGTCTTGAGTAATAAAATAATGTTATAATCATGTCGCGAGATAATGCTAACAGGTGCTTCACTGAGTGAGGTGGCGGTGAGCTGACTCACAGCCTAGAGTACCCTGACTCAGTCAAGAAATCAAGGATTGGGTCCCCCCCTCATCACGGGGTCTCACCTCTAAACAACAAAACTAACACTAGATATTCTGTAGCAACCGGCAGTTTAACACAAGTCTTCCATCCAGGCGAGACAATTATATTTGGTAATAAAAAGGAGAGGGAGATTCTTCGACTATATCTCCGAATTCTTTAGATTGACTTAAAATCAAATTTAAGTTTTGCGGTTGCTTGGGTAGGAGGGTGGCTTAAGATTAAGAGGATCCCAAACCACACCAAATATTAGAGGCCAATGTCATTAACTGGATCGAAAAACGCAGTGACTGGCTGAAGAACTTGATAAAATAGAAAAATTATTTTACTACATATACATAGCTTCCCTTTGTTTTTGTTTTTTTTATAGATCCGTCATCCGTCACAATTGTTCATTTTTTTACCTGAATAAAAGGATCAATTATGCAATATTAACTTAGCGCAGAAATTGAAATTAATATGGGACTAATAATGAGCTAATTATGACCTGCCATCCAAATTTAATCAAACTTAGACGAATAAATTTTCAAGATATGATGGTTCCCAAAAATGTCGAACGACAGACAGATACGAGACTAAAAATTTTCCCAGTTGCCTGAAATTTTTACTATCCAAAAATTTTAATTTAATTTGGAGGCAACAAAAAAAAAACGTTTTTCGGAATGATTAACACAATACGAGAGTTAAATACGGTAAAGTCGGAAAGCAAAATTCCAAAAGGCGTTTTTTTTAAATTATAGTTCTTTATCCATTTTATTTCTAAATACTAAAAAAAAAACAACACTGAAGTAAAGCAGAATCGGGGTAGTAGCAAATGCTTGAAAAACGAAATTCTAACAAACAGTACTGAAAACCAACATCATGCTTAAAATGCAATGCAAAAAATGTTTAGCGTTAAACAATTATTTTAGTTAAGTTTTAAAACTTAAACACCAAAATTAAGAAACAAAATCACTTGGAAGTACTTTTAGGGGTATTTTTCAACTTATACCAATAAAGAATGCAAAATTTAAAAAAGCATATATATATATATATATATATATATATATATATATATATATACATATATATATATAGGTATTTGTAACCTACTTATCAGCAGCTTTCATTTGATACCCCACTCGAAAACTAAAAGTATTTTTGTTTTCCACATTTTCGCGAATTGTGCATGCGCATATTAAATTTGTAACTTCTCTATATTTTTCTTATGTGTGGGTCAATAAGTTGCGCCAGTGTTTTAAATTTCAACTGTTTACCTTGAATAGTTCGGAAATATGAACACCTAAGAGCGACGGAAATACAGACTCATCACCCTCGGCATAAGGGTTTCGAGAAGTATCTACGAAACCCTAAAAATAGATATTTATACATATAGTAATTTATAACTAAGTTTCATATATCGTGTTTAGTACATTCATTATATTTCTATTAGTTATATCTTCAAGTTGGGAAGATGTTAAAAACTTAAATAAACAGATATAAAACTAAAGTTTATGTTTAAACCTACAACCACGTTCATTTTCTGACGTCCTATAGTAATTTTATTCTTCTTTTTTCTATAATTCTATCAATCTTAAAATTTAATTTTAAAATCTTTAGGATAAGGTTAAAACAAAACGCCGATTATAACCTCGCGTAGCCCAAGCTAAATTAGCAAACCGCTTTCACTATAAATATCCTACTTGTAAATTTACTTAAATGAAGTTGGCAGAGAAATCTAACGGTACTAAGTAGTTACATGGAAAAATCAAGTTGAAGGTAGACAGTATTCCGAGCAAAGAGGGGGAAAAATATTTAAAAAATTATATTGTGTGACGAGATCATCAAGCTGCATCACGTTCTAGCACCGCTTGTATAAAATGTACTTCAGATACAATATAATAATATTATTATAATCAACACAACACTCGGCCAAAGGATTAATAATTCATATTTTAATATACCGAATTTAAACAACAACCAAAGCATATTATAAGAAAATTAATTCTTCTACGACAATGAATACTATCACTAGCTAGAGCGTCTATACTCATGCCATTATACTTAGTAAATCTGACAGCTCAGATTGGCCAACTTATGTGAGGTAGAAAATAAAACAACTAGGCGGTTATCTTAAGTTTATCCAATGATATTTTTGTTTGCCTAGTTGGCCGACCTAATACCCGCCACAATCTTGAGCTCTCATTGGCTCCCCTCCCGTTTTTTTTTTTATTTGCTGTCAGAATTACAAAGTATAATGGCATGAGTTTTTTTTTTTTTTTTTTAGTTGTATAAGGGAAATAGTTAGCTATTTAAGGAAGGATGGGTAGCTAAAATTAACTGGATCTCTTAAAGGTATCTTGGTAGATCACAAAATGATAGCCACTACTAAACTACGCTAGAATTACTATATATTGTCACTGCAACAATCATGTTTAAACTAGCGTTTGTTGACAACTTTCAATATAAAATTTTGTTTATTTCCCCAAATTAGTTCTAAGGCTTTTATTTAAAATTATTTGGAGCCAAAAACTTTAGAGTCATGGCGGCTTTAAATAATTCTATCTGCTTAAAAGCTTTTGGAAGGCAGCGATGGAGCAGGTTATAAATGTTGTTTGTTTTGAGAATGAAGCTGTTGCGAGTGCTCACATTTAAAAACTGTCGCGAGTGCTCACATTTAAAAACTGTCCCCCCCCCCCCCCCTTTCTGAGTACTTAGTAGCAAAAAAAAATAATCCCGGGCCCGAAGGTAACGATAGCCAACTAAGCAAACTAACTTTATAACTCTGTCGAAGCGGACGCAACCGCACTGGTCGAACGCTAAATCAACCGAAGGTTTACGAATGCGGTCAGCTGTTTAGATGGTCTTCCGGACACACAGGTTACTTCTCGGTCGACCTGGCTAGTGATTCCGAACCCACTTCAAATAATAATTCTATTAGTATGTTTTTCTGTTTGCTTGTTTAACTGTTTGCTTTTAACAGGGAATCAACACGGATTTAACATTCAAATAGATGTTACTTAGACGTTGATATCCACTCCCATTGTCACTGTAATAGGTCAATAACCCTTAGTAAAAATCTTAACTACTATTTGAGGCAGTTGATTAGTAATAATAAGTTAATAAGCGTAAATGACTAATTTCTCGCAAAAAGTACATAAGTAATCTAAGGCGTCTTAGAAATAATTTAATATCCGTTGACTGCTTCCTCTATATCAAATTAAACAACACATTATAGGAATTGCTAAGGTATTTTACTGAGTTTGATAAGGTTGAGCTTAGATATCAAAATAAAATCAAAATTTGAATCCGGAGCAAATATTAAAAGGGAAACGTTCTATAACACAAAACAAGGAAATATCTGGCTCTGGCTGCCTCTCAATCTGGCAAGGACAGAATTTCACACAAAATCCTCTTGTCAAAAATAAAGGACTGAGCCAGTTCAAGATATCTAACGTTGCAGTGGCGGAAGGACTGGAAAGCAAGACAGTATGGTGGGGGTTTAACAGAGAAGTGAAATCAAACTCCATATATAGTAAGAAATGTCTGGTGGTTATGTATACAGGAGAGTTAGGTTAGTATTAGTGAAGAAGGAAACGACGGTGCCTAGACGGTCCCCCACCAAGAACCCTGGCACGGAATCACGATATAAACTAACTAGACCCCTTATGATTCATGCACCCAGGCAAACCAATACACTCACAGTTTTACCACACTTCCCAGGGGTGAAATTTAAGAGCCTAGCTTAGCTACTCGTATAGATTTTCCCTCTTACCTAATTAATTTTTCAATAAAAGAAACAAAAAAAACAATTATAGACAGCAAAGAATGAATCATATCACGACTACACTATGCAGAGTATAATATTCATTCTTATCAGGCTATCAAATATATATATATGTATGTATTTTTTATTTTATTCTATTTTTTTTAACGATTCGAATAAAACTTAGTCAAACTGACGAAGTTAAACTTATAGAAGAGATCGAATTTGGAAGCTATGTTTCTTCCCCCAAAAAATCTTGGATTCATTTAGCAACGAATCTTCCCATCGCCCCTCAACTTCACGATTTTAAAAATATGGTAACGAAACAGAAACGAAAACATTAGAAGATATAGTAATATAGTTTATGGTAAAACAAATTAACAAGGATGGAGGTCTTTTAGAAATAGACTTAGAGCCGATGGAAGACCACGTTCAGATTTACTTTACACCCCCTGGTGAAGGAAGCGCGTGGGTTCACAGAGGGGCGGGGCCCTTGGGTGTAAAAATAAACCTCCACGCCAAGCACTGGGTCTCGTCGTGTGGATGTCATGTGTGCTTTCAAGAGCTGTTGCCGCAGTCGATATCTATCGACACTCTCCATGGACGCCAGAAAAAGAAGAGGTGGAATCAACAAAAGCTCCCTTAACAAATTTTAACCGCCAGGATGATATCTGTTTACAAGCTAATGATAATGGTTTCTGCCCTTTATTTAGCAGATGCCCTGCCCTCACAAAATAGATTTAAATATGTCTGTTTTGCAAATTAATATTAGAATAATATAATTAACAATTACTTCAGTCAAAAACTTACAAAGTGAACAATAATCCGTAGTATTGCTCCTAATAAATTACTGTGGAATAAAAACCTATCATTTGTTTTTAAATCCAATACATAATACTTAATAATATTTATTATTATAACTTATTATGTTTATATAAATATGTGGTTGTAAAAATTCAAAGCTACTCCAACCATATCAGTCAAAGTATAAGACTATCGTAAACAATTTTCATTACATTCTAATTTAAAATGATATTAAATATAATTAAAATTGTATTTGTTTCTTAATACTGATTCATCATTATACTTGGAATTGGAATAATAAAAAGTGAAGAGGCCATGTTTCACACCTAATGCAAAGGCTTTGAATGATAGGGAGAGAAAAAGAGGGTGAAAAAATGAGACAGGGGACGAGACCTATCACTGTTAATAGAATAGACACAAAAGATCAATGCCCGTTATCACATGGCCTATGTCACTACTTAATAAAACCATTAAAAATAAAGGGGAATCACAACCAATTTAAATCGGCACTCTTTTATTACACAACCAGACCGCTTTTATTATCACCAATTAAACTTTCGGTGCAGATAAAAAAAAACGAAATTCAGTCAATAACTAAACAAGACATTAAAAACTAAAACCATATGTTCTCACAACCTCAGATAAAAATAGAAAATCCTTTCAAAATAAAAATAGCTAAGTGGAGATGAGAAAAAAATATCTTTTGGCGATAGTTGACTTCTTTTAATAGTCCAGGCGTTCTTTTTCATAGAACAAGAATAAAATCAAAACATTTATAATAGAGAAAAAAACAAAGTTAAGAAGACACATAGACAGCACTATATTTTTTTATCTTTTAACTTTCTCATATACGTAGTATATATAACGAGAAAGTATTGCGATAACGCGAAAATTCATTTTTAATGGATTATGATATTTTAGGTCTCTTAGAGTCCACAAAGAGGTTTTTAAAAAATGTCCGTCTGTAGTGAAGAGTACAGTCTTAATTACTGGGCCGATTTTGATTTCGACAGGTCACATTCGATTCCCAGATAAGATTTAGTTAATGGTAAATTTTGATGAAATGTTCAATGTAACCACGAAAAAATGAAACAACTAACAAATGGAAAACACTGGACCAAGTAATTATGAACCTACTCGGTTAGTGAAGTGATCAAGTTTAGTACGAGATGTATGGGGACAGATTTTTTAATCGTTAATAGTTTGTTTCTGTCCACCATCAATACCAAGTAAACGCTTTTAGCATACACAAAGGGTCTGCAGGCAGTTCAGCAGCGTGATCGTCCCAACCTTGTCTGTCCTCTTTTTACTTTCTCATATGAAGAGAAAGTATTGTGATGGCGCGAAAATTCGATTTTGAGGGATTTACAGAGTCCAAAAAAGTGGTTTAAAAAATTGTCTGTCTGTCTGTCGTCTGTGCAGACGCCTGGAGCCTGAACTACTGGGCCGATTTTGACGAAATTTGGCATACGTGTACAGAAAAAGAAAATCTAGTTCCTGAGAAAATAGCTTAAAACGGGGACGGAGAGAGCCCGGGTTCGATTCCCCGCCCAGGAGAAGTTATTTTTATGATAAATTTTGATGAAATGTTCAATAATAATTAAAAGTATAAATGAAAACTAATAAATGGAAAACACTGGGCTAAGTAATTATGAACTCGTATACGAGAAAGTTTGTCTGAGTTGTCTCGGACCGATTTTTTTCTCTAACACCCCAAATGAAGCATTTCCATTACAAAAAGTCAACCCCTAGTTTTGGAGGTATGACTTTTTGGGGCATCCCTATAACTTTCCTGTGATTGGGTTATTATACACATAACGGCCAAGTTCCAAATTTTTCTGTGTTAGATACTTCCAGAGATCAGGTGCGTTATAGGTAGACTGACAGGAATGTATAAGGCCCGTTTCACACGAGGTAATTAGTTGATCGGGTGGTTGAAAAGGAGTGTAACCTGGTAGCAGGGGTTAAGGAATCGGCCGAATCCCTTCACACGCAGTCAAGTTGTTCGCCTTGCCGGCTAGAGGCCAGGCACATGTGCCGCTTACGTTTTCATCCCCGATTGATTAAACTAAAAAGACACTACAAGGCATTGGGTCCTTCACACCAGTCAACTTAGTTGAGTCAACTGGGACACTTATTCGTATGGATTCTACTTTCTCTATCAATTAATTTGAAGAATTTATCCTCGTGGCATAGTAGTTTCTGATATAATTGTGAGGAAGCGCCCATTTCCCGATTCTCTAACAAAGGATGAACCTATATTCTTCGACTATAGATTTTCTCTATTATAGGGTTTCGTAGATCTTCCTTGAAACCCTTAAGCCGAGGGCGATTTGACTTTCTATCCGTCGTACTTTGGTTCATATCCATATCCGCAGAACCGAAAAAAAAGAAGTCATGCACCATGACTTAATGAGCGAATTTTCAAAGAAATCTGCGTATTATTGGCTATGATAATATAGGAAAATTTTGGTTTAGAATTCGGATAGGTGAAAAAAAAAAATTACATAACTTTTCTTTTTTTATAAAATATGCTATGTTTCGCCCTCCACATTGGGGCTTCTTCAGGTTTATAGTTTTTCAAATCACATGAGTCACAATATAATTACATTCACTATTATTTTCTTTAAAATAAAATTTTTAACGTCATTTCTTTATTATACATACATGTGAATTGAATTTACTCTATTTACTGAGAATCTTCCCTGCTTGAATGTCAGGGAGAGACTCTCCCTGACATTCAAGCAGGGAAGATTCTACAAGTTAAAGAAAAAAAAAAAAAAAATTACATGAGTATGGGGTACAAAAGTCAAAATAGTATAAACCCTTCAAGATGCATGTCGTTGGAAAGCTCTTTAAGAGTACATTAATTGTTGTTATGAACACATTTGTCATATTTTCATATAAGAGAGGGATAAAATGGAAAAAACATGTTTTATGCTATTTTTGACCCTATGTTCAAAATTTGATCCCCTAAATGCACTCCAAAAATTCTGGCCTACGAACTCATCCTTTCTTTTGATATTATTGACATTTTAAAATTTGTTTGGATTTTTTAAGTGCATCCTAGCGTGAGATATCGTTGGAGTGACACATCACATACATACATTATATATATATATACATACATGCATACAGACATACATATTATATATATATATATATATATATATATATATATATATATATATATATATATATATATATATATATATAAAAGTGTTAAATTTGAGGAATCGATCCAGAATGGTTAAATCGGATTTCTATGGAGAAAATTTTCAAAAATTCGCATTACAAAAATTTTGAAGCCATTGCAATAGCTTAATTTTCTTCAAAAATTCGCCAATACAGAGAAGTTAAACATTTAATATGCGCATGCGTAATGCGCAAAAATGTGCTAAGCTCAAATTTTTGTATAATAATAATAATAATTATATTTCCACCGTCTGATTTCCTCCTGTTGGGAAGATAAGTTGATTCCACCGGTTGTCTGGTGTGAGAGGTTGAAAAAGTCTTCACACGGGCAGTCAACTAGTTGAATCAACTAAAATTGCCTCGTGTGAAACAGGATTACGGTCCTCGTGTTTGGTGGAAATTTATACTTTTTCTTGAAGGATATTATTTATTAATTTCCTGTGAGAGAAATTATTTTATTTAAACATAAAAAAAAATTATATATATTTCAACACGGGTTAGTCGTAAAAATCTGCTTATTGGCAATTGTTATAAATTAATTTAATTAAAATTTTAATTAATTAAAAAAAAGTTCATACATAATAATAAAATTAAAATGTTCAACTAAACCTTTGTTCCGACTGAGCATTAATCAATAAATAAAATAACTAATAGAAACAGCATTAATTGAGTCATTATATTATGAAAAACCTACTTAGAACAACATAATTGGTTATCCATCAATTTATTGATACTGATATAGATCGAGGCAAATAGTTAGCTGTAGGAATTAAATAAAATTAGAATACACATACGCGTTGCTGAAGTAAATAATTCCAATCTTTAATAATTTTAGGGAATAAGCCAAATTGATAATTTTTCCATACGATGACTTCTTTTATAACTAAATAAATCAATATTTAAGTTTAGTTAGACCATATCATATTACATAATTATCATTAAACTAAAAACAACTGAAACACTCACCGTTTTTTGATAACTGCTAAAATTGTAATTAAAAAACATGTTTATCTTTGATTAAAATAAAAATAAAAACGAATCTGAACAACCCAGAAGTAAAAACTTGAATGAAATCAACTTTTAAACTACATACAAGGAAATGAAAGGAGGGAAAAGTATTTCTCAAGTTCGAAAAAAAATATACGAAATAAGGAAATCTTAGACAGACTGATGAAATGTTGAAGCAAGATTTAAAACATTAAAATAACACATTGCAAAAAATTAAATGTAACATATTCAAAACATTGAAACACGTCAAGGATTACATAAGTTTCTAAAATATTGTCTTAACATTTAAGTTAAAAACAAAATATGAAATGGCTTTCATCGTTATTTAATTTTTAGAAGAGAACTTTTTTAATGCTAGATTTGTTTACTTAAATTAAAAGAAGTAAAATATAACAAACTCCATGGCACAATAATAGCCCTTGGGGGGCCTAGGCATGCTAAAGGGTTTACAACTACATATTTAGCTAATGGATGACACGGGGTTAGTGTATCGCTGCATCAGCTGTATGAACCTTCCTATACGTACACATGCAACCAGTTAGCCACCACTTCCCATAAGCAGCTACCGGGTGCGGAGGTGCCCGGTATGGGAATTGAACCCAGATATGTGGTCAACATCCAAGTTGAAACCACGCCTGATACTGTTTAACCTAACTGATAGAGTGCTACCGAGGTCCCCTAGAAGTTTATAAACTGACAAAAAAAGGTAATAAATAACTAGATTTGTTAGCCAGTAAGAAAGAGACGATAGCCATATTAAAACTCAATAAGGTAAGCATGCATTTAAAAAACATTTAAGAATTCAAACAATGACCGTCATAACTTGTTTTTTTTCTTTAATTTTCAAATTTTCTTTAAGAAATTTAAAAAAATTGTTGTCCCTCTATTTTCTTAATATATAGAATTCTTAGGTGTGGGTCGTGTAGGGTAGTTAAATTTATAATAAATAAGTAAATTGTTTTAATGTGGCTATATTTCGACCAGCTCAGGTCATATCATGCCTAAAACATCATTTACACACATTTAAAAGACGTATTACATATTTGCTTTATAATAAAAGTATGATACACATTTTTATTTTTACATTACATATAGTCTTCTTATTTACATATAAAAGAATTGTCATACCTTGTAAGTTAGTCAAAATTATAAACAGTTTTTCCACCATTTTATGGTATCGTCGTATTTTGTTTTATTTCCTTTCAGAAATTTTTCCAATTTTTACTTCCAGAACATGTTATAACACTAACAATTTACACATTTAGAAGACAACACAATTAAAACATTAACCAATTATTAAAACTTGTAACTACACCAAAAAAAGGGACTAGCGTAGATAAAAATCATGGCAACTCTGGATAAACATATTGCAACCTTCCTATACGTATTCTATCTATTAACATGTGATTTAAAAACTATTAAATTTAAATAATTATTTGTACTTAATATAACGTTAATTTTATTATTTATTTTAAAAAAAAACTATGACTAATTTAATTTCCTTTATTTTATGTTTTTCATTTTTTGATAGTTTACTTTTGGCGGGAGTTATGATTTGAGTTACTTATTTTATATTTTTAAGATGGCTGAATAATAATTATTTAGGAAATAAAACAAAAAAAAAAAAAAAATGGTGGAAAAACTGTTTATAATTTTGACTAACTTACAAAGTATGACAATTCTTTTATATGTAAATAAGAAGACTATATATATGTAATGTAAAAATAAAAATGTGTATCATAATTTTATTATAAAGCAAATATGTAATACGTCTTTTAAACGTATGTAAATGATGTTTTAGGCATGAATATGATCATGAGCTGGTCGAAATATAGCCACATGAGCGTCATAACCAAGAATCACTTGAGGTCGACCTAAAACTATACAAAAAGGCAATATTTCTAGTACAAAATATTAGAGAAATCACAATGTAAAAGCATCACTGTTAATAATACAAGGATGGCAAAGATGAGCTAATATACGGGTAGGCCACTTCGAAAATAACCTCATGATTCCTTAAGTCAGTCATAAATTAAATTAAGCTTTGTAAATGTATGATTCTTTGACTGAATGCTCTCGGCAAACTTATACATTAGTTAAACAACAAAAAAACATATTATTTAAGGTATAACAACCGTAAATTAATTAAAATCCTCTACGTCGATCAAACACCAAACACATCTAAAAAATGGTCGAAAATAAGATATCTAAATAATATTGATACAAATATTACAAAGTAGGAAAGAACGCTTTTTAGAATAAGGCGTACTAACAATAAGCCGTGTTAAAAGGATAAAACAAATATTTTAAATCGTAAAGAGATTTGAAATATTTGTTTAATTAGTCGTCAATTGAAAAATTGAATAAGTGAAATAGTAGGACATAATATAAGAAAATTAACTGGGAAAAAAATTGTTTTAGTGAAACATATTTAGTGGGCACGTAACCATCTGCAATAGTAATAGTACGTTGAATCAAAAGCACCAGTAACACCTTGGAATGCATGATGCAAGAAAAATATCCTGGCTGTAGAATCGAGAGAAAGAGATTTCTAGGTGTAAAGGTCAAAACAAGTGCAATGATCTTATACCGTAGTCTCAAAGCTTGGTCATTATGAATCACGATTCCGTCATTTCCGCGCTATAGCAAGTCTCTACACTATTAAAAAAATTACAGCGGGCTAGAGTATATTTCTACTCAGAACACTCTAATTGTAATTTGCGTCAATAACGAAAAGCAAACAACAATAATAAGGCGATGGCTCAATAAAACAAATGCGACAAAAAAAAAAAAAAAAAAAAAAAAAAAAAAAAAAAAAAAAAAAAAAAAATAGTCTAGGGGAGGATTGATAGTGCAAATTTAATTTTACAATCAAGAGTAAAAGTAAGATTAAATGGAGAGATAAAATTAGAATCTCAAATTTTCTTAATTATAAAAATTATAATTATTTATAAAAAATAAGTGCGCCTGTTACTATAGATTTGTAAGTGAGAAAAAACAGATTCAAAATAACATTTGTTTCTCTACAAGAGCAATCAAGAAGAACAGAATTCAAACAAGGAAAGAAAAAGTTATATTCAGATCAGTTAGTTCCCCTCTTTTTTGTACAGGCGTGTAGAACTCAGGCCTCCCAGGATAGTATTATTTCATAGCAGTACGTCACCGTCACGGCGTCTAAAGAACAGGTGAGGTCCGTGTAACAGAGGGCAAGGTTTGTTAAAAAAACAAACTAAGAAATGCGGAAAGAGTCAAGCTGCATTACAGCACGGTTACACGTGGATAATCCACAGCCTGCTCGCAACGCTCATCTCTTGCCTCAACGTCTCTCAAGATAAAAACACTAAAATAGACTCCGACAAAATCTCACGTATTAAATAACTCCTAAAACTTGACAACAAAAGGAATTTAAATGATGAAATAATAGTAACACTCCAAAAGGTATTTTAAAAGCAGGTAATAACGAAGAGAAACACACACCAGCGACTACGGTGTTCACTAAAGAGAATGTTATTTTATTTTATATTTTTAACATTACTTTGCCGTTTCTTTAACGTCCCGATCAACACATCATTAGGTTAATACATGACGGACTCTTTACGCATCTACTCGATGTGACCATGAAACACGTTTCTCCTTTCTGAGATTTGAATTCGACTTAGTTTTTTAAGGCGAGTAACGAGTACGCTAACCAGTAGGCTTCTCCGGTCCCCAGGAACACTATTGTTTTAATGGCAAGGCTATTGTTTTAAGTTATAACGCTATCGCCAAGATAAGCTTAAAATGTTTGATGAGGTAAAGAGATTGCAGGCAGATGATATATGTATAATATAATGTGTGTAAAGATCGACAGGACTTAAAGCTGAAGCAGTGGTAACAACAAGCATATCTTGTATAAATATCTTACAGACGAAGGTTACCTATGAGTTTATCTAGTTGTGATGAGGTAATTTAAATGTTCACTCAATCTTATTAAAAATATACTTATTGGTCGTCCTATTACATAACACACAATTAAAGGTGTGCCCGTTTTACATAAAAACGTATGTATATCATGAATATATCTAGCGTCTTCCTCTTTTTTGGTAGCAACTGGGTACTTTTCAAACCTCGAATTTGTTTAAATCCAGTGATAAATTTTACTGAGTTAAAATACTTTAAGCATATAATAAATCGGTGACTAAATATTATAGATATTTCTAGATAAAACTTAAATATTTGATACGTTATAATGAGGATGTCACACCCTCTTCTCTCTTTCTTTACCTTGTAATATATGTGTGTGTGTGGTGTAAGAACATATATAATAATCATGTCAAGTGGAAAGGTTGATAGCGACAATTCTATAATCCCAGATAAGATAGGCATTAATACTAAATTCAGGGGCTCATCACATATTTTACAATGTAAATTACAAAATGTCATATAATAAATAATAAATATTATTTAAGTACTTGGAAAAGATCTGACATATTTGAGGTACTTTTAAATTTAGTGAGTATACAACTCAAATGGGTCATTCCATGCCAAATCACCTAGGCCTCCTGCTTCAATATCATGGATTTTTCTGATTTTTTTTTCTAGCAAAGACCTCTATGAAAGAAGCCCAAAATATTTTTTTTAGATTTTTTAATTGAAAATTGTACCCGCAAGAATTTTTTGAAAGTTTTGATTTTTCCCCGAATTTGGTGTTCAAGGGTTACTACTTATTTCACTAAAATCTTAATAACTCCCGTGTTTTTTATGATATCATCACCATATTGGTATCAAATTAAAGCTAAATGTTTACTCTTTAAGAAAATATTAAGACATATTTAATTTTTATTTTTTTAAATTTTGTTTTCTTGCCCTAAATGTTGAAATTAAGGTTGTATATATGTCATACGATATCTCAGAAGGACCAAAAAATTAACAGTTGTTAATTTTTTAACAAAGCCTCCAAACCTACTAGTTAATACAGAAAAAAAATCAAGAGGGTGTTCTTTTTAGTTTTTAAATTATAATTTTTTAAATTTCTCCCGTTTTTATGCTTTTTTCGTTCTAGCCGGCACTCATAAAAATAAAATAATTTCCTTAATTAAACATATTTTCAATTATTTGCTATAGAATACATTAGTTTAATCATTAAAATACATCTATATATAATACAATAATCTAAAAAAAAAAAATAAAATAAAATAAATAAATAAATAAAAAAGAAAAATCTATTATATACAGGGTACATCCGGATCTACTTAACTATAGGTGTAAATGCAAAAAGAAATTATATTTCGAAAAACAGTAATTCTTTATTAAGTCTCCTGCATATTTTGAAATGAAGATCTATCGCATCAAAAATTTCGTACCATGCACCCTGTACCCAAAAGGTACAAATTTCTGAAATTGGTCAAGAGAGAAATGGTCTTATTTTTGATTTTTCGAGAAAATTTTATTCTTTATAAAAATAAGTATTTTCTATTCTAAGATAATTCTTGATATAAGAAAATTGAAAAACGGTTGTAAACCCCCCCCCCCCCCCCCGGTTCGAGACAACTCAGACAAACTTTCTCATATATGACTTCATAATTATTTAGCCTAATATTTCCATTTAATAGTTTCGTATGTAAATTTAATTATTATTAAACTTTCATCAAAATTTAACATAAAAATAACTTCTCCTGGGTAGGAAATCGAACCCGGG
Organism: Gerris lacustris; assembly: GCA_951217055.1. Taxonomy (NCBI): domain Eukaryota; kingdom Metazoa; phylum Arthropoda; class Insecta; order Hemiptera; family Gerridae; genus Gerris; species Gerris lacustris. The sequence continues at coordinate 49,676,846 of OX578278.1, forward strand.
CTCTCTATTTTCTCAGAAACTAGATTTTTCCCGGGAAAATGGCTTATATCTTTAGGTCGTATTTAAATGGACTACACTTTAGAATTTTTTTAATCAAAATCGTCGGAACCGTTTTCGAGAAATAATTTTTTTTTACGTTTTGTCAGAGTTTTTGGGGGGTAGTGCCCCCAAATTTGGAGCTAAAATTAATTTCTCGATTTCGCCTCAGGGTGTATACTATTTTTCTGAATATGTAAGCCAACTTTTGTCAAAATCGGCCCAGTAGTTTAGGCTCTAGGAGTATGCACAGACGACAGACAGACATTAAAGTCACAACTTTAAATATTTTTCAATATTGAAGGGGGGGGGGATTTTTGACATCCATTTCAATTTTTTTATATCAAAAATCATCTTAAAATTGAAAATATTTATTTTTATAAAGAATACCATTTTCTTGAAAAATCAAAAATAAGACCACTTCTCACTTGACCAATTTCAGAAATTTGTACCTTTTGGGTACAGGGTGCATGGTACGAAAGTTTTGATGCGATAGATCTTCATTTCAAAATATGCAGGAGACTTTATAAAGAATGACTTTTTTTCGAAATATAATTTCTTTTTGCATTTACACCTATAGTTAAGTAGATCCGGATGTACCCTGTATATAATAGATTTTTTTATTTATTTATTTATTTATTTTATTTTTTTTTTTTTTTTAGATTATTGTATTATATATAGATGTATTTTAATGATTAAACTAATGTATTCTATAGCAAATAATTGAAAATATGTTTAATTAAGGAAATTATTTTATTTTTATGAGTGCCGGCTAGAACGAAAAAAGCATAAAAACGGGAGAACTTTAAAAAATTGTAATTTAAAAACTAAAAAGAACACCCTCTTGATTTTTTTTCTGTATTAACTAGTAGGTTTGGAGGCTTTGTTAAAAAATTAACAACTGTTAATTTTTTGGTCCTTCTGAGATATCGTATGACATATATACAACCTTAATTTCAACATTTAGGGCAAGAAAACAAAATTTAAAAAAATAAAAATTAAATATGTCTTAATATTTTCTTAAAGAGTAAACATTTAGCTTTAATTTGATACCAATATGGTGATGATATCATAAAAAACACGGGAGGTATTAAGATTTTAGTGAAATAAGTCGTAACCCCAGAACACCAAATTCGAGGAAAAATCAAAATTTTCAAAAAATTCTTGCACGTACAATTTTCAAGTAAAAAATCTAAAAAAAAAATATTTTGGGCTTCTTTCATAGAGTTGTTTGCTAGAAAAAAAAATCAGAAAAATCCATGACATTGAAGCAGAAAATTTTCTGAAATTGGGTGATTTGGCATGGAATGACCCAAATATTTAATATTCAAATTATAGAAAAAAACAATAGATCAACTTTTATCTAGTCTAAAATTTAAGAGATAAAACAATTTCTTTTATGAAATCAATTAATTATAAAGTTGATATTATGCCACACATTAAAATAATAACTTAATTATTATTAACACTAATTCATTGGAATGATTTATTTGCTCATTCATTTTTTTTTTTTTTTTTTTTTTGAAGAAGTTAGCAAATGAACCTTGCACTAAATAAGCTTTGAAAAGCAAATTAATTAAATCATCTACGCTGATCGCAGCCTCTCTACGTTCATCCCATTAATAAATAAAAACGTATACAATGTAATATTGAGTATACCGTACAATTTTTCTTTTCTTTTATTTTTAACGTAAGTTGAAAAGACAGAGATAGTGGGGTGGGTCTATTTAAAGATAGAAGCACAACTGTAAGACTCTAAACTGGACCCCCCCCCCCCCCCCTTCCCATAAGATAAATATTTTTATATCGGAGGAAAAAAAGTTTTTATCGAGACAGAAAACTGAGAGGTCTTAAGTTACGAAACCAAAAAAAAATAAGAGAAGGCGAATATAGTTCAAGATATTCTAAAATATACCGAGACCATTCTTAAATCAAAACTATTATAATACTATCAGAAGTCTCAAAATTTTCATTTCATTCTAGATCTAGATAAACCATATACATTATGTTTTTGATAAATTAAATGTGTGTGCACTTACTTAAAACCTGATCTTACATACCGAATAAGAAATAAATGGTAAAACAAAAGCAGACGTTAGTTGTATAGATTTCAGTTTTTAATTTTGAATCGTAAAGTAATAGCCATGTTGAAGAATAGGGAAAGGGACTAAAAGAATTCAGGAGATGTTGAGACAGAGTTGTAATTGCATAGATCTATAAAAGAAACAAATCTAGGAAAGGTCTAAAATCAATGGCTTGAAAAAACGGGAATGACCCCCCCCCCCCCCCACACACACACAAAAAAAAAATCAACTAACTAATAATAGATATAAAAAATCGGCTAATTCATATTGTACGTACCAGAGAAATTTCCTAAATGGTGGTTTAGAGGTGGCTCTAGATTTCGGCCTGGCACATACATTATGAATTTACCAAAAAATCACAGCACTAATCCCAAAAACGTTTAAAAGTTCAAACCCCATACTTAATTCTGTAAGATAAGTTTCGTATTCCTATGATGAATTTTTAAAACTGCTAATTCGTGATGGATAGTAGACACTTTGCAACAACAGAAAAAATAGCAAATCATAAAAAGACAAGATAAAGCTGTTGTCAACGTCACCAGAGAGATATTTTTTATAACTTAAAGATGTAAAAACTATATATAGAAATCGATAATTCTACTTTAAGCTTGAGTACATTTAGCCTCTGCAACGTCTTAACGAGTATTGAGCTTTTCTCAACCTGGATTAATTTTATATTTTAAAAGGACTAATATCAAAGAACAATATTCAACACTCAAATTAGAGCAACAAAAAATTGTTATTTTTAAAAGACTTACACTTACTATACTTTCAAAAACAAAAAAATATAAAAGGGGATTGAGTTGAATGTGAAAAGAAGAGAGACAATGGCTGGAGAAAGATTCTACACTGAACAAAAAGGGGTCCAGTAAACAGCCATACCCTCCCCCTTATCAACGGCGTAGCCTTAAAGTTCATGCCATGGAATAAATTATTCATAATAATCTCGGAACCCTGTCTTTATTTGCAAGTAAATACAAGTAGTTAACACCTGGAAATTCCCATGATTTGAAGCGTTCAACTACGATAACTTGTATGTTACCAATATTTATTAGTTAAGTCTCAGTTTAACCTAACCTACTGTCATGCAAGACATTTACTACGTTCACTCATCGTTTTGAAAGCGTTTCGGATCCAATTCGTTTTCAAAACGATTCCCGTTCACACAACAACAAATACAGGTGATCGAAATATTTGTTTTCGAAATCTCGTAACGGTGACGTCACGAGTAAAACCTTCTTTCTTGTTACCTAAAATGTCCGCGAATTTTTACATTTTATTTACAAGTTATTAAAAGTTTTTACAGGTTCTTTATAGTATTAACTTTTGATTAAAAACGTTTTTGCAGTTAAAAAAAAGAAACGGAAGCTCACGAAAACTTAAAAGCTTCAAGAACTTAAAAAGTGGAAAAGAGTAAAATAACCTGATATCTCGATCCCCTCCACGACCTGTTCATACGAGCGTTTTGAATATCGATCCCCCGATCCGATCACGTATTTTTGGTTGAGCGGATCTAACCCGATACGATCCGTCGATCTCCGTACAGCGTTTTGAACTAGCGGATCGTTTTCAAACCCGTTTCCAAAACGATGTGTGAACGTAGTATTATTTATACGTTCACACATCTTTTTAAGGGGATCGAGATATCAGGTTATTTGACTCTTTTCCACCTTTTAAGTTCTTTGTTTTGGTGAACTTCCGTATCTTTTTTTTAAACTGCAAAAACGTTTTTAAACAAAAGTTAATACTATAAAGAACCAATAAAAACTTTTAATAACTTGTAAATAAAATGTAAAAATTCGCGTACATATTAGTTAACAAAAAAGAGGGTTTTACTCGTGACGTCACCGTTATGAAATATCGAAAACAAATATTTAGATCACCTGTATTTTTTGATTGTGTGAACGCAAATCGTTTTGAAAACGAATGAATTGAATCCGAAACGCTTTCAAAACGATGTGTGAACGTAGTAATTTATTGATGAACTATTTAAAATGCAGATCTATGATTATACTAGAATGAATAAACGTAATTTCTTCATTAATTTAACTATCCTAAACAACCACAATAAGCTATTCAAAACCCTCTGCCTTTAAATTCATTCAAAAAATTTGCGTTTTCGCTTATTTTCTTGAGTGTAAATGTATTTATGTGCAGTCATATTACAATTGTAATGTAACGACATGAATGTAAATAGATATAACTTTAAAAAAATTAACCTTATTTACAGTTTCCTAAAGGGAGTTTACTCATAAAAAAAAAGAATTATTAACAGATACATAAAAGGTATTTAAAAAGAAGATATTTTGGAACACAATGCGGTCTCATTCTTTAATCATGATTTAGAATAAGTAGACATGACATGGCTGACTAAAACTAGCTACAAAATATAAAATAGCCATAGGAACTTTTAACTCTATAAAAAGAGAAAAATTTATAATTTGTAAAACAAAAAGAATGTCCTGAATCATATTGGAATGTCTTTCAGTAACTTTTCACAATTCAAAAAAACCCAACTTGTAAAATATTGAACATTGGTCACGGTCACCTATCTAATAATATATTATATACCAGTTTTATTCTTTGCTAAAAAAAAATAAAAATAAATAATATGAAGGATGCTAATGCAAATGTCTCTAAAGAAATATAGTTTTACTAATAGATTCCTTATCTAAGAACAAAAAACGAGTTCAAAATTAAGGAGACAGTTTGCAAAATTGGTATAAATAATATAAAGGATGTGAGGCATTGTAAGTAGGTATAATGTAGGTACTTAATGGCAAATCTTAGCATAAAGGTTTATCGATATCTTTGAAATTAAAAGATGCTGACAAAGCCATGAATAAATATTGACGGTATTAAAAAAAATTATAATAAGTAATACATAAATCTAAAATAGGAAGCTCTTTAGTCTAATTTGACCCCAAGGGGAATACAGGAAAAGCCCAGGTACAGTCATGCCAGAGACTGAGTCATAACAATAACTGACCAGTCTAGTGGGGGTAAGGTTATATTATAAAACAATAAAACTGCAGTAGTTTTAGTAATTATTTCATTCATAAAAGAATTGGTTTTATTTTAATTTTAATATAATAAATAAAATAAGAAGATACAGGGCTTGTAGCAGATTTTCCTCAAAATTAAGTGACTTTAGTGACTATTTTTTTCAAAATAAGTGACTTTTAAGTGACCTTTTTTCCCCAAATAAGTGACTTTAAGTGACTTAATTTTAAGTTAAAAAAATTATTTTAGTTACTTTTTGTTGTTTAGGACTGTTAAACAAATGCAATTATAAAAATTTAGAACGGATTTTTGTTCATTTGATTTTTTGTACCGTAACTATACGAAAAAAAACTGGGTACAGGGTCCCTCGGAACTTTTCCTCACTTCGGCCCCTCACTCGGACTTTTCCTCACTTTTTCTCTGCTACTTCGCAGCAGGAGGAAGCAGTATTGGACGTGGTCAGTACTTGGATGGGTGACCGTTTTGAACTAACTGATTTTATCATCATTCTTAAAAAAAAAAAAAACTTTATTTTTAATATCTATATTTTATTAAATTATTTGAAGTTTGGCGGTATTTTGACAGATGTAAACAAACTTTGACGTTACCAAAATATCGCACTAATAAATAATTATATTTGCTTCTAACTTTTAAACTAATAAATGGAATTTCATTGGTTTTTTTTTTTATATTTTTTCCTTAATTTTTTCTGTTTCCAACGATATGCTATAAGTCAAAAACGTATTTATACTTTCGGCATTATTAACTGTCAAAGTTTATAAATTCAAATACTGATAACTTCAAAATGGCGGCCAATATCAAAATGGAATTTGCTGGGCTTGTTTGTCATACAGAGAAGTACATTCGTGCTAAATTTTAACTCGATCAGGACCATTTTCGATTTATTATGATTTTTTAAAATGTATGCTGACTTAGCAAACTGCGTTCAAGATGGCGGAAAAAGTTGATTTTCCGGGCGGCACCACTTCAGGTAAAGACTGATTTTCTGCCAAGTTTAAACTCTCTAGGTTAAATACCTTGGGTGCTACGGTAATAACCCACACACGCACATACATACATTCACACATACATACATACAGACGTCATGCTGAAAACCACTCAGGAGGTCTTAAAAACACCCAAAACGGATAATTCCGTTAAAATCTCGAAAAAAGTTTTTGGTGAAAACAATACTTTTTCTACTATAGGTTGTGAGGAAAAGTAATATCAATCAGAAGGGAGTTCAGAATAAAATATTCTTTTCATCTTTATATTATTTTTATTTTTTTCATCCATCTTTTAAATATTGACGATAAAACATAACACACGCCAGCTGAATCTAGTGCAACTGTTACAAACTTTATCATTCATCACAGTTTAAAGTAGGCCTAATATAAAATTCATAGTTAAAAAAAGTCTTGAGCTTACAAAATCCCTTTTGAAAAACAGTTAAAATATATGTTTTATATTAAAAAAACAAAAAAAAATTATCCTTGTAAGCCTAAATAAGTGACTTTCAGTGACTTTTTTTTAAATAAGTGACAAAAAAGTGACTCTCGTCAAAATAAGTGACTTTTAGTGACTTTCAGTGACTCACTACAAGCCCTGAAGATAGGGAGAGTGGTGAAGAATAAGCATCCCCTGGTAAGAAGTGGAAATAACTAAACTTTTTATTAGTTGGTATAATTAAATGCAATATAATAATAAATATTTTAACATTTAAGACCCAATATTGCTGTATACACAAATAATACCCAAGAGCACAAAAACATTGATTATATTGTTTCGACAAAATAAACATTCTCAAATTAATTAAGATTATATAAGTATATTATTACTTTTACAATAAAGAAAATAAAATTAACTCATTTTAACTTTTTATTGTATAAGAGAATAACTGGTTGTCAAATGAACGAAACCATACAAAATATTATGAAAACAGTAAGAAATATGTTAGATTATAAGGTTGGCTAAATGAACAGAACTTGATTTAGAGTGAACATGTAACATGGTTACTAATTAGCCATCAATGAAGTGATCATCTATCGATAACAGAATAAATTAGTTGGAAACTGGTGTTAATTACTAAAGTTGTACTTTGAATTTAACCCTAGAACGACACTCCCAAAGACCCCATGCAAACTATAATTGAGTTTTTTTAATTTTTTTATTTGTATTTCTCTAAACCTAGACTCCCTTCTAATTTACCTTTGAACCTTTATGTATGTATATGTACAGATAACAATACCTATGTTATTAGTATTTGTTTCTTCCAGTATTCATTAGAATTAGAGTTGGGGTCCCATGGACCCCTGTGTGCCATTTACGATGCTTCATATACCACTGTTAATTGTCTTATTGAAGGTAACGGAAGCATTGTGTTCACTTTTGAGAACGAAAAACTTCTAAGTCCAATTTTAAAAATTCCAGGACTGAAATCTGTTTCACACATCAGGGAACATTTTTGGTCTCGTGTCTGTGTATCCGGGAATCCTTGAAACGTGTGACAATAACTTGAGTAAATGTTGAACGATTTTGATTAAATTTGGTAGACATGTTTATTTTACTAATGTCCAGGACGAGTTCGTTGGACAACGTTATCCGTCCAAGCGTTCCCTCGCAACGTGTACTTAAAATTGGACTTTTAGGTCGGGAAAAAATCTAACTTCATCTATTCAATGAGACAAACATTTTTTCAAATACAATTCTTTAGTAAAACAAACAGCGACACCATTATGAAGTGTTAAAGATTGCTAAAAACTATAAACAGTTTTTACACAATAAAGTAATATTACAATAATGTTAATGTTAATATAATATAACAATAATGTTAGTTAATGTTAATACATATAATATTAAAAATGATAGGATGCGAGGAAGCTCTGTGCCACACTAATTGGCAGTCTATTTTTTATTGTATTAAAAAACTTATTTTATTATATTTTTTGTTTGGCTGCTGAAATGTTTAAGACTGTCAAAAGTTCCAAGATAAAACTTTTTTTACTATTAGTCGAGGTTTGTTCCAACCCCCCTATTTGTACCGTCCTTGGTATCGTCCCGCAGATCGTTCGGGAATAGTTTAGGACAGGTTTTATACGCATGCGCTAACATTGGACTGTAATAAAATCATGTCAGGTTGGAACAGGTTTAGGACTGTAATTAGCACTGTATTAAAAACATTAAAGGAAACCTAACAGTTAGGGAACCTTCCTGTTGATATTTGTGACTGTTGACATAACTGCACATACAAACCAGTACATGGTAATGTCAGAGGATCGTTGGGACCGTACAGTCAACGGTTCGCAAACGATCCCTGCCAGGGTTGGAACAGTTTCGTGGACGGTACGAAACACTGTCAAAAGTCGGCTTGGAACGACTTTTCTCTATTGCGCATGTCGGTGATGATCCCGCGGACGGTGCACTGCTTGGTTGGAACAAACCTAATATTTAACTTCTATCAAGTTGAAGGCTTAGTGAATCTGAGTAAAGATTTAAGGCAAAATCGCTTAACTTTGACAGAATATGTAAGAAAAGCTATAATTTGTTTTATAATTTTTGTTTCTGTTTTTCTGTAAAGCAACTCTTAATATATATATATATGAAACAAAATATTAACCCACTCTAACAAAAACCAAATTTAATATAATTTTTTTTCAAAAGTACAAATTTTTCAAAATTTTTTTTGAAGAAAATATATATAAATACTATTTAATTTTAAAATCCTTATTTGTTTTGGTCAAAATTAAATGGAAGTTAGAATGGTAAATTATGTTTTAAAAAAATACATAAATAATTAAAAAAGGAAAATGTTTATTAATTAATGTTCATTAATTAATAGGGGCATAGGGGTCTCGCTGACCCCTTTGTGGAGTTTACGTAAAAAAAAATAAGTGTGTCGTTCTAGGGCTTAATTAGTTAAAGGAAATGTTATTAACTTGATAAGCCTCGCTAAGGATAAAAATATATCTAATACTATATAGAAGATTTTTGTATATAAAAGTATTTATATGTGCCCCTAGATATAACCCGAAACCCTAAGTTTTTTATTCTTGTTTTCTCTGAGTGACTGCAGTAATTCACACCCTCAAATTTAAGGCTCAAAAACGCCCTAAACAAAATAATTATTTTAGCACTTATTAAAAGGCTTTCAAAGATATGTTATAATTAATCTTGACTTCTATTGTGAAGAGAAGGTTACACCTGAACAGGTTAAGGAAATCAATAAAAAAAAAACGAAAAACACTTTATTTTGTAAAATCAATTAATTATAAATAAATAATAATAACACAATATAAATCTCCTAAAAATTAAATAATTTTGAATTTAATAAAACTTAATATGTAGTTCTATTTATAAAGGCTTAATTAGTATTGTAATTTCTTAAATGTGGATGTATGATGTAGTTAAACAAGGGCTACTGTGAATAAATATAACTAATATTTACAAAATCTGATTTAGGTACAAAATATTAATTAAAAAATTGTACCAGTCTAATAAATGTTTGACCGAAGAGCCGATGTTGAGTTATTTATTTGAAATAGTTTAATTAGAGAATCTCATGAAAAAGGTGTCTGCAGACAAACTAATAATGAGCAATGATTGGGAATTTTCTAAGGCTTAATAAAAACAGCATTACGATTAATTTAACACGTCAAAACATTTAGTTTTATTTAAAAGCTAAAAATCAATTAAATAATAATTATTTATCAAAAACTACTTACAACGTGATATCTATAGATAAAACTTCGGATTTTTTTAAGGCCAAATAACGTTAGAATGTGAAAGGTCGAAGGTAACAATCAACTTAAATGTTTCGAAGAGATGCTGCACTTTAATTGCAGCCAAAAAAAAGAAAAGAAAAGAAAAATCAATAATGCTCAAACGCTATTAACTTAACTGTTTTAAGAGATCATTATATAATAAAACATCGCTACCTTTGAACATAACATATAAAATGTTGTCTATCAGAGATCACTGAACATAAATATTATGATTTAAATTTTCTATAATAAAACGAAGATAGTGACAAATGTTAATAGAGGATAAATTATTAGTTACAAGCAAAGTGGTAAAAAATGTACATAACTAACGTAAATATTTTGATAAATTTGAGGAAAACCTAAATGCAATAAGTAAGAGAAATCATAACGAGGCTTGTAATTATAGAAGCGAATAATATTAATGAAATATATTTAAGCCTCAGCTATCTCGAGTAAAATTTATAGTGATTTCACTATTAAAATGAAGTATGTTTTAAACAATTTAATAAATTTTACTGTTTTTGCGGCATTATAAAGTAATAAATAATGTAAGCAAGGAAAATAATTTAATACAATCGTACGTAAACAAGGGTTATCAAAAAATAACCAATTTCTAAAGCAAAATTTCATAACGGAGTTGGACAACAAATTTATATTTAAATAAATAAGAGGCTGAGAATTTATTTGCACACCTCTCAACTGCACTTCAGGCTTTCCTAATTCATCATTAGGGTCAAGCTATAGGAAATCATATTTGAAAATCACGAAGTTATCAGCCTTCTATATAATATAAGATTATAAGGCACCAAACTTGTTGAGCAGATTTGTTCGAATGGGATTAAATAAATTAATAGAGGAATGTAAAGGAAGAAGATAAAAAAAAGTCGCGGAGAGCTAGCACGCCTGCAGAGCCAAAGCTGCATTCAAATATTGGTTAGAAAGTAATCGAGCATAATGTCAAATGGACAAAAGCAAGTATCAGGTAGAAAAATAACTTGCAACAAGGAATTTAATGATTGGTTAAGCCAAATAATCCCAGTAGAGCCGAAATTGTCAGTTCTAAAACTTAGAAATACCGTCGTTTAATGGCGGAACCGGCGAGAGCTTGGAAAACCACGCACGATGCTAGCCGATATATTCATTTACATACAGAACAAGATACACAAAATACTCGTTGAAAAGATTAATTTAACCGAAACAATAACGTAAACAAAACTTACCATTTCTCCTAAGGATATCCGAACACAAAATTATTTAATTTAAAATCACAAGTTAATGTAAGCGATCACTGGTAGGGTGTCACACTCAAGAGACCACGGCCAACTGGATAAAATTTCTGGTGGAGCACTAATCTAGACAGCAGCAACCCGTACACACGCCCAGCTGGAGCGCCAACACATCTCGACTCTCATTGGTGGACTCCTACTCCCACCCTTGCGTCACGCCGTTTTCATCCTGATAAATCGCTTAAAAACTAAAAATATAACTAAAAATGTTAATAATTGAAATTAATTAATATAAAAGTACATATGCCGATTCAATTAATAACTATTTAAAACGTTAAATTAATTCTCATAGCAGAAAACATTGTTGAGAACAAGCGTTTCTCAAGCTTTAAGGTTATGTGCTATAAACACAATAAATAAATAAAATAAAAATTATAAATTCATTGAGATGTTATTAAAAATTAAAAAATGGAATTTATAATCAAATAATTACAATAATCGGTAGAATTTCGATAAAAATGAAATAATTAGTCATACCAACAGTACATGTGATGTCCGCCAATCAAATTTTAGTTCGAAGGGATATTGCCTTATAAGGTAAAGAGCGATGTTCGGGCAGTGAAATTCAATTTTGAGCAGTGAAAGTCAAATGAGGAAGTTATTAAATAACAAGTGACATAAAAATAACATGTTATGTTTTACTGTTTACTTTGTTACATTTTGTAAGGACTTATACATTGTATATTATGTTGTTTTTTTTCAGTTAACTAATAGTAACTGACTATATAATAATATTATTAAGTGTTAAACAGATGAATCACCAAAAACCAAATTAATCTTTAATAATGATAAGAATAAATATTTACAAATTTTGCGTTTAAAGAAATATCATACCTAATTAAATTTATTATATACATGACACATGACCTTACCAAAATGGATGGAGGGGGGGGGGCCTGAACTATTCTAGCTAAAAATGTCAATAGGTTTAGGTTTAGAGGTAAGTAAAACGCAAATTTTCATCATATAACATCAAAACATTTATTTAAAAAAAAATGTTTATTACATATGCTTATTATAGTTCCTTATTTGCCAATTTACCTAGGATTAGGATAAAATATCGGAGGGAAGGGGAGAGGCATTGAAGTTGTTTCCTGGTTGAAAAATTTTTTTCTCTTATTGAGAGGGGTATTTTCTTTGGAAAGGTCGGGGGCTAATTATTAAAAATATGTTATGATTAAGAAAATTAATGAGGTATCACAATTCTTTTGAAAAACTTCCTACATTGCCTGAAATAGAAATAGCAAAGGAAAAGGTACACGCACCACCTTTATATTTCTCTGTTTCGACTATCTCTAATTTATACTGATGTTTAATGATTATTAATCATCATCTCATATGTAATCATCATTGTTAATCATATTTAATCATCATCATTAATTATATTTAATCATCATAAATTAATTATATTTAATCATCCTCATTAATGATTCACTGTTATTTGCAGTTGATTAAATGAGAACTCTCACGTAGTTATTCATTAATACAGTTGTTTGTTTGTGTCTACATGAATAGACCTCCAAATTTAACTAAGGAGGAAGCGATTAAACCCTTAGTGATGGGTTAAGAAAGGCTTTTCTCGAAAGGTTGGCTGTCGACTAGGAGTGCATCTCACTACTATCGGCCGAGCTTTTCGGCGGTTCCAGGAGTGTGACTATGATCGACAGAGGCGAAATAGGTCCGCCTGAGATGAAAACAATAGAAAAAAGATCCTAATTGAACGAATTTTGTGTAAGCATAAAAATATAAAAGTGGTGCGTTAATTTTGATGGGGAGTTTAGTATCGATAATTCACTTAACTAAATTTTCATTAGTTAGATAATAATTCTCAAGGAAATAGTGTACTGACATTGAATAATCACAGACAAATTCTTCTTACTTCCAGACGCATGTCTACTTAGCAGTTGGTGCATCTTACCTTACGAATATTTAATACTCTTTCTCTTTCTCCAAAGATTTGGTTTTTGTTTTAATAAAAATGAAGTCACTAACTAATTTTATAGATATTTTAGACAAGTGGGGCAAATAAATGTATTTTAAAATAATTATATTAATGAATAAATTATTTGTGAGCTCAACTGTCAAATTCAAATTTTGAGTCAAATTGTAATATTTGGACAAATGAGTCAAAGAATCGCAAGTTGCTCTCCAAACTTCATCAACATTAGTCTGGGATTTCCAGAAAGCAATGGCAATAGACAAAAATGACTGCACTCATAAGTGTAAAGAAGCTTATCTGAGCTTTTTTTTTTTTGTTAAGTAAAAGGAATTTAAATCCCTTTTTTACTGTTCATTATTTTAGTGAAGTAAAAAAAAGAATAAACTTAACACAGAAGTAAGTATAAATTAAGTTCTACTGTATTTATTTATTTATTTATATTATTTTATTATACAAAAGAAAAAAAAATCTCACCAGCCCTAAAGCCAAAATAGAGATAAAAAAAATAAATCAAAACATGAACAACAGATTTTTACAAAACTGCAACAAAAATTTAAATATAGTACTACTAATATCTCGAATAACATGCATCGTAATTAAAATAATAAAAATACTGATAGCCTTAAGATGATTATGTGTAAATAAAAGAAGTAGCAATAAAGTAATAGTAATATTATAAATTCAATAAAAAGAAGTTACATCACAGTAAGAATATTTTTAAGCGAGTTTAATGAATTTAAATCATTTAAGGTGATATTAAGTTTATTAAAACTTCGGGCACACCGAGACATTGGAGATATCGCAGATATTTCCTTGACGTAAACCAATCTTCCCGCCCGTCGTCCTGGTGGAAGTATTGCTACATGCTCTTTAGTACTCAAACAAGTTAGGGAGCCGTTAAGAGCTTTAGCTAAGTACAGGGCTTCATAAGCAGATCTACGGGTCACTAGTCGCTCTATTCCTTGTCTAGTCAGAAGTCTATCGTACGTATAGTAGATTTTGCGGTAGAAGAACCTAAAATATACTATTCTGATAAATAAACGTTGCACATTTTCAATTTTATTTTCTAAGGTCTGAGTCAAGTTATTCCATACCGGTATACAATACTCTAAGATGGGACTTACTAAAGCTAAGTAGAGTCGAACGAAGCAATCTAACGATAATCCAGCTGTGATAGATCGAATTAGACCTAACATTTTTAAAGCTTTTGAGACAACCGCATCCACTTGTACACCAAATTTGAGCTTATTATCGAGAATGACTCCAAGATCTCAATAAAGGGACTAGAAAGAGAATTGCCTACTCTGACTGCGCATTCCCTACCGGTTAAGTAACTCTTGAGCCATGCTACTAAGACTGGGTTTTTAAACATGACACCAAGCTTGTGTAACAATAGATCATGATCAACGGAATCGAAGGCTTTCCTTAGATCAAAGTACACTGCATCAACCTGAAGAGATAAAAGGAACAATAGTAGATATAAAGTTAACGAGGTTTGTAGAGGTTGAACGACCAGACCTAAAGCCATGTTGGTGTTTATCAAGAAATTGTTCGAGATAAGACGAAAGAAAAGGCTTTAACACTCTTTCAAAAATCTTTCCAAACACACAATTTAGAGCTATTGGTCGATAGTTTGAGGGAAGGGTACGATCACCACTCTTATGTATAGGAATAATTATTGATTTGTTCCACGTTTTTGGAAAAGTTGCTGTTTGAATTGACTTGTTAAAAATGAATGAGAGGGCAGGTGCCAAAAATGGAGCCAGACTTTTAATTATATAGGTGGGAATATTGTCAGGACCTGAACCTTTTGAAGGCTTAAGCTCTTTAATAGCGTCAATCACAAGCTTGTCTGATAAAAAGGGCAAATTAAAGACTGGGTCGGATTCTAATTCCGAGTTAACGAGATTGGACCAATAAGGATTTCTAAAGTCATGTGAGCTGGTTGAAGAAATACTGTAGATGTAACCAGAATAATACATGGATGACGGGCATGTACCATGTGCCCGACAGTTCACACTCTGCTAAGGCACTATGTATAGATAAGTGAACAATACCAGTATCTCTTCTTCCATACGTAATTCGCTTAATAAAGTAGTTAACAGTTCATATTCAGGAGTTTATCATTATTTTTAACTGCTTAGGATAGTTAAAATTTCATTCAGTTAAAATTCCTTACTAACCTTTTAATCCAAGAGCCAGGAGGTAATTCACCTATAATATTTCCAAAGCCTCAATCCAACTTCCATGTGGATGTCAATTGGGGCAAAAACTTCAATTTTTGAAATAGTTATAAAATAGGAACCAAGAACCAGAACGCCAAACACCAGACCAAGAATGCCAAAGTTTGGAAGGCCTAATCCAACTACCAAAGCATTTCTTGGAAAGTTGCAGAAAAATCATTTTAAAGCCTGATACTGCCATCTATCAAATTCAAAAGTACCGAAGGATGTTCATTTATTTCCAGCTTCATTTGTTGTAACCCAGAACTCCATAAGAACTAATTAACTTAAGCAACAAATTCAGGAATAACCAACAATAACAATCTTACTTTTTCTAAAGTATAT
Source organism: Gerris lacustris (assembly GCA_951217055.1). Classification (NCBI taxonomy): domain Eukaryota; kingdom Metazoa; phylum Arthropoda; class Insecta; order Hemiptera; family Gerridae; genus Gerris; species Gerris lacustris. Next base: position 49,692,521 of record OX578278.1, read on the forward strand.
GAATGAACATCACTGATAATTTATGTCCACTACTAAAACCAACTTCAGAAGATAGATAAAACAGAAAATTCCTTTATATTTTAAGTGTTGTCACAATTTGTTATAATGTTTTCTGATTGTATCAGGCATGATTTTGAAAAAAGTGCAAACATAAGTAATTACATTTGAAACTCATAGTCTCAGTTTATTTCCCTGCTTGGATAGAAATTATTAATTAATTTTCATAAAAAGGGGAACTAATTTCAGTTTGATAACTAATTAAGTAAAGTAATAATATTTTACAATTAGTATATATATATATATATATATATATATATATATATATATATATATATATATATATATATATATATATATATATATATATATATATATATAAAGAAATGAGGGCATGATTAGATTAGCATAGTTTCTGCATTTATTGTCTATTAAAATGTATATCATTGTTCCAGATTGGTTTTAAGGTAAATTTCTATGTTCCAACCCCAGGACAGGAATACCTGATATTTCTGTTAAAAAAAAGAGATCAAGAATAATTATGAATAAGTTAGAACATCGATGAGTATGAGATTTATTTTTTTCATCACTAGCTGGAACCACAGGAAACAGAACATCATGAAAAATTATTTACTTGTACGCACATATGTATTAACATGTCACAAAAATGCAATCATACATTGTTTCATCTTCTCCTCACTTTATTTGCCCCAAAAGTTGATTTTGAATTATCAGGATTCAACTGTGCATCAAAATGTTCAAGCTTAATAAAAGTAGAAAATATAATAAATTATAAGGCTGTAGTATATTTAACAGAATATTTGTAAATTTCTTAAAATTTTGTGATAACAGCTCAATAATTTATCAATTTCTTACATTTTTAAAGATAAACAATAACAATTTCTAGCTCTCTATTTAAAACGGTTATAAGAGGTCGAGGTAGATTAAGTAAAATAATTGATCTATTATACACATTTATTTATTACAAGGTTCATGTTTTTGTTTTATTTAATTTTTTTCACATTTTTTTTTTTTTTTTTTTCCATAAAATGAAAGTATGTGACATTTTATTTATTTTGATATGACAAAAATTAATAAAAGATTTGTCAAATCAATGAATAATAGTTTCCTGTAGACTGTAAGTTAATAATATAACAATATGAAATAAAAATTTCATACATTTATAATTAATAAAAAATACTATTTACATAAACTACAATAGAATAAATATTATAGGAGGTAAAAGGTTTTGGAAGCAACTCTAGAAGGAAGAAAATAAATAAAAATTAGATAAAATTAATAAAAATGTTAAAGAAAATAAATACGGTGTCATATTTAAGTTAAATAAAAAAGATATTAAGAAATAAATACATTACAAAGACTCTTGCAGTTGCAATACAATAATTGTAGAAAAAATTTATTCATTACAGTTAATAATACTAAACTTGCTACCTATGTAAAGTATTTAATTTAACAATTTTATGTACATAACATCTTTAACAAAAAAAAGTATTCAAGGCAATTAATAGCCATAAACAAAGAAAATATAGCTATCATCAGTTATCATCATGACAAACTAGCAGTTAAAACTGGTGAATACTTATTAAATATTAGAATAAGAAATAAACTGATGAAATATTTTCTTTTGAGTTTTTATTCACTATTAAAATAAGTTTTACAAATTCTCAGAAGAAACAAGTAACCTAAATTATAGCTATATTTCAGCTAAAAGTCTGAAGGAATGTTACAAGACATATCTTACAATAAATAATTGTAAATCAATTACCTATAGAATTTACTAGTAATGTAAACATTTAGCTTTCTACATATTTTTAATTGATAAATCAAAAATTTGACAGACAAATATTTGCTAAGGACACTATGGACGAGGAATCTATTTTTAGAGACACCCTCACTTTTTAGAGACTTATTTAATAGACCATATGAACATAAAACAAGCTAATCTAAAGCAGGGTTCCTACAGCCTGCAACTTAGCGAGTCTGACTCAAAGTGTGTCACACCTCAGTCATACTTAAGTGTGGAACATAATACGCTTGATATGGCTCATGATGACTTAAGGTGGCTCGACCTTTCCTGTGAAATGGCAGTAAATCAAGAGACAGGCTTGAGGGTCAACAGATGAAAATCCTCAGTGCAACTGATTCAAATTATTTTTGGAATCATCACAATTTCTTTTACCTACTTTTAATAAGGGGGGAGGGGGGGGGTTGTCCATCCACACCTTTTGCGATTAGTCATGTTCTTCTTCATAATTTAATACAATATATATACTGTTGCCACACATGCTCCATCTTCCTGACTCATTTTTTTTAAGTCAAACAGAATGGCAGGTCCACGATTCAATCGTGGTTGCTCTAGATTCACTAAGTCAAATGCCGTGGGAAAAGTGTGGCTCAAGGATTGGACTGGCTAAAAGCCAACAATCACAAGCCATCAGGCATGAGAGGCTCTCAAATTCACAGGCCATGGAAACCTTGCTTTAAAATTCTAATTTATTTTTCTACAGCCCGAGGTGGGCTTTGGCTTCCCAGACAACATTCTCTCCTGCCAACTCCTCACTCCAGCCACACATTCTAACTTATAACAAATATACTGAACGACAATTGACTTAAAAGGCACTAAAATCTTAAATATATTTTCCTAATTGCATTCGTCGCAAAAAATCCACCTTTCATTATTTTTTTTAAAAATTGGAACATATTAATTACTTTTTAAATCCAAAAAGATATACTATTGGGTTGATGTATGATATTAAACCCACCAGCAAAATCAAAACCAAAAAAATCCCTACATCAAACAAAAAAAAGTCCTTTCATCAAGAAATGTCCATGTTTTTTTGGATAAATTAAATAAATAAATTTTTTAAAATTAAATAAATACATTTTTTAAAATTAAATAAATAAATTTTTTAAAATTAAATAAATAAATTTTTTAAAATTAAATAAATAAATTTTTTAAAATTAAATAAATAAATAATAAATTAAATTTTGGATGGGTTTGATATGATAAATTATAAAATGGCATAAGAGTATGATATCAAACCTACCCATGTTTTATTTCCTACACTCTTATTCGGGATTTTAGAAAAGCTTGGGGCTTTGAGTAGGGTAAAGTAAAGAGGAAAAAATACAGGGTGGGTTTGATATAATGAATACAATGGCATAAGAGTATGATCCCGTACTATAATATATAAATAGTACGTAATATTTTGTACGTACTATAAAATATTACATGGTGGTGTAATAGTACATTACGCGTCGAGTGCGGAAAGTAGCATTTTGCATGCGCGTGTGGAGTTTGTACCACACGAGCAATGCAAAATGCCGTTTTCGCACGAGTTACGTACTGTACTTTATCTACGATTGTTAAATTTAAATAATAAATACAGAAAAAAATAAACTTGCTGAATGTAAGTTCGTATCTCTTCTCTTGATAAAGATGGCATTAATCTTGAGTTGTATTTTTTGCCGATTTAATTATTTCTGGAGGAGTATTATTCTCCACATTTTCGTCAAAGCCACTTGATTCATTCATTGTTTTTCACTAAAACTCGATATAAACAGTTACTTTAATTAAAGAACAGCAAATTAGTTTTGTTAAATGTAAACAAACTCGCTAATCGTGTGTAAAGCTGAAGAATTCCTCTTCTTTACCACCCTAGGGTGGTAAAGAAGAGGAATTCTTCAGAACTATGAGACGCGCATGCGCAATGAATACAACTACGTAAATAATCACTTTCTACGCATCTAAACAGAAATATGTTTATATTTCGTATCAATCGTAGATAAAAGTATGATATATACCCCACCCAAGCTTTTTTTACACACTCTAATCCGAGTTTGAAGAAAGTTATGGGGCTGAGCTGAGTAGGGCAAAATAAAGACGGAAATTTTACACTCCTACGCTGTTGTACATAGAATGGTATGGTATGAATAAGGCACCCTTTCTATTGAAAATAATGACAACATTTCTTTATTTTTGTAGGGATTTATTTATTTATTTATTTTTTTTCTGGGTGGGTTCGATATACTTCCTTATAGCTTTAAAAATTTAGTTTCCCAGAGCTAATGGTAGCTATAGTGTATTAGTTCAATACTTCCCATTTTCTCTGAATATGCCTATCATGCCTCCTATTTAGCAATGAGAAAGGTTTATATCCACTTTTTTTTTTGGATAAAAGCAAAGATGATTTAACTTGATATGGATAATCTTAACTTACATTAAGAATCATTTGAAAAAGTTTGTTTTTTAAAAATCTTAGACCAACAATCTTACACTTAAAATTAATAAGAAATAACTAAACAAAACATTTTTATTCAAAAAGAAGGCTAAGAAATAAGATAGGATTAAATTAGATTCTTGCTTAACCAAATACCTCCAAAATTGTAACTTAAAAATTAATAAGAAAAAATATACAGATTAAATTAAAACAATTAATGTAAAAAAGAGTATCTAAGATTTTGAGATTTAAATTAAAAAAAAAAATAATAAAAAGAAAAAAAAAATATTTACAATTATTCTTTTACATAAGAATTATTTTCGTTTATAGTCATTGTAAAATAAATTAAACTAAACTTAAATTAATCCTCGTTTTTTCTTGTAATCTTCTAGATTTAAAGACCTCTTTGGACCGGTATCTTTGACCATATTGCCCGCTTTCGGAGTTATATTAACTGGATTATCTGAAAAATATCAATTTATTTATTAGCTTAATATTATATTTTCCAAAAAAAAAACTTATCTAGATCATATTACTATTTTGACTGATTCACATTTAATTCTAGGATGACTAAATTTAATATAAATTTTTTATCACTCTCATTTTAGTTGCTTAAAGCATTCCATTGATGAAATACTTATTTTTAAATACTTACTTGGTAATGGAACTTCTAAATCAATTTTAATATCGAAGTCATGAGCATTGAATAAATCTTCTGTCTTCATTTCTGATGCTTTGTCTTTATCGCCTCCTTTGGAACCATCTTTTGATTTGGCAGAACTAGAATAACTCTGAAAGTAAACAAAAAAATTAAGTTGAAAAAAGCGAAAAGAATAGAACTACTATATTTTTACTACTACTTTAAAAAATTAAACAGTTTAATTTTAATGCTATATAATAATAATTCTGCAATAGACATCACCCTTCATATATTAGGCAGTGTGAATATATACCTTTCTGCACAAAATTAACACTCCAAACTTATTAAAACTTCCAAAAGAGACTCAACATTAAGGATATTATAATTTTATTAGATGAAGTAACAGTTATATTATGGCAATAGTTACACAGGATAGTTACAAGTTAAAACTCTACATCGGCCCCTGTTTTTACCCAAATAACATTTACTTAATAAACTCAAGGTGTAATAAAGGACATTATTATACAATACGAGCAGTGAGCGACTTGTACTGCTCGTATCATAGCCAAGGTATAACTTCTATGCTATAATCACATGTCACTCACGAACCATCCGGTGTCGGTTTTCTCGCCATCAAATGAATTTGAAACACAGAATCTGAGTGTGGATTACATGGTGCATTTTGTGTGTTAAGTTAATATAACTATAAACAGATGACTTCATTACCACACAGAAAGGGAACAGGGGTACACACCGTGCACAACACAAATATTTATTGACTGTGGAGGTAATTTTGGGTTGTATCTATTTTCACCGCACAGTAAATTCAACACACACACAAAGTTTTATTAAGGTGGACAGCTTTAAGAAGTTTTGAAGTGAAACTTCTTAGAAACATTAATTTAAATCTGGGGGATTTAAAAGGAGACTAATTTATCAAGAAGATAAAATTAAACCAATCACTTATTACCAATTTAGCTAAAGCCTCAAAATAATCCCCAAAATTAAGGAAGAGGTCTCATTTCTAGGTGGCTTGCACTGCTTTTTATTAAGTAATTATTATTTTTTTATTTTTTTTTTTTCAACAATCTAATAGAATAGAAATTAATACCTGGGGAGTTGGATTTGCAGCAGCATCCGCAGGATCATCATCTTTACTTGCTATGAATACCATACAAGGTTTGGTACTTCTTCGAGTGAAAGGATCATCTATTTTCTTTCCTTTATTAGCTCTTAACTCAGCCTGAAATCACAAATTAAAAAATAAAAATAAAATAATTAATCCTAACATATCCCAGAACTTCTGGGATACTCGCAAAAAATTCTTGTGGATAAAACTGATTTAAATTTGGGCAGAAAGTAGGGAATGGGCTTAAGGAACAAATGTTACATAGTGCCGATGTGTGCTTTTATCCTGGGGGGGGGGGGGTGAAGAAGGGGTTCTTAGGGGTGGAAATTAGTAAACTCAAAATTAGTAATCAGAAATCAATAGGGTTAAATTCAAAGCAAAATATGTTCAATGAAGTTTTTTCAAAAAAATCAATATTTTGTTGAGTTATTCATAAATGTTTTAGAGCAACAATATGTTCTAAGAAAGAAGTTTGAACGGTTTAGAATGCCTAGATTTGAGAAAAAGTTTAATTCAATTTTAAAATGATTTTTGAAATTTTAGAAAAAAAATCACAAAAAATCATTTAATAATTTCAGTTTTTAATTTTAAGTAACATGTAGTTAATTTGAATCACAAGGGCAATTTGTAAGGGATGAAACATTGCAATAATCAGAAATAATATTGTAAACAGTGAGGGGATTTTAAACCATTAACAAATTTCAAGGGTTTAAAACTATTTTGTTTTTAAAAATTTCATCATAAGAGGTGGTTTGTAACAGTTAAAAATTGCAATAAATCATAAATTATACTCCAGAACATGAAAGAATATTTTAACATGATTGCAATCTAAGTCCCCCCTCCCCACTCCTCTATAAACAAATGCACACGTCAGAAACTTATAACTTTTGAAGAGAAGAGTAAGATAAGACACCATCAAACACTGGACTAACATTATTGTATTCAAAGTGGTTTTTAAAAACCAAACACCGGGTTTTAAACTCCTCTAATTAAAATGATAAAAATAAATTTGTATTTTATTTATATCACAAAAAAATGTGGTTTTCCATTAAAACTATAGAAGGTAGGAAGAAACCGAAAAAATTCAACTTTGATGATTTTTCATTAGATAAAAGACATTTGTCACAAAGATATCTGCCTTTCTTAAGACCTCTTATAAAATTAATTTATTATTGAACACACATTGACATGTTACTTAAAGTAAAACTTATGATGTAAATGTAACAATAACTCACCATAATTGCTTTTTCTGCTTCTTCCACGTTTCTTTTGCGATTCCTGTCATTTATGTAGCTAATACTGGATATAGTAGAAGTCCTAAGTTTGTCCAATTCATTGGCTCGTTCTTCCAATTCCATAATCTGTCTTTGGATTTTACTTGCTTCTTCTTCATCACCTCTGAAACAAAAACAGCATTTTATAATAAAAAGTATAACATATGAGGAGCTTAGTATCAAAGACGGACAAGAGCACATTTCAAAATTTTACAGGAGAGCCGAAAAACTGTGGCTCAAATTCTACAGGTGCTAGAGCAATGATTTTTTTTTTTCTGTAGATTCTTAATAGACTCAAAACTAGTTAGAAGTACTGAAAACGTGGATTTCTTTGATATTTTAGCTGCTAAATGGAGCTAAAAAGTGGAGTTGTCCGCTTTTGAAACAAAAACAAGGTTTTGTCCGTTTTTGAAGCAAAATGATGTGGAAAGTAATGGTTAGAATAATAATATTGGAGAAATAATTTTTTTCACGTTTTTCAGAGTTCTTAGGGGGTAGTGCCCCCAAATTTAGAGCTAAAATTGATTTCTCGATTTCCCCTCGGAGTATCATTTTTCTAAACATGTATGACAAAATGGTAGGAGTAGGTATACAGATGCTAAAGCCCGCAGTGCATCACAGGAATGAGTTAGTAAAATGCAGCCTCCTGATTGGCTGTTTCGGTTATGTCCACTTTTGAAGCAAAACGTGTGTTGACTTGTCCGTATTTGAAACAAAAGTACAAATATTATTGCATTTTTACCCCTTTTCTGGTCGTTTTTGATGCAAATGGATAGCAGAATCTGATGCCAAACAATCGATAACTGAAATTCAGAAAAAAGTCGAATGTCCGTCTTTGATACTAGGCTCCTCCTATGATAAATAAGTGATTTATATTTTCCGTTGTAGGCTGTGAAATAGTAACTTAGGAATAGAGCCTAAAAAACATAGCTAAAATCCATTTTTTCATTACGTGGACTTAATAAACCTTTTCATTACTACTAAACTGTATTGAAAGAAATTTTTTTACCTCCTAGGAGGTAAATCTTTTACGTCGGACGGGTAGTTATCAAAAGTGTTGTTTTTAGCACTGCAATCTCTGTAGAAATGCTTAGTACGATTAAAATCCACTAGATGTCAATGAGTTTTATTTATATTTTTTTATAGTGTGACCTCTTTAAGGTTTCTTTTTCTCAAAATCTTAAGTATGTACTGATATTTGTTATAATTATATTGATTAATATTTAATGTTTTTTCATTGTCTGCTACCTCGGAAAAAATAGCAAATGCTACACAACTGTGAAGTGTATTTTCTTTACCTTGGCAATATTTACTGTCGAGCGAAGCAAGACAGTAAATATGATTGCCATGGTAAATAAAAAAACTCACTTCAAAGCCTAGTAACATAATATACTATTACCTTGTAATAACTCAAAAAATAAGATGTCAATTAACATCAAATGATTGTAAATTAATAGATACTAAATTAATAATAAATTCCTGATCCTTGTTAAACCCTTGATACTTTAATTCATAATTAACAGACAAAAAATTGATCAACTGACAGACAGACAGAGAACCAATTTAGCAAATCTAAAGAGCGCAGACGGTTAAAATTAATTTGGGGCAATCTGCGGACCACCTTCAACAAACCCTCCAAATTTCATAATTATCAGTTGAGTACTTTTGAAGATATGGGTGTAAATAAATGTATGTTTGTGCACAAGCAAAGATAAAATTATAGGCGCAGAAGGTTGAAACTTATATAGGATCAACAATGGGATAATTATGACTTCCCATCCAAATTTAAATAAAATCGGAAGAGTTGTTTTTAAGATATGTTGGTTTGCAAAAATACGGTAATGGATTTTTTCCAACTACAATATATCGAAAACGGTATGTCTCACTTCAAACATGCATAGGACCTTTTTGTGCAGAATTATGTGAAAAATATTATTGGTAATAACACTTCTCTTAAAAAAAAAAAATAAATAAACCGTTTTGCATAAAAAGTTAAAAAAGAGTAAATTTTGGACTTTAAGAGGGGGAACTTTACTGTTTCTTACTACTACACCCCTTAAGAGTGTTTTCACAAAGTTTCAAAACTTTATAAATTATTTCCTCCATTTGCTGTTTTTTTTTTACTAATTTTCCTAGACTAATAGGCATTTTGCTGATTTTATAGTTATGCATTAAGTTAAACAGGCTAAACTAACAGAAATTTGGTTGTTTTACAAGTCAATATTAAATAAGCTTTGGATTACTGCTTAAGCTTAAGGTTGTTTTTTCATTGATAAAAATTACCGTACTACTTCGAATATAAGACGCACTTTTTTTCCGATTTTGCTTCTCCAAAAATCGGGGTGCGTCTTATATTCGAGGAGCGATTATATAGGATGCATTCATTTTTTTTCAAGATTTTTGGTTCGAAAATCGGGATGCGTCTTATAATCGAGGGCTTATAATCGAGGGTCTTATATTCGAAGCAATACGGTACACATTTTAATTATTTGTAATTTCCAATTACTTTTAGGCAGGAAGTGTGTGATTATCAATGTTCTTTTGTCAAAATTAAAATTTAAATAAATACAATTCATATGAGATTAAAAAGAACAAAATGTCAACTGTATTGCTTAGATTAGACTGCACAATGTCTATGCGTCAAGATTAAATATACTAGTTTTTTTGTAATGTATTACTTTCCAACAAATAAACGTATATAATGTATATTCCTCTGCTGTGAAGTAACTAAATTAACTTACTTAGATATAGCCATATCTCTATCCTTCATTAGCTGGGTTTTCTTCATGGCATAATTGTGAGGGTTATTTTTAAACTTTCCTTTTTCTTGGATAATCTGAAACAAAAAGTGACATCAGTATAAATCTAGATTAGTTTTATCAGTGCAGTTAGAATTGCAACACTCAATAGAACAGAAAAAGAACAAGCCTTCTTATGCTATCATTAATTTTGTTATCTTCATTCCAAAGTTTTGTGTTTTTTAAAAAAAATATTAAACTAAATCACATGTTTTTATTAAATTTAACTTTTTAGGCATTAAAGTAAATTCCTCATGATTAATTAATGGTTAAATTCCCTCCAATAAAGTTCAAAATCATCATTCTTAAGAGTTTACACCTTTGAATGTGTCTGCAAGTAATAAATTGCAAAGCAAGATAGGTTCCCTTATCTTGGACAGGTGCCTTGGATACTTGCCCCAAGCACAATTTCAGGGAGAGAGCACAATTTCAGAGAGAGAGCAGTATTTTCTGGGTGGACTACTTTTTATTTTCATTTCCCTGCCTTTACCAGCTATTTGTTATCAGCGAAATTTGATATTGTTTTAAGTTTCTAATGTAAAAGAACCTCCCCTATTTGAACTAAAAAAAACCATAGCTTGTTGATTAAGTGCTTAATCATGAATAACCAGGTTAATGAAAAACCTGGTTTATTCTAGTTTAACCATAGGTCACCCACCCATACCACTTGATTAATAAAAATCAAAATCTTACCTTTTCTACATCTTCATCGTTAAACTCATACAAAAGTGCTTCTTTAATATCTTTGATTTTAGACTCAACATGACTGATTGTTGGTAATTCTATGCTGTGCTGCTCGCAAGTCTCTTTCCATTTAAGAAATTCAGGCTCAGTGAATTCTTGATTACTTATAAATTCTAATCTGAATACTTTCTCTTGAGAAGCATGCCTGAAATATATAAAAACAAATAACAGTGAGATATTTTAATTTAATTAATATAGAGGATAAGTTTATAAAAAAAATTGGATAAATGTGTCAAAGGTAGTACATAAATTCATCACGAGTTAACAATAAAATACATTTGAAATTTTGTAGACATGTTTTATATGTTTGGGAATGAATATCATTGTGATATCTCACCTAGAATCACAAGATTAATCATTAATAAAAAAAAGAAAGAAAATTCACAGAGGGTTGTGTTTATTTAGTTGTAGCAGAGTATAAAGATAAGAAATTTACAAATTAACCTTATAAAAGCTAATTTTTGAGTTACCAAGTTGTAACACTAAGGGGTTGATAATAATAAATTTAGCTACTAACAATCATTTAAATGAGTGTGGATTTAAAAAAACAAACTAACTTTAACTTTAAGCCTTTATTTGTTCTCGTGCTTCCCAGCTGATAGACTTTTCCAGTTTCAACAGTTCCAATTATTTCAGCAACCTAAAAATAAACAAAAATAAAACATGTAGACCAAGAATTAATTTAAACTAATTAAGTAAAAATATCATTTGCACAACATACCCTGTAAACTGGTTTTCCTTTATGATTTCCAATCCCTATCCTAACAAAAGCACCTGTGGCCACTTTATTAAAAAAAGGCAGATGCACAAATCTGAAACAAAAAAATAAACATCTTAATTGAAGGAAAATCAAATGTAAACCCTTAAATATCTCTAAGGGTAAAAACATAGCAGGTCACAAATATGCTCATAGAAAAAGAAAAGAAAAACCTACAAATTTTAATGGAATAAAAGAAAGGGATATTTTCATTACTAACACAAATTGGTATCTAGGGGCCAAAGTAAAAAAAAAAAAACAAATTGCATAATTTATGGATACTTTTTATCTTAATATATATTTTCTCTTCAGTCCTCAATCATGGGATACACAGACAAGCCGATGTAGCATATGCATCTGGCATAGCGTATCTGGGTTTTCGAGAAAAGTGTTAAAAAATTATGCAATTTTTATAAATAAAAAATACATCAACTTTTGTTTTCTATACTTCGGACCCCAGATAGAGTGCATTGTCCCATAAATAAATTAACTGATTTTTTGTGATGGGTCACCTACTTCACTATATTTTTACTTTAAGAAATAGCTGCTTATAAAATAATGCCTATTAACTTTAGTACTTATCCATGAAACAATTTTTAAAAAGTTATATTTTTTTGGTAAATGCTCAAGAGATTCTATAAGAAATCCCAAAAACAAGACAATATAACAAATGCAATAGTGATAGGTTTCAGGAGCATTTTAAATCTACTAAGACAATACATATATTTAGTTTAAATCAATAATTACAGAATAATTTAAAAGTACAAAAATGAAAGATTACATACTTCTCCATTTTATGCCTAGAAAGTCTTATTTTATTCAAATCTTCTTTGGAAGCAATACTCGGTACTTTTTTTGGTTTCCTTTCTGGACTGCCATCATCAGATTTATCTGAGTCCGAGTCTGAGGATCTACTAGAACTAGAACTACTCAGTGGTTTAGTTTTAGGAGGAGATGAGGAAGCGGCATTTTCGTCAGAATCACTCCCGCTGTCATCACTGTATATATCACTAGCTTTCAGCTTTGTCTTCTTACCAGGCTTCTCTTCTTCATCATCCTCCATCTCATCATCATCATCTTTCTTTTTGTCTTCCTCCTCTTTTTTCTTTTCTTCCGCTGCTTTCTGAATTTTTTCCTCTGAAATTAATAATTAAAATAAAATTAATTAAAAAAAATAAGTAAAATTAAAATTGGAGTTAAGCTGCAGCTAGATATTCTAACTTTTTGAGTAAATTAACATTTTCTAACTCAAAATAACAAATGATGATTTTTAATAGTATTCCTTCCTAGTAGATTTCTTCCTATTCATTTGTGAGAGGCAAAGAATTAATTTGAAAAAAGAAAATAAACAAGTTTACTTTTACTTCTAGGAGGTTTTTAAAAATAACTACATAACATATAAATATAAAAATAAAAAATAGTACTAATAGAAACCTAAAGCAATAAGCAATAACCTCAGAGAAAGCATGTCGTTCAAAGTTGTAATAATGTAGATTATCGAATTTGAATTCAAGTTTAGGATTTAACAAGGTTCTGAAAAATATAGTTCCTTCAAAGTATAAACAAAAATTATTCTTATGTATACATTGAATAAGGAAATCACATTTTTAAACATCAAATTATTATTTCCTAAAAAAAAGAAAAAAAAAAAGAAAAGTTTTTTACTTTTGATTGATACTCAATTTCTTGTGTCACTTGTGTGTTGTTGTGTTATAATTATCATAACAACACAAAAAATTGTACAACAAAATGAATGGAACCTTTATCTATAAGTAAAAATGATAAAAAAAGAGCCAATTTTCAAGCTTTAACCTTTCTAAGGTATAATAATTATTGAAAAAGTTAGTACCTCACCCCAGTCAGCTGGAAGGAAAATTTTTCCCTCCAACTTCTTTGAAAATAATAAACTGCATACTATCGTATTTTGACATTTTAACTCTAGACCGCAGTTAAAAAGTTAAGTACATTTCTACTTATAATCTAGTTTTTCAATCAAATTTGATTTATAATAAACCATTTTTACAATGGAATCCCTAATATGGAACTAAAATAAATACTACAATTAATTTAATGAACATGAACCATTCAAATTTGTAAAAAGAGTTAAAATTTGAAATGTTCATTTTTTACAACAGGAAGTTTTATGTATTTTATATTCCATGCATATGAACTAATCAACTGCAAACTCACTTGAGAATACAATGTTATCAAAGATAAGGGCAAATCACAACACCTCAAAATATTTCTTATACGTTGGTTGAGAGTTCTATTAAATAATATTAATGCCATTATTATCACACAAGAGTAATAAAAAATTGATTAAAAAGGAAAATTTTACAAGAATAGTAGGCATTGAAACATTTGTCACATGAAAATAATAAGATATAAAATAATAAAATAACTACATTTTTATCAAAGATAAGATATAAATCAATAGATAGAATATAGATAAAATCAAACCCCCATCCAACCCAAATAATTATGTAAAATGCTATCAACTACGTTACATTTTGAATTGGTGAAAGGTAACTTAAAAGATACCCTTGGAGAAAAATTTTTTTTTGAAGACCAACAAATAATATATCTTAAGTAAATAAATGAACAGGTAACATTTTTGTATTTTTAATATTTAAACAAAATATAAACCTACCGATGCAAAGCCAACTACTCATAAACATCTTGTGACGTTTCAGAGTATTGAAGTTCTAAGTTTCAAAAACTTTAAAGCCCAAATAAATTTGAAATATCAAAATTACTAACTTCGAATTATTAGATACATTATTGATTATTTTAAAAAAAATAAATATATATACATATAAAATAGCTTGATTGAAAAAAATTAAAAAAATTAAAATTGAAACTTCACATAAAACTGAACACTTTTAAATAGATAATTAGATGAGATAAAAATAAATGTGATATTTCACAGCTGTTACAATGATTCAAAATTTGAAACACACTTGCTATTAACTATTTTGTAAACATATGATTTTCTTTTCTTATTTTAAGTTTTGTTTTAATTAACCTGTACTACCATGGTGTCAAATCATTTATTAAAATAAATAAATAAAATATTAGCAAGTAGCAAGAAGTTAAAAAATAAAAAATGTATTTTTTAAATTTATTCACAACTGTATACAGTGAATCTATTTAATAAGTTAACCCAAATAAGGACAAAATAAAATGCTTCTAAGCATGATTAAAAAGTGTTATAAATTAGATTAGTAACTTAATAGAATTAAAACTTAAGATGGGTGACAAAAAAGCTAAGTTTATTTTGAAACAAAAGTTATAAACGGATTACCCAATGTAAATGGTTTAAGTTGGGCATTTGGTTGAGGAGGCAGATTAATAAGCACCTTTGACAAAGACCCAATATCCTTAACAGGAAAGCAATCCTATGAAGCACTGGGTAAGAACTGGGTCATTACATCTACTTCCTCCCTTCAGAGTCATAATACAGTTTAGAAAGCCAACTTTATCTCCTGTTTTACCTCATGATGCTGGGAACACTGATCAGAGTGTGGACCTAGGCCACTTATCAGTGTGAGCAATGATAATTATTGACAACAGTTCAGCCAAAAAGAAAATGTTTCCACAAATATTTTTACCGAATACTCTAGTTGATATCCTGATTAACACCAATAAACTATTAAAATTGGTTTAAAAAACCTGTTAAGTAAAACATTTTGTTACCTCTTTCTTTCTTTTCCTCTCTGCGGGCTTTAAGTAAATTCATAGCCTGGGCTTTTTTATCAACTTTGCCTCTATCTTCAACAGTTTTCTTACGCTCTTTACTTCTTTCTTTTGGATCCATTTTTAGTGCGGTTGATTTCTTAGCACCACCTGATTTCTTCTTTTTCTTATGCTCCTGTTTTTTGGCCAGTCTTAATTTCTTTTCAATTTCAAACCTAAAAAATATCAAAAATGAAATAAATAAGTGGATTCCCACTTAGAAAAAACAATATATTAAAAATAATGCTGTGCAAGTCTGCTTAAACCTACATTTAAAGGCTGGTACAGAAGTATACTGTTACAGTAATGAAATGTTCTAAAGTATTATCTAAAAACAGATATGGTCCCATTGGGAAAGAAATGTTCATCAAATTTTTAACTGAAAATCATTTATCACTCTGCTAAGGAACTATTGGTTATATTATTAAAAGGTTGCATGAGACTAAACAATACCACATTCCTAAAAAAAATGTATGACATAAAAAGAAACACAAATGATTGAGCACATCTACTAAGATTTAACAGATGGTGCACCCTTCATCCTGCTAGATTTAAAAAATTAAAATTAGTTTTTTGAGGTATGAGGGAATCTTCCTTCATGCCTCACAGGAGGGAAGATGTCATCACATTCTCTTGCTTACAAAGGCGGCACCATATAATAAAAAAAGGCTTTTAACATATTTAGAATTAAGAAAAGCGGCCAAAGTCAAATTTACCTAGTTAATTAGTTCCTAATTAAGAGAACTAAACTAAGAGATAATTATTCAAAGTGGTGCTCAAACAACAACAAATTTTCAAAATCTAAGTTTGATTGTAGGTTCTTGTGTAGGCCTGTAAAAAGTAAAAAGCTTCCTTAAAACAGTAAATTAGAGAACAAAATAGAATAATTTAAATTATAAGATAGTTTGTGGCAAAATTAACAACAAAAGGTTGCTTTTTCTACTAGATACCTAAAGTTAGGTAATTAATTGTCTAACGGGTACTTATTATGTTCAGTGACATGGAATTAGCGCCATTAAAGCAATATGACCAACAAAGCAATGACATCAACGGGCGTGGAAACCATTTGGATGGGTGACCACAGAATCTGGGTTCAATTCCCAGACCAAGCCCCCCTCGCTTGGTGTTCACCCAGCATCGCTATATAAATGGGTAGCTGCTTAAATGAAGTGGCGACAAACTAGTTGCAAATGCCAATTATAAGGTTTATGCAGCTGATAAAGCGTCATACCCTGTGACATCCATAATTTAAATAGTTTTATAAGCCATTTGGAAAGCCTATGTACCCTTCACAGGCTGTTGAGCCACGTAATCAGAATATGGTGTGCTAACACCAGCCCTAGACTATCCAAAGTCACTTGATGGGCTCTGAGTGTACAACCCCTTTGTGCCCTGTAGGAAGAGCAATGTAAGAGCATTTTTAGTCTTCAGAGAGTGAGAAAAAGGCTAATAGAGGGAAATGGTATCAGTTGGCCTAGGAAGTCGATAATCCAAATACCGAGATGACAATTACTGATTATCCATATGATAAAGGTGTAAAAGATGTTGGTAAAATATCAAAATAAGGAAACTGATATTACAGTTAACAACCTTATTACCCAAACCTTGTACAAACTTCAAAGAGTAATAATATTTTAACAAACCTAGTTTTCATGATTTCTCTCCTTTCAACACGTTTAAAAATCTCCTGTTCCCTTTCCTTCTCTGTCATCTGAGCAAGTCTTTTCTGATCCTCTTCATCTCCCATTAAGTTATCGTCAAATCCGTCATTAAACTCCTCTTGGATTAAATCTGATGAGTCAGTATCACTGCCACTTCCAGAATCAGACACCTCCCCTGAAAATATATACATACATTTCTTACTGTAAGTTATAATATTATTCAAATACAAAACCAATAGATAGCATGGGTTTCCGTGGTCAGAGTATAATATAATATACTCTGTATATATAATATAGTGTGTGAACATTAAGCAACATGTGGATTACCACTTACAGCATTATCAATCTACTACTTGATACAAGATTGAAACTAGACATAAAAGGTAATTATTGGTAGTATATGATTATATTGGTATTTGATTGGTACCTACAGCTAGTGATGTGGGCCGGGTTTATACCCAGCGGGTAGGGTAAATAAAAATGGGTATTTATGACAAATAATGATTTAAATAGTGTTTTAAGAGGTTCTGAGCATTTTCCATACTCTAATGGCTTTAATAAATGTCATTTAGGGAGTATAGGATGTGTTAAGCTTACTCAATTCCTAAAAAACAGCCTACAAAAAAACCCAGCGTACGGGTATTTATTATTTCTAAGTACATATATTAATATTAGTAATACAGATTCAATTATTTCAAACAGAATGCTTATTTTGAAGGTCTGTGCAGGGAAAACTCCAGCATTTTGAAGGAAAAGGACAGGATTATTATTTTGAAAATTAGATTATGCATTCTTATTTTATTCAGGCATTTGGTCCAGTAAGATAGCGTGCAAAAAAGTGTCTGACTAACATCAAGCTAGAATTTTGTTTATAAGTAAATGTTTTGGTGCCTTTTAAGAATATGTGGTCGGCTAAGTTCGTCTGCGGGACATAGCTTGCCAAAACAAACCGGTGGAGAGCGGCCGATTTTCATGATCCTGAGTACTAACTTAGTTAGTAGACCAAAAATCAAGTTGATGGTAGTCTGTCACTTAATAGGTGACCACTTTGATTTGGAGGAATATTTGACTAACCAGCCTATTACGAGAGGAACTAGCGTCAACTTGATTTTTAGTCTACTAACTAATTTCGTACTCTAGGATCATTAAAATCACATTGCCCACTATAAAGGGTGAGACATGGCCGCAGGGGCGTAGCTAGGGCATTGGGGCCCCCCGCAAGAACTTTTAGGGGGCCCCTTGCCAAAGAAACTGATGAAAGGATTTGCGTTCAGAACTGAGTAGGCCCCCTGACAATAGTATAGAAGTATGATTCCAAGGTAGCTAGATTTTATTATGAGGGGGCCCCCAACGACAGTGGTACATTGGATTTGGGGGCCCCCATGGCACCGGGGGCCCGCCCGCAATGCGGGCCCATAGTTACGCCACTTCATGGCCCCTCTCGACCGGTTTTATTTTTTCAAATGCCTATTGCCAAGCAATGTCCTGCCGACGAACTTATCCGACTACATATTCTTGAAAGGCACCAAAACATTTACTTATACACAAAATTCTAGCTTGATGTTAGTCAGACACTTTTTTGCATACTATCTCCTGGACTATTTTTCTTATTAGCTTATTATTATCCATTCAATAATATTATTGAGACCTAATATCACTTAATAACTACTTGAACTTTCATAATATATTTTATTTCAATAAATGAGTTTGAAATTAAACTCGTAGCAGTCGTAACTTCAAAAATTATTATAAATACCTGGGTATTTACCCGCAGTTTTAAATACCCGGGTATTTACATCACTACCTACAGCATAGAAAAGGTTATCCTTTTTTATGCTGTAGGTACCAACATTTTGTTACCTCCTCTTAGCACCCACCTCTACCATTGCCTTTGGTTTGCAGTGACTATCATAAATGAAATTCTATTCAAGATGTTTAATAAAAATATAGTTTATTTTTTCAAACTTAATAACATGACACTTGAGAGAGTATCTGCACTTAAAGTAGTTTTCAAGAAAGAAAAAAAAATATAAAAATTGTATAAATACATAAATAAATTCTAATAAGAATTATTGAATCATTTTACAAGTTAAGGCTTTATGATGATTTAAAAAAAGGAAATCATCAAAAGAGGGATTTGATGACTAGTGTTTTGATGACCAATCAAATGACAGTTCTTAGCCTTAAAACATGAGCATTTATTTTCAATGCTTCTTTATTTCCGCCAGATAAAGCAAAATTTAATTCATATTCTAATTCTTCAAAGAGAAAAACATATTCCAACAACAACAGAACCTTTGATTGGACATCCATAATAAGAAATCGTCATTAATTCAAAGATTTTTGTCGGACCCTTGAATTTTTGTAGATATCAATACACATTTTTTGATAGTTCAAAGTATTTAGACATTAGGACATACTTTGTACATAAGTATAAACTCAAATAAGGCTCTTGACCAAGGGCAAACCCTGCCTATTGTCTAGTCACATGTGCGCATCCCTAGTACACCCCTTACTGCTGCAGATGTCATGGCAATGGAGTATATCACTCAGTTGTCATTTGAGCTTCCTACTATCACTGTGTCATTAGTGTGGAGAGAGTTTTGATGGTTATTATTAGTAGAGGAGA
Organism: Gerris lacustris; assembly: GCA_951217055.1. Classification (NCBI taxonomy): domain Eukaryota; kingdom Metazoa; phylum Arthropoda; class Insecta; order Hemiptera; family Gerridae; genus Gerris; species Gerris lacustris. Next base: position 49,712,126 of record OX578278.1, read on the forward strand.
AGAAGAGTGCAGATTCATCAGATTTAGAGGGGGGAGAAAATGATTAGTTAAAAAGTCGCCAATCCCAACATCATCAGATGCGATTCGGCACCAACATGAATTTCATCGCTACATTGAAGGAAAAATCAATTTAAGTGAAGCTGTTTTTCATTTAACGTGCTTGAAGATTTGTCTATTATTAATAGATTAATCTGCGAAAAACAATCAGCCATTTCAATATTCTTTGTAAAACTGTAGAACATTATGCTACTGTATACTAAAGTAATACACAGCAATCTAATCTCTAGTATCAAATGTAATGTCATTAAATTTATTCAAATGTATATCTATAGTAGGTACGAACAATAAGAATTTTATAAATAAAAGTATTACTTCATTTAAAATACAGCGACCTACTTATTTTAGATATAACCTTTCTTAATAAATATCCATTTATTGAATTAATTACCATTATAGTCATTCATTAAACTAAAAACTGAACCAAAAAGATGTAACTTCTCTAATTAGAATGTTAGGATAATTTTAACTTTTTTTATTGGCCCCTTCAGCTTCGAATTATCCAAGCTTTACCACTGTGTTAATTTATGTGTGGATTTTAACTTCCTTTCTTATTGAGATTTGCTAGGATGAGAAGAGCTTCCACACAAACTAAAATAAGTAACAACATATCAAAGTAGGACAACACAAATACAAACCTTCTTCTGGTTCACTCTTTTCTTTTTCTTCCTCATCCTCCTTGTCATTCTCCTCTTCAATCTCAGGTTCATTTTCTTCTTCAACATCTTTGTCATCATCTTTGTCATTGTCCTCTACGTCACTATCTTCATCAGATTCTGAGGAAGACTTGGACTTTTTACTCTTAGTTTTTTTCTTCTTTTTGGTTTTATCCTTAGTGTCCCATTCTCCTTCGGAGTCGGAGGATGACCCAGATGAAGATTTAGATTTGGATTGGCTGACAGCTTTCTTGGTTTCCTTTTCATTACTAGGTGGAGACGGTTTCTTTTTTTTAGCTAAGGATAATAATTCCTGCAACAAAAGATATGAGAAATTTAATTTATTTAATCAATTATTATCATTGTTTATTTTTAGGGAAAAAATAATCTTTGAATGGGTTAAAGAAGAAAATACAAGATGTTTAAAAAATAAGACTACCACCTTCTTTTTAGTGGAACACTTAGTCTTACATTACATAGGGATGATAATAAAAAGTTTTAAAAGGTAGTGTATGAACCTATAAAACCAATCAATCAAATTTCAACTCTTATCTGTGATTGGAAATATACAAATACACCCTTGACTTAGACTCCTTAATTGTGTACTGGTTAATTGATACAAAAGTAAACTGAGTTATTGTTTCTTGTCACTTAAAAGGCTGGTTTAAAATAAGACAAACACTAAATTTTTCTTTATCAACAACAAATAGCAGAACACTTTGAGGTTAGGTGATAAAATCCCGCACATTAAATTAAAAACCTTAATTTTGTGAACCCTTGAATTTTCAATAGCCGCTCCGCACCGCTTTACGGTGCTCGCTCATTTCCTGTAGAAAAACAACCCTCCTTTATATAAACCAGGTAGAGGTCCAACTCAAAGAAATTTCGATGGCAAGAACAATCCGATTTAGCCTATTTATTATTTAAAGTCTCTGTAAATAAATAGGTAGAAGTCGGTCATATGGTACCAACCTTAAAAAATGTTTGAGATGATTACAATCTTTGAGATTTAATACAAATAACAGAAAAGATTGTCTCATCTTTATACAACTTAGAGAAAGGAATATTATAATTTATATAAGTACATCAGAGTGATTATGTCCCTTAATCTCTCCAATTTATTTATTTATTATAACAAAACAATATTATAAAATACATAGATACAAGGATCTTCCCAATCCAATTCATGTTTGCCAATAAATACATTAAAATAAAGTGAAATGAGAACTGATATTCATTAGGCAAAGGAGATGTATCAAAACATTAAAAAACAAAACTTGATTGACTGCCCAAAATAAAGTAGCCTGGTAATGTGCAACCTTCTTTCATTAGGAAACAGCTGTTTTTATTTTTATGTTTTTCATAACAATAAAATACAAGCTTAGCCAAGAATTTTAACTCTTCTCAGATGAAAAACGAAAAAAAAAAAAAATTAAAATCTAATTCAACTGATTTATTCCGTGGGGCAACACCTCGCTTTTAACCAAAGTACTCAGATGTATATTATACATACAAGATAATATACATATTAGGCCTGAAATGAACATTATATTTTGGTTTCGAATCTCTTATTTAAATTTGTTCAATTGGAAGTCTTAACAATTTTAAACGAAGAGCCCCAGAATAAACATTACTCCTGGTAATGGTATATTTGGGTTATGATTTGAGTTAGATAAACACCTGAATGGCTGAGGATCCACGATGTCTAGCAAAATAAAGCTATTTTAAGAGATTTACTGCGTAAATGAACAAAGTAGACCAACAGCTTAAGGCGGAGCAAGCGAAAAAAAAAAGTAAAATAAACTTTAGTTTCATTTCAAGATTACGCCTAAGTTTAACGAGACCATAACAAATAGGAAACTCGACTATTATAACGCTTTAAAAAGCAAGTAGCTGAAGATATAAAAAAAACAAATTGCACGTGTATCTCTATATTTGTTAAACGAAGGAGAAAGAAAATGTGACTTATAGGAATCCTTGAAAATTGCCTTATTTTAAAATACGTGAGTAATGGGATTGACCCCTGTCACGAACCCGGAAAAGTTTTAATTTAACAATATTCGACTCTAAAACAAATCGTAAAATTAACATCAGACAAATTAGAGCAAAGATTACAATATTTCAGGTAATAATGACTATGTTTAACAAATAAAAATTGCGACATACATTATCCAAATCCGAAGAACTACTGTCACTGTCGCTGTCAGAATCAATAAGAACTTGAACTTTCCTCTTAACCATTTTAATACAAACTAGATTTCAACTATTGTCTTAACCGAACTACTCACGAATTAAAATAGCTGTACAGAAGTGCTATAATACTAAAATAATAAATAAAAAAATCATAATAAATCACAAAAATCCCCTAACCACAACTTCGCTTGCGTCCCCAGCCATTTTGGATTGGATAACCTCTTTGTAGACTTCCCAAGTCTTGCCGCCGGTGAATTTTGGAGAGCTTCATACTTGCCGCTGATACGCAACATTTTCAAATATAAAATTCACTAATCAATTTTTTATATAAAAAAAATCCACTTGACTTCAAATTTTTAGTGTAATGGAAATAATGAAAACATGATTTTTTTAAATAAAAAAACTAAAATATAATTTTTTTGGCTTTCACTCTGTCACATTAATTCTACAAAAAAATATATATATATTTACTTATTTTGAAATACATATAAACCAAAAAAATAACTCGATATAAATTGCTTTTAAGTAAAACAAAATTAAATTTTTACCTTATCAAAAGGTCATTCCCGGCATTATAAAGGAAGGTTCAAATTAGTATACATGTCTTCTATAAATACTCCTAGTTTATCCCAAGAAACATTTATTTTCGATGTCAATTATTTTGAAACTTCAACTAAACTGTTAGTTTTGACAAGTTTACCTTTAACCATGGAAACCAAATAGCTAATCAATAAAATCCTCTCAGTTGACTTTTTCTTCTTTATTCTTTTTATGCTTTATTTTTTAAACAGTAACATATATGATATAGGAAAACCGAATTCATTTTTTTGAAGTAAATAATTAAAACTCATTAATCAATAATGGGAGAGAAAAAGGTTAAAGGTTGGACATGTGTGAAACCTGAAAGTGAAAAGGTGGAAAAGCTTTGCCTCCCATCAACAACGAATGAATTAATTCCAGGCTATAATTTTAAAACATCTACCAAAATTGGTTTACAGCATTTATTACCACCACGGGACTATTTTGAGGTACAAATTAGTAGTTTTCAATTATTCAGAGATGTGAATGTGCATGTTAATTTGTTACATTTAAAATTATAGTTTGTCATACTTACATCACTACTTATTTCCATATTTTCTAGAGAATTAAGTTAATTGGGCAAGTAGAGAGGAGAGAGATAGAGTTTAAAGTAGAAAATGAAAAAAATAAAATAAAACAATAATAATAATAATAATATTTGTAAAATTAATAACTTTCACAAAAATCCTAAACTAAGTAAAATAACACAGTCTTCTAATGATAAGCTCTCGCAGAGGAAATATAAAATATTCTTCTCTAACAGCATTTTATAAACTATAAATGAAAAGACAGCTATACAATTTGGTGTCTCAGAAACACCTGCCAAAATAAAAACAAATTGCTCCAGAAAAAAATACTAAGATACCAAATTAAAAAAAAAAAAATATATCCCAAAATAAAAAAAAAAAAAAAACATCCCTTGAACTGAATCTCTGTTATGATTAAAGGGATAATTTTGAGAACACTTTTTTCATATTTATGGTCAAATGCTGCAATCAGTTGGGACATGTAATTTTAGATGGCCTTTTTCCCACTGGGAAAAGAAAAAAATAGTTTTTAAATTAAAATGTATAGTTAATAAATGCTTTAATTTACTTCACTTGTTTGAGGTACACATCTTATTATCAATTTTTATCCTAAAACTAACATTAGATTTTAACAAGTCAGGGGATAAGCTAGAATATTATCAATAACAAAGTAATATTTTATCATTCAAGTTAATAGTCCAGGAGATAGCCTACAAAAAAGTGTCTGACTAACATCAAGCTAGAATTTTGTATAGAAGTCAATCTTTTAGCGCCTTTTAAGAATATGTGGTCGGCTAAGTTCGTCTGCGGGACATAGCTTGGCAATAGGCGTTTGAAAAAAACAAACCGGCGGAGAGCGGCCATGTCTCTCCAATTATGGTGGACAATGTGATTTTCATGATCCTGAGTGCAGAATTAGTTAGTAGACCAAAAATCAAGTCGATGTTATTTTCTCACTTGATAGGTTAGTTATTCAAATATTACTAAAAATCAACGTGGCCACCTGTCAACGGACAAACTAACATCAACTTGATTTTCGGTCTACTCACTAATTCTGTACTCAGGATCAAGGAAAATCACCTTGTCCACCCTAATTGGTGAGACATGGCCGCTCTCCACCGGTTTTTTTTCAAACGCCTATTGCCAAGCTATGTCCCGCAGACGAACTTAGCCGACCACATATTCTTAAAAGGCACTAAAAGATTGATTTGTATACAAAATTCTAGCTTGATGTTAGTCAGACACTTTTTTGCACGCTATCTCCTGGACTATAAGGGAAAATGTTAGAACAAGCAACTGTATCCACTAAGATATTAAGCACATTACTTTTTTTTGCAAAAAAAAAAAAAACTTTCTTGTAAAAAAGGTTTGAATTTCCTTAATCCCAAAATGAGAATTGACTATTTACGAGTATATTAAATTAGTCGGCTAAACTCGGCAATAGTGTACCCCTTCCGTGTAATCGAAGGCGTACAGTTGGCTTCGATATATCAATTCATCCCTTTCATTCATATATAATAATATATGTATATAATAATTATATATGTATGGTTTGTTCATAGGAGAGTTTATATCCCTTTGTCAAAAAATACGTTGGAGTGAGAAGGGGCGCGCTATTGACGATATTTACCAATTAGTCTACCAAATTTTCTATACTTCTTAAGACAAAGAAATAATATAAACAAGCATTAATTTTAAAAAAATTAAATTTAATATATAATTTTTACTTCTATGGGAAGATTAGATGATCAGATAATCTTATGCCTGAAACAAAGAAGACTCTAAAACAAAATAAATGCTTTATTCTTTTTAATAATAACTTGAGAACTACTTATTGGAATTTGGAATCACATTGTTGTTTAACTATGCAAGTAGATTGACTGATTTCATTTCCAGAACGTAAATCAACTCAGTAAGAAAATAGTAAAATGTCAGTTAAAAATCTTGTTTGGAATTTAAATGACCTATTTACAGCTGTTTCTACGATTTTGCAATATTAGCAGTAGTGAAACAACACTTCATATAATATAAATAGTATATGTATTTGAAAAAATAAGGGGTTGTTTTTAGAGGATACCCACAGTTAATTATACAAAAAGGGGTACGTGGGTTGAGAACCGCTTGACTAGACTTTACTAAGTGTAGTAGAGTAGAAGAGCGCTGGGTTACCTTCTACAGGCTATAGAGTGGGGGAGACCCGAAGGCAGCCGAACCTACACGTCCCGTCCTCGGTTACCTTCGAGTCCGTGGTAGGGGAAGGTCCTACAGCTGTAGACTGGATTGCAAACCTCCTATAGGTTTCTAAATCCCTGTCACACTTTTCTGAGTTTTTAGGTAACGTAACGCTTTTTGAGGTCTGTTCCATAGCCTAAACATAAAAATGTCAAAAGCTGCAAATACTAGTTTTAACAAGAAGCTTTCAATAGCGTTATTCTTCTTACTGTTAATGCTGAAAAGTTAAAGCTAAAATTGTATTAATTAAAAAAAGCTCTTGACACTAGTTTTAAACCATATTAAAAACAACAATAACCTGTGTTTGATTCCAATAGTAATCAACTATCATATTAATAGACGTAACTGGCTGAGCCTATCCTGTAAGATAAAATACTTTTGACTAATGGAGGTAAAGCCATATAATGCACAACACAAGCTTGATTCTAAAAGAAGTTAGACTCTTTTTTATGCTAATAATCGCATCAAGTTATGCCGAATAGCTACTATAATAATAATTTACCAAATAATAATTAAAATATCATCTATGTTTTTTAACAGTTTAATTTTAAATATATTAAATTTATTTCTGAGCAAAGTAGATTGGGTAAATTCTAATTTCAAATGCACATAGCTAATTTTTAACAAAATAATATAATGTTTTATTTAATTTAAATAATATTTATTAATTTAATATTTATTAAAAGCAACTTGTATATATTAAAATTTTTATTGCCATTAAGTTTATTTGATAGACTAACAAATGTTCACAATTTGGACTCTTTTACTTTGTTACTCACTTTTTACTTTCTCATACAAAGAGAAACTTTATAAGAGACTTTCTCATATAATTCATAATTCATTTTATGATATCAGTAACAAAACAATAAAATCATATTTACTTATTCCTGAGAAAATCGTAAATATAATCCATACTTGGTTGCTGCTCCCTTTAATTTCCAATAATGTTTTCTCTTTACTTTCTCATATAATGAGAAAGTATTGTGATGGTGCAAAAATTCGATTTTGATGGATTTACACGTTTTGAGGTCTCCTGAGTCCGAAAAAGTGGTTTTTAAAAAATTGTCTGTCTGTTGTCTGTCGTCTATGCAGATGCCTGGAGGTTAAACTACAGGGCCAATTTTGGAAAAATTTAGCATATATGTTCAGAAAAATCATACCCTAGGCTAAATCGAGAAATGAATTTTAGCTTCAAATTTGGGGGCACTCTGAAAAAACATGCAAAAAAATTATTTCTCGAAAACGGTTCCAACGATTTTGATTAAAATTTTTTAAAATGTAGTCCATTTAAATACGAATCAAACAATATAAGCCGTTTTCCCGGGAAAAATCTAGACCTGAGAAAATAGCTTTAAACACAGACGGAGAGAGCTCGGGTTCGATTCCCCGCAAGAAGTAATTTTTATGATTATTTAGATAAAACTTTTATGAATTTCGTGTATGAGAAAGTTTGTCTGAGTTGTCTCGGACCGATTTTTTTATTTTGAAATTGAGATAAATTAGGTGGGTAATTTTCGGACTTATTATCAGAATATATCAAAACTGAAAGATGAAAAGAGTGTTATTCCATTGTCCCAAAGTACATCAGACTAAATAACCCTTTGTCCTAAAAGTTATTTACTCTGTTACCAATCCTATTTTTTATTTTTTTATCAATATAGGGGTAAAAGAGTACCTTTGTAGCACTTATAGAATGCTTGCGTTTACATTATTAACTTTAATTCCTATTAGTTATAATTAAATAAAATATTAATGTATTAAATTTTAGGTAAAACCTTTACCCAAAAGCGCATCTAAAGATATAAAAGATTACAAGTACCTTCAGCGCCATTATAGAACCACAAATCAGGAATATGATGGCAGGAGGACATTCAATGATCCCATTAACCAAGCTAACAGAATTGGTGGTACAAACTGCTTCTTTATCAAGGAATTTGAAGAGCATGTAAGTATACACTTTTCTATTATCATATAAAAATAAAATAGTTGCACAGTAGTAGAAATTTGCTGAAAAAAGATATATGAAAGAATTATTGGCCAAAGTATAAAATCATCCTCAGTTGTATCATTGTGATAATGCTTAACCTATATGACTTAAACTCTAATGCTAATGAGGTAATTTCTAGTTGCTCCTAGATGGGGCATAGGGCTACCTCAATTGAACTATAATTATCTTTAATTATGCATTTAAAATTAGATCAGGAAGAGAGAAGTGGACAAATTATCGGAACCACAAAGCAGATACAGAGGGGATTATAGACCTTATAAATTCAATCCTGATATAAGTGGAACTACTGTAGATCTATCTCCAAATCTGTATTGTAAGGTAAATTATTCATTATTAAATAAATATTACTTAAGAAAATAATTTAATCTAGACATTCCATCTATATATAAAAATATAATGAAAAGAGGTAATTAGAAGGTAAAAAGACCATTAAAAAAGTAATAACTCATATATGCAATTTTACACCTAAAAATATGGTAATGCTTTTAAAATGTCTTTAAGGAATTATAAAGAATGCATCTAAGTTCTAAGATATTAATAGAAGGTTTTTAATTAAATTTTCAATTTAGTTTAGATAAGAGAAAGAAAGTACAATTAAATTTTCAATTTGGTTTAGATAGAGAAAGAAACAAGTACAATTAAATAATTTTTATTTAAATTTTAATTATTAATTTTTAAAAACAGTAATATACTTAAGGTTTTAAATTGAGTTTGGGTAGTTTAAGATAGGGTTGCCAGATTTCTGAAAGACAAAACCGGGACACAAGTCGGGAAGTGAAAGATTAATTACTTTATGGTGAAAACAGGCTAACACTGAAATAGTCAAACATTTTGAAGTTTTTCGGCACCAGTGCGACGGCGGCAGCACTCTGTCAAGATTAATCAGGGTGTCCAGCAACACTAAAATTTAAAATTCAAGCACATTTCAAGGTTTTCAAGGCTCAATTTTATAAAATTCAAGGCTAGGTTTATTAACATTAGTTATTAAAATAGTGATTTATTCACAATTTCTTAGAATTATAGAAAAAAAGTATGAGTTCAGTAGAATAATATTAATTACTTTTATAATAGAAGAGATTTTATTTTTTGGACTTGTAGAATATTATAGTAGGCTGGAGGGTTTATTTGATATGAAAGTCCTTTGAGTATATATTTTTATTTCATCAAAGCTTTCACCATGGGAGCCTGAGCTTCTTCAGTGATCACTAAGCTCTGATGAAATAAAAATAAATATCACTCGAAGGACTTTCATACCAAATAAAGCCTCCAGCCTACTATAATATTAATAGTATTAATTCAACCTAATTACAGCAGTAGTACCCCAGAGAAGTGAAATACAATATACAGTAGTGCATCGATTATCCCAACTAATGTTGTTTAGGGTGGTTCGGATAATAAAAAATGCAAAATGTATTGGTACTTCTAGACAACCTAGGGTCTTAAAAATTCCCGATTTTTTAAAAATTCAAGCATATTTTAAGTTTTTCTGTTATTTTTTCAAAATTCAAGCATATTTCAAGGTTTTTTCAAGCATCCTAAAAATTCAAGCAGAATTCCAGGAGTTCAAGGAATTCAAGGCTGCTGGACACCCTGTTAATATTGTTTTTTCACGGCCCCCTTTTTGACAACAGATTGACGGTACTATATCATAATATGTTACTATAAAATGAGTGTTTATTCCATGCAGTTATTAGAAATAATGATACCACGGTTACTTGTTATTCTAATTATTGAAAATGCACTTGAAACAGAATAGTAAAATATAGTTTGTATTTTAAGAGATTCAATGTTAACTGTTAAAAATGAATTATCGGAATATGGCAAGAAAATTATCTATTTTTGACATCTTCGATGAAAAGAGGGACACTTTGGTGTCCCGAAAAGTTTCTTTGAGATACCAGGACTTTAAGTCCAATACCGGGACAATCCAAGAAAACCAGGACGCCTGGCAACCTTAGTAAAAGACAGACAGTTTAATTTGTAGCTGATTTACTCCCCCTACTTCAGAGGGTGTAGAGTATAAATATAAAAGCATTATAGTTTTTAAGTTTTTTATTTTTTTTTTCATTTCAGCTCTTTTTATCCTACTTTTTTGCTAATAGTAATACAGATGTGGTTTCTAAAGATTCATAATTTTTAAAGTTTAGTAAAAATGTTCAATCAGCTAGCTCAATAATATTGTGTCTTATTTTAATTTAATTATTCTTACAGATAAAGGGAATAGCTAAAAATGAACAGCCTAAAGTAGACCTTACATCTCCAACTCTAGTAGGTCATCTTGACAATTATTTGTCAACTTCAAAATCTGATTATACCTACATATCACCAGTGAGTAAACAATTATTTTGAATATTTTCTTTAATGATTTAGCTTTTAGTCTCTTAACTGTTTCTAATATAATATACTAGGGTACTCTTATAGAAAAGGGCCCCCCTTTTTGTTTTTTATACAGAAGAGTTTATATCCCTTAGTCTAACTACCTATTAAGACAAAGGGATATTCAGTCCAATATGCTTTGGGACAAAGGAATATCACAATTTTGCATAAAAAAAGTGTGTATTCGGTTGTCAGAAGGTATATTAGATTAAAAAAAAAGTGGGCCCTTTTCTATAAAAGTGCCATATACTAGTAATAAGTATGACAGCTCTAACACTTCAATAAACAATAAATTTAAAACTGAGGCAGCTTTTATAATTTTAAATTGCCATCCCTAGATTAGATATGGAATACGTTTGAATCATGGTTGAGTTTGAAACTTCTTTCTTATCTAATCTGTCTCTACTGTAGCCAGGCTCATGGTTTTCAGTTAAGTTAAAGGAGGTATTTTCTGAAGTACAGCTTCTTTAAGTTTATTGAACAAAACTCGCAATTACAGTAGGAAAGTGACTCTCTAAAGATTTTTAAAAAGATTTGTGCTAACATAGAAGACAAAAAAATTGTTATTTTTTATTATTAAAACTATATATTAACAATCATGGGCGCCCATACCTATGGGCAGGGGGAGGCCATGGGGGGGGGGGGGGGGCCATGGCCCCCTAGCTCTCAGGAAAAGAGGAAAAATATATATTTCCGTAGACAAGTCAGGTGTTTTGCTTCAAAGAAACCTACCCCCCTCCCTCTCCGGTATCGGTGCCCCCCCCCCCCCCCCCCCCCCTGGAAAAATTCATATGGGCACTCATGTTCTCAAGAGTAAACTTAAAATTATTATTTTTATAAGAGTATTACTTTTGGACTAAGTTTCTAAAGAAAGCTTCTTAGATACAATGACTTCAAAACTTAACCACTTATTCGATAACAAAATTATTAAATTATGAAGAAAATTCAACCAAATGCGTATTTTCTTCATTTTTCAGGATAGAAGAGATTTTTTTATAGCTCGGAAAGAGAGATTTGCAGTTAAAAAAGAAAAAGATGCATCAAGAATATTCGAAGAGGGCCTATTTAGGTTTAGACATCTCAACAGAACTGTACCTAAATTTGTTCCTCGAGTACCTTACAGGTCAGTTCTTGGTCGTAATTTTATAAAATCAGTATGACAAACTTGAACAAAAATTTCTCATACACTTAGTGATACTGAATTTTTATCTCATAATATCTAATTGAATCAATTTGTTATTAATCCTCCTTAAAAAATCACATATAGGTATCCTATCACCATAATAATAGGATAGATAATTATTAATCCCGTATTGATAACTGTAATATAATTATTGTCTGGTCAATTAATATTATTGTGAATGTTTTATCCTACCAAGGAAACATTTTTAAATATATAAAAGGTCCTTTCAAAGAAATACCACGTGTTTAAGATATCTCTTTTTTCATGCCAGTCATTTTTATTATACTATTATAACACATGGTATATATGGTCTGTGACTTGTTTGCATTACCCTCACACTCTTTACCTCCTAACTAGACATTTTTTCAACTAATTATATAAATAAAATCATTTATACTACTGCCTTGAAGAAATACGTGAGTCGATCAAATATAAACGTGCCACTTTCGATAATTTATTCTTAAATAACATGACAAAATATTTTTTATTTTTCTGCATAGTCCTCTTTTCAGAATGCATTTTCTCCATATCGTAGAATGAATGAGGGCGGGTTATAATGCCAGTGCACAAGAATTCAGTGACGCCAGTGGCGAATGCTGCCATCAAAATCTTAAAATCAAATTTTTGGGGAATTACTATACTTTCTTTTGATTCATACTAGGTATATGAGAAAGTAAAATTGTCACAAGCGTTCTGTTTCAGCTTTCCTCATAATGTACTGGACCGCAGCTAATACCCTTTGTTAGTTATTTTTACTATTTTTTTTCTTATTCTTGTTAACAGTGGATTAATAACAGAATCAAAGAAGGAGTTCAGAGATATGTGGGGTGAGATCTACAAGAGGCCTTCACCAGTATATGATGACACGGTTCAAAGTAAAATCACTAAAGGAGATGCAATGAAAATACCAGCTATGTATCAGACTGAATACTCTCATTATGGCTCCAGATTATCACCAAATGAAATTGTTTGAATTTGATTATTGATTAAAACAAACAAGTGTCAAATTAATTAAATAAATTACTTATAAAATCAAGTTTCTAGAGATTTAAAGTTTTATTTATTTTAAAAAATTAATTGGTGTTCTACAATGTCTTGGATTGGAGACTACTTCCTTGTTTCAATAGTGAGAACATGTTCAAGGATGTGTGTATGTTGTAACAACTATTAATTTATGTAGTTTACTAGAATTTGTCCATCTTATCAAGTAGTCTTCTGTTTTTTGTGGATCATGTTAAGGGTTACAAATGTTTGAAAATAACTAAGTTATTAAACATTGGCTATACTTCGACCATCTCCTGGTCATATTCATGCCTTGTCATAAGGAGTTATTTTTACATTTGTTTATATTCCTACCATTTATATGGTATGGTCACTATTATTTCTTTTTCTCTAATGTTAAGTTAAAAAAGAAATAATAGTGACCATACCAAATAAATGGTAGGAATATAAGCAAATGTGAAAATAACTCTTCATGACAAGGCATGAATATGACCAGGAGATGGTCGAAATATAGCCAATGTTTAATAACTTAGTTATTTTCAAACATTTGTACAAGCCAACACATGACCCACAAGAAAACAGAAGCCTATTAATTTACTTAATAACATTAAGCGAGTAATGTGAAAATCCTTGGAAATGCTTCCTTTTTACTAGGAGCCATTTTATTACATGTTTGTCCAGAATAAATCTTGAAACCTAAATTTGACCCTCTTTCCAACTACCTAGAAAACTGAAACTTGCAAAGATGGGCTTTCCTTTCCAACACTTGTTTTTTTGTTATAACAAATAGTTTTATACATTACCAATCACAATCATAAAGTAGTCGCCTCTTTAGCCCTATGGTGTGCACTTTACATGGGAGCGGTCTTGAGTTCGAATACGTTTGCCTGCACTAAAATATTGATAAAAAAAACCATCAACTTAGGTAAAAATGTCAGCCTCCTGTACTGCTTCCATAATTTATTTCGAGTTTCTAAATAGGGAATTTTGAAAGGATCACAGTAGAGAACTGAGAAGTTGAAAACCCTGCTTTAAACAGGTAATAGGAATATATTTTTGTTACCTTATCTTTCAACCACTTATTCTTTTATCTTACTCTCTTTATTCTCTTATTCTTCTTATTCTTCTTCTCCTTCAATCTCATGTATCTAACAAAGCAAGAAGTAATTAAATTAATAAATTTGAAACAAAAGAAATAAATAAAAAAAATAAATTTAATGCTGCCAAAAATCATTTAAAAGTTTACAAGAATACAATTATTGCCAACTTTAAATTTAAAAAAATTATATATATAATTACACCTTTACTATAACTTGACTAAAAATTATTGTTAAAATAGCACAACAAAAAAGGAGGAAACTTAATTAAAAAATCTCAATCCATCACAAATTAGGGTGATGTTGGATATTTAAAGACACTGTAGGCCATTGAAACTACAAAATGACTTTAAATTAATTAAAGTCAAATTAAATGTTTTCCAATTTTATAAAATAAATTATCTTAAAATTAAATCCCACTCTCTTATAATATAATTCATTCATTGGTCCTCTTTCAAGAAATTTAAACAATATTAGCTTCATAAATCTTACTATAAGATTAATTTTCTGCTAAGGGCAACTCTTATTAATAGTAAAGTAAACATTATATGATCTAATATGAAGTCCAATAAATACAGAATAGAACATGAAAATGAATAAATAATTTGATTTTAACATAATATAAAAACAGTACAGTTTTGTTTCAACATATAATTCTGAATAAATAAACCAATTAATAGTTGAATAGTTTGGTTATAACATAGTATGATAAAAATTATTAAAACATAAATATATATATATAATTATGTTCAACATAATGAATATATAATTTTGTCTACATACGAAATTAATAAAAAAAATTAACATATGATAAATAATTCTATTTCAAGGTAATACGATAATGAATATATAGTTTTTATTTTATTACATGTTACAATTTTTTGTTGCTTAATTATGAAATATTTAGATAATTGACTCATAACTTCATGTAAATTCACCAACTTCAAAAAAAATGTTTTATTAGTTTCATTCATTGTTTAAAATGCTTGATGAGACCACAGAGGGAATCTGGTGGAGGCTGCAAATTAATCATGCTGGGGTTTTGAATTAAGTTATGAGCTAGACCAAATATATAATAACGGCATATAAAATTGATAAAACTTCACTATGTGCACTCTGCACTTTGTAAAACATGAAGCTGATCACCTCCAACCTAATACCTGGTATAGTGTTTTTTTATCAAGAAAAGGCAACAAGATAAAACTCTTTAGCTATGTATCAAAAACCTTCACTAAGGCTTACTCCCTTTCCTTCTGCAATCTCTCTGTTCTCATCATTAGAACTTTTTTTATTATGACAAACAAACAACATTTATAAAAAATGTAATTAAAATTATATTAACTTGTACATTTATTTTTTTAATATACCACCTTGACTTCATTTTGATATAATTATTATTACTTTATTTTGTTAAAAAAAAACTCCAAGAGTATAAATGGTTAGTTAATCGTCAAAACTTAATATACATTTTCTGATTAGTTATTAACAATTAACGGACTATTATTACTCTTTGCAATTGCTTGTCTGTAAATAAATTTTACAAAACATCAGTATAAACTAATAACTTGAGTTAATTCTTATTTAAAGATGCAGTACTAAATAGCATTCATACCTTTTCTAATGTTATTATAGTCAGTTTTCATGATTAGATATGAGATAGAAAAAGCTCAGTTTAACAATCAGGATGAGATTTTGGCTGTGACTTTTAAATAGCCTAAGTTTTAAGTAATAATACACTTAATATCTGCTACAACATATTTCTTAAAGACTAAAGAAGAAATTATAAATGTTAAAGTTAAATTTACCCACTTCCTCCCACGATTAGATAAAATACCCAACTATGACTGTTATCCTATAACTCAACATTTATTTTTCTTTATACATAAGTTACTTAATGATAATTATTGCTATTGTAAGTTCTAGGTTTTTTTTATACACCTACAGTAATAATACATTATATAATTATAAGTAAACGTATACACTGATAAGTCATGACACTTCAATAATGTAGAAAAGAACAGACTTAAAATTAATAGAAAATTGTTTGTTACCAACATATGATAGAGGAAAAATATAGTCACTAGAAAGTGACAAAGGTTTAGACAGAGAGTGGGAAGTATTATCAATGAAATTTCTTTAGATGAAACAACTAAAATGATAAAAATATTGAGCACTTATTTGATCCTCCTCAAATTGTGCCCAACCGTTTAAGTCCATTCTTTTCTACATAATAATATACTTAAGTTAGAACATTAGATACAAATATTTGCCCTAAGGAAAGCGACATTTTTTAAAAAAAAAAAAAAAAAACTATTTTTTTTTCTAAAATCCTCCAATAAAGAAATAAAAATTGAAAAATCAAACTGGCAAGCACTGAATTCAATTATCACAATATATTTTAATAAATATTTTTTAAAATAACTATTTTAACACTAAAAATACTACGACCCCTTATTTTGATTTGATTACAATTATATGAGGGGAGTTTAATGATAGTGAATCAAGTTAAAATTATTTAATTTTATAAAAAAAAGGTTATTCTAAAGAAAACCAAATCTGTTTGGTATTGAAATTAGTGCTGCTCTGTAGCAAGCTAAAAATTGGACTATTATTTACTTAATAATCTGTCTTAACACTACTAAAAAGATAAGTTATGTTCTTTTTGCTATAATCTGACTTGCATCACTATAGTTACAGCACTCTTTACATATTTTTAAAACTATAAAATAAAATAACAAAAAAAATCTAAAACTCTGAACATTAATAATGAAAATGTTTAAAAAAATAAAAAGGATTCCAACTAGATACAGGTAACTACAATGGGCGTTAATTAACCGGTAATTTCTTCTTATTAATTTAATTTGAACTATTTAAAATTAATGAAGTAACCACAAAAAAATCAGTCTTTCAATTCTACTTTTCGTTTGATTTGCGAATAAGAAAAAAAGAAGAAATTACAAAAAAATAATAATAATAATAATAGTAACCATATATGACAGCATTAAAAATTAAGTTAATGACATGATGTCAGAAAGACTATATCACTAATATAAATTAACAATTTTGTTCATTCAATTATTGATAAATTTACTTTTGTTAAAAATCTAAACATAAAATATCAAGTGATGTTAATAATCAAGGAATACAAACTAATATACAAGGCTTGATATATACATATATAATCTACTAGCTAGATTCCTGTGCTTCTCTTCGGATGTGTTAGTTTTAATGTATTTTTTTTTTTTTACTTTAATAGGTTTATTACCAAGAAACACTATGATTTCCCCCATGGATCAAATATAATTTGCAAAACTCCCTAATTAATAACTGATTCTGACTAACAAAGCATTTTTTAAAAAACCCTGTCAAAAAAAAGTTGTTCCAAGGAAGCTAAATTCTTAAGTGTCATGATTCTAGTGCATTTGGCTCTGGAGATAGTGTTGAGTTTTGCATATAAATAGCCGCCATCTTGAATCAAGTTGGCAAACCATAAAAAAAAAAAAATCTTAGCAAGCTCCCAAGGGCTAAGAAGAACCTGCCTACAAAATTTTATGGCCAAGGTCCAGTAGTTCCATAGATATTGTGATGAGTCAGTCAGTATTTGGATTTTAAATACATATATGAATATAGATTATTGCATGTACATTCAATTTTTAATTAAATAATTTAAACTATTCTACCAGTATAAAAATAAGTAAATCCAAAGCGTTTAATGTAAAAGAGAGTCATCAATACTTTTTGGGTTTTATAATTAATAATTTCCCTTTTTTTAAGCGAAGAACTAAAAACCTTTGTTACTAATACACTTACATAAGTAGACTTATAAAACTAGAGTGATAGAAAGAAAATAATATTACCCATTAATATTTCCAACATACAAACAATAAAATTGAGCAAATAATAACAATTACACACGCCTAATAAAAATTTCATCAGAAAAGAAAATCGAAAAGGAATGAAGTTTTATTCTTGCAATGAAATAATTAAAAATTAACAATTCTAATGAAATATTATAAATAAAATTATTGAATACATGAATGTCTAATATTGTAAATGTCTTTGATTTGTCCATTCTTCTTATGTTTTGTTAATTATTTAGTCTAAGTTTAAATTTTAGAAAAACTTTTTTAAAAAAATGATTGTACATAATATCACATCACAAACGGGTATAGTATTCTTATACATTTAATAATTTCAGGAAAATTAAATTAAATTCAAAAACAATAATACAAATTTTGATGTAAAGAATAAGAAGAAATTGTCTCTCCATGTAAAATAATCTATGTTATATTCCAATTAGTCTACATTATACCCATGACAAAGAGTCAAGAAGACACACCATTCTCTAATTTTTATTAATTTAACTTTTTTTTCCACATTTGACTCTGATGATGGTCTTGTGAAAGCCAAATAATTTGATAAATAAAAATCATTATTATACGGGGAGAGGCAGTTTCCTTAAATTCTTCAAGAAGACCTTCACCAACACTCACATTGTAGGTGATTATATTCTGGTAAAGACTATTATTTTTGCAAGATTTAACAGTTCACTTAAACCATTGCTTGATCACCACAAAAAAAAAACAAAAACAAAACAATTTAGAGAGAATTAAGTAAAAATTCACAACAGAATATTTCTCAATTCTTGAGGAAAGTTCATTAAAGAGATCTTGAACACTAGCTTAGTAACCTTCTGCCCGGAACAAGATTTTTACACTGAGTTTCGGAACATCAGCAATTTTTTACTGTCAACCTAGTTTTTTCTATGTTATCAGGTTTTTATCGCATCATACCTTTAGTATAAGAAATATCCTTATTAGAAACAACTCTAATTATAATGAAATCTATCTTTAACAGCATCTTTACAAAACAACAAGTAATGTTGGAATAGAGGGTAAAAATTACCTCTACAGGGATGGAATATTAATTAAAATTATTGCTATAGTACTAGAATAACGGTGATAGTACATCGGAAATGATATACAAGTAACCAAATTAAGACTGGTAGATTTAACCGATAGACATAAATGACACTGATAAAAAAAATAAATAAACAGGTAGTGAAGTGGCAACCCTTCCTTCTTAATAGTAAGATGTCCACTGAAAGTGTATTCAGGGCACAGGTATAAAAGTTCACTTAGAGTGCTGGTAGATATTGAGTAATCTATAGAGGTGAAAAATACCGATATTCCGGGCAGAGGGTTAAAGGTAGAAAAAAACGTTAAACAAAGAAAATTATAGGATTTCTTTAACATTCACCATGTTTATTAATAACTGTGTTAATAATAATTTATATGCTAGTTGAATGTCTTATATTCAACAAGTACTTGTCTTTGTAATATCTACTAGTTAAACTTATTTTTAGTATGTTTACGTTTTACCAATTTATGGGTTGAGAAGGTGTTACTTTTTCTACCAAGATTTTGTGCAACAATCCCTCAATTTACTAACAAGAATTTAATGTGATGTTTCCCAAAAGTGGAATCAAAAGTCAGGAATGAAACAACTTCTTTCACATTACATAATTATAACTGTAGAAGCCTTTACACCAGAACTAATACACATTTATGACTAATAAGTAAATATAAAAATATGAAGTTATTTAAGATTAAGTATTTTAAATCAAGATAAAAAATCCACAGCACAGTTCCCAAATTACTTTTCCTTGAAAAATATACTAACAACTTATCATTTAACATAAAATTTCAATATTAATATTTTTTTCACATTTATTGATTTATATACAATAATAATATCCATAAAGAATCATACACTATGGGTTTCTTTGATTAACAATATTTTTTTACATTAACTAATTTAAAAGTAAAAGAAAAAGTACAGAATTCATATTAATAATGTATGTATTAGCATTACAGTGAAATATATATTTATACATAACCCACGTCTATTAAGTTGTTTCTAACACAAAAGTAAAATAATATGTAAATCTTAGCAACTATTTTTAATATTAAAAAAATATTTTAATACCAAAAGAAAATGTTTAACTCTTATGGAAAACAATTTTTATTTTTTAATAAAATTCTTTTCTATACAATAATTTAATATTTGTTTTTTTTTTTTACCTTACAAAAATAATTCATTTTCTACAATAAACATATCAAAATTCATTTAATCCTATTTTAAAAAAATATAAAGATAAATAATTTCTCAATGTAATTTCCAATTTATGAGGATCATTAGTTTGCATAAGTAGCAAATTTAAAATACCTATAAATATAATATATGAATAACAATAAAATAAAATATTTAAAAAATCATAAACAAACATTTTTCTGTTTTATATATAAAAAAAAATCCAAATAATGCACACCAGAGAAATAATTAATTTATAGGATAAAAATAAAATATGATGTAATAATTTAATATTTCATAACTTTTATTGCCAAATATTAAAATAAAAAGTGTGGCGATTTTGAGGTCACTTGACCTCAACCGATTTTGTGCTTCTATAAATTTGGTAAATGATTGCATTGTCAAACATATTAACTTTGTGAAACCTTCATACTTTTTATCACTGTCCCAATAATCTTTAAAAATATATAGAGCTAAGTTTAAACATAATAGAAGCAAAGCTCTATAGACTAGTATGAAATAACATAAGTTATCTCTTAGATGACCTTTAAAACCCTTTCATTGCTAAGGTTGATACTAAGAGGGACCCTTGGCCTGCAGTCAGCTCACAGGGCACAACAAAATAAATCTAGCTACAAAATATCTATTTATACCCCTGCAGCAAATCACCACCATACTCGTAAACTTGTCCTTAGCAATAAAAAAGTTAAAAATCTCAGCAAATGTAGCCTGTCACTCAAGATATTATCATTATTTACTTATTTTTTAAAATAAGCTTTAATTACCTTTATCCTGAAATAATTAATTATTCTCTAATTTCAATTTATTTTAAATAATCGCTTAATTTTTTTTCTTTATGTGCCAAATTTAAGTACAATTTGGACATCCTTAAAAATAACTTTGTTAACCCATACTTTCTATCGAAAATTTATAGGTACTTTGGCCATTCACATGCTATGATCAATAAATCTATTAAAGGAAAGTATTTCCTATTATAGGAAAATATTTCCTATTGAGTATATCCATGTAAATAAATCAATACATAATATTTGTATGTACTTAAAATAACCTTTGAATCCTTAATAAAAACATAAAAATTGATAGAATATAAAGTATCATAGTACGTTTAACTTCTAATTTTAGAATAAATAAATATTAATAATAAGAAACAAAAATATTGCTTAAACTTACTATGTAATTTTATACTCATTCTATAGAAGGCAAAAACTTGACACGTAAGTTGGCTTATACTTGGGATTTAACTTCAACAGTACCGAAGCTGGTGATGAGTGATTCTCCGAAATGGGTGATAACATAGTCATGGTAGTACATCATGATGCAAAGTGGCTGCCCGAGAATTAGACTTGACCAAACAATCATATTACCAAACCTTGGGCCTAGCTTGGCTTCCACCACTCGTGATAAAACACTTAAAGGTACCTACAAATCAAAATAATTAAATAATATTAAGTTCTATCAATAAAGAAACAGCTCTATAGTAAACTGTATAACAAAAAGTAAAACAAATAAAATTAACAAATCATGTCTAAGCTTATCTAAATTAGGATTTAATCTGTCACTTTGGACGTACATCAAAAGTGAGCCCTCTATAAGAACTTCCCAGAGTGAATCATCCTTATTTAAACTATTTCATCCGGATAAGCAGTGCTCGATTTGAGGCGGAACGGCGTTCCGGGACCTCTCTCTCAGATAAATAAAAAAGTAAAATTATCGGCACTAAGATTTTTTTAAAATCCTTTGTTAAAATTTTGTTTGTCAGTGAGTGACTACAAATTTAATTAGGGACATCATGTATTAAACTGGCAAATATTTCTTTTACAAATACAAAAAAATCTCTTTTGTTGAGATTATACTACTAAATTATGATAACCTGAAACAACAAAGGTTTTTTTTAATGGCAGGGATCGTATTAAATAAGTACTGTGCAGAGACGCTGTGCCGAAATTCGCCCGGGGCGAGTGATACAGGGAATGTTTTGTTGATTTAATTATTCGTATAAATCTAAGTACCTATTTATTTATTGAGAGCATTATAACAACACGTGACATGCTAATCAAGAAATTATTTATAAAAAATACTACTTAAAATGATATAAGGTTTCACACAAAACCCACCTGATTGCAGTGTGGGTTTAAGTCTTAAACTGCTTAAAATGCTGTTTTTGAACGTTTATTTTTCAAAAAAAAATTTTTTTTTGGGGGGGGGGGGGGGGGTGTAGAGAGAGGGTAGGTTGTAGTTCCGGCACCTCAATTTCTAGAAATCGAGCACTGCGGATAAGGGTTCACTTCCCCTGTTCGAATAAAATAAGTCGAAGGGTCGAAATAAATGTCTCATTTGAGAAAGAATGCAAGGATTAGGCGAAGGGGTACTGACTTAATCTCATGTAGACTAATTAATTAACTAAATATGCAATTAAATTATCAACAAAGGACACAGTGGCCGTGCTAAAAGACGTTGGCAATGTCAGAAGATGACCCAGAGGAGTTCAGGAACCATATAAGAATGAATGAGAACCAATAAGATTATTTGCTCTAAAAGTAACTCGATACTTTGAACCCCAAAATAAAACTTCAAATGAGACTTGTATATCTGAAGATAATGTTGTTACAATGAGGTCACTGTACTTTGTTTCAAGAAGTACATTCTTAAGGTATTTGAGGAAGAATGCAATGCTTTAGAAGATTTTATAAGTACAAATTTAAGGTTTTACAATTTATTTTAATATTCCAGAAGCTTTTGTAATGCTGATATGCTTCAAGGAAAAATGTTGTATGTGTGTTATATAATAGTATAAAAAATAAAAAGTTGTTAAAACACAAAACATGTTGGCTCTGATACTCCTTGAGGAACACTAAAAAGTGAAGGCGTATTATTTCATTTGTCATGCTCATTCCTTATCGATAATTCATCAGTTCGAGGAACAAGGCTATCATCCAAATTATGAAAGGGTTGCGTAATTCTGTCATCGTTCATCTCTGATGTTCACTTTGAAAGAATCTTCTAAGATGAACATCCAAAGTCTAAGGCAATGATGGAAAACTATAAACGAAGAAGAAAAAATGTTGAAGCCCTTGTCACATAGGGTAAATTAAAATTGCAATAAAGCAAAATGAAGGCGCATTCATAAGTAAACTTATTATAATAACTAGGCATCATTGTTCTTCTGAGAAACGAGCAATATAAAGCTATAACAAATCGGACGAGGAGAATCTCAGTACTTTTTCTTACCAAATAATTCCAATATGACGTCATATATTAATTTGAAATGTGGAGGATTGATATTATTTATCTTATAGAAAATTATAATTAGTACAAATTTTAGCGAAATAATTCCAAAATTATTTTGTGCTAAAGTTTCAAACAAAATATAGCTATTAGTAAAAAAAAAAAAAAAATTAGATTTGATTGTGGATTTATAAATATGAATTATAATTTGATGTTCAAGAAGAGAAGATTGTAGGCAACAGAAGTTTGCTGGGGTAAATAGTACTGATTAAACAAACTCAGCGAATACTTTTCTAACAGACAGAAGCTCAAATCACCTGCATAATTTATAATAGCTATAAGTCAGAAAGCAGAACGAGTATCCTAAGACATTAATTCTTTTAGATTAAAAAAAAAATTAGAAAAGAAGCAGCAAGATTCTAAGCGGGAAAGGTACTAAAAGTTCGAGAGATGTAAATTCGTATGTCAGCCATTTTGGCAAGTGCTATGTTAATGAAGTAATTAATTTAAATTCATTTTTCTCTTCTATGGAAGATTTGCTGTTGCCGTTGAAACGTAAGTTGCTATCTGATATTATTTGAAAGTAATTAAATTAAAATGTAATTAGCAGTTGGCTAATAAGTTAATTTTTATGTTAAGGGCCTTAGTTGCGTAGCGGGGGTTTGCAACGTAGCTTGGATACGTAGTTAGCTGTAATTTCACAAAGGTGAAATTTCTTCACAAGGGAGGAGCAGACGATACTTGAATTCGTAACTCACTAAAGATTATTTGAGAGCATTTCAGCTCTACCTTTCTACAAGAAGAAAATTTAAAAAAAAAGAATTATTATAAAAAATTCTATTAAGAAAATTATGTTAGAAAACCACATGGTTCTAAGAACTTAAAGAAAGTAATAACGTATGAAAAAATTTTACATGAAAGAATTTAATTTAAAATTTTAAATAAGTTTTCTTTTCTCTCTTTGAGAATAAAAATAAAAAAAATAAAAAAAAATTATTAAGAAATTTTTTTATATATTAATTAGTAAGAGTTACTTTAACCACTACGCATGAGGTGAACCTCATTTGACCATTTCATTTTTAATTAAAATTAATTAATTAATTTTATGATATTTCATTATATAAAAAAGTATCTGCTGTAAATCCAAGGTAGTTAAAAAAAAAGGATTCATTTAACATTTAACATTTAATATTTTATTTACATGGACTTTTCGAAATTGTTTTAAAAACCACATTTTATTGTATTTTATTTTATTAATGAAAAAAGCCTAATGCGTCTAAATAAATAAGGATAAGAAAAGTTATATGTTAATTTTTTTTTATGACTTCTCCTTTCGTAAATTTAATTTTAATTATTTTGAGCTACCCTACGGACTTGAGATAGAGAGGATACCGCAAATGAATCAACACACTACCTTAATTTGGGTTATGATTAGCTTACAAACAATGAAAAAGGGGTTTCAATACATTATGTAATTAAAAGTAAAAAAATAATACAACACCATTCCAAAAACTAATAAATAAAGCTAGAAGAAAAGTAAAATAAAATAATAGAATTAGGTAAACTAACCTGAGCCATCATTCCTAAAAAGGCCCAGACTTTGAACGTCTGTAGAGGAACGCTGACCAGGTATTCATGGAAAAAAGCACTAATGAAGAAAACCATAGTGCTAGCAGCAGTCTTTCCATAGCCTATCTCAACCATAGGTATGTATAAATGCCTACAAAGCAACATGCAGAAACTAGCAAAAGCACATTCATAATAAAAACTTAATTTACAAAAGAATTTTTCTGTTATTTTGTTCTCAAGTTTCATGACATTGGATATAAATTATTTAATTTTACAAAAAAAATACTGTAAATGAAAGTAATGCAACAAAATACTAAGGATATTTAATACAAATAAATAAATACATTCTACATGAGTGCAACAACATAAAGGATATTTTACATTAAAAAAATATAGCAGAGCCTCGATTATCTGAGTATGAGAGTGTTAGCCAAATTATTCATTATTTATAAAATTGGCAACAAAGATGTTTGGCTAAGAGGTATTAAAATTATATAGCATTTCATATTTGTTACCAGTGCCGGAACTAGCCGTGTGCATGGGGTCAGCCCCACACGGGCCTCGGGGTAAGGGGGGCCTCACTTCCGCTCGGCCAGTTATAAAAAAAAAAAAAAAAATAAAGAATAATTTTACTAACAAGGCGAAGTTAGTTTATATTTTATTTATTACCATTGTTATTATTAATATTATTTTTATGTGGTAGGTATCTATATTCTTTTCGACATAATATTTATTATTATTATCATTTTTTGAGACAATTGATGTTAAATGCTTTTTAAGATAATATTATTAATATGAAAAATTTACTTACAACATTAATATAGTAGTTATTATTATTAGTTATACATTTTTAACTTGTAAAACATGCCTACACAGGGGCCACCTAATACGATCCACTCAATATCTCCGGAATCTACTACAGGAAGAAAGACGCGGTTTGCTGGGTTCTATGTTAACTTAAAATGCGCTTACAGAAAAAATGCTAAGCACTTTGAGTGCTAAAATGCTCTGCAGCAGTACTTTAAATATGAAAAAGTTAATAGAAGACATATGTTTTAGGCTAAAGTTAGATTCTATGGCTTAAAATAAGAACTTTTTACTATTGGCATTTTTTTCTCCAAGAATTAAAGTTTCAAAATATGAGTATTCAACTCAAGTCTAACAGCTAAAATAATGGATCTAATAAAAAAATTTAAAATAAAGAGTTTTTATTTTGAGCTATAACCCTTTAAGGATCAGGCAAAAAAAAAAAAAAAAAAAATTTTACTGTGGATTGGTGGTTTCCGCGGTTTACCTCCTGACCATCTCTATACGTGTGTTTTGGATGACATGTCTCTAGTTTTTTTTTATTGTGGCTCATAGAAGCAATTTCTTAGAGCGGATTTTTGTCAAAATACTTATTATACTACCAGTTTTGATGTAATATTGAGTTTTTATAATAAATTATTAGCGCTCTCGAGTTATTTGCAGATTTTTAGGATGAGTTGTGAAAATTTAATAAATTATGTTGTCTTAGAGGTTTGTTGGTTCATTTCGTTAACCACCTACTTTAAGGTGGTAAAGGATGTAAACCACCAAACCTTACAGGCAATATAATTTTTGTCAAGGTTATCAGAAGTACAAATTCCTCATTGATAGGTGGCATCTCCTAGAAACCACCTAAAAACATAATTTTTTTTTATGGGAGGGGGGGCTAGAATTTTTTCAAAAATAATTTTCTGGGGCCATTCTTGATCCCACAGATGAGATTTGCAACTCTAATTTTAGAAATTAGAAAAAAACAGTAGTGCGCCATTCGGAGCAAAAGGGGGCATTTTGCCAGGCAACCCACCAATCCTTAAAGGGATAAACTTGAAATCCATTCTTTTGTATTAATTACAAGGGCTCTTTTTTACTTTAGCACCCCCGTGGTTCTAAACAATAGTCTGCCCTACAAAAGTCAAAAAGGTTTCTGTGTTTGTCTCCCCAAGATATTGAGACTCCTGGGGAAGTTTTATATTTAAGATTCCTTTATCTTAATAATTGAATAGACTAAGGGATATAATCACATTTATATACACAAGTGTGATATAACTTTGTCCCAAGATACAATTGAAAAAGCATCCCTTCTCTTAACAGTAATTTAGATTAAGGAATATAATATGCTACTCTGTATAATGTTCCTTTGGCGAAATAACTATTAACACAAAGGGATATAGGGGGATGCTAAAGTAAAAAAGTACCATTACAGGCAACTTTTCTGCTCATTTTCGAAAATATTTGGTCATCTTGGAGGGGGGGGGGGGGGGGGGGGGCCTCAAAAAATCTTGTATACGGGCCTCAGCAGGTCTAGTTCCGTCTCTGTTTGTTACATGAGTTTTATGAATATATTTACCATTAAAATCACACTTTTCTTTTGTTTTTACTTTATACACATTGGAGGAAAGAGGAATCGGCCAATTTACACATCTACTCAATGTGTCATCAGCAGAGACGGGAAAAAGTCATAAACGTCATAGTCATATGATTTTGTCATAAAATAGCCATTTTTCGAATAAACGTCATAAAATGGGGTTTTCTTGGGATAAACGTCATAGAATGGCCTTTTTTGTCAAATGTTTAGCAAAAAGGTTTTTTTTTTTTGTTAAAGCAAATTTTTACATTGAACATTCGTGGTCCGGTTCCAGGTAAAAGTGCAGTTCAAACATAAAACCTTTTCACCGGCTTAGTAAAAGGCCTGGGCTCTTAATTCCCTGCTTAACTAATGCGCTTATGCATACCTGCAACTAGAGAGGCACCGAGGGTCATCCCTAATTCCAAACTTGGGCTCCTGATCGGCTCCTTCTTGGAACAAATCTTCCAATTAGAATCCAGGAAGGTCAAGATGGATTCTCCAATCACCCAATAGTAAACCTGTTGGGTTGGGCAGTTTCCTGATTAGCTGTTCCACAACAAACAATCTGTTCCACAAGATTTTCTATATATTTGTAAGGGATTAGAATGTTTAATTGCTCATTTGATTTCTTACTCGTGTTACTAATTCTTTTTTTTTATTGTTCTTTTACTTGGGTTTCGTTGGTAAAACCAAAAAAGGAAACCCTTATAGTTTCGTTCCTGTGTCTGTCTATCTGTCAGTCGGTAAAGTTCCAATAACTTTTGAATCAAAAGAGATAGAAACATGAAACATTCCAATATTAAAGATCGTATTGAGCACACACAGGAAAAATATTGCGAACTCAAAATAATCAGCTGTTCAAATTCAAAATGGCGGATAACTCACGTCACGCGATATTTTTTTTTTTTTTTTAATTTTGAGAGGGGTATCAAATGAAAGGTATTGAAGAGTAGATACAAAACTATACAACACTTGTGGAAAGCGTTTAATTTTCAACGCCATTTTGTCAAAAAAACATCAACATATTGCGAACTCAAAATAATCAGCTGTTCAAATTCAAAATGGCGGATAACTCACGTCACGCGATATTTTTTTTTTTTTTTTAATTTTGAGAGGGGTATCAAATGAAAGGTATTGAAGAGTAGATACAAAACTATACAACACTTGTGGAAAGCTTTTAATTTTCAACGCCATTTTGTCAAAAAAACATCAACATTTTGCGTGTATCCCCCCCCCCCCCCCCCCCTTAAAACTATATTTCCGCTGTTTCTAAAAATATGAAAAAATATGCAAAATGTGCTTTCTGCTGGACCATAGAAAAATAAGAATAGCAATTCAATATGAATTACTGGGATTCCAAGATGGAGGCTAATTCCTGTTACGGGGGAATTTTTTTATATTTTTTAAATTTTGAGTGAGGTATATAATGAAAGGTATTGAGGATTAGATTACAAAAATATATAACACGTGTGGAAAGTGTTTATTTTTTCATGCCATTTTGTTAAAAAAACATCGAAATTTGAATCATGGATGGGAACACGCCCAGGCCATAGCTGCCCGACTAAAGGGCAAAGTTCGGAAATTGCCTGAAGGGCGAAAAGCAAATGAAGTGTCATGCATGAAATTTGCTCCCAGCTCATCTGCCGACGTCGAATGGTCTTATTCCAAGTTTAAAATTCTACTGACGGACAAAAGAGCCAATTTAACGCTGGATAATATAGCACAACATATGATTATTTTTTACAACGTTGAAGCATTCTGCTAATTATTATTATTTATTATATATTGTAAATATAATTCTGTATTTATGAAATATTGAAATCTTTCTTTTGAACTGTTACCCTCCAAATAACGCTAAATTTTCGCTAGAAAAGGCTAAATTTTCACAGTGAAAATAAACGTCATACTTTTTGCTAAAACGTCATAAAATAACCGATTTTCTAAAATAGAGGTCATAAAACAGGATAATAAAAGCCATAAAAGTCATAGAATAAAGGTCATGAAATGGAAAAATAAAAGTCATAAACGTCCCGTCTCTGGTCATCAGTAAGATTGAAACCAAGTATGCCAGTGTATGTACAGTGATTTCAAGCTAGAGAGAGTAATTAACTTCTCTGTTGTGCCTATCCTTGCCACATTTTCATTTTAAATGCACCATTTTTAAGAAAGTTTTTTGATACTGGGCCTATTTATTTAATCCTAATTTTTGGAGGGTCGATTAGGGTATTTTTTTTTATTTTTTTATTTTTTTTAAAGTGAAGAGGAGCAATAAAATTAAATCATCTTCTTGTTTATATGGCTATATTCCACCCTCTACAAGACATAATCATGCCTAAAACACCAATAAGTATTCTTTGTTTAACTTGTTTATAAAAGAATCCTTATTGATGTTTCAGGCATATTATGTTTTAGGGATTGATCAAAAGCACATAATATGAGCTTTGGAAACTGATGCTATCACAGTATGATAGCAATGACGAGGGATCCCTAATTAGGGATTTATCATAGTTATTTAAATGTTTTAATAAAAATTATTATTATTTATCTGTCACATCACCACTTCATATTAGCTCAGATAATCAAGGCTTAGATTTACATTTAATAGGTAATATACATTATTTTTTATTGTAAATTAAGAGTATATCATTAAACTACATGAGAACTACAAAACTAAAATAAGAATTGAAAAAATTTGTTAAAAATTAAATAGTTAGATAAACTAAAAGCCTAGAGCCATAAAAAGTACCTCTATTACTTTGAATTTAAGCCGCAGTTTTTATTTCAATTTTTAATACCCAAAATTAAGGTGAGGCATAAATTTGAAGCATTTATGTATAATTTTTTTTTTTAAATTTAAGTAAAGTAATTGTTAAAACCTAAGTGCGGCTTAAATTTGCATTGCTTAAATAGGCACTTGCATTCAAAGTAATATGGTATCTACTATTTATTCATTGTGTTTTCAATTAAAACAATAAGTGAATTTATAACTTTAAATAAAAATATAAAAGATGGGTATTGATAAATTCTTTTGAAAAAAGTAAAACAACATAAATATACTAAATTGACCAATCCTTTTTGATTTGTATCACTTTAAAAATAAATATCTACAAAATAAACAAGCAAAATTTATAGGTCAGCAATGTTACAACCAAAAAAATGAAACATCAAAAAGGGACTGGTACAATCAACTTTCACAATATATTTCTAAATTACATTTAAGTTTATAGAAGAATAAAAAAAAATAAAACACAGTAAAAGAGGGGAATCATCAAGATCATGCAAGAATAGATCAGAATGATAATTTTTCCTACAAAAGAAGCTGACAAATAAATCTAAAATACAGATAAATAAAAGGTAGGAATAAGAAAAACAATGTAACCATAATGCTAAATAAGCATTATTAATACTTTAAAAATAATATAGATAATATTTTGATACTAAAGGAAAACTTTCTCATATGAAATGTTGTAATTTTCCCCAGACTCTTACACCTTTAGTTACTAATAACTCAGAAATTGGTATTTGTTTTGGTTGAATAACTTGTTTCAATGGTAATTAAACGTTTATAAAATAAAAATGGGGAGAAAAGGTTTTACTAAGAGGCAGCAAAAGTAAAAAAAAAAAAAATAATAATAATAATATTAATAATAATTAAACTTATTCTCAACAGTAAAAGATATTGATGTAAGAAGATGGTTAAATAATTTACCTCACAGCCCACTTATGTACAGGCATATTCCACGACCTCCAGAATACATCGATATTGTTTGCATTCCACCAATCGCTGTAGAAATTTCTATCGGCAAAATGAAGCAACTCACCCATCAAATTTAGAAAAGAATGGAAGGCTACATAGAAAAATATCAGCCAAACTAAATGGTTTGGAATCTGAAAATTTATAAGGAAAAATAGATAATATTAAAGTAATAATATTTGTATTTAACAATTATTGTGTTTCAAATGATTGATTTTAAGTTTAAGAGGAGAGTCAAAGGTGGAGCTCATGAGTAATTTTTCAGGCAAGAGATTAAAGTGGCTAATGATTATCCAAGAAATAAATCAAAATAAAAATTTTAAAAAAAAACTTACAGAAAGTTTTAATAATCTTTCAGTTGCTTTTACTACATCCATGTTCTGCAAAAATAAAATACAATAATTAACACTGTAATTTTTCTTATTTTCTGTAATATAAAAATAATTCTTATCAAGATCTCTGAACCAGAAAATAAATCCAACTTCTTATGCCAATAATAACTGTAAGTTTACAAATAATCTTCATAAAAGTTAGTTAGCATACACCGATATCTGAAAGTTTTATGAATTTTTATATCAGAGATTAAATGCCCTTAAACCTGAAACTATTATCTAAACACTAACATATCTGGTTAAATTAGTTAAGTTTGGTGGGACATGTTTTATACTAAAGATGATACAGAATAGATTTTTAGAGTAGTTACACCTTCAGTCCTACAACGACAATAAAATTACGTACATGATAGTTATCGAATTTTAAGAAAAGTACGTAATGATTGGCAACAGCTGAATAGACAGTTATTTAATACAATTGTTGAAATGGGTGATGTAAGGTCAATTGCCATCATTCAAATTTTACCTGTTTTTGAGACTGACAGACGCCACTTTTCAAGAATCCTGGATGAACACCAAAGAGATAGCTAACTTAGTGAATAAGCACAAGTACAAGAGATACACTAACTAGTGACCCAGAATGCAAAATACTTAATAATGATTAACAAAACAAAAATTTTAGCTACTTACAGAAAATGGAATAAGCGAATTTTTCACAGATGGAATAATCCACTGTTGAAACAGAGCCATTTGTAAATGAAACAGTATCACAACTTCGATGACACGCTTTAATAAAAACCTAGAATGAATAAAAAGTAGTAAATGAAATGAACAGGCTAAGCTATATGTGTTTAATACAATAAATTAAACAAATAAAATGTTGGGTGTTGCCTGCCACCATGATGTAAGAATAAATGACTTAAAGAGAGGAAAATACTTTATGACTCCTATTATTCAATCTTGTAAGATGCTAAGTAGGCGACTTTGAACCATTTATAAACAAAAAAAGGAGATTAAATTGAATCAATGAGATAAGTTACAATAAATTTCTACAGTAACATCATGAATGTGACTAGCACCCCAAAGTCTGACAGAAAAAAATGACACCTGTTGGCATAACAAGCACAGGGCTATTTGTCGTAGGTATGCGGTAAACAACCCACATCCATATTTTTGGGTCAACTGATTTTATTTTATTTTTTTTTGTCAGCTTAAGCTTTTTCTGACATGCCCCAAATACAGGGTACTTTGGCATAGTTTGACTTATCTACTTTAATCATAATATTTGGGATTATGATCTACTTTTGAGAGTAAAAAAAAAATAGTAAAACACAGCCTTAATAGGTGCAGTTTCCCATGGAACAGTCAAACTTACAACTTTTTCACCAAGAGAGCTGTCGAAAATAAAAAAACGAAAATCTATGCCAACTCGCCCCAGTCTCCCCTTAGTAGGGAACCGTATTCGTCGTTCACTGTATTTCGTCTTTCTAAAGGACTAAACAATTGTTTTAATATTTTGAATAAAGTAAGTGAACTTAATTTATTAATAATTTTATTTAACATCGTAATATTTATTGTTTGATAGGTTTAAACTATACCTTTTTCTAATACGATCAGTCTTTGGGAAGTTTAGCTCATAACACAGAGTGGGTGCTAAAAGAAAATATAGAAGGTCTTTCATTTTCAAATTATCAGGGTACTTTACTAGATGTAAATCTTCAGCATCTTCTTCCCCAAATTTATTACCATTACCTGAAATCAGAGGTCAATAATTAAAATTTTCTCAAGATATTTACCAGAATTGCAACTAAAACTAAAGAAAATATATATATATTTTTTTTTTAAGAATTATGGAGAATGAATTATGTAGTATATAATATTATGTAGTAAAATTATGTAATTAAATTAAGATCTTCAATCAATTTTATTATCCTACTACATTGGATTCAAATATTACATGGTAGTAAAATACCCTTTACATTTTCTAATTCTATATACAGTGAAAACTGTTAAACACGAAATTGAGGGGACCAAAATATTTTAATGTGTTAAACAATGCATACAAAAAACACTCCCCAATATTTTTTATGTCAAATTTTATTATGTTACACTTGTAGGTATATATTTAGTGCCCAACACATCATATTAGATACACTAAAACTATTCACATTTCACAATTATTATACAATATGTACATACAGAAGTATGTATGTATATAATAAAAGCAATAAACAAAAGAATAAAACAAAGAAATACTAAAAATTTAATAAACTTTAATAATATTAAAATTGCAGCAGTTTATATTCGTCTCGATTTCTCTGCCACTGTACACGTAAAAAAGTTGTTATTTAAATTTCAAAATTAACCGATTTTAACACACAATTTATCGACTTTGACATACCCTTCACAGAATTTGAAAACTGATGATATATATCTAACAATTCCAAGTAAGAAAAAAAGTCAGGTACAAGGAGATAGGTGATTTACAGAGTTAAACAGAAATCGGTGTCATAACAGAGGGGTAGTTTATATAAACATTAGCGTCTCGTCCCACCGGCTCTTCTTTCGATGTCAGTATTTCAAAGCCGAGTTAAAGGGCCTCACGTGGGTGTCTAATTTTTATTTCAGACCCCTCTAAATTCTCACTGGCTTAAATAAGGTGTATAGTTAGTTCTGAGAGGCAACATTTGTTCATGTTAAGCGGTTTTTGTTTATTTTGTCGGGATCGCAGGATTATTTCGTGTTAACCGATTTTTCATGTTAAGCGTGTTTGTGTTAAATGGATTTCACTGTACATGAATTGTTATATCTAGGTCTTAAGTCTATTAAAGAAATATAAGTTAATTCCTCATATGGCAATATTTCACCTCCTTTTGAGGCATATTTTCAGGCCTTAAGAGACATTTTCTTTGATCGTATGCAGTGCTATTTTTTCTCTTTGATACATTTAATTTTTAATATTGTTTAGCACTGGAAAGTAAACATTTTAAAAATGTTTTGACAATGTGTATTTGCACAGTAATTTTTGATAAAAAGGAATTAGCAAATTAAAATTAATATTGTTAAGCTCCAAGCAGAAGAAATTACAAGTTTAATAGAATTTCTTGGAGAAAGTGGAAATTTTTAAAAATATTTTATATACTAGCTTTGGAACTTAAAACTTATTTGATTACTCATAGGAACTAAGGTGCCTGTCTAATAAGATTAGGGATTGTGTGGCCCTATCAAGAAGCAAGCCTATTGCAATAAATATAAATCATAAAGAAAATAGTAAATATGCTAAGTGTCATAGTTGAAGACAATGAGTGGAATAGGTGGAGTGGGGGTAACGGGTGCCTTCCTGCATTACTCTATGTAACTAAACTCCTTTCTAACCCTAACAGCCCAAACTTACTTTCAATTATTATCAACATTCATTATTACAAAAATTATTATTGTTAACCCTTCGATGGTCGCACGGCGTACTGAGTACGCCAATCCAACTTTTCACAGTTATTAGGGACTAAATCTGAGTTACAGCGAGTCGAGGCTCCACCTAACCTTCTATTAGCGTATTTTTATAAAACACAAATAACAATAGATAAAATAGTTCATTATTAAAATTTAGGAAAACATTTTTAGAAGAAATGCTTTAACAAAAATACTATTTTTTTATAATGATGAACACTTTACTCTATAAGGGAATAACACAAACAAGCCGCAACTTCAAGATACGAGCGAAGGACACCTACAGCATTCAAGTAGTGCATTTAACTAACACCTTACCAAGCATAACAACGAACATGCTCAACTCAAGATCAGGTTCCTCCACTTCGCGGATAAAGGGTGTAAATTAGATTCATTGGAGAACTTGGAATTCCTAAGGAGTATACATAGGGCCGGCAATAAAAACATTAACGAAAGAAGGGAGGCATTGTCACTGATAAGGACACTGGCCTCCTTACCCGCTCGCTTCGGTCTCACGTCGATCTCAGACATGAAGTATTCATGTCTCCACTCACTAAATCTTTTTATTAATGTA
This sequence comes from Gerris lacustris, assembly GCA_951217055.1. Classification (NCBI taxonomy): domain Eukaryota; kingdom Metazoa; phylum Arthropoda; class Insecta; order Hemiptera; family Gerridae; genus Gerris; species Gerris lacustris. The sequence goes on from OX578278.1 coordinate 49,747,425, forward strand.
ACTTTTTTCTTCCGCAGTAGGTAAGCTAGCTTTTTTTTACTAATATTTCTAACTTTTTTTTTTTCCAATTTATTCATTTTTCACAGTTTTTATTGTATTTCGTTAGTGTACTTTTTTAATTATTTGATTGTTACTGTTAGTTATTTGATTTTTTTTTTGTTCTTGTTAAATCTTTTGCTATTTTAATTGTTTTTATTTTTTATTTATTTATTTTTTTTTTAAATGTAATTGTTTACCTACTTGTTTTTTTATGTTTGTCAGTTTTAATTATTATGTAAATGTGTGCTTATCTCGATATATCTTGTTTGTTCTTAGGCACTGATGATGGCCTTTTGAAGGCTGAAAGCTGCTTTGGCAATAAAGATTTATTACAAATTTACGTGGAGAGACTGTTTGTGTTATTCCTTTAAGATGACCTCCATAGACGCTCCCATATCTAGCACTTTACTCTAGTTTAATTTATTATATAATTTGTATCTCAACACGTTATGTCCTACTTTAGACCTGACTAAGTCGTTGAGACAGTTTTATTTCCTCTTTCTGTCTAGTATTGAAGCTGTGTGTATCCTCAACTTTATTTATACTATTAACATTACTTTGTACTAACTTAAGACAGTAAAAAATATAAATACTACAAAAGGTTATCATTTTTAATTGGAAAAAAAGAGTACTGCAATTTTCTGTCTGTTTTGCTCCTGCGAGTATCCTGATGGCTTTTTTGTTTTTTAAAAAATTTCTTCAGACTGCATGTCCCCATAGCAGAACTCCATAAGTCATGTGGCTCTCAAAGAGAGCATGATATGCAGGCATCATGGCTTTTTCTGATAGATACCTTCTCAATGTGCTGAGTAGGAATAACTGACATGATGACTTCTTTTGGACTTTTCCTATTTGATTCTTCCAAGTTAATTTTGAGTTATAAAACACGTTAAAAACACCTTTAAATTTGAATAGTTACTTTGGGTGGTTGCATGTTATTATGTAATTCATGTAGTTATTGTAGTCATACAAGAATGATAATCATTTATGGTCATAAGAAACAGTGTTCCTCCAAGATAAGAACCTTGAGGCACTCCTTGTTTATCAGGTAAGAACCCAGAATTACTATTATTTAAACTTCCGCACTGTATTTTATTAGTTAAATAGCTTTCCAATAACTTTTGCGACATCTGTTATGTTATATTGCTTTAACTTGTAAGAATGGAATGTGGAACCAGATCAAAAGCTTTACTAAGGTCACAGCTTGCTAGCAGAGCATTCTCTCTTCCTTCAAATCTATTTTATCTTTTTCTTTTCTTTTTCCCTATTGTGACAGTAACTTATCCTCCAGAAATTAAAATAATACTCACACCACAAAACTAAAATTTTATCCTAAAAAAGATGGCTCTATGCTTTAAAGTGCTAAATGTTCTTGAATATATTAATCGGCTATTTATCTTTGAAACAAAATTGGTACCTTTTAAATGAAAGAAATTGGGGTTCTACTACTGGTGGCGCATTGACTCCTCATCGGTTTATCCTAGAGTTAGTTACACATGGAGTCCAGGTTCAATTGGGGAACCCATGTTTGGAGTACCTCCAGTAGTGCGAGGTAAATGGGTAGCATCTCAATAAAAGTGGTTTCTATTGGTTGTGAAAACCATATCATGAGGCTAATGGGAGATGACATGCTGACTCTGTGTCACATATCACTAAACAGTATCTCATAATTTGGTAGGCCAAAAAAAGTTTGGCAGGCTGTTGTAACACGGATCATTGTTATAAGTTAAAGAAATAGATTAACATTTTGAACATACAAGTGGCCTTGAAGAGGAATTAACCATAAAAGATGTTGGTTCTATTCCACCCAAAATTCCTCTGAAAAAATTTATTTGGGAGAATTTTCAAAATGTAAAAATTTGGATAAATTACGACTAAAGAATGAGCTTCATTTTCTCCAGAGAAAGGTGATTCTTTACATAGTTACTTACAATCATAGAAATAAGGCAGACATAAAAATCTATACTTTTAAATTAAAGAATAGAGATAATATAATGTCAATCCATAATGCTTTCTTTAGATCAGAAAGACGAAACTTAATACTAATAAATCTATACATAATTGAGTGCTTCTAAAAAGCTTGTCAAGTGGAATTGACAGTGTCTGCTGATAACAATTATTGACACATGAATCCATCCAACAACTATAGACAATAATTTTATCTAAATGCAAACACTTCGGTTTTTTATCACCTTTTGTTATATTTTTGTAGAGGTTAAGCAGTTTACACCGCCACACATTTCTTAACAGCATGGATGATAACCAAATTTAGCTTTAGAGAATTTAAAAAATATCTAGTCTTTTTTTTAGTATATAAAAAGAGAAATCATTGTGATGGAATGAGTATTGTAATGATTTAGCCTCTTTTAAGTCCAAAAAAGAGGCTTTTAAAAATTCTTTCTGTCGTCTATTTCTGTAGTCTGTACAGAAGATAGTTTAGTTCAAGTTAGTAGTACCAATTTATCTAAGCAATTAAAATATAAAACTTTTATATTCAAGTTTACAAATAATCTCGTAATTAAAATATAAAAGAGTTAAAGAGTTACCTAGTTTACTGAAAGACATGCTTTGCCTCCTAAGGCGGATCTGAAGATTCATACCAGTTCTACACCACATGTTAACTTGGATGTATGACCAAAGCTTCAAAAATAAAACTGAATAAACCAAACATAATGCAGTAGCTCCAACTGAAACAAAAAAATTGTTTAAATAAAATATTCCAATTAAAATATTATTTTAGGCAAGTAAAGTCATAAGTATTTATGTTGAAAGCATATAAATGTATCCTACTATGATGGAGGAGCCAAAATGTAATAAAAAAAAAAAATGCTAATTTGTGTGGCACATAGCTTCCTCTCATCTTATTATGGATCTGTTTCAATTCTCAGTGGGATCCTACTATTTATTAAGCATATTAATTTTGCACCAAAAGTAAAAATCCATATGGGGCTACTATCTGTGGATTTCTACAACAAACCAATCAATTCAAATTTCTTTAAAATTGGGTGGGTACTTTTAACGTCAGAGATGTTACTAAAGAAAAAATTAGTGCACAAGGGGAAGAAAAAGGGCTAATTATGACCTACAATCCAAATTTAATTTATAATTGGACAAGTAGTTTTTAAGATAGGGTGGTTCACAAAAACTTTGAACGGCAGACTGTCAGTCTGACAAGAGGTCAAAAAAGTTCTCTGATGTCTGAAAAATATTTCTGTCAGGGAATATTTGAGTTTTGAGACAAAAAATAATAATCCATTCTTGGATTGAAAAATCCAAGAGTTAAAAAAAAAAAGGATAATTTGAATAACTACGGTTTTGCACTCAGGAGGAGTAATATTAATTTGGTTAATTTATTTGTTGGTTTATATGATAATTTGTTTAACATAAAAATACTATTTGGGTTAAAAATCGTAGCTTTTTTGTTTCCTTTCTTCTTCAAAAGCTATATGTCAACCTTACTTAGGGCTTTTTCAGGCTGGAGAACATACATTTTTTTAAGTATCTTTTAGAAAACATTTGTTAGAAAATATCTTTTTAGGGTCCGTAGGCAAAACCAAGGACCCTTATATTTTTGTCCGTCCGTCCTGTCGCCTGCTCTCACGGCTACAACTTTGAAATTTGGCATGTATGTGTCTTGTACCTACCCACATATTTTAAAAATATAGCGACTTAAAAAAAATATTTTTAAAAAAAATTAGGGTAAAAAAAACTTAAGGGTTAAAATTTTTTTATTTTGTTTTCGACACTGTGAGGGGTATCATATGAAAGGGTAAGTCGAGCTGATTACAAAAATATATAATTCTTTGGATATAACTTTGACAGGGCGAGCGTAGGCAAGTTTGAAGTGGGTGTGAAACGTGTCCCCCCTTTCTACAGGGTGGCGCAGATGGATCGGGTGGTTTTAAAATACTTGTCAAACTGTCAATTTTAAAGGTATTGGATTGAAATAAAGTTGAAAACGTGTAGTTACAATGGAATTTTATTAAAAAAAAATTAGTTAAGTTAGTTTTTAAAAATTACATCCATCAAATGCCCTCCTTCTCGAGCGACGTATTCTTGGAGTCGGTCCTTAACGTTCCGTATTGCCCGCTCAAGCACATCACCAGGAATTAATGTGATTTCGTTGTGAATTGCTGCCTTCAACTCCTGAATAGTCCGGGGTTTGTTCATGTACACCCTTGCTTTTAAATAGCCCCACCATAAGGCCCATAGGGCAATGCGGAACGTTAAGGACCGACTCCAAGAATGCGTCGCTCGAGAAGGAGGGCATTTGATGGATGTAATTTTTAAAAACTAACTTTACTAATTTTTATGTTAATAAACTTCCATTGTAACTACACGTTTTGCACTTTATTTCAATCCAATACCTTTAAAATTGACAGTTTGACAAGTATTTTAAAACCGGGTGGTTTTAAAATACGCAGATGGATCGGGTGATCCATCTGCGCCACCCTGTATCTCGCTTATGTGAAGTGCAAAAAATCTGGAAAAATTCCTGAACATTCTTCGACCAAAAGTAAAAATACCACTTTTTGGAAATTTCTAAAAAAATATTATTTTATTTTTTATTGACAAAATACGTTTTTTAATAATTATGGTCTTTTCGATGTATTTATATGGTTGTAGTCCGGTTCAGTGGCCAAAAAATACTTTAACAGAATGGGTTTTGAGTATATCAGACCCTTAGAATAGTTTAAAGTAAGCTTTTTAGCATTTTAAAAAAACACTTTACAGTTAAACGCTATATAGTGTGGCCTACGGACCCTCGCTATGTGCTGACTAGCACACACTTGACCTGTTTATTTTGTGTTAAGTTTAAATGATTGAAACACAATAAAAACAATGTTTCTCCATATTTTTGGATTTAAAATTACATTAAGTTAAACAAATAAAACGAAACCTCCCTGAATGACTCATAGAGAGAGGCCACACAAATGCTCATGATTAAAACAGACATACAACTTCTAAATTCTAGTAATTAACATAATACATAATAACTGTGATTCTTTTTGATACAATTTTGCGTGTTCATGATCAGAAATAGTATTTTTTCCGTTGTAGGCTGTGAATTAGTAACTTTAGAGCCTAAAAAGCATAGCTAAAATCCATTTTTTCATTACGTGGACTTAAAAAATCTTTTCATTACTCTTAGCTCTAAAGAAAAAATCTTTTACGTCCTAGGAACTAAAAGATTTTTATTTTCCAGGGGGTAGTTGTCAAAACTTCCGTTAGTAGCTCTGCAGTCTTTGTAGAAATGCTTCTAGTACGATTAAAATCCTGTAGATGTCAATGAGTTTTATTTATCTTTTCTTATAGTGTAACCTCTTTTTAAGGTTTCTTTTTTTAAGTCTTAAGTATGTACTAATATTTGTTATTATTATATATTGATTAATGATTAATATTTAATGCTTTTTCATTGTCTGCTACCTCGGAAAAAATAAAATATGCTACGCGACTATGAAGTGTTTTTTCTTTACCTTGGCAATATTTACTAGTAGTAAATATAAAGTAAATGTAATTGCCGCGGTAAAGAAAAAACTCTCTTTACAGCCTAGTAACATAATATACTATTCTTTTAGATAGATTATTATTCTTTTAGATAGATTTATTCTTTTAGATTTCTTTTAGACGATTAAAGAAATACTCAGAATGTATTGTTACAACATAAAATGTGATGAAACATAAATATTAAAAGAAAAGCTGATTTTTTAAATTTAAATATGAAAGGAACTATTTATTATTTTTTATGTTCCTGTTCAAAGATTTTTATTATACATGAATAGTAATAGTACAAAATAATACCAGTCCTAAAAAGAAATATTTAACATTAAACCCTATCAGCAAATTAAATTCCTGCTATTAAATGAAATATAATAACTATTAACCTGATCTAAGCTGTTGAACGGGACTAAAACCACAAAAAAAAAAATAATAATTAGTATGTAACAAAAAAAACAAAACAACATTGTTACCTAAACTAAATAGAGCTGCTTTCAAATGAATGACTACCATGGGAAGCATAACAAGAAGACATAGATTCAATATGTGAGCTGACATGCCCACCCTTGAAGATATTATTTCCTAGAACAAAAAAATAAGTAAAAAATAAAAACAGGTAATTTCTGACTCATTAAAGCTAAAGACTCAGATTATCTTCAGCCAATGATTATGAACCAATGCAAATGTAGTTGGTCTCAAACGAAGCTAATAATCTACAACCAATGGTTTTGAATCTATTTAAATGGTTGAATCCCAGTCACAAAGGTGCCTTAAACTTTACATTAATTACAGCACCAACTTCTTTAATTAAACAAAAAAATCAGTCAGAGACAAGTTGACGAAATTTTTCATATACATATTTTTGCAGTGATAGTCCCCATTTTCATGTATCTTTGTTTTTACACTTGGATATGTTTTATTTTTTTAAATTAAAGTAACTATCATAAAAACTTACTTCTGCCAAACCTCTTTCCACAAGCAAACAGAAAGCAACAGGTACTATTGAATCTGAAAAAAAAGAAGAAAAATACTTTGTAACAATATTGAAACCTCAAATTACACAAATAATTTTGATTCAGTATTACTCATACAGACAATTTATATGAAATTATAAAACAAAAGTTTATTTAATAATTTTGAAGTTAAGAGTGCCCATTGTTGCTACCCAGCAACCATGGACACAAATGTTCAAGATTCCTGAGAACACAATAGCAATTCCTGATTAACAAAGGAAAATATTTTTTTTAGAGACCAGATATCAAGGTAAGAATGACCCAAGAAAAGATAATAAACAGGTCAAGTGTGTGCTAGTCAGCACACAGCGAGGGTCCGTAGGCACACTATATAGTGTTTAACTGTAAAGTGTATAAACGGTGTTTTTTATTAATGCTAAAAAGCTTACTTTGAACTATTCTAAGGGTCTGATATTCTCAAAACACACTCTGATAAAGTGTTTTTTTGCCACTGAACCGGACTAAAACCATATAAATACATCGAAAAGACCATAATTATAAAAAAACGTATTTTGTCAATAAAAAATAAAATAATATTTTTTTCGAAATTTCAAAAAAGTGGTATCTTTACTTTTGGTCGAAGAATGTTCAGGATTTTTTTCAGAGTTTTTGCACTTCACATAAGCGAGATAGAAGGGGGGGACACGTTTCACACCCACTTCAAACTTGCCTACGCTCGCCCTATCAAAATTATATCCAAAGAATTATATATTTTTGTAATCAGCTCGACGCACCCTTTCATATGATACCCCTTATGGTGTCGAAAAAAAATAAAAAAATTTTAACCCTTAAGTTTTTTTACCCTAATTTTGTTGAAAAATATTTTTTTTAAGTCGCTATATTTTTAAAATATGTGGGTAGGTACAAGACACATACATGCCAAATTTCAAAGTGATCGGACGAAAGGTGTAGCCGTGAGAGCACGCGAGAGGACGGACGGACAGACACACACAGGAAAATATAAGGGTCCTTGGTTTTGCCTACGGACCCTAAAAATTAGTTTATCATTACAAAAATAAAATTCTACTTTATACTAGTAATTTAAAAAAAAAAATACGTGTGGTGTCGCGGGACACCTGGTAGGAACGAAGTTCCTTACATTTTTCATTAAATATAAATTATAAAATCACACTGCTAAGTGCATATACATTGCTAACTACTTATACATGGCGGAGTTAGAAAAGAGACAAAATTAAAAGTAACGAACTGTTTGTACCTAGCGGAGTTAAGGCAAAATTAAAAGAAAATCATTATTTGTATCATTAAAGCAAGTGTCTTACTATAAATGTATATTGAATATAAGAAACAAGTTCAAATCATGATGAGATGAGTTTATAATTAAAGAGTATGTTTGATAAAGGATGTTGGATTGAAATAGGACTGTTTTCTACCTACCCGGCCTATTAATTTAAAATATTATAAAATATATATCTTCCCTTCTCTAAAGCTTCTGCTTGTATCCGGTTGAAATTTTACATGCCTGTTTCAATTGTACTTTAGACAATGTGTAAGAAGTTTTATTAAAATCGTTATACGTTAGAACAGAAGATATCAGTAAAAACGTTGTTTTCTTTATTTTAAACGTTTGGGTCCACTTTAATACATTTAGCGATCTTTATCACTTCATAACAGTGTCGGTGTTCGTATTACTAAAAAAAATATTTTAAAAAGTTTTTTTTTTCTCATTAAATAGATGAAGTTAGAATTTTTATAATATAACTAATGTATTGAAATAAGCGTCAGCACAGATCAATTTTACTTTTAACAAGACCGTGATTATATTTTCTATATTTACAAAACCAAGTGACATTTTGACATATAACAAAAATAAACAAAACAAGTCAAGGAACAGGCTTCCTTAACCCTTTGAGGACGGAGCTCTGTAATGTTATAAGTACCCTGGGGACTGAGTGTATTTTTCAGTAATGAACCCCTGGGCCTGACTAATTTTCAACCATGCATTAAAACTATCCGGCTTTTGACTCACTTCACTATTTACTTCATATCTTCTACAATTTTCCTATTACGAACAAAAATCTTTTTTTATTTCGTTCTACATAGTTGTAGCTATATTTTGGTATATTGTAATAAACGAAATGTTATTTTTATAAAAAGATAGAATGATATATACATAACACTTTTTATATCTTACGTGTTATTTCTATTATTTTTATATCTTAACTTCATATTCTATGTTAAAAAAACATAAAAATTAAATAATTACAACCAAATGATAATAAAACTAAAAGATTCAGGCTTTGGGTGGACAATAAAAAGTACGAAAGTGTACAAAAAAGAGTATAATGTACCGGCCGTCGGCAATTGTGAAAAATATCCCGCTTTTGACTAACTTCACTATTTACTTCATATCTTCTACAATTTTCCTTATATGAACAAAAATCTTTTTGTATTTTGTTCTACATAGTTGTAACTATATTTTAGTGTATTGTAATAAACGAAATTTTATTTCAATAAAAAGATAAAATGATATATACATAACACTTTTTATTTCTAATTTCCACATTTTACGTTGTAAACCATAAAAATAAAATTACAACCTTATAATAATTTTACTAAAAGATTCGACCTTTAGGCAGAAAATAAAATGTATGAAAGAAACCAAAAAAAACATGTCTTCTATTTCTATCAGACATCGTTGAAACATATATAGAGTAAGCAATGAATTCAAAAAAGCAAGCCGGGTCGAAACGAACAAATCACAATATATAACAATTAAATAGGCAGAGAATTCCGAGAGTGAGCAAAGCGAGAGTGTAATGTTAGAAATCGAAAGGTTTATAAGCGTGGTAAATGGTTGGTGTCTATAAAAGGACTGAGGTCCTGAAGTAAGTTTGGGATTTACGTTTTGGCCTAACGGAAAATAAATACTACAAATCTAGAGGGTGGGAAATGCCTAGGTATTACAAGGGTCAGGGGTCAGGTAAGAAAGGAAAATTTATCTGTATAGTGTATAGAAAAAGGACGGGTAAAATCCTTGGTGAAAAACAAGGTTGAATGCATAATAGAAGGGGTGAATGCGCGGAGTCCGGGTACGTTAGAGTTCGACAAATAGCTCGTTGTGACGTCAGCCTTGTCTACCCTCTTATGCCATAAACTACCTACATCGCTATCTATACAACTCTTTCAGAAGCTTCGTAGTACCTTAGACCTCTACTAGAAAGCGCTAAATGTAATTTATTAAACAGTTCCAGGCCCAAAAAAAACGAAAAAGAAAAAAAATAGATTGCCGAGATCTCAGCTTACAGGCCCTGAGCCCCGGTCTTGGTGCACCGAGATCTCAGCTTACAGGCCCTGAGCCCCGGTCTTGGTGCGCCGAGATCTCAGCTTACAGGCCTCAAAGGGTTAATAACATTTTTTCCCGTCTTTTTGAAGCTTACATTTACGCTAGCATTGCTCGTGAACGCTTGGGCGGATAACGTTTTCCAACGAACTCAGCCTGGGTATTGGTAAAATGAACATTTGCAACTAACTCAAATTTCAACTAACTCGGTGATCTTTTACTCAAGCTATCGTCAACGGTAGATTTCATGACGGTGATTTTGGTAGTTTTTTTCGGATTCACTCCCGGGCTTGGAACTTCATTCCAATAACTAAAAATAATGTTCCGCTTCTATTTAAAATTAATGTTGCTTATGCATGTTACATTGAGAAAGTGACTACAATTATAGGATATACCGGCAATTTAATTTACTAATAATCCTTAAAGAAGGATATAATCTTCATAAAAAAGTCCTTCCTCCTAAGAATTGTAGCTGTTGAGTAGAGCTGTCAAGTAGACTACATGTTCATAGAAATAGAGAAAGTCTTTTCACAAAAATAAAAAATATTTAATTACCCCCAAAACACTTTTAACTTATCAATACTTCATTAGTGCTAAAGCAGTGTTTACTAGATGAATACTTTAAAGGAAGGCATTTGATTTGAAAAGGAAATTTTTTTTTAAGAAATGATAATGTTTTAAGATACAATATTTAAAAAATTGTTTTTAAATACAATAAAAATTTAAGTGAATATCTAGGATACAAGAGATAGAATCCTGATGATTTCCTCCAGTTAACTTCAATACTTAGAGCACTCCTGGTGGCAGGATGCTTCTTTGAGAGATTGTAGTCTGTATGTATGGATTGTCATTAATATCATTATTCTTGACTAAAAGGATTCTTGCAAAATTGTAATTTGAAACTATACTTATCCTTTGGTTACCCTTCCTACAAATTGGTCGGGAATTATTATTACAGTTCATTAAAAGCTAAGTTAATACAAAGTTGTCACTACAGTAGCAGCACATCTTGGACCAAATACTTCTTTAAAAATTGTCATAAAGTGTAGGAATTTACCTAGCCAATGATAGTAAGGTAAATAAAATCTTCAAATCATTAATTTTACTAACAGAAGAAGTGAATAAGAAATATACAATAAATACTGAGTCAGAAGGCAAGCTTATCAGGGTTCCAATGAAGCTTGCTCTACTCAACAGCGAAATCTTTGGGCCTCTCTTACTTGTCACTAGTCATGTTTACAATTGATTTTGAATTTTACCACCAAAATGTCTCAGAAATTCAGCGAATTTGATTAACTAGTGACTGATTATTGCATTGTCATCGGAAATACTTAATCTGTGCAAGTTTTAGCATTTTAAGTAGTCAGGAAGTGGGTTTAGGTTACAAGATTTGTTCCAGACAAACATATGAAGTTAATTAAAAGAGTGTAAAATGCACCCCTCTACCAATGAAATATCAAATTATTAGAATCAAACAAGGCACACTCTTAAAGTTTTATCTTAACTTAAACCCTGTTCTAGTTACTTACTATATACTATTTTTTTACTACTAATTTACCAACCACCTTTTCATGGTAAAATTCTAAAAATAGTTCTGATTACAGAAAAACAAAGATTTCAACATTAAAATAGTAATAGATAATGAAGTTATAGAAAAAAAAAAAAAAATCAAGTGATTACAGTATATTATTATTTATAAATATTCACACACAGTAGGTTCTTGATAACTCAAAAGCCGTCTAATAGTAAAGGTAATTATTGATAGTCAGTGTCTCAATAGTTGATAATTAACAATTATATTTCCCATTACTAAATACAATAGTAATTGCTCTAAACAATATTCCAAGTTGTCATTGAGAGCTCAAATTGAATAAATATTAAGATAACAACTAAATTTATAAATAAAAACAATGGTACCAACATAAGAAAAGATAAAGAGATGGTTTTGAATCTCCTCCTTCATGACTTCCAGTCAGAACTATTAACCATTGTACTGGGTCAACTCTAATTCCATATCTATAACAGAAGGGGAAAAAATAAACAAAATATTAAATATCTGAGAAATATTATGAAACATAATACTTCTAACATTTTAAAAGACCGCAAATGTACATTTAAAAATAAACACTTAATTTCTTTCAATTAAAATAGTAATATATAATCAAAAGAAATAACACGTTGTAAAATATGACCTTGATCAGACAAGTGTTATTATCTAGAGAGTAAGAGCCATGAATAATTAAAACAAATACTCTGAGACATAGGAGGATCAAAATGAATAAAGTCATAAATTTATCATTCATCAACACAATGTATTCAATTAGAAAGGTTAAAGAAATAATCATTGTTTTAATAAATAATTTAATTTGTGATGCAAAATTTAAATATTTCAAACTATTAGTGTAAATTTATTTAAATAAACAAATGTTAAAATTCAAGGTCCTAGCCTCCAAGTGAACAGTCACTTACAGAGTAGGACAGGTTCTACCATGAATTAGATCAAGAGTAAAACAATTGGAGCAAGGGTATTCAGTGCCCAGCCCCCTCTCTCTTTTCCATGAGGCAAAAGCTCAGCAAAGGGCCAGGGCAAACCAGATATTTCTCTTAAACTATTATAGTAATAGGTGATAGAGGAGTATGTGGATACTTTATAATTTTCATTTTCTTAGTTATATTTTTGTTGATTTTTATTTAGTATATTTTGATTATTTCATTGTTTGTTTACAAATGTCAAAATATAAATATAGTTGATTGTCAGCTCTCAAACTGTTTAACACTCTTTTAATTGTAACTTAAGAACACGCATAATATATAGTACTAAAGAGTACCAAAGTGGTGACCTTACGACGTTTAACTTCAAACATGACAGAACAAAGTAGAAGTGCGATCACGACACCGGAAATTCCTCCACGATCAGAAATCGGCCGTGTTTCTATGAAGATACCTCCATTCTGGCGGAAGAACGTTCAGGTATGGTTTAGACAAGTCGAAGCGCAATTTTTTACATGTCAAATAACAACAGAGACTACGAAATACTACCACGTACTAGGTTCTTTAGATAGCGAAGTAGCGGAACTGGTAGAGGACTTAATTTCGAAACCTTTGAGTCAAACACCATACTCGGACTTAAAACAACGACTCATAGCAGAATTTCAAGAGACTGAAGGTCGTAAAATAAAAAAGTTTTTAACTGAAATGGAGTTAGGAGACAAGAAACCGTCTACTCTACTTCGAGAAATGCGCAGTTTGGCTGGAGATAAGGTTAGTGACGAATTTCTTAGAAGTATGTTTGTAGACCGACTTCCAGCGCACGTAAGACCGGTGCTAGTGTGCAGCGATGCCTCGCTAGACAGCATTGCGACCATGGCAGACAAAATGACTGACATGTATGCAATAACATCTGCCAGTACAATTGGTTATCGGGGAAATTCAACGGAACAAGTGAGTGAGTCCAAGCAAATAGCTGAAATACTTGAAGCTATTAAGGAGCTAAAAAACAATTCGAAAAACCAAAGCACGGAAAAAAGATCATTTCGACCTCGTAGCAGATCTACGAGTAGATCAAAGTTCCCTACCTGTTTCTACCATTGGAAATTCGGTGAAGAAGCAAGGAAGTGTGTTAAACCCTGTAACTTCAAAACTAAAACGGAAAACTAGAAGGCCAATCGCTGGAAGCGGCAGACGAGGTTGGCTCAGTAAACTCAAACCGCTTATTCATCACAGAAAAAGACACTGGTAAGAAATATTTAATAGATTCCGGAGCTGACATAAGTGTAATACCTCCATTACTTAAAGACCGATATAATGAAACGAAAAGGCTACTGTATGCAGCAAATGGCACTACAATAAAAACATATGGGGAGCGTATGCTCAGATTAAATTTAGGACTACGACGGGAATTTTGCTGGCCATTCGTTATTGCCAATGTCCAGGCACCAATAATTGGCGCAGATTTTATACGTCATTTTAATTTATTAATAGATCTAAAGAATAAACGACTTATAGATTCTATAACTTCTCTTTCGGCCATATGTTTTAAATCAAATTCCAAAACAAATTCAGTTCTCGTCATTTCTCCGCAACAAAAATACAGTAACATTTTAAAAGATTTTCCTAAATTGCATCAAGAATCTCCCATATATACACCTCGAAATTGTGATGTTAAGCATGTCATCGTTACTACGGGACCCCCAGTAACGGCAAAAGCACGCCGACTGGCACCTGACAAGCTGGCTATAGCAAAACTTGAATTTCAGACTATGATAAATATGGGTATATGTCGTCCATCAAACAGTTGTTGGGCAAGTGCACTCCACCTTGTACCGAAGAAAGGAGGTTCGTGGAGACCTTGCGGCGACTACCGTGCACTCAATGCAATCACACAACCCGATAAGTACCCAATTCCTCATATTCATGATTTTAACAGTCAACTGGCAGGAAAGGCAATATTTTCAAAAGTAGATCTTGTCAGAGCATACCATCATATAGCCGTGGCAAGTGAAGATGTACCAAAAACTGCAGTCATAACACCTTTTGGACTCTTCGAATTCTTAAGATTACCTTTCGGGCTCCGTAATGCGGCCCAATCCTTTCAACGTTTTATCGACTCCATATTACGTGATTTCGACTTTTGCTTCGCTTACATCGATGATATACTGATTGCATCCGAAAACGAAGCACAACACGAACAGCACTTAAGAAGTTTATTTAAAAGGTTAGAAGAATTTCACGTTAACATCAACATAAACAAATGTGTATTTGGTGAAAAAGAAGTCAACTTCCTAGGTTACTGGATATCCGAGAAAGGAATTGCACCTATGCCGGATAAAGTTAAAGTAATAATGGAACACCCACTACCAGAAACAGTCCACGACCTAAAACGATTTTTAGGATTAATAAATTTCTACCGGCGTTCATTGCAAAATGCCGCGAAAATGCAAGCAGTGTTATTCGACATGACAAAGAACTGCAAGAAAAAGGACAGACGGAAAATAAATTGGACAGAAGAAACAAAGCTAGCATTTGACCAAATTAAAACATCCCTGGCTAATGCAACTTTACTAGCTCATCCATCACCAAACCTACCTCTAGTATTAATGACCGACGCATCCGACTTTGCAATAGGAGCAGCATTGCATCAAATCAATGAAAACAAATTAGAACCTTTAGCTTTCATGTCAAAAAAACTGAGTATTACCCAAAAAAACTACAGCACATACGACAGAGAACTGTTAGCAATTTATACGGCGATTAAACATTTTCGACATATGCTAGAAGGACGAGCGTTTCCAATTTACACGGACCACAAACCGCTAGTATATGCCTTTAAGCGACGAAACGACAACGCCACACCTCGACAGCTACGACACCTAACTTTTATCGGACAGTTTTCGACAGACATACGATACACACCAGGACAAGAGAACGTTGCCGCAGACGCATGTTCAAGAATAACTTCCATCACTATCCCAGAAAAGATATCGACAGACGACTTAGTGACAGCACAGAAAGACGACGCTGAACTGGAAAATCTAATGCAAGCCGAAAAATGTTCGCTTAAATTAGAAAAGGTACACCTTCCAAGTGGAATGCAATTAATTTGTGACAAATCGACCAACGTATCTAGACCATACATACCAACTGGATTGCGAAAGACTGTGTTCGATTCCTTACACAACTTAGCCCACCCAGGTATAAAAGGCTCAATCGACCTCATCGAATCGCGTTTCGTTTGGCTCGGACTAAGAAGAGATGTTCGAGAATGGGCGCAAGCATGCGTTGCATGTCAACGGGTAAAAGTCTCAAGACACACAAAAAGCCCAGTTGGACACTACCAACCATGTGAAAAACGATTTGAGCACATAAACATTGACATCGTCGGACCACTAACACCATCAGAAGGTTATAGATATCTAGTCACATTTATCGATCGTTTTTCAAGATGGCCTGAAGCCACTCCAATAGTCGATATTACAGCAGAGACAGTAGCAAAGGCTATTATGACAACCTGGATTTCAAGATTCGGCATTCCGAAGTATATAACTACAGACAGAGGCCGACAATTCGACTGTAAGTTATTCAAACATCTCACACTTAATTTGGGAATTCACCACATAATGACAACGGCATACCATCCAGCCGCAAATGGTAAAATCGAAAGATGGCACCGAAATTTGAAGTCAGCACTAAAAGCTCAGATGACTGACGATTGGGTAATCAAGTTACCACTAGTCATGTTGGGGCTAAGATCCTACGTAATCCCGGATTATGCGACAACTGCTGCCGAGTTAACCTACGGTGAAAACATCCGACTACCAGCGGATTTCTTACAGGAAATACCCGAAGACAAAACTGACGTACCAAACTTACTCTACCGTTTAAGAGAAAAAGTAAAAGCTCTGAGACCAGTTAGAGATAAACATCATGCAAAGCACAACATTTTTATCCATCCAGAACTAAACAAATCAAAATACGTGTTTGTTCGATATGATGCAGTTCGAAAACCACTACAACCTAGATACAATGGACCTTTCAAGGTAATCGAACGGAAAGAAAAATATTTTGAACTAGAAATGCCTGGAGGAAATCAAAAGATAACAGTCGATCGGTTAAAACCGGCTTTCTTATTGAAGGACTAAAAATGACATCTACAAGTACCCCAAATGGTACCATCAATTAGTACGTTTTCACTAGGGGGGGAGTATGTGGATACTTTATAATTTTCATTTTCTTAGTTATATTTTTGTTGATTTTTATTTAGTATATTTTGATTATTTCATTGTTTGTTTACAAATGTCAAAATATAAATATAGTTGATTGTCAGCTCTCAAACTGTTTAACACTCTTTTAATTGTAACTTAAGAACACGCATAATATATAGTACTAAAGAGTACCAAAAGTACATAATATGCTGATATTAGCGATAATATCAAGTTATATGACCAGCAGATGCCACATATCTAGTAGCCTATTGACTTGTTAGTAAGAGTAATAGTGAATGGGTGCCTCAGGAATTAAGCCAGGATTGCTAGAATCAATACCATAACTAAGACTTCACTTTAGTGTCCACAACCTGTGTGAATATATAGTGCAAGTGCTATTTAGGTATCCATAACCCAAATAAATCTGCTGGTTTTTACATCAAATTTTCTTAAAATCTATTTTTGATGGACATATTGCTCTTGATGATGATAATTCAAGTAAACTCTAATGAACACAGGATGGTAGGGAAACAGAAAAACTTTTGAAAGAGATTTTTTATTTGAAGAAACTACTGAAGATTTAATTTAACCAAATTAGGTTTTCTTCCTCAAACAGTGAAACGTTGGAAGATCTTATTTCATTAATCAATCGAACATCTTATAGAGAGAAAAAACAATAAATAAACTAACAAAATATTACTTACTTGATCAAATTTTCAAGTGTAAGACGAATTCCTCCCATAGTAAGCAGGAGGAATCCCCAGTTAATAAATCCAGTAAAATTATTAAATCCAGATGACCAAGAGAAGAGAGAATCCCTGGGCCTGTGACATCTGAAACAAAAAACATAATTGATTTTGAAAATAACTTATTTGTGTATTAAGTCCATTGAATTCATATTCATACTTCAATGCAGTCTGATACACACAAATGCAGACTGACATACACTATGGCTGTCCGCATACAAGGCGATACGATAGCAACAACTACTTCAATAGAGAAACTAGAAATAAAGACAATAATAACTACTCTAATATATAAAAGTATTCTTCGGAGGGACTTAAAGTAGTTGCTGTTATCTAAAAGTTTTTTAAAGTCCTAAATACATTATCATGATGCCAAATGAGTAGTAATGAACTAATGCTCAATAATAAAAAGAAACTGCAGGAAGTATTGCTAGATTCATTCCAACAGAAAAAAAATATACAATACAGGCTAATTGTCGCAGCCAAAGAACTGCAAGAAAGTGACGCCATATTCCTTGCATTCTTTAGAATGTTGAAGGAATCATATAATACTTTACAAGCTGAAATTATCCCCCTAGCTGTACATCATCAAAACACTAACATAAGAGAGTCAGTGCTGAACAAATAATTTTGATTTCATTAAGTTAACCAATATTTTTAGTTCCTTAAAACATTTTTATTTATTTCACAATACAAAAAACATAATTACAAATAAAACGTAGGCCATATTGCTCAGGATGAGCTTCCTTGCAGATTGTCCGTATTGACATGTACAGTAGCATGACGAGTATAGCACCGATAGATCACTTTCATATCGCCTCATGTCCTGACAATATTGCTTCAATGTCTAAATGCTTTGGTGAATAGTCGTATAAATAAATCACTATTTTCCTAACAAATTAATACCTATCTATAAAAGGGGAAAAGGTCTTGTACATCACTCCTAATAAGTATCTTTCAGATATTATTTTTTAAATGTTATTAGTTTTTGTAATCATTGAACAAATATTAGATAGATGAGTGTAAATTAAGCTGTAATAGTCTTATTGCAGGTATGATCTTATTTCCCAGTTGGCAGAAACTCTTAGTTGGAGCTAACAGCTCAATTGTTTATAATCTGGCTATGCACTAATCATTGTTGTATAATAATAAGCAAAACTAAATATACAATTCAAGTTAACACAATCAACAGGTTGTACTCTTTTAATTCTTTTAATACCTTAACATGAAAAAGTTCCTTATTTCCCCTTCAAAAAATGAATTTTCAAAAAGAGTTGTTTAAAATGCGAAAACATTAATGTTCATATCACCCTGAAATTCTTAAGTATATGATTGTATAATACTTCTTTTGCCAAAACAATAAGAGTTTTAAAAAAAAAAATTTGAATAAAAAAATACAGGTTTTAATAAGGGATTTGTAGCATTTAGAAACTAATGTGGTAATATTGACAAGATAGGAGAGCCTCAGCCTCAAGCCACCTGTTGGATGAAGTCATTTCTTGGCCCAAGCCATCTGCTCAAGTTCCAATTCTTTAATCTATAAATAACTAGAATGCGACAAGCTTTAAAAACTAAATAGGAAAATAGTTAGCATATATCTATAGTTTAGCAAAATAGTTCCAACTCCGTTGTCTGTGTCTTATCTTTAGAACAGAAGATTCGGCTGAACTGAAAGAGAGGATAGGTAAAGAATCCCTTGGCGGCACAATTTTGCTTGATTTACACATTTGAGAGATTATATCCCTTGGTCAATCAGGAAATTTTAATGATTTAAACATTTGAGAAATTATATACCAATGTTATTTGTTCATAGGAGAATTTATATCCTTTTGACAATGAAATACGTTGGTGTGAGGCCCCGCCATATTTTCTATAAACCGCCTTATATCATTCTTCAATTTTACCGAAAGATTCAACACACAATTTCGAGAATAAGTAGATTTGCATAGAGGGGAATGTTCGTTTGTCATGTCAGTTTATAGGATCGTCTATAAACTGATGCCTCAAAATGCGAGTAAATATTCCTCAATTAATCATACTATGCACTAAGAGAAATCAACAATTAATGTTAGTGATATCAAAAGATAATGTAACAATATAACTCATCAATAATATGATTTAAGTTCCAAAAAATTGTTTAATTATAATGGATACACAGAATAATCTGAATTCATGTATGTACTTAAAAAAACGGAATTGTGATCAAAGAATATAATCAGTATTTTCTTACACTGGACAATTCATTAAACTATCAAAAACGAAAATGATTGTCAAATGAACTATCTTGTTTGCTTCTCCTGTGAGTTAAATAAGTTAAGATTTTCATACCTTTGTGCATTGTTAAAGGATTTAGAACCAGTTGTTATAAACACTTAAAGAATAAGTTTACTTACGGTTTGTCAGGCTGAGATTTTCGTACTTTAGCTTCATTTTCCTGTATTTCTTCAGCTCGAGTTACACTTTTAGTTCTCCTCAATCTCAAACCTTCGGATTCGTTTGTAGTCATTGTGAAAACGAAAACAAAATAAACACTTCTAAGGGAGCTCTATCACATAAAATGTGCGAAGAGTTAATATCACACGTAGAACATGGACAAAAGATAAAACAACCATCAATTAAAAAGGAAATGTGGGGAAGAAGATTACATTCCTTGAGTTTCAGACCAATTTCTGGATTTATCAAAAACTAAAAACTGAACTCTTAATCTACGGTCAAAAGTTCAATTTAATCTTCCGTATTGACGGGTCACAAATTAATTAGATTAAACAGTCTAATAAAAAAGAATTAAAAACATATCACTTGAAAGCTAATTAATTAAAGAGAACGGTGATAACGCTAAATCAAAACTAAACTTAACCAAATAAAAATGAAGGAACGAGAATTTAATAGGTCAAAGTCAAAACATATGATTTTTTAAAAGAACGGGCTTTTAAAGCAAGGGTGGGAAACCAAGGAGAAACAAAGCCGGCGGAACGAGAAAAGCACTGATAGCTGAACTGATAATTCAGTGGGTGGGGCTTAAATGACAAATCTTTTCTATAATTTTAAAATTCTTTTAAAATAATTACAGAAATATAGATAGAATTTTTATATTAAATCAATAAATAGTTGCATCAATTTTATAATTATTTTGAACTTTGACATTACAAATAAAAGAACAAATTATTTGTTTTTACTGAGCATGGAATTGATTAGAAGCTTTACAAAAATATCAACAGATGGCACCACTAATATGATTGAAAGATGGAAATTACATTATACATAATCTAGAATTCTAGAGGACGCGGATTCATGAAGAGGTTTATTTCGACGCCATTACTGAGGCAAGGGGGGGGGGGGGGTCATCCGGCAAATAACAAGGGGGGGGGGGGAGCTTTTTGATGGCCATGTCCTTTGGGATGTAATACAAAGTTTCTGAGATTAATGAAATAAGATTTCTTTAAATAGGTATTTTAGGTAGTTACGATATAAAATTGGGAATCAGGTAAAATTCTTAACGCAATCGAATAAATAAATCGGTTCGATTTATTTATTTCTTTTTCATATATGTAGTTATAGATACTGTATTTAAATCCCACAATATTTCATTTAATTGATTTATTTTTAAAAAGTGATCAACAGGTGATAGTTTTATTTTTTGTTTTAGATTTTCAAAAATCACATTTTTTTTCATGAATATCTCGGAAACTAGATTTTCCCTGGAAAATGACTTACGTCATTCGATTCGTATTTAAATGAACTGCTACTATGTCGGAACCGTTTTCGAGATTTTTTTTTTTTTTTTTCAGAATTTTTGGGGGTAGCCGGGTAGCGCTCCTATAAATGTGGAGTTATAATTCATTTTTCGATTCGACCTCGGAGTATGATTTACCTGAACCTGTATGCCAAATGTCATCAAAATCGGCTCAGTAGTTAAGGTCTGTACAGATGACAGACGGACATTTTTTAAACACACGTTTTTGGACTACAGGACCACAAAAAGTGTAAATCCATCTACACTTTCTCTCTTTGTACGTACTAGGTATATAAGAAAGTAATAAACAGGTCAAGTGTGTGCTAGTCAGCACACAGCGAGGGTCTGTAGGCCACACTATATAGTGTTTAACTGTAAAGTATATAAACAGTGTTTTTTTTAAATGCTAAAAAGCTTACTTTGAACCATTCTAAGGGTCTGATAGTCTCAAAACACACTCTGATAAAGTATTTTTTTGCCACTGAACCGGACTACAACCATATAAATACATCGAAAAGACCATAATTATAAAAAAACATATTTTGTCAATAAAAAATAAAATAATATTTTTTTCGAAATTTCCAAAAAGTGTATCTTTACTTTTGGTCGAAGAATGTTCAGGAATTTTTTCAGATCTTTTGCACTTCACATAAGCGAGATAGAGGGGGGGGGGGGGGACACGTTTCAAACCCGCTTCAAACTCGCCTACGCTCGCCCTATCAAAGTTATAACCAAAGAATTATATATTTTTGTAATCAGCTCGACGTGCCCTTTCATATGATACCCCTCACGGTGTCGAAAAAAAAAAAAAAAAATTTAACCCTTAAGTTTTTTTACCCTAATTTTTGTTGAAAAATATTTTTTTTAAGTCGCTATATTTTTAAAATATGTGGACAGGTACAAGACACATACATGCCAAATTTCAAAGTGATCGGACGAAAGGTGTAGCCGTGAGAGCACGCGAGAGGACGGACGGACAGACACACGCAGGAAAATATAAGGGTCCTTGGTTTTGCCTACGGACCCTAAAAATTCAGTTTTTATTTACATTTTGTGGAATAGTATACATCCATTTTCCACAAAATGAAATGAGTATACATTCATTTTGTGGAAAATGAATGTTTACTATTTCTATGTATGTATACTATTTTGAATTCCAGGGTGGCTTTGAGGTCATTACATAATAATTATTATTCTAAATACTGGTACAAAAATCAAAACCCTGGTGAATAAAAAAAAAGCATGTGCATATAAAAAGCATTAGAACATTGGAATATAAATATATATTGATCATTGTTATGTTGTGAGAAAATAATGTTAAGATCGTACGTTAATGTTCCTTGTTGCTTGGAATGGTCATCCGTCTTAAGAACCTTCTAGAAATTTTAAAAAGGGTTTTAAGAAAAACTTAACCACTTCCTTCTCTCCACTAAAATTTTCTAATCCTTAGCTATTTTCCTTACTCCTCTTCATTTTCATAATATCTAGAAGTCAAAATTTAGCTTTTATTTTTCATTTTGTTGAATGCTCTATTTTGAATTCAATGGATATTTTGTGGTGCATACCATATAATAATATTTTGAAGGTTAGTCCGAGTTTTAGTAATACAATATATTAATGCGTTATTTTTGCACAGGGATCCTGAGTTGCATAATGTTTTCGTCTGATAAAACCCCACACATGAACGTAGATCATAATGTTAAATCATAAAATTTTAAACTTAATTACTTAATTTGATTACAAATTTGTGTCTGCAGACATTTTACAATTTTATATCATTTAAAGATTCATCAGAAATAAAAGCTTGCAAATATTACATCTCGGTAAATCGTATTATTTTATCTCTAAGCGTGACCTAACCGCCAAATGATTCTATCTTGAACTAAGAACATACCAACCATTACAATATTTAATTAAAATAAATTAATTTAAAAAAGAAAAAAAAAATTATAAAGATAGATCGAAGGGTAATTATTAATGATACTCATAAAGTGCTCCTTAATAATTCTACCTTTTTGCCTCATCCTAAACTAATCGTAACAACCTAGTCTGCATCAGGAGCCATCTACTACCACTAAGTTCATGTAAAATGTTTAGTCCTACATTTTAAGGGCTCTTCATTGTCCTTCCATTCCTAACATGGAATAGGATGTGTGTGTGTGACGATAAAAACCTTTAACTTTTATATTTTAGGATTTTTAAAATGTTGTTTTGTTGGAACTGAAAACAACAGTAGCTCATTTTTCTGGAAATTATAGAAACATTCGTTATGTTCCGTCATTGGCATACGCTATCCTAAATAATTTACCGTACCAAAATGTAATCTTTTATATAATTTAATATTGCTATTAATGAGGAAAAGATATATATAGTTTTCCGTTATGTAAACCTACTGGTCAACCAATTTGCACCTACTTCTATTTCCTAAAACTAAAAACAAATCTTCAATTTTGCTTTATAAAATGTGAATGCTTTTATTTAATGGTATTCTTCGTTGGTCGAAATTAATTTTTTGGGAGGTGTATACGCAGCACGAGGAAACAAAGTTGTATACGACACTAACATTTTATTTAAAAAAAATAATAATCTTAATATAAACCATAGGACAAATATATATTAAATAACAGCAAACTGTTTAACCTATTTGTGCTGAGTAATTGCCAAGTCAGAAAATATTTTTAAATTTAACCGTGTAAAGTGATTTAGAAAAGAAAAGTTAGAGTTTGTGAGGGACAGAGAATAGAGCGAGGGGGGGGGGGGGGGGACAGACAAACAACATCCCTTACTTGTAGTTATGGATGCATTAGACCTATAGTCCAGTCAATAGGGAGAAGAAAGGCCCTTGCCTTTGAAAAAAAGCATAAATTTATGCCTCAGTGATAGTAAGAAAATGTATTATGTAACAAGAAAAATGACTTCTAACAGATTTCGCTATATAATGTTACTAGCTGAATACCCGTGCTTCGCTACGGGGTGTTTTATTTTCAATTTAATGGATTTATAAACTACCATCAAGAAACATTTAAATTATTTTACAAAGCGAGAATATCTAGATTCTATCCCTCCCTCTTATTTCTATATCTTATTTTTAAATCTATTTAGAAGCCCCGTTCTCAGCTCCATATTAAGCTACCAAATCGTTTTATATCCTTTATCACCCGCAGAATTGAGCTTAACATTGTACCCAAGAACCTCCAAAATCTATTCAGCCATTTGGACGTGATTGACGCACAGACAGACAGATATAAAATTTTCTAAACTTAAATTCGTTGTCAGGACTACTCATTCAGTGGAAATACCCCATATTCTCTCTCCACAGCTCGGGCCTCCATGTTCTCTAGTGGAGAGATAACCTTATGTAGAGCTAAAATGTAAAATCAATAAAATAGATAAATTGATGTACTAAAATATTATTTATGTATTAATATGTTTTATTCAATAAAGGTATTTAAAAAAAAAAAAAATAATAAAAAAATAAAAATAAATAAATGAATAAATACAAAATTTTAGCCCAATCGGATAAATGTACAGACACAACAATTATTAGTTTTTTATACATAAATATAGATATATTTTTCCATTTTACCCTCCTAAATGTACATAACAATAATTGTACAGCACTCTTAAAGAGCTTTTCAACGGTATGCATCGTGAAGGGTTTTCATTACTTTGACATTTGTACCCCGTAGGTACCCCTGTGTACCAAAATCCAAATATCGAAAATGCATGAAGTCAGTGACCTTCCCCTTTTCCCCTTGCTTTGAAGGCCAAGTGTGCAAATTTTCATTGAAAACGGTAGATTTGAATAAAGAACACACACACAAGCGCCCATTCGCGCGCGCGCACACACACTTACGTTGACATTTCCTTTTTATCCCTCTCCTAAATGAAAATAATGACAAAAACGTACATTACAATTACTTTTCTCTTAAAGAGCCATTCAATGATATGCATCATAAAGGGTACCTATCAATTACTTTGACATTTGTACCCCGTACTCCTATGTACCAACATTTTAACTTTATAATCTCATGTAAGCAGTACACTCATAGACACTCTTCATTTGTATAAGATAAAATACACTCTTCATTTATATAAGATGTAGTTATACACATTTTTCCATTTTACCCCCTCCTAAATGAAAATATGACAAAACTGTACGTAACAACAATTACTGTACTTTTAAAGAGCTTTTCAACGATATGCATCATTAAAAGTATTCATTACTTTGACATTTGTACCCCGTACCCCTGTGTACAAAAATAAAAATTTCGCAAAATCCTTTCTTAGTGGATGCCTAAGATATGAACCGAGTATATCCTCAAAATTTCAAGTCTCTCGGTTAAGCAGATTTTGCTGTGCGTTGATTCTATGTCAGTCAGTCAGTCAATCAGGACATTGCCACTTATATAATGTTATTGCGGGAAATGCGTTAAAAATAATACAATTCAAAATTTACCATGACAAAAGGAGTTGGATAATTTTTTAGAAAAACATTTCCGCCGCTATCACTCGTTACACAATATAGTTACAAAAAAAAAATGTAGGGAATTTTGTCTTCTTTAAGTTTGTACAAGACATTTTGTAGTAGGATCAACCTATCCTTGAGGATCAACCTTAGAGGAATTATTTTTTAAAAAACAATAATTTCTTGGACCTTTCATTCAACATGGTTGAACCCCCCCCCCCCCCCCCCCCCCCCCTCCCCCCGAAGGTGGGAAACTTGGGGCCCAGACCTTAGTAACATATTTCAAAATCGTTTTACCACCTTTTGCACGGCAAAACTCCCTATTGACTGGACTACTATAGTAGATCTTACTTGCACAGGGGGAGACTTGGCTTAATTTTTACACAAGTGTTTTTGTTGGGATATATTATATACATATATACACAGTGGTCCAAAAGTCTCCCCCCCCCCCTCGTAACTTTTGAACGGTTTGAGATAAATTAATGAAACTTGGGGGATCTCTACCATGCAAAGGGAAGTTTGTTTTCATGCACTTTCCCACTAGGGGCAACCACCCACTTTGCCCCCAGGCCACACAACTTCAGAATTTCAAATTGGAGTGTATATTTTTGATAGCATATTTGGATTCTACGGTGAAAAATAATAAAATTTTACTTGAAACTTTTTTTTCTATTTCCAATATTTTGCCCCCTACAGAGAGGCAAAGATAGCAAAATAACTCTTCCGATAATACGTTGTAAAATCTAAACGGTTTGAGATAAATTAATGAAACTTAAGGGATCCGTAACATGTTAAGGTAAGTTTGTTTTCATGCAATTGCGCAGTAGGGGCAACCACCCATTTTGCCCCCAGGCCACCTAACTTCAAAATTTTAACCTAGAGTGTATATTTTTGATAGCATGTTTAGATTCTACGGCAAAAAATAAAAATATTTTACTTGAAACGGTTTTTTCTATCTCCAATATTTTGCCCCCTATAGGGGGGCAAAGTTATAAAAATGGTAAATTTCAGCGCCTGGGGGCAAAATGGTGGTTGCCCCTAGTACGCGAGTGGATGAATACACACTTCTCTTTACACGGTACAGATCCCCCAAGTTTCATTACTTTATTTCAAACCGTTTAGATTTTATATCGATCTAAGTGTTATTTTTTTACTATTTCAGAAGGGTTATTTTGCTATCTTTGCCCCTCTGTAGGGGGCAAAATATTGGAAATAGAAAAAAAAGTTTCAAGTAAAAGTTTATTATTTTTCACCGTAGAATCCAAATATGCTATCAAAAATATACACTCCAATTTGAAAATCTGAAGTTGGGTGGCCTGGGGGCAAAGTGGGTGGTTGCCCCTAGTGGGCGATTGCATGAAAACAAACTTCCCTTTGCATGGTAGAGATCCCCCAAGTTTCATTAATTTATCCCAAACCGTTCAAAAGTTAAGAGGGGAGGGGGAGACTTTTGGACCACCCTGTATATACACATATACAATAATTGCCTTTGAACATTCAAGCAGCCGATGTATAAAAGGAGATTTGGATAGATATATCAATACATCGAATATAGATATTACACATATTATGTACTTACACATACTTTATTCAAATGTCTAAAACTCTATTCAACATACTTAATTGTTATTTTCTTTTCAGAATATAATAAAAGTAGTTAAATTTTAAAAAGATCATTTTTCAGTATAAGTAGCAAAAGATTAGCCTTGTAGTAATTATCAATGTAAAAATATGTCTTCTCTCTGGGATTCAAAGCCCTATCACTAGATTGTCAATGTTTGGTTTCAGGATAGATGCTAGTGATAAGGTGGGCCGAAAAAAAAAGAAATTTGAATTTGAAAAAGTCCAACCTCGTAAAACTTGTGTGTGCATTAGAAACTATCATACGTAAAATTTTGGCCCGATTGAATGACACTTAGGCGGTGCACTATCGCTTCAAAGCTTTAAAAAACACTTTTTAAGAAATGTTTGATATTTTAATTTTTTTAAATATTTTAGTTATTTTTATTCTCATATTAGCATCTATTTGCTCTTTGATGGCATATTATTTGATTGCAGAAAGAAAAAAAATTAAAACAAGTTAATTGTAGATTGAGATAAGTTGGTACATACAAATGTGTGCCATTGAGTTATTCCAAAGATAATAGAGAAATTAGTGTTATGCAGGTCCTAATAATACCTTGGAATAACTCAATGGTACTCATATGAATTATGTATGTACCGACTTATCTCAATCTATAAATAACTTGTTTTAATTTTTTTTTCTTCCAGCAATCAAATAATATGCCAGCAAAGAGCAAATAGGTGCTAATAAGTGAATAAAAATAACTAAAATATATTTATAAAATTAAAATATCAAAAATTTCTTAAAAAGTGTTTTTTAAAGCTTTGAAGCGATAGTGCACCACCTAAGTGTCATTCGATCGGGCCAAAATTTTACGTATGATAGTTTCTAATGCATACACAAGTTTTACGAGGTTGGACTTTTTCAAATTCAAAATTAATTTTTTTTTTCGGCCCACCCTACTAGTGAGCTAAGTACTCATATTTGTTTTCATCAATATCAACAATCAAATAAGGTCATCAGTCATTGCAAGATCTTGAAATCATCCACATTACACATCAGTGGAACCAGTTTTTGAAACTAAGTAATTTTTCATTTTTCCTTTCTCTGTGCTGTCCCCTTTAATTTGTATATTTTTTAAAAAATTAAGAGTCTGCAGGGGTAATAAATTATTCAATTTTACTTTTCTTTAAAAAGGTGACATTTCATCCCTTAGAGAGTCAGATGCTAGAGCTAAAGGACTCAATTTCAGGCTGTTCTTATTAGACGAAATTACACATTATATAAGGATTCTTAAATTGTGACTTAATAAACTTTTAATAAAGGAATAGCATGACTAATCTATAAGGTTTGATAATATCCTAAACAAGGGATGAAATATCAAATTTATATAGAAAAGTAAAATTAAATAATTTGTATTACCCCCGCAGACCCTTAATTTTTAAAAAATAAATAATTTTTGGTGATTGGACTTAAGCTTCAGGAAGAATGTCTTTGCACACTCGTCTTCTAATAAGAGGCTTTATTTTTAACATTAATTAAAAAATATTTGATGGTATAATTTAAAATGCCTTACTGTTAAGGTGTGTTGAGAAAGAGAATGGTTGATCTTCTCTAATTTTCACTTTTGCCTTGGAATTAAGGAGTCAAATAGAACTATAATATAGATCCTGAGCCTATCTTAGGTAAAAACAGGACAAAGTCATCGTCCTTTAAGTCGACTTCAAGGTCTAAAAACTCATCCATAGGGCACAGAGGCTGGAGTTACGTACAGCCGAGACCTCAGAACCGATTAGACTTGGTTAGCTTGCTTCGGAACACTTCTCAGTTCTTCTTCACCTGAAAAAATAAAGGAAATCTAAACGGGCGATGCATGAACGATTTTGCTCAGTCTCCGGTGTTACGCACTGACAGGCCCAGAAAGGAAAAAAAATATTGCCATCGATGACAACTATTAAACAAAAAATCTTTATTCTATTTGGATCTTTAGAAATATCTAAGCGTGAAATAGAACTTGTCATGGAGCCTGAAAGAGTAGGCTCTCTTCAAACAATAGTAATTATACTCGATTCTTATTTTAATGTACTCTTCAATTCCCTTATTATCCTTTGGTAAAAAATCTTTTGAAGGTAGAGTCTTGCCTCTTAAATATAACTTATCATCTTCTGTGTAAAAGGGTCTCTAATTATAGTTGAGAGAACAGCAGAAATTTCCAAAGCAGAATTGCTGGAAATATATTTATGTTTAGTATGATTTAACACATGTTTACAGTTACTGAGAAATTTGTGAATTAAAACGTTCAACTTAAAGTCATTTGTGGATACATAATATATTGTTATATAATTTATATTTAAGTATTTACTCTTACAATAGCAGAAATAAATGTAAGTCTGCCACTTCTGAGCAGGTTGATTGCTTTCGTTTGCATTTGATGTTTGGGTACCTCTAATTCACAAAAATAAATAGTAACATAAAAATGTGTTATACATTTCCGTACTTCCTTCAATACACAATACACACCATTATTTTGAGATTAAATTTAGTCCTGACTATAAACGAGTTCATGTGGATATTAAAAAAGTATATGCTATGAGTATATTATATACCTTATGGAATCATATTGAGCGTTTCTGTGGTGATTTTATTGGTTTTCTCAAGTATAATATTAGCTTTTTAGAGAGTTATTTAACGCTTTTGTTCTTAAAGTGCGCATTATTTGAATATAAGGGAAATCTCATTCAGCTATATTTTTATAGTTATCACTAGGTACGATAATAAGATTAGGTTTAACTCATCTAATTAATCACTCAATGGATAATCCCAGGAAGGAAATAAGCAATTATATACAGGGTGGGCAAAAAAAAACGCACTTTTTTAACACTTATAGCTCAGCTTCTGTAATAGAAAGAGATATGGGGTTTGCGGGGTCTGAAAACTACATTCTTCAACTTTAAATTTCATATCTATAACTTAACAAACTATTGGGTGAAACTCAACGATAGTCGCTCAGCGACTATCGTTGAGCGTCTATCGCTGGAGTCGTGTCTTGGAAAACTTAACTTTACTTAGAAAAAGATTGCAAGATTTGTACCGGACAAACAAACAAACAAGAAAGCAAGCTAATAAAAACGTAGTAAAAAATGAATGTATAATAAACCAAAAAAAGAGGAAAAAAGCGTATTATACAGATTAATTTACTTGTATGGTTCAATATGTCCTCCCAGTTCATTTACGACACGCCTGCACTCTTCTTCTAGTGGGATGTGGCCTTAGCAATAGTTGATTGACGTATACCATCCCAGGCACGAATAATCCTCTTTCGAAGTTCATCAACGTCCTTTATTCTGCCTCCTACGTACACTCTTTGTCCTTACCAATCCCAGACAGAGTAATCAATTGGATTTAGTTCTGGAATGTTAGGCGGCCACTAGTATTGAATTTTTTGCAAGGAGCGATAGGACGGGGTACCATCTTGCATAAACGAGTAATTCAGCATTTGATCTTCAATTTTAGGCAACATTGTAGTTAACACATCTTCAATGTTTGTTATAACACTGAGGAACTCCTCCCACTTACCTAAAAAGACCCCTCACCACCATATGATCATTTATTCTAACAAAACTATAAAACAGACAACGATTACCTACTACCGGACGACTTTTTTAAAGACCCTAATTCGAACCGTCATTGCATGGCTTTCACCCAATGGTATGTTAAGTTATAGGTATGAAATTTAAAGTAGAAGAATGTAGTTTTCAGACCCCGCAGACCCCATATCTCTATTTCAGAAGCTGAGCTATAAGTGTTCAAAAAAGTGCGGTTTTTTATGCCCACCCTGTAGTAATAGCGTACACCCCGCGCTCCGATCGTGGCTCATGCTAGGCATTAGTGGCTATGTTTCCTATTATAATGTAGGCCTAGCATTTAAATGGAATGTCTAAACAGTTTTGTTTCCAAAGCATTCTAGGAATAAAATCAGGACTATATTATACATCATTCATTCTGTTACTAAGAATATAATACTCTCCAAATCGTAGTTTGGAGTCTATCTATATGTTTAAAAAATAGCCAATAGTACAGTAATCTGTAAATTTGTGCGGAAAAAATTCGAGACTACTTTTTTTGCGTGTATTGCTTGGGGCACATGAAAAAAGCTCCAACTTTGGGGGAACATCCGGAAGGCGGAAATATGGGGTACAAAAGTCAAATTAGTATATATACCCTTCATGATGCATGTCGTTGGAAAGCTCTTTAAGAGTGCAGTAATTGTTGTTATATACACTTTTTTTCATATTTTCATTTATAAAATAGAAAATATTTTCATTTATAAAATAGAAAATATTTTCATATAAAAAAACAGGAAAAGTGGTTTTAGTTAACATTAAAAAATATTAATATTTTTGATCCGATATGAATGAAAATTGGTATACGAGCTTTATTTGATGTCAAAAACATGATTATGAAATCATTTGTGTACATTTAGTACTTTGGGTACAAATGGTGAGGACTCATGAAACTCATTGCAAAGCGGCCTTCAAATAAATTATTGGGGTGAAGGTTGTAGGTACAGGAAGGCGGGTCTTCCATGCTCAGTTGCTTGCAAACACTGCGGCGGAGAAAATTGCAGCACCGCACAACCCGTAGAAGATGAAGATGATTTCCTTGAGGATGCTGACTTTGACTTTCCCTCCCAAGTCGTACTCTTGCCTACAGGAAATTCATCAGCGGACGATCAACCGCCAAAAAAGAGGAAGTGGAGTCTGAAAAATAATAAAAAATGAACTTGTAATAAACGAAAAAAAAATTCTCCCCCCCCCCCTCCACCTTCCGGACGTTCCAGCAAAGTTAGAATTATGATTTTTTTCCGCAGACAGCCTTCTCAAACGGCAGTTGCACCGGTAAATATTTAATAATTCTAGTTCTAGGAAAAAATAATAAAATAATATTAAAGATCGATAATCGGTCAACAATTGCATACGCCATAAGAGCTCAAAGTCAAAAAATTTTAAACAATCAAATTTAGCTCTATTTAAGGTAGAACCGATGGAGGTACGACAAAAAGTCATAAGACCAAAGTTGCATAGATCTTTTAAAATCAGTTACCGCTGGTGCAATCTGCTATTCGATACGACATACTATTTACCCTCCAAAAATACTTTAAAGTTACGTCCGCCATCTTTATATTTTTTTAAGATGGGGTAAAACTTTTCGAATTTTTCTAGTCGATTTGGGCCAATTTTCGACCAACCGAATAAAACCGCGAGTCTCTAAGTGGTCTAGAAGTTCCCAAACGTTTTGAGTAGCGAGTCAGTGGGTTTTGGTTATAGTAGGTCAACCTAATATTTTTGGTTATAGTGGGTCAACCTAATTATTTTAGGTTTTTTTTAATACATTTTTTAAAATAAAATTGATAATAACTTTGGTTCTACTTAACATCTTTAGATGAAACCAAGCCTACAAATTTCGCAACAGGTTTGCGCTCACCTCTGAGAAAAAAATGAATCGATTTCGTTTAGCCAGTTTTGTGCCTATAAAGTCGGTGGTGACAGACACACATACATACACGAAAAAAGTTAAGGCCGGATTTGGTTTATGGAATGTATGAAGTGAAAAAGTACCCAAAAATAGTTTTCAATTCTGACCAATGTACAGATAAAACTTTAATTTTATATATATAGATATGCCCTTTCTTAATAATACATAAGTTTCCTTGTAGAACCTTGCAATGTTCTAATGTACATTAAAAATAGATGTTGGGCATGTCGCACCCGATACATCAATTAAAAGGAAAGGTAAAAAAATCTAATATAGAATAACTCATGAATATTATTATCACATCCTAGTAGAATTCCAAGGTATGTCATCAGAATACGAGCTGCTATTTTTATATATAGGTATTTATATAAACTGTTTATAGATGTGAGGAATGGAGAACAAAGCGTGAAGAGAACGCGTTCTACTATCGTTTATACTAAACACGCAATACAAGTGTGAATGCCCTTCTTTAACATACTCACTCTCTAAGCTTTTTATAGTATTACCAAAATAGGGTTTCTTCGTACATATTTCTCTTCTGATAACATCTACAGAGTGGAAAATTTGGTTTATAGGAACTTGTAAAAAAGGAGAAAAAAAGAGGAGAAAAGAGAGTTAAATTAATTAACAATATTTTAAATATCAACCCCCCCATTACCTGCGGTAAAAACGGAAGCAAAATACAAAAGTCGGTAAAATGGTTATTGAATTCTAAGTTTACCGAAGCTAACGGAAGCTATGTGATAACGTTGAACAACGAAAAAATTATAGGTCTCCGATTTCAAAAATTCCAAAGACTGTAATCCGTTTCAAACATCAGGGAACATTTTTGGTTCCGTCTCTGTCTGTCGGTCTGTCGCTCAATTTTTGCGATCCAAAAAATCTTAAAAACTACTCGTCCGATTAGTAGAGGGTAGGTTATAATTAGCTCATTGTTGGTCCCATATAAGTTTCAACTTTATGCGCCCATTTGTTTCTCTTCCACATGCGCACAAACATACATTTATTTACACCTATAGCTTTAAAAGCACTTCTCTGATTTGTATGAAACTATTATAGTTTATAGAAAGTAACACGCAGATGGCCCCAGAATAATTTCAACCTTCAACGCTCTTTAACTTTTGCTAATTCAATACTTTAATTCATGTAGAAAATTAAAACAATATTGACAGAAACGGGGGAAGAAATTAAACAAATTAGACAATAATGGTTGTTGAAACATAAAATCAATAAAGTGCATGATAGGATGCGAGCCAGTCTATTTTGCATGTATTAAAGTATCGCAATTTAGCAAAATTTAAAGAGCGCAGACCGTTAAAATTACGAGTAATATGAGGCTATCTGCGGGCTGCTTTCGACGAACCATCAAAATTTCATAAAAATCAGAAAAGTACTTTTGAAGATATAGGTGTAAAGAAATGTATCTTTTTGCGCATGTGGAAGAGAAACAAATGGGCGCATAAGGTTGAAATTTATAAGGGACCATCAATGGGCTAATTATGACCTAACTATGATTCCAATTTTCTATAAAATCTGACGATTAGTTTTTAAGATACGTTGGTTCGCAAAAATTGAGCGACAGTCCGACAGACAGACACGGAACCAAAAATGTTCCCTAATGTCTGAAACGGATTTCTGTCTTGAAATTTTTGAAATCGGAGACCTAAAAATGTTTCACTCTTCAGAACGATCACATAGGTTACGTTACCTTTGGTAAGCTCGGAAACAAAACGTTTTTAAGATATGGTGGTTTGCAAAAATGTTGGACAGACACATGACAAATTTCAATAAAATCGGATGTGTAGCTTTTAAGATATGTTGGTTCGCGAAAATTGAGCGACAGACCGACAGACAGTCACGGAACCAAACATTTTCCCCGATATCTGAAACAGATTACTGTCTATACTACGAATTACTATGTCTCTTAATTCACAAATACCAAGGAATAAATGCGTTGCGAACCATATCTTAAAGAACGACTGGTCAGATTATAATGCAATTTTGAGGGAAGGACATAATTTGCATATTATTAACACCTACATCTTTAAAAGCACTCATCCGATTCTGAAAAAAAATTAATGGTTTGTCTAAAGACCCCACGCAGTTAGTCCTTTATTAATTTCAACCGTCTGTTTTAAAAATGAATATCCACACATTTAACAATGAATAAAAATAAATTAGCCCACTTTGGGAATCTAAACAGCTCAAACAGCCACCCTTAAAATTCTCAGAAAGATAACATTATTTTATACTTATGTGACCATTTGTCTCTACTATTCGAAGCTATGTACCACATAATTAGCAGACTACTTTTTGTTACGTCCCAATTACTCAAAATTGACTTATTATTTATTACAGGGGGAATCATGCACTTCACTTATCTACTTGATGTGATCTTTAGTGAGAAAGATCACATCATTATCTTTAGACTTAGATCTCTGGGATTCGAACTCACCAGGTATGGGAATGTTTGGACTTAGATTTTAGGCGAGTTGACAGAACGCTAACCACTCGGTTACGCTGATACCTTATCATCTAATTATATTTACTCTGAATTTAAAAATTAATAATTCTATAATTAAATTGAAATGAACAATTATACATAATTTGAGCTTACAAAATGCATAATATTTACAAGCAAAATGGCGACAAAAATAAAAATAACCTCGTTAGGTCACGTTTTCACGACAAAAACTAATTCTAAAAATGATTATTCAGCATAATGTTTCATTTTTGAGCAAATTTAAAATGTCCTTTAACTTTGCATGCAACAGTATAAAAGTATATGCTTTTTGATCTAATTCATTCCTGATGTCTTTCATAAAAAAAAAAAAAAAAAAAAAAAATCATATTGCAATTCGTACTCTTATTTATATTTTTTTTTAAATAAACAGATCAAATTGACAAAAACAATTTATTAACCCACAAAGAGTAAGTTCGACAAAAACTTGTTAGAATACACTAAGTTAATTTTTAAAATCTCTGAGTTCGGAATAAATTTTTTAAAAATGTATAATTTACACAACTAATGTAAGCCTAATGAGAAATTACTAAATCAAATTACCATTGAAGTAGAACATCTTTAGGTATTAAGTAATTATTATTAATTAGGGTTTTGAACAGTAGAGTTACAATTAAGGAGAAAACTGCCAACATGTTTTTTAAAATTATAATATGGTTAAATAATACTAACTAAACCACTTTATTGGATAAATCTGATATTTCTTTTTGTTCTTATTTCCTAAAGTAGTGTTTTCTATTATAATTAATTAAATTTACCTTCCGATTCTGAACTACATAGTAAATAGAATTCAATTATGATTTTCAAGTGTTCTCAACAATCTATCAAATATTAGCTTAACACAAATTCACATTAGGCTTCTATTGTTGAGGTCAATGATCCCTCTGTGAAAGGTTCAACGCATCCAAGAGAATATTTGAATAATTTTTCATTAAACTTCTAAAATTTACTTATTATTTTAAGTTAGTTATTAAGTTAGTTAGAAAATGAATTTAACCATAAAAATATATTTTAAATTATACTTAGTATCGACTAAAATAGTTAGTGGGTGTATGGGTGGGACTAGTAGGCCACGTGTGCTAGGACCAACACGTGTGAGAGGCCCCAAGGTCGTGGCACGTGGGGCCAAAGACCTCTCTACCCTGGGGGCGGCAACCTGAGGTCTCTTGGCGCCAAAATCCTCTTCAACTCCAGCCCGATTTTCATTTAAAGCGAGGTAGGTCCTCAATATATCCCTTGTAAAACAAGTTCCTTAAAGTCCTGGATCGGCGAATTCCTAGATAAAATACAGTTTTATATTTTTATGACCCTTGAGTTTTCATTTTTTAATCATTTTTCTAAATTGCGTAAAAAAAGTATTTAATTGTTACAGTTTTAATCAATTTGGGAGTAATTAACATATATACTTTTTATGTTAAATGAATATATAATAAACTTTAAAAAAAAAAAAAAAAAAAAAAAAAAAATCCCAATTTTTTTATTAACCAGTGGACTTTTCATAATAGGTGTTTTTTATGTATTTTAATTTATTTTTCCCTTTATTATAGATAATCCAATTTTTTATTGTTAAAATAACACAATTTTTGTCTTGAAAAGATTAAGAATTTATATTCCAAAATAAGTTGCTGTAAGCCATAATAGGTAAAAACCCTACTGGTTATAAATATCTCAACTTATTTGGGAAAGTATATAAAATTTTATATTTAAAAATAATTAGATCTGTTTGATGTTTTTAACAAATATTTATTTTTGTTAGAAAGAAAGAAGTCTAATAAAATATGTCAATATCATTTTGTCTAACATGTACTCTCAATAGATTTAAATTTTAATTTAAGGGCAAAGTACGAGTATAACTGTTTCAATTGTACTATTTTATTAAATGAAATTTTCAAGCTTTAGTAGAAACTAAAAAATAAAATAACTCGCGATAAAAGGTCACGAGAGCAAGGAAGGAACAACAATTAAGAATATGATTGAGTAAGAAATACTCGTACATGTTCCTTTTCTGTTGTTTATTGTTTGTGAACTCTTAATTAAATACATCAAGTGGCAACTATGGTTCTTGTATGAAGTAATTAGAGTTAGATTTCTTATTCTCTATGATTAGGAACTAGTCAAAACGGAAATCTGGCAGAGTGGGTTTTTATTTATTTTTATATCATAATTTGTAATATATGTCGGATGCTATAAGATAATCTGAATATTTACTATACATCATTTTCTTGTATTATAATATTACCTTTCTTTCTTTCTAAATAATCACATTTTATACGTGTTCTATATTGAAATACTAGTGGATTGTGAAAACTTTATTATGAATGATTACTGTAATAATTTATTTGTTATGTTAGGAAATAAATGAAATATAGTCTGATATAAGGGCTGAGTTGGTCCTCAAGAAATGGAATAAGACTCTTTATTCTTAAGTCAGTTGTTGAAGGATGAATTTAAAACAATATGGTGCTTGATGAGAGGAGATGCTCGGTGATCTAAGCGTTTTTTCTCTTTGTCCAAGGATGTTTTTCTTTTCTTCGTCATCAGAGCGTGGAGGCTAATGCCCTGAAAGGCAGGGGGTTGCTTGGAGCGGAGTTAGGCTATCTGGCAGCGAGGGGGCGGTGACCTGCCACGTGTAGTCCCAGGTCCTACCCTCATCAGTCTCCCCTTCGGCCCCCGGCGTCCTACATAGTGTAGAGGAGAACCTTGGTCCACCTCCCTACCATGGTCCCTGGACAGAAAACTACCACCCCGACCTCTCCTTCTTCCCTATCAACCTTACCTCACCAACCGTGAAGCTCTCATCTCTTCGCAATCTTCTCATATTGCCATAGTCTCGCTTTGGGGTAGGGCTTTGCATCCTTTTAACTCAGATCAGGTGGCCGCTTGATCTAGAACATTGTTACGCAGTTGTTTTATAACATTAGTTTACTACCTGTATGATGTAAGAAAAAAAAAGGTAATGAGTATCTTTTAATAAACATGCGTGCAAAAAGTAGAATATGAAAACTTGAGTTAAGTTTAACTTGAGTAAGATGTAAGAAAGTATTACAATTAATCTCAATATTATTGATAAACAATATTTTACCGACACAGCACACAATCAGTTGACTTAACTTACAACTTACTTCAACCATTAGTTTCAGTAAATAATAACATTTAACATTCTCAGAAAAAATATATTAAAAATTTATGTCACAAGGCATTTATCACCACCATTGATCTCATTTGTATTTTTGCGAGAGACTTGATTATGGGTAAGGCGGTAGGTGCCGAGATTTGCAAAAGGTGTATGTAATCTTTGATTAAAGTTGATAATATTCTACTAAGAAAAAATCGAAATATGACATTATGAATACAAACTATTACATATATGGAATATTCTAAATAAGTAATATAAACAAAGAATATAAAAGTGTAAAAGTAGACAGGACACAAGGCACAAGGCCAGCAGAGTTAGAACTACCAAGCAGGCAGCGGAGTTTATGTGAAGCTTACATTTGACTAACCGCTGATATGAAACTAGGGTTGCTAAGGACTTCAATACTACCGGGATGTATATTTACTGATTTATAATATTGCGGCTTCTTAATCGATGAAAGAAGAGAGTTACCTCTTAAGAACTTATCAGGTTCTCTATTCTATCGTGAATATACTTCTTAAATAAAAAATATGGCAGAATCAGTAATAGTTCTATTAAAAGGTTTGAATTAAAAACGTTAAACCCTTAGAGTTATAGGAACAATACTGCAGTATCTATCCAAAGGTGTTATAATATTTTTTACTTTTCCTTACGTTAAAGGAAAAGTATTGTTTACACCCTAAAAAATCCGAAACGAGATTTAAACGGAATTACCTATTCGTTTTTGGGTGTTTTTAAGACGATTTGAGTGGTTTTTAACTGTATGTCTGTCAATCTGTATCACGCAATCTATAACTCCCACAGTTTTTAAGTTAAAGAGTTGAAACTTGGTACAATAATCAGTCCTTACATCAGTGGCGTAGGTCATCATTAGCCCAATGTTGGTCCCATATAACTTTCAACCTTCAGCTCCCATTTGTATATCTTCGATAGGCGCACAAACATACATTTACTCCTATATCTTCAAAAGTACTCAACTGATTTTTATGAAATTTTGTTGGTTTGTCAAAAGTAGCCTGGAGATAGCCCCAGATTAATTTCAACCGTCTACACTCTTTAAATTTAGCTATTGATAGTTTAATTCATGTGAAAAATAAAAACTATTTTGACAGGTTTAAATAATGGGTCAAATAGTCCGCTCAATGTCCAACTAGCATTGTTTAAACAAATGGGAAGCTCCTCGAAAGAGTGGCCCCACCAGTTTTCGGACTGGAAACCATGATGATGACACTCCTGGTTGTATTACAACCAGGAGGGTAGTCATGGTTAACGACCATATCTTCACACGAGTGTGAAGATTTCGGTCCCTAACCCGGGTTTGTTTAATGGGCCCACCTAAGTGGCCTGCGTCTTCGGGTGTAAAAGCCCCCCGGAATAAAAAAAAGACAGGTTTAAATAATGGGTGGGAAATTGAATAAATTAAACAACAAATTGTAAAAGTAAAAAATCATTACTCTATACAAAATAGGACGCGATGAAGCTATGTGACACACTAATAGGCGGACTATTTTTCTAAAAAGGGGTAAAATGGCCATTTTGGGACGCGATATATAATTTTGCTCTACTCTTCATTACCTTTAAAATGATACTGCAATCAAAATTTACAAAAAAAAATTGATCAGTTCGTAATTGCTCGCGTTTCAATAACGCAACTTGCGCCATCCGATTCTTGTTATTTTACTTTTGCAAGTTATTATTTTATTTTTTTGTAATAACGTATTTTGAGGTAAAATTGGGAAATCAATTTTAGTTTGTTTAATTCCCCCTTATTTTTATAGTTTTTAGGCTTTGCTCTACAAAAACGGGTCAGGGGTTTTTTTTGGTACGACTACGTTATAAAGCCACAAAGCCGTTTTTCCGAGACAATCTAATTTCAGAGATTACCGAGCTCAAGAAAGTAGGAGAATGATGATTGACAATCAAAATGTATGTTATATGAAGAGTTGAGTGTTTTTAAAAAAATTCTCATTTGTGTTCTGAAGAAGAATAATTTTAATGATATCTTCCTAGAAACCAACTCTAATTATCAGTTTTATAATAGTAAAAATTAAATATATATATATATATATATATATATATATATATATATATATATATATATATATATATATATATATATATATATATATATATATATATATATATATATATATACATATATTTCACTAACTTTCTAGAATTTTAAATAAAAGATTAAAAAATATAAATGTATATAGTTTTAGAATAATCTCATAGATATGAGTTTTTAGTGATAGTTTGTTTTACCATACGTTTGTTTAATATTATGAGCAAACACTTGTCGAGTAATATGTATAAAATAAACTGGGTCACCCTCGTGCCGAAATTCATGAGGGGGTCGACAAACTTTTTCAACCTTTAATACATAATTTTCATTATTATCATACATAAATGTGACAAATACTAATCTACAAGTATAATTAAACATTTAGAGAAAATAAGAAGTGTTTAGACACATCCTTGAAAAATATAATTATATTTATTACATTAAATAATCTGTTTTATTAATTTTAGATTTTACTCACTAACATTTATCATTTTGAAATAATTGCCTAATATCTTATTAAATAATTATTTTGTAATTTTAAGCACTAAAGATTATGATAAATAAGACAACTAATACTATATTATAATTAACTTTTTTAAATACCCAATTGTTATAGCAGTACATAATCGATTTTTGTTATAGGATAAATAAGATACCGCCAAGGGCGGCGAATTATATGTCAGCAAATTTGAACTGAATTTATTTTTAAAGAAACACAAAGGCTAAATATTATGTCACCATGAACATCATGAAGGGTTTAAAGAAATGGTCTCTCTTCATAAAATAGATTTTTTACAAAGATAGTAATTTGTAAAATAAAGTTCAATTATTATAAGTGATTTAAAGAAATTTTCTATCTACATGAAATGGACTATATATTTTCATAGCAGCTTGCCTCTATGATCATTCTCAGTGCAGGTTATAGAATACATTTCGAGTTAAATTAATAAAATAATTAGAGAAAGGTGTCTTTTAAATCAGAGACCATGTCTAAATTATGTCTAATTGGCCTCTAAAATAATGTAGAGTCATCTTTCTCTAATTATTTCATTAAAACGCAGCTTACTTCCATTACACCGATTAATTCCATCGCCGGCAGTTAATAGCCTATTTTATGTAGAGGTACAATTCTTTAAAACCTTAATTAAGGGTTTTTATTTTTCAAATAAACTTGACTCAATTCTATAGAATATGACTTCTAATAATTGACTGAAAGTATTACATTAGAGCATTGCTACTATTTAGGCAGCACTCTATAGTTCCTAACAAATTTCGTGGTACCAGTAGATTAAAATAAATTATTCGAATGTGTACAGAAACATGCAAAACGACAAAATATGAAATGTTGTTGCCATTATAATATTATGGCTATCAACATGTATAAATATGATATAGAACTACTAGGGAATCCTTGTAAATTACTGCATACTGTGTATGTATAATGTATACGCAATTTGCTAATTGTTTTTTGTAACTGTCACAATCCTTATTTATTCGAAGAAGCAAATACATTATCCTAAAAACATTATTAAATCTACTTTCATTTTCCATTTTGAATGACTTTCTATCCACGCATTCTTTATTTAAAGCATAT
Organism: Gerris lacustris; assembly: GCA_951217055.1. Lineage (NCBI taxonomy): Eukaryota > Metazoa > Arthropoda > Insecta > Hemiptera > Gerridae > Gerris > Gerris lacustris. The sequence continues at coordinate 49,789,340 of OX578278.1, forward strand.
ACGATAATTTCCAGTTATTTTTTAATAATAACCAAATCAAAATATTTAAAAGTATTATCGTAGAAAATTAGGCAGATTCAACCGAAATAAATATATTATCAATGTGTAACAAACCTTAAAAAATATCCAACCAAAGATTATGTAGATACCAGATACCTATATTGTTGGGTACAATTAAACTAAGTTTAATTAAAGGAAAGCGGACTGATAAACAATGCCTTTGTACGCACCTGCGAAAGCAGTAGACCAATAAAAATTTAGGGTAATCAATGCCTACTCTATTAATTCAACTTTAAACTGAGACATTACGATTCCTAATGAAGAATTTAAGAATTGCAAATACACATTATTAAAATTTTATTAATTAGGTTAAAGACAATTACGTTAATTTAGTTAAAAGTAACATAACTTGAACAGAAAAAGGATCGACTATAAATGCGTCTGTAATATACCTTCAAAAGTACGAATCCATTAGAAAAAAAGACTGCTAATTAGGGTGCCCATCGCTTCCTCCTATCATTGGACGAATGGTCACGTGAGTATAAAATAATGTGTTTCCTCTGGCAATTGAACGTGTTACATTTGTTTCTATAGTCCAGGAGATAGCGTGCAAAAAAGTGTCTGACTAACATCAAGCTGGATTTTTGTATATAAGTAAATCTTTTGGTGCTTTTTAAGAATATGTGGTCAGCTAAGTTCACCTGCGGGACATAGCTTGGCAATAGGCACTTGAAGAAAACAAACCAATGGAGAACGCCCATGTCCCACCCTTTTTGGTGGACAATGTGATTTTCATGATCCTGAGCACGAACTTAGATAGTAGACTAAAAATCAAGTTGATGATAGTTCGTCACTTAATAGGTTAGTTAGTCAAATATTACTCGAAATCAAAGAGGTCACCAAAACACAACACACACATCATTTCCAGCTTGATGATAGACAGACACTTTTTTGCACGCTATCTCCTGGACTATTATTATATTAAATTGGGTAGAAATTAAGATGGGACCAACGGTGGGCATATTACGACGTACTATTTTGATGTAATAATTTTTAAGATAATGGTTCGCAAAAAGGTCGCGACAAACAGACACGAGACCTAAAATGTTCCCTGATCTCAATCGGAATTTTATCTAGGATTTTTGAATTTGGAGACATAGAAAGAGTCTTCAGAATAATCACAATGGGGAAAAAGAGCTCAATGCCTACCTATTCTCTGTAACAAGTCACCTAGTGGATAGAACTATCAATTGTTTTCAAATAATAGGTATACGTATACGTATAAATTTGTTAAAAGTAACATAGCTTCAAAAGAAGTAAGACCACAATCAATTCTTCTGTAGCACAGCTTTCAATCACAAAAAAGAACTTTCAATGTCTATTCATTTAAAAACTTTAAATAACAGAGCAGACTGGTACCATTGTCTACTATGTACCACAGGATCCAAAGAAGAAGACCATTAACAATCAGGGGAATCTAGTAGAGCTATATATTTTCATAAAAAACCGGACTTTTTAAAACAAAACGGTCCAAGACAACTCAGACAAACTTTCTCATATACGAGTTCATAATTACTTGGCCCTGTGTTTTCCATTTATTAGTTTTCGAGTTTTCGTAGGCACATTTAATTATTATTGACCATTTCATCAAAATTTCTCATAAAAATAACTTCTCCTCGGCAGGGAATCGAACCCGGGCTCTCTCCATCCACGTTAAAAGCTATTTTCTCAGGAACTAGATTTTTCCTGGGAAGACGGCTTATATCGTTAGATTCGTATTTAAATGGACCATATTTAAGAATTTTTTAATCAAAATCGTCAGTACCGTTTTCGAGAAATAATTTTTGCTTCCGAGCTTACCGAAGGTAACGGAAGCATTGTGTTCACTTTTGAGAACGAAAAACTTTTATGCCTCCGATTTCAAAAATTCCAAGACAGAAATCCGTTTCAGACATCAGGGAACATTTTTGGTCTCGTGTCTGTCTGTCTGTCTGTCGGTATGTGTGTCCGCGAATTATGAAACGTGCGACGATAACTTGAGTAAATGTCGTCCGATTTTGATGAAATTTGGTAGACATGTTCATTTTACCAATGCTCAGGACGAGTTCGTTGGACAACGTTATCCGTCCAAGCGTTCACGAGCAACGCTCGTGTAAACGCGAACTTTAAATTTAAAATTGGAATTTTTGGTCGGGGAAAAAATCTAACTTTATCTATTCAATGAGACTAACATTTTTTTCAAATACAATTTTTTAGTAAAACCAACAGCGACACCGCTATGAAATGTTAAAGATCGCTAAAACTATTAATAGTTTTTACAAAATAAACAATATTGTTTAGTTCTTAAGTCTTTAATTTATTCTTTAAGAAAGTATGTTTATTTATTTGCAAATAGTAGTAGTAGTTAGAATGACGAGCTAATTCTCTAATAGAAAATACCTCCCCCGCGACTCGAGGACGTATAGTCTAGTGACCTATTGGGACAGTCAGGTGTTCCTTACAATCGAACCTACTTCCTATCAGAAGGTCCGTCAGTAAGGGTTGCGCTCCCACGCAGTACAGTTCGACTTCCCAACGTCTAACCCTTCACTCACGACTCACGGTGAGCGGCCGCTTAAGATGTCCACTGCAGACATCTACGGCATAGCGTAGCCATCTTGTCGAATACTATATTGACTTAGATGTCCATTGCAGACTTCTAAGAAGACACTACTGTCAACACTTGCTGATCATTCTTGCTTGGATCTCACCTCATCTTTCAACTCGTGAATACAACATCTTTATCCTACATCCCAGCTGAGTCCAACTATTAATAATTACCTAGATTCAATATTTAATTTCAATATCTTACATATTTTACTCACCATAACTAGCTCGTCTTTTAATGATTTCATTCTTTTCTATATTTATAACTTAATTAATTTTAAACTATTATTATAATTTATGTTTAATCGTAAATTCAAGATTATACATTACACATTAATTATTAATCATTTATCTTTTAACTTATAACTATTGCTGCAAGTTTATAATTTTATGTTTATTAAAATATTAGAAATCATAGATTATTTTGTTCTTTTATTCTTATTTAATTTATTTTCCCAGCACCTGGGTTTGCGTCTGCCAAGTGGGGTGCATCCACTTCAATGGGCTTGTGATCCCAATGGTAGATGCGCACAATTTAATGGTCCTTTGGGCCGGTATATCTATTCTAAATCTAAATTTTTTAAAGTTGTTTGATAGATTTCCGGCAATACTAATCTATGATTTCTAACCTTTCTTATGTTAAATAACTAGAAAGTAATAAATTTTATGTACAAACGATATCTGGGAGAAACTATTATTATTATATTTTATGATTTAATGTTTTTTCAATATCAGGTCTTTAGGTTTACTCTTCTTTACTGGTTATTCTATAAGTTATACTTTTATACTTTTTTATTTAATTTATCAATATATTCCTAGTATAGTATTTAATAGTAAATTATGGAAGTTAAATTGCCTGAAGAAGAGGAACGCAAGTTCCGTGTAAATTTAGACGAATTGAAGGATGATATCAGGGAATTGGGAAATGATATTCATTCTACTTATCGTCTTGGACTTGACGGTGGAAAAGATGAAGGAAACTTAAAGTTGTTTAAAGCTAGATTATCGAAGATAGATATGCTTATGGATAAATTTACAACAAAAATTAGTGAAGCCAAACGTATTTGTAAAATGTTAAACGATAAATCAGAAGTAGATTATTTAACAAAAAAAATGTCTTCTGTCAAAGAAACTTATTATTCAGCGCTATCATTCGACATTGACTTAAAAGTTGAGACTAAAGAAACGACTCAACAAGCTAATTTAGGATTCACAGAATTTAACTCGTCACGCATGCACAACAATATTCTAAGATTGCCACCAGTCCATCTTCCGGAATTTAAAGGTGACATAACTCAGTGGGCGTCTTTTAAAGACACATATTCTGCGTTAATTAGAGATAACCCAGATTTAAGTGATATTCAAAAATTTCACTACTTAAAAAGTTCGTTAAAAGGAGTTGCTCAACAAGCTATAGCAAATATCCCACTTACAGCTGAGGATTATGCTCAAGCTTGGGAGACTCTTCTCAAGAAATATGATAATAAACGTTTGCAAGCGACAAATTACTTAACAAAAATTTTAAATTTTACTCCTATTAAAAAAAGAGATTTGTCTTCTTTAGAAGCGTTGTGTACGTGTGCTATAGAAAGTGCTATCGCCTTTCAAAATTTAAAAATAGAAAACGAATCCAGTTTTATCCTTTTATCATTAGTACTTCGTTTACTCGATGCGAAAACTAGAGAAAAATTCGAGAATAATTATAAAGGGACAGAAATCCCGCAGTTCGTAGATTTAGTTGATTTTATATATCAACAATCTACCCTCTTACAGAGTGAAGCTCTTACTTCTTCGAGCAAAACTCAGCCTTCAAGCAGCCAAGACGCTTTTTCAAAAACTCGCCACTTGTTATCAACCGAACATAATTCTTTGGCAATTAATAAAGACAACTTTAATGATTGCCCAGAGTGTAAACAAAACCATAAACTTTTTAAATGTTCTAAATTTAAATTATTAGATCCTCATCAACGCTATAAAAAGGTTAAAAATTGGAAACTATGCACTAATTGCCTATCTAAATCCCATCTTCAAAACAACTGTCTCTCTCATTTCCGGTGTTTTGAATGTGGAAAACCGCATAATTCCTTATTACATATTCATTCATTAACAAATAAACCTACTCCATCACAAAATGAAAGAAAAAATGTTTATACGGCTTCACGGAGCAATAATGTGAAGTCCGCTAAACCAAGAGATAACCATAAACCGAATCAAGAAACTTCAGACAAAGCCGAATCGGCTAATTCATTCTTGTCAAGTTCAAGTCAAGGTGAAGTGTCAGTTTTACTTGGGACGGCTATAGCGCGTGTTCGTGATATTAAAGGACAATATCAGTTAATCCGACTCGTTATTGACAGTGGATCTCAACGATCTTTTATGACATCTTCTACAGCCAGAAAGTTGGGTCTTCGTCAAAATAGAAATTATCAACCCCTCTGTGGTTTTGGAAATGCATTCATTAGTGGCGGTAAATATCAGACAAACTGTACCATAGTTCCAGAATCATTTAATACTCCAAATCTTGAAACGCGTGCTGTAATTGTGCCTCAAATAACTTCATTTATGCCAACGACACGTGTTCAAAGAAGCATTAAAGCACAATTTTCTCATTTAAAATTAGCTGATCCATCATTCGACGAACCGGGTCAAGTGGATCTATTACTTGGAGCCGATTTATTTGGCAATATTTTACTTGATGGCAAATTTTCTACTAATGACGGAAGTCCACATGCTTGGAACTCTATATTCGGATGGATTATTTCAGGTCCCGTTCGATCTGAGCACCAACAAACGCCAAGCTTGTCTCTTCTTACTGTCACATCTCGTACGCAATTAGAGGAATTGGTACACTCGTTTTGGGAAGTCGAAGAAGTCCCTGCAACTCCTATCACTAATCCCGAGGATGTCCAATGTGAAGAATACTTTAAGAAAACACAAAAACGAGATGATTCAGGCAGATATATTGTAAGACTACCATTTAGAACTCCAGACTCAGTCGATTTGGGTGATTCTTACCGTACTGCAATAACTAGGTTTCAACGACTGGAATGCAAGTTAAATAAAGATCCATCGTTGAAGAAAGCTTACTGCGACGCTTTCCAAGAATACTTAGACTTAGGATACATGTCGCCAGCTACCATTAGAGGTAAATATTTTCTCCCTCATCATTGTGTTATTCGAGATAGTGTATCAACACGACTGAGAATTGTTTTCGACGCTTCAGCTCAAACTGACAAAGGATCTCTAAACGACAAACTACTAGTTGGTCCTAAGCTCCAACGTTCTACAGTTCTTGTTATTCTACACTTTCGAACCTTTCAAGTTGCTATTACTGCTGATATTAAACATATGTTCCCTCAAGTCTTAATGCATCCTAAAGATCGTCAGTACCAACATGTACTTTTTCGGTTCAATTCTACGGATGCCATTCAAGAGTATGAGCTTAATACAGTAATCTTTGGAATGAGTTGTTCACCTTATCTTGCCCTACGATCTTTACAGCAACTTATTGAAGATGAAGGTCATAACCATCCCTTAGCTTCTGAAGTTCTTAAAACTAACACTTATATCGACGATATTCTTACAGGCGCAAAAAATATTAAAGAAGCTATCGAACTTCAAAAGGACATGGTTCAGCTTTTACAAAAAGGTGGATTCGAACTCAAAAAATGGTCTAGCAGTTCAAAAGAAGTACTAGAACATATCCCTAAGGATAGCCACGTAGTGCCTATCTCATTTAGTGAGGCAGAAGATAACTCCATCAAGGTGTTAGGGTTACAATGGGACCCTTCAAATGATTGTCTCTCATATGTCATACAACCTCCCAACCCAAGCAAAATCACAAAAAGGTCTATTCTTTCAACAACGGCCAGAATTTACGATCCGGTAGGCTATCTTGCACCAGTGGTCTTCAAAGCAAAGTCCATTATGCAGCAATGCTGGACTAAAAACCTTGATTGGGACGATGAATTACCTCACAATTTACTTTCTAGTTGGGAAAAGTTCATTAAACAAATTTCTTGTTTACGCGAAATTCGGATTCCACGATGCATTCTCCCTTTAGAAATAAAGAATATTAAACTAATTGGATTCGCAGACGCATCTCAACTTGGATATGCTGCGGTTATCTACTTAAGAATAATAGGTCTAGACGAATCAGTTCATTCGCATTTGATAATTTCAAAAACAAAGTTGGCGCCTTTGAAAACTCTAACCATCCCTAAGTTAGAGTTAAATGCCGCTCTACTGCTAATTCGAACTTATATCTCAATTCAGCCTTTTCTAGCGGATCTTGACATCACTTCAACGTATTTCTTAACTGATTCATCGGTAGTGCTGGGATGGCTTCGTACACCCCCACACATGTTGAAAGTGTATGTTGGAAATCGAACGACAGAGATCTTACGTCACACTTCTAACGACCAGTGGTTTCACATACCTTCAGAAGGCAATGCCGCAGATGTGGCATCCCGCGGTATTTATCCTTCAGAAATTCTTTCACTAAATTCATGGTGGAAAGGTCCTTCGTGGATGTATACTTCTATATCTTCTTGGCCAATATCTAAGGAATTCAATATCAATAATTTACCAGAAATTAAAGCTGAGACTGTTCTAATATCTAGCAAAAAACCTCCTTCAGAATTTGTGATTTGGTTTGAAGGTTTTTCTTCACTTACCAAGTTACAAAGAACTATGGCTTACGTTCTCCGATTCATTAACAACTTAAAACTTAAATCTAAAGATAAAAGAATATACAATTTTCTCTCCCTGACAGAACTGCAGCAAGCATTGTTTACATGTGTGAAACTACTTCAAGGTTACTACTTCAAGGAAGAAATTAAATTACTAACTGATAATAAACAAGTGGATAGTCTTAGGACATTGTCTCCTTTCTTGTACTCCGGTTTACTCAGGGTGGGCGGTCGTTTGAGGAATAGTGCTTTGTCATACGAAGTCCGTCATCCTCTGCTGTTGCCGTCAAAATCACATTTTACTAACTTAGTAATTGATCATTTCCACGTTAAATATCTACATGCTGGTCCTCAACTCCTTCATTCACTTATCATGCGTCAATTTTGGATAGTAAACGCCAGAAATATTATTCGATTTCGTTTACACCAATGCATTGTCTGTCGCAGAATGCGACCAAAATTATCTTCAGCTTTCATGGCCGACCTACCTCCTTCAAGATTTGAACAAGGCAGGGCATTCATAAATGTGGGTGTAGACTATGCAGGACCATTCTTCGTCAAAACTTCCAATCGCCGTAAAGCGACTCAAGAAAAAAGTTATCTAGCTTTATACATATGCATGGCTACAAAGGCTATACACTTAGAATTAGTGTCAAGCCTTTCTACCGAAGCGTTCCTTGCGTCTTTTCATCGTTTTGTGGGACGACGTGGTCTACCTTCAAAAGTGTTTTCCGATAATGGCACCAATTTTGTCGGAGCTAATCGTCATTTACAAGAACTTTATCGTTGGCTTCGAGATAAAACAAACCAAGAAAATATCATCACATCTGTTCAAACTCAAGGCATTATCTGGACCTTTACTCCTCCTGCGGCTCCCCACTTTGGAGGGCTATATGAAGCTGGAGTCAAAAGTGTCAAAGGCCACCTTCTTCGAACTGTTGGAGATCAAAGTCTGACCTTTGAAGAACTTTATACTGTACTGGTTAGGATAGAAGCTATACTTAATTCCAGGCCTCTTTGTCCCAATCCAGCCTCTCCCAATGAGTTTGATGTCCTCACACCGGGTCACTTTCTCACAGGTGGACCATTGGTGTCTCTACCAGAACACGATATCATAGATGTTCCTTCTAACAGACTTTCACGATACGAATGGCTCATCAAATGTGTTCAAGCCATATGGAGACGATGGAACTTAGAGTATCTAAACGGACTCCAACAAAGACTCAAGTGGAATCAGAAATACAACAATGTTAAGGTTAATGATTTGGTGATCCTACGATATCCCAATTCCCCTCCTCAACATTGGCCTATTGGACGAGTTCTCGAAACTTTTCCTGGTAAAGATGAGATTGTCAGAGTGGTTAGGGTCAAAACCAGTAAAGGAGAGTACACCCGTCCTATTACTCAGATATCTCCTCTTCTTCCAGCAGAATCTAATGACAGCTGCTAGTTTTAGTATTTCCTTCCAGATTTAGTTTAATTTTAAAAAATTTTTTCCACAAATTTTGGTGGGCGGTTTTGTTTAGTTCTTAAGTCTTTAATTTATTCTTTAAGAAAGTATGTTTATTTATTTGCAAATAGTAGTAGTAGTTAGAATGACGAGCTAATTCTCTAATAGAAAATACCTCCCCCGCGACTCGAGGACGTATAGTCTAGTGACCTATTGGGACAGTCAGGTGTTCCTTACAATCGAACCTACTTCCTATCAGAAGGTCCGTCAGTAAGGGTTGCGCTCCCACGCAGTACAGTTCGACTTCCCAACGTCTAACCCTTCACTCACGACTCACGGTGAGCGGCCGCTTAAGATGTCCACTGCAGACATCTACGGCATAGCGTAGCCATCTTGTCGAATACTATATTGACTTAGATGTCCATTGCAGACTTCTAAGAAGACACTACTGTCAACACTTGCTGATCATTCTTGCTTGGATCTCACCTCATCTTTCAACTCGTGAATACAACATCTTTATCCTACATCCCAGCTGAGTCCAACTATTAATAATTACCTAGATTCAATATTTAATTTCAATATCTTACATATTTTACTCACCATAACTAGCTCGTCTTTTAATGATTTCATTCTTTTCTATATTTATAACTTAATTAATTTTAAACTATTATTATAATTTATGTTTAATCGTAAATTCAAGATTATACATTACACATTAATTATTAATCATTTATCTTTTAACTTATAACTATTGCTGCAAGTTTATAATTTTATGTTTATTAAAATATTAGAAATCATAGATTATTTTGTTCTTTTATTCTTATTTAATTTATTTTCCCAGCACCTGGGTTTGCGTCTGCCAAGTGGGGTGCATCCACTTCAATGGGCTTGTGATCCCAATGGTAGATGCGCACAAATATAACAATAAAGTAATATAACAATAATTGTTATAGTACATGATAGCATGCGAGGAAGCTATGTGTCACACTAATTGGCAGTCTATTTTCAGAGTTTTTGTGGGAAAGCGCCCCCAATTTTGAAGCTAAAATTAATTTATCGATTTAACCTAGGGGTAGGATTTTTCTGAACGTTTATTCTAAATTTCGTCAAAATCGGCCCAGTAGTTTAGCCTTCAGGCGTCCGCACAGACGACAGACAATTGAACGACATTTATTAAAAATCACTTTTTCAGATTCAGGGGACCTAAAATGTGTTATCCTTCAAAATCGAATTTTCGCGCCATCACAATACTTTCTCTTTATATGAGAAAGTAAAAAGGGTTTTAATGATGATCTCCACTAACGCTTCATATTTTACCCAAATAATAATAATTGTGTTATAAGTAAAACACCCAAAACATTTGTCCATCAAACTTGAACAAAACTTTCTCTTATGCAAAATAAAAACCCATAATATCTCCGGCACCATGCTAACGAAAACTCACGAATATGAAAACTCTAATTTTCAGGAGAGCGACTAAACGAAAAAAATGTTTTAAATAAAGTAGGCCCTTTCATATAATTTTTTGTTTTTAAGGTCTATGTCAGTTTTAAGTGCAGTTTAATATTATAGGTTCATTTTAGCTTAATTATTGATAGGATTGCAGAAATGTCATATTCGTTACTTTACAACGCATACAAATGTTTTTGAGGTATTTGCATTTTTGAGTGTAGACTAACGAATTCGTAAGTTCATTGAAATTTTAAGTAAAAATTAAATATTTGACATTGCCAAACTAAGGAATCAGTAGCGTACACAGAAAATTTTTTCGGGGGGGGCCCAACCTAATTTATCTTATATGCGGGTTCAGCATACCCCATAATTTATTATAATTGTAATTTCTCCCCCTTTTCAACACTCTAATTTTCTAACCTCTTATTTAATTAAATTAAAATCCTATGAGGTAACACCTCACTATGTGATGTGATCGTTCTAAAGAACGATTATGTCTCCGATTCTAATAATTCCAAGACAGAAATCTGTTCAAGTTATCAAACATTTTTGATCCCGTTTCTGGCTGTTAGTCTGTCTCTCGCTTTAATGTTGGCGAACAATTCTTAAAAACTACTCTTTCGATTTTAATGAAATTCGGATGGCAGTTAATTAGCATATAAAAAGTCCATTGTTGGTCCTATATAAGGTTCAATCTTCTGGTCCCATTTCCCTCCACCACATTTCTCCACCTGCCACCATTTCTCATCCACATGTGCACACACATACATTTATTTACACCTTCCTTCAAAAATATTTATCTGATTTTATAAAACTTATCTGATAGAAGCTCACAGATTAATTTTAACTATCTGCGCTGTTTTAATTTTGGTAAATTGATACTTTAAATCATATAAAAATCAAACCTATTTTAAAAATCAAATTTAAATTTAATTAATCAATTCATTAGTTAATGGAACTAAATTAATCATAGTTATGATATCTAAATATTTTATTCAAGTTAGAAAAAGCCATCTTCGGAGGAAACAATATTAATTCCAATAATAACTTTAAATTTGAAGTCGGAAGAAATAGAGGTGTGGAAATTATGCATAGAAAGTTCCCCCTAAAATTAGCTTACTCGATGACAATAAATAAATCCCAGAGTAAAAAATATTTTTTGTTTGTGGGAATCTCAAATTATAAAGTATTAGTAATAGGTATACAATAGTAGTAATATAGCCACTGATTAAAAATTAAAGATGGTTCCTCAATCTTACGTAATAAATATCTCTTAATGGAGTTGCATATGTAACAGATTTAAATGACCTTAATGATTTTGTGTATCCTCCTGAAGTACTTTTTAATAGCGAGCAATATCTCTAATATTTTAAAGCATATCTGAAATAAGTATCTAAATATTTCATTCACGTTAGAAAACCATCTTGGTTATACATTATAAATTATCAGAGTTCATTAGAAATAAATCCCAGGGCCAAACATCTTTTGTTGGTGTGGATCTCAGAAACATGCTTTAGCCCCGGCTAATTTACATCATAGTAAATACAAGTTTTGGTACCATCTGTGAGGGTTACAGATGGAATTGCTTATACACGGAATATTGTTTACGATCCATTACTACATATTTAATAGTATTTTGTGTAATATAGTGTTTGTTTTAAGGATTACGTTTTAGTTGTAGGTGTGGCCTAGCTATATGTTTCCTCCGGATGGCGAGGAAATGGCGGAGTTACATTTTATCCTCATTTTATAATTAATAATTGTTGAAGAAGTCCTGCGTTATTGTGGGAGGGCCCAATTTCAAGTAATTTATATTAATTTAATGTTAAGCAATTTTCATTTCGTCTACATCAAGCTAAACAAATAATTAAGTATAAAGTATTATATTTAATGAAATGGCCTACTCAATTAACCAATATGATAGTAATAGATATAAAATATTAATAATATACAGCCACTGATTGCAAGCATGAACCCCGCGCGAAGCGCGGGGCGAATGCTTGTAAGTACTAACGCCATATACCCCTTTCTCTTCGTAGTTTTTGTTCTGGCTGTCACTTGTGGAATAAAATTTTCCTCCTAGTTAAAAATCATATGAAAGAAGCCAGGTTAAAAGATATCATCTAATTATAATTATTATAAAATAATTTTTATTTAATTGAAATAGATTATTTTAAGATTTTCACTTGTGTGAAAGGGAATTTGTCTTAAATTGAAGTAATACAGAGATGGGTTGTTTAAGTTAATGTAAGAGAAACATTAAGTTATTAGTAATTTAAAATTTATGTATGCAAAATGTGTACCTTATTCTTTAGTTCTTATTTTATATTCGGTTTTAATAATTATAAAAGTCAAAGGTTACGAAAATCCTACGAAAAATAAATCCAGTTATTCCTTTTTAGTTTCTAACCATCTCCAACCAAGATTTCCCTGGCCAATACTTGATCCTCAACCAGGTGGTTCAACGCTTTTTTAGCTGATTGCATGGAAACCTTTGTTTTTATTATGGCCTATGCTTTTTAATTTTTCTAAAGAGGTGATACATAATTGCATAAACAATGTAATGCATAAGTAGAATTGTCAATTATCGTAGTTTGGAATAATAAAATAATAATAATAATACACTGCGATGCAGGCTAATCTAATCTAATGAGAATTGTGTTAAAACCCCCAAAAAAATAAAGCTTCCAATGAACGAGAAGGGTGGGGCGCCCCAATAAGTTCTTGGTGCCCTAATAAGCTTTACCAGGGAGGTTGTTTATATATGGTCCTCTGATCTCATAATCTTATTATTCTTCGTTGTCTTTTAGGTATGACAAAACACAGTTGTATAATAATAATAGACGATTTGTATGAAAGTTCCAGAATCATCATTAACTTTAATTTACCCCAAGGGGGTGAATTCTAATCAAGAATAAACAATTGAATTGCTAAAAAAAAAAAATCAATATTCAATTACAGACATCTTGAATTTCATGTATGTATCCCATTTTCTCACACTCGTCTTTTGTTTGCATTGTGTTTATTTTATTAAAATAAAAGTAAATGTTTTTCCTGAAGAATATTGTGTAGGGTCGGATATGTGAAACAATTTGGCCAAAGATTAGTCGAATCGAACCAAATGTTTGATTACCCGGGGGACAATAAAAGCCCTGGTAACCTTTTACATATAACCATGCTCTAATATTCTACCTTAGCTATTGATATTTTATTTACATATTGATCCTTTTTCTTTTATTAAACCAAAATTTGAAGCCAGTGGAATAATTTGAAAAGGTTAAAAATGTTATCATTGTAAGTCCCAATAATGAATAGCCTCTAACCCAAAAGTTTGTATAAGTTGTCAAATTTTTATCTCTAATTGTTGGTTATATTTTTGTAGGGCTACGTCATCATTATTTCCATTGACGTTGCCGGCAGCAATTATTAAATGACGGACAAAGTGAGGCCATTTTATAAATATTAATATAATTATGAGGATTTGTCATGACACATCATACATGATACTTTTATTACTGATGTATTATTTTTATTTGAAAATATTTTTTAAACAATGATAAAGTAGTTTTTTAATTTCTCACACAAAGAGAAAATATTATGATGCCGCGAAAATTCGATTTTTATGGATTTACACGTTTTGAGGTCCCCATAGTCCAAAAAAGTGTTTTTAACATATGTCTGTCAGTCGCCTGTGCAGACGCATATAGCCTAAACTACTGGGCCTATTTTGACGAAATTTGGCATACATGTTCAGAAAAATAATACCCCGAGGCGAAATCGAGAAATGAATTTTTGCTTCAAATTTGGGGGCATGAAACTCTGACATAACGTGAAAATTTCTTGAAAACTGTTCCGAAGATTTTGATTAAAAAATTCTAAAATGTAGTCCATTTAAATACGAATCTAATATCTAATGATATTAGCTGTTTTCCCGGGAAAAATCTAGTTTCTAAGAAAATAGCTTTAAATGCGCACGGAGAGAGGCCGGGTTCGATTCCCACGCCGAGGAAAAGTTATTTTTATAATAAATTTTGATAAAATATTCAATAACAATTAAATCTATCTACGAAAACTCGAAAACTAATAAATGGAGATCATTGGGCTAAGTAATTATAAACTTGTATGTAACTTGTAAAGTTGGTCTGAGTTGTGTCGGACGATTTTTTTTACTTTTACTGAGTATTGGCACTACCAATCTAACACCCTTGAACGAAATGGTACGAATACCCCTCAACCTCCGAAAAAAGTTTGTCATTAAAAAACAAAAATGTAGGAGCAACTCGTTCATTTTATTCGCAATTTTATATATATAAAGTGGCTAATCAGCTGATCGGGTTATCAAAATGTTTCGGCACTTCCAGACCACCTAGAGTCTCGCGGTTTTTTGCGTTTGGTCCCGAATGTGCCCAAACCGACTAGAAAAATCTGAAAAGTCGAAAAAAATTATTTTTACCCCCCTTAAAAAAATAAAAACGGTGGACGCAAATTGAAGGTTTTCTTCGAAGAGCTATTGCGGTTAAACGGTAAGCCCTATCGAAAAGCGGATAGCACCAGCGGTAACTGATTTTAAAATATCTACAATTTTGGTCCTATGACTTTTTGTCCTACGACCAACGGTTCTACCTTAAATCAAGAATATTTTATAATTTTTCGTTAAATTTTGTTCTTTGAGCTCTCATAGTGTGAGCGATTTCATTTTCGATTGGGGTATTTAAACCCCACACTAATGCTCTTTAAAACGAGTATTTATTTTTCAAATTATTTGCATGTTTTGCCGAGGAAAATGAGTATTTCTAAAGAAAAACGGATTTAAAATTCCGTAAATAACGTCATGTTTACGTTTTTAATAAATAATAATTTTTATGAGCTTTATTATGTTAAAGTTAAAAACAAGAATAAATAAATATAAACAAATATTGAATAATAAAGTTAATTGTTCGATACAGTAGCGTACACAGAAAATTTTTTCGGGGGGGGCCCAACCTAATTTATCTTATATGCGGGTTCAGCATACCCCATAATTTATTATAATTGTAATTTCTCCCCCTTTTCAACACTCTAATTTTCTAACCTCTTATTTAATTAAATTAAAATCCTATGAGGTAACACCTCACTATGTGATGTGATCGTTCTAAAGAACGATTATGTCTCCGATTCTAATAATTCCAAGACAGAAATCTGTTCAAGTT
Organism: Gerris lacustris; assembly: GCA_951217055.1. NCBI lineage: Eukaryota > Metazoa > Arthropoda > Insecta > Hemiptera > Gerridae > Gerris > Gerris lacustris. The sequence continues at coordinate 49,804,768 of OX578278.1, forward strand.
ATCAAACATTTTTGATCCCGTTTCTGGCTGTTAGTCTGTCTCTCGCTTTAATGTTGGCGAACAATTCTTAAAAACTACTCTTTCGATTTTAATGAAATTCGGATGGCAGTTAATTAGCATATAAAAAGTCCATTGTTGGTCCTATATAAGGTCCAATCTTCTGGTCCCATTTCCCTCCACCACATTTCTCCACCTGCCACCATTTCTCATCCACATGTGCACACACATACATTTATTTACACCTTCCTTCAAAAATATTTATCTGATTTTATAAAACTTATCTGATAGAAGCTCACAGATTAATTTTAACTATCTGCGCTGTTTTAATTTTGGTAAATTGATACTTTAAATCATATAAAAATCAAACCTATTTTGACTAATTTAAAAAAGGAGGGAAAATAGAGTAAATTTAACATGAATAAAGTATCAATATAGCAATATTTTAAGAGCGCAGACGGTTGAAATTATGCTTGGGTTATCTGCGGGCTACTTTAAACAAACCATTAAAATTTCATAAAAATCAGATGGGTACTTTTGAAGATATTGGTGTAAATAAATGTATGTCTGTGCGAATGTGGAAGAGAAATAAATAGGTGCAGAAGATTGAAACTTGTACGGGACCAGCAATGTTATAACCTGGCTAATTATGACCTACCATCAAAATTTCAATAAAATTGGACGAATAGCTTTTAAGGTATGTTGGTTCGCAAAAATTTAAGGACAGGCGGACACGGGACCCAAACTGTACCCTGATGTTGAACAGATTTCTGTCTTGGAATTTTTGAAATCGGAGACATAAAAATTGTTCGTTCTTCAGAACTGTCACATATCTTCCGTTTCCTTTGGTAAGCTCGGAAGCAAAACTTGATCCATACTGCAAAAGCAAACGTGGATTTGGAGCACATACGAATTTCAAACTTTTATCTAGAAGAGAATTCTTCTCTAAGAAAATTAAATATGTTTTGCAAAACAAAAGAATCATTCGCTCGTAATTACATGGGACATTTAACATCAAATGTTTTCTAAAGGCTTTTTGAGTTTTTAGATTTAAATTTACTATTACTATGTAATATGAATCAGTTTTTTCACAAAATGATAAACCGATTTATTTATATTGCCTCTGTTTTCCCACTACATGTCGACGAACACTAGTCCGACCTGAGTCAGCAAGAGGGGAATGCCGCATAGACAAGAGGACCCACGTAGCGTTCTACACACAATCCTGGGCCAAAACAAAAATTTGCTACTGAAATCCACAACCATCATTTTCCCGTTTAAGCCAGTCTAGTGTGCATATTTTAATTCAATTAATTTAATTCCATCGGCAAAAGTTCGAGTTGACTGGGGCCTCATTTAATTTAATGTGCTTAACACCTAGGCCGAGCCGGCAATCGGGTCTATTATTGAACGCATCCCAATTTATTTTGATGCATAATTTCCATCGACAAAATCGGGCCTACTAGCAATCAGGCCTACTAGCAATCAGGCCGATTCATTGTACTCATCCTAATCAATTCAATGCACTTAATTCTATAGCAAAAAATCCGAGCCTAGCTGTCAATCGGAGCAGTCTATTTTTTCGAATCCAAATTCAATTCATTGCATTAGGATTCGTAATGAATGAAGCCGTCCTATAATGCAACCTATGCTATTGAACTGGACTAAAACCACAAAAAAATCATTGAATTCAATTGGCGAAAAATCGGGCCCAGCCGAAATCGGGTCGATCAAGTTTAATGTTTTTAGATCTACTGGCAAAACCAAGGCCTAGTCGGCAAATGAGCCGATTTATTTCATGCATCCTAATTTAATTCAATGAATCCAATTCCATCAGCAAAAATCACGGTCCAGCCAATATCGGGCCGCTATAGTGTTTAATAAAATCAATTCCATCGGCAAAATCCGGGCCCAGGCCACAGTCGGGCCGGTATAGTGTTTAATAAAATCAATTCCATCGGCAAAATCCGGGCCCAGCCGACAGTCGGGCCGGTATAGTGTTTAATAAATGTAATTCCATCGGCAAAATCCGGGCCCAGCCGACAGTCGGGCCGGTATAGTGTTTAATATAATCAATTCCATCGGCAAAATCCGGGCCCAGCCGACAGTCGGGCCGGTATAGTGTTTAATAAATTTAATTCCATCGGCAAAATCCGGGCCCAGCCGACAGTCGGGCCGGTATAGTGTTTAATAAATTCAATTCCATCGGCAAAATCCAGGCCCAGCCGACAATCGGGCCGGTATAGTGTTGAATGAATTTAATTCTATCGGCAAATCCGGGCCGAGCTTATTTGGGGTGATTAAGTGTATACACACCATAAGATAATACTTAATTAATTCCTTTTATTGGAAATTATTTACAGCCAATTCGAATGCATTTGTCATTACTGTGTTTTTTTGGTTTTAAGGTGTGGCGGGTCTTAGGTATGTAATCATTTCGGGGGGGGGCCAGGGCCCCTTGGGCCCCCCCCTGTGTACGCCACTGTAAGGAATATGGCATATTCGTAGGTTTACAACACGGAAGCGAAATTTTAGAAAGGCTAATTATGTCGAATCTGCCAAATTCGTTAATTTACAACGAAGGAAGCAAAATTTTACAAGATTAATTTTATCGAATCTGCCACATTCGTTAGTATACAACGTAGAAAACAAAGTTTTACAAGGCTAATTATTTCGAATGTGCCATATTCGTTAGTTTAAAACGTGGAAAGAAAGTTTGGGAAAGGCAAACATAGTCGAATTTGTATGTGATGCAGGGAGCAAGATTTGGGAGGTCAAACTAAATCATACACACTATTACAGTATGAGACTAAAATATTATTTTTGGACTAATTGTTTTTAAACTAATAGTTTTTACAAGACAAGAAAAACTTCATATTTGTGAAAATGACGTTTCTTGTTTTGCCATTTCTAATTAAGCTGCAGGTGTCGTATTTTATGTGACTTTATGTGTGTCTTATCATAAAACATCCAATACAATAATAAAAAATTCGATTTTTCACAATCGTGAGTTTTAGCATGGTGCCGACGATATCTAATTTAATAAATTTGTTATTGAATATATTTAAAATAGTCTGCCAATTCGTGTGGCACATGGCTTCCACGCTCATATTTCGTATACTATAAATGATTTTATGCTTTTACTATTAATCATTGTTAAATTTATTTAATTTTCCCCCGTTTTGTAAATCTGCAAAAATTGTTTTGTTTTTTTACCTCAATTTAGTAAAATTTAATAGCGCAGAAGCAGACAGACGGTTGATATTAATATCTGGGGCTATCTAAACCCTCTAAATTTCATAACAACAGGTGAGTACTTTTGAAGATATAGGTGTAAATAAAAGTATGTTTTTGTGCACGTGGTAGAGAAACAAATGGTCGCGGAAGGTTAAAACTTTTATAGGGCCAACAATGGGCTATAATTATCACCTACCATCCTAATTACATTAAAATAGGACGAGTAGTTTTCAAAAATTGAGCGACAGACAGATAGACACGGACACGGAACCAAAAATGTGATGTCTAAAACGGATTTCTGTCTTGAAAATTTTTAATATCAGAGAATATATATATATATTTTTTTTCTTCAGAACGGTCACATAGCTTCCGTTACCTTCGGTAAGTTCGGAAGCAAAATGTTCAATTCTTTAAATTCTGATGTGGGGTATAATTTTTTTGAGCATGTATGCCAAATTTAATTGAAATTGGCCCAGTAGTTTTTCCTACATTTTTTTGGCCTTAAAGGAGTACAAAAATGTCTTTAAATGTGTAAATTCATCAAAATTTCAAAATAAAACATTAGATAGGTCTATCAATGAATTCTTATATAGTACAGCACATACTTAAACATAGTTTACTATTCAATAATTAAATTAGATAAAGATCAAATTGTTGTAAATCAGGACATCATAATGGGTTATTATTATTTATTCTTAGCCATCAAATTCAAAATACTTTTCTTTTTTTTTTAATTTTCCCTTAATATTGGTATATTTTAAAAGGGAATATTATTAGAAATTGCTTTATAAACTATTAACTATTATCTGAATTGGTTACATCATTCAAACTTATTTGTTCTTTTTAATAGATATAAATAAAGCGGTTATATTATAATGCCATTGCTCCTTTAGTCACTAAATATGTCATAAAAGAATTAGTTAAAATTCTTAACTTCACTTTTATACTATTATTACTATTTGTTGTAATAATAAAAATAAAACTATCACGCGGGCATGTGTAGGGGGTGACGTGATACCTATCACTAGGAAGAACTTAATAAAAAATTAATCCCTCTTTATGTACTTAGAAATAATAAAATGTAATCTATCTTTATGTAGTCTAAAATAAAAAATAAATAAATGCTAAAGAAATGAGAATTGCACTAAGAAAGAGAGTAGTGATGTAAAGCATTTTCTAACGAAAAGTTCCATTCTAATAAATTATAACATCAAAATAGGCTATTGTTGCCGCCAGTAAAGTGAAAATAGACTGCCAATTAGTGTGGCACATAGCTTCCTCGCATCCCATGTACTTTATTATTATATTAACATTAAAATTATTGATATATAGTTAATTGTGTAAAAACTATTAATAGTTTTAGCGATCTTTAACACTTCATAGCGGTGTCGCTGTTGGTTTTACTAAGAAATTGTATTTGAAAAAAATGTTTGTCTCATTGAATAGATGAAGTTAGATTTTTTTCCCGACCTAAAATTCCAATTTTAAATTTGAAGTTCACGTTTACGCGAACGTTGCTCGTTAACGCTTGAACGGATAACGTTGTCCAACGAACTCGTCCTGGGCATTGGTAAAACGAACATGTATACCAAATTTCATCAAAATCGGTCGACATTTACTCAAGTTATCGTCGCACGTTTCATAATTCGCGGACACACAGACCGACAGACAGACAGACAGACAGACACGAGACCAAAAATGTTCCCTGATGTCTGAAACGGATTTCTGTCTTGGAATTTTTAAAATCGGAGGCATAAAAGTTTTTCGTTCTCAAAAGTGAACACAATGCTTCCGTTACCTTTGGTAAGCTCGGAAGCAATTAATAAAAAGTTTGGGCTATTTCTAAAAATTGAAAGAATTTAATCGTACTCATTTCTATTGAACAAGAGATGCTTGGTAAATAAATGGCTAAACATTATTGCCAGGAAGAGAAGAGAAAGAAAGAAACTATATATCCAATGCTAGCACCGATGTACAATAATTGTTGTACAATCAGGACATCATAATGGGTTATTATTATTTATTCTTAGCCATAAAATTCAAAAGACGTATTTTCTTTTTTAATTTTCTCTTTTAATATTGGTATATTTTAAAAGGAAAAATTATTACTAACATCAAAATCGGCCAAAACTTATGATGATCAATGGGCCAGGGAGGGATCTTTATTTCAGAGAGGGTAGAATAAAAATTAATTAGGTGATAAATAAAACGCCAAAGAAATTAATTTATATTAACTCATAGAGGATAAAACTAAAAATAGACTGCCAATTAGTGTGGCACATAGCTTCCTCGCATGCTATCATGTACTATAACAATTATTGTTATATTACTTTCTTTATTGTTATATTGTTTATTTTGTAAAAACTATTAATAGTTTTAGCGATCTTTAACACTTCATAGCGGTGTCGCTGTTGGTTTTACTAAAAAATTGTATTTGAAAAAAATGTTAGTCTCATTGAATAGATAAAGTTAGATTTTTTCCCCGACCAAAAATTCCAATTTTAAATTTAAAGTTCGCGTTTACACGAGCGTTGCTCGTGAACGCTTGGACGGATAACGTTGTCCAACGAACTCGTCCTGAGCATTGGTAAAATGAACATGTCTACCAAATTTCATCAAAATCGGACGACATTTACTCAAGTTATCGTCGCACGTTTCATAATTCGTGAATTATGAAAGACAGACAGACACGAGACCAAAAATGTTCCCTGATGTCTGAAACGGATTTCTGTCTTGGAATTTTTGAAATCGGAGGCATAAAAGTTTTTCGTTCTCAAAAGTGAACACAATGCTTCCGTTACCTTCTTCGGTAAGCTCGGAAGCAAAAAATAATTGTATCCGTACAAAAGATATTGTCGTTTTTGGGAGGCAGCGCACACAAATTTAGACCTAACATTTCTTGATTTTGCACGGGACTATTATTTTGGAAATCGACTCCACGCGTTGCACAAAATTCAACGAAGGGAATTGATGAGGAAAAAAAAAGAAAATAAACAAGACCAGTATTAACGTATATTTTTACTAACCGTCTTAAAATGAAGCAGACTAAAGAGTTATTTTTGGTGCCTAATTAAAATACAAAAAATATTCTACATTGTACTCAAAGGATCTTAAAACGTGAAAAATGCATGTTTTCAAAATCTAATTTTTGCCCCATCGCCATACTTAAATCTGCACAAGCTAGTTTTATACAAAAAATTAATATTTTAGGGGTAATTATGTTAATGACAAATGAAACAAATAGAATGATACAAAAAAGTTAGTATACCACAATAACAGAAGACGATTATATTAAATTATATTGGACAACATTTTTATAATATCAGTACCTTAAGCAATTTGCTGCGCGTCGTAATAGTATTCTCTGTAGTATGTATTATTAACATTCGATTAACAAAATTTCCTCTTTTCAATATACATTTGTAATGTAATGTACAATGTATTTTATAAAATATTGACATTTTTTCGAGGAAGGATGAATACATCCAATGTATCTTAAATCATGTAGAGAATCTTTTATGGGTTCATTTCAAGAGGAGGTTGAAAATAATATTTCAACTTGATTATAACCAAACAATTCATTGTCATGTGACAATCTTGTCTCTCTTAGTAAGGTCACCTTGTTTTTTTTTAGGTCATCTATAATAGAAAATTCTTATGATTCCTTTATTTCTAGGAGTTGATTTTGAATGATTTTTTTTTGGGGATGTTGTTTAATTTTAGTTAATATATTTTTCTGACGACTAATAAGCTCTGAGTAGGCAAACACGTCAATAAAAATAAACGTCAGAAATTATTAGACATTAATAATGAAGATAATAACTGAATTTAAAAAACAAACTGTTAACAAAAAGTAATTAGTGTTTGGTCAAGGATGACTAGAAAAAATTATAATAACCAAAATGGACAAAACTGACACATTGAACGTTTTTTTTTATTCAATTTAGAGGTTTTGAGAAATAATAAAAACTGATATCCGAATAAAATATATTGCTTAAGATATAATCCTTCGTAGAATCTTTAAAGTAGTAATATTAGGAAAATTATGCAGTTAATGTATTTTATATTTCTTAATAATTTATTTTTTCCAGTGATATATTTTTTATAAAATATTATTTTACAAGATTTTTAGAGATCCCTAACAATTATTACGTCACAAACGTAGTACTCAAGTAAAAGAAATAGTAAATTCCTAAATTAAATCAGAATTTAATATATTAAACATTTTATTTTGTAATATTGTGGCTTTTCTTTCCCCAAATTTTGGCTTTTTCATATTACTGAAAAGTCTTAAATTCGGTTAACAGAAAATAATGTATTTCTTTATTTCTAATTTAGAGTCGTCCCAAAACGTTCAACCTATTGTTTCTTCTTCTATATTATTTATTACTTAAACTTATTATTACATTTCTAATATTTTTAATTAAAAAAGAGTCAATGAAAAAAGGGGATAACAGCATTATTTATCAATCTATTTATGCATTTTGTTGGTATGTAGGTAACTTAAATTATGCTATTCATAAAAATATTACTGACGCGAAATAATAATAAAAATAATTACAATAATTTAATCTTGTATTTAATTTAGGTAAATTTTTGGCTTTAGGAAATTGCAGCCGCGAAATACAACTAAAAGAAGTAAAGTTGAAAAGGACACATTAAAGAGAAGCTGAAGCAAATCTACATTCTCAGCCATAATTTCATTCTATCCTAGATAGTGGTTTACATTGAATTTCGTATAATTATGGAGGCGCCGGATTGAAGGAAGAAAGGCGTGTATGGATTCAGCAAACGGAAGTGAGAGCGCCATTTAACTCACGGTTAGAGTTACTATGGCTTCAAGGGCTTGGATTAAGCTCAGAAATTTACTGGGTATAGCAAATGTTACATAATACTGAAGAAATTAAGTTTACAAACTGTATGTGGTTGCTACATGCAAGTTAACTAAGGTGGTTCTAGTCAAGGAGAAATGGGGGGGGGGGGGGGGGGGGGGGGGGGGGAGGGTGATTTAGTCGGTATAAGACCGTCATTTAGTTATTTAACGCTGGTGAGACCGACACTGTTATATGCCGTTGAAATATAAACAGGTTTGTGCGTAAATTAATTCCACCCCCCCCCCCCCCCCAAAAAAAGAACAACATACAAGGAACGCCATTTTTAGTCACTGATTTATGGGCATCGCATTTACAGAAAACAGTAATCAACAATAAGTAATCATCCAAACTCGAACTGTAAAAAATAACAAGATATTGGATTTTTATAGAAGCCTAAATATTGTCAAATTACTATTTCATTTTCTACGCCAACGTGCTTGGTTTTAAAATCAATGGGCAATGGGCACTTCTTAAGATTGTTACTCCCCTTATAAATAAAACAGAGGGGAGTGACAATCTATAAAGAAGGTGCACGGAATGTTCTTCTTTAGACTGTTACTCCCCTTATAAAAACAGAAGTGTTATATTCCTTTGTCCCAAGGTAAATCGGACGAAACATACCTTTTTAATAATAGTTATTTAGTCAAAGTCATTTACATTCTAAAAAATCACAGAGGAGTAACAATCTAAAGAAGTTCAAATGAATGATATTGTCGTTATAACATTTCAATTAAAAAAAGAAAAAAAAAAAACCTGTCCCATTGTACATGTACGTGGTATGTTTTATGTGAATACATGGGGGTATGTATGTATAATTAAAACTAGGCGAAGGATATCGCTATGTAATCCATAATACATAAGTAGCTGGAAATGAGGTCTAACCAAGGCTAGATGTTAACAAGGTACACTTTACAGCAAAAGGATAATTTCGGTCATTATCACTGATCCACCTTCAACTGACCTTTGTACTGAAGATTTCATGGTTACTTAAGTTGAATGAATCAAATTTCTAATTCTATTTATAACAGCTAAATGTTTAGCTAATATTGCCAATAATAAATTTTTATTTAACCATAAAACTTTTACTTTTATTTTACATATCAACAAAATAAAAAAAGTTGGTTGATGAAAGTAAAAGTCATAAACCTATTTATCTGGGAGCACGACAGTGCCCCCACCAAGTCGAGCACAACCGCACCATCCTTTACTTGAACGAACTCGAGGTACTTTGAACCCACCTCTATTATCCTATTAAAAATACTTAGATAAATTAAATTGATTAGAGTTCATTACAAACTGAACTAGTAATACAAATTTTACACTTCTACTCATATTAGTTACATTAGGTACTCGTATACCAGCCTAAAATTTTGTTATATTGACATTGACTCACTGAGTCGCCACAATTCTAAGGCACTTCTAGCAACTTGACATTTTATTTATGGGTAGAGTTTAATGTAAAAATAAACTTCAAATTGGTGTGGCACTTAGCTTCCTCATATGGGACCAATAAAGGGCTAATTGTGACCTACCATCCATATTTCATTAAAATCGGACGAGTAGTTTTTAAGATATATTGGTTCGCAAAAATTGTGCTACTGACAGACTGACAGAGAGACCAAGAGACAGACAGACCGCCAGACAGACAGAATGACAGACCAACACACAGACACGAAATCAAAAATGTTCCTTGGTGTCTGAAACAGACTTCTGTCTTGGAATTTTTGAAATAGGAGGCATAAAACATTTTCGTTCTTCAGAACGATCACATAGCTTTTGTTACCTGCGGTAAGCTCGGAAACAATATAAATAATAACATCCTACTGCTTAATCTCTTTGAGCTGCGTAATTACCAAGTGTGAAAATGTTTTTAAATTTAAACGTGCAGTGATTTGGAAAAGTAAATGTTTGAGTTTGTGAGGGACAGGGAATAGAGAGGGGGCAGATAAACATAATTAATTACTTGTACTGGATTGATTAGATCTACTAGAACTTACTCGGACAGGGATGATTGGCTAAACCTATGATTTCACAACTTTTTACGCGAGACTTTCTTTTTAGACAAGTGTTTTTGTTGGGTTAAACTTATTTTTTTCCTCTTCCTTTTTGCGAATATATTTACTTACCATATTAATGTCACTGTCATACCTAGAATGATGACATTATGTATTTCAATAATAATAAAAAGGATGAAAATTAACAGCAATTTTATCAGTACATTGTTAGTGAGTGGTTGATGTCAAAATAGGTCTGCATTAAAGTATTGGCTATTGTAGTTTTTACAATAAACTGACAACTCCGTAGTTAACGAGTATTATTTATAATTTGCAAAGTGGAACAACTCATTTTGTTGTAAGTTAATTCCTAAAATTGCAAAATAATTATCTCACGGATACTATAACCAAAACAAGAAAATTGGCCTGTTTAAAATCGTCAAATTTAATCTGAGAAAATCTAAAATATCGTAGTAGTAAGTTCAATACCCATCTAGAAAAGAGATTTTTAAGCCTAAAAAATAATATCCCTAGGATTGCAAAACCTAGATTCGAAAACAGTTCTGTTAGAAAAAAGTCAAATTATTTAAACCTCTGTAATATTTAAGATGAAGGAATATAGTTAGGGTTAAATTTATAAGGGTGGTTTTTTTGGTTAGTGTCCAAAGCCTGGACAAGGAAACATGGTGTTGAGGCTATTTCAAGTTTTCTCTGCCTCTCACCGTGTCATTGACTTCTCAAGGAATTTTTAAATAAAACCTCTTAATTTAATATAATAATAATGGTTACGAATTTTTTTAATTATAATACAAATTCTAAATGTATTTGTAAACAGAAATTAAATTTTTAATTTCTCATATATGCAGTATTATGTAAATAGATAATAGAAATAGAGTATTGCGAAAATTACATTTTGCGATATTTATACGATCTTTGAGATATTGTCACGTTTTAAGGTCCCCAGAGAGTCCAAAAAAAGAGTGGATCTTAAATTGCAGAACCAATTGAGATAAAATGTGATACACATTTGTAGTAAGGTCTCAACTTAAGTGCAAAATCGAAGAAATAGCCTGAAAATATATGGGCCACTCCCAAAAACAATAAAATAAAAACTGGTTCAATTGTAAAGTTAGTTATTCAGATACTAATATCGTAACCAGTTTGTAAAAAAATATTTTATATGAATAAATTAAACAATTTTACTGTTTAATTTTCACCACTTCTTAATTGGCGTGTATAATTTGAAAGCTCAGGATTACATTTCTGCAGAGGATGGCTCTTCAGGACATGGCTGCCCCACCCATCTAATTATTATTGATTCGGTATCTAGATTCAAAATGGAGTCCGAAGGGATGGTATGTACTCCCCCTCCAAATAAGCTTACCAAACAATCTGTTATATAATATTACCCCTCATTTATGTGGAAATAATATGATCCACTTACTCTTGTGAATAATGTTACTTCCACTTCGTCAGACCACAATATATCTGTTATTTAATAACTTCCAAATGAAAAATGCATATTCAACAAAAGAATTTAATTTAATTTTAATTATTGCTATAGACTATATAAAAGAAGAAATGTAGGTTAATTGGATATCTAATACAAATAAATAATTTAATTCCTAAAACAATTTCGTTAATAAATTATTATAATTTTCCATTTTTATATATGTAAATTTGATCCTTAAAAGGCAATATTTAATAAGATTTTAAAATCTTAAACATCCTTCCTTTGGCTATTTCTCTCATAATGTATGAAGAAAATTCAATACTTCGATCAAAATTTTATTTTATTCATAAAACAATGGCTTCAATTAAAAAATAAAAATACTTTGCAATCAAAAAAGGTTTTCAAGCAATTATTAAATCATTTTTCAGGATTATTTTAAATTAACCTTTTATAATATATGTGGGCACAGCTCGTTAACCCGATTTTGTTTGAGAGTATTGGTAAAAATGATTAGTTTATAACATTATTTAGGCCAAGATCAAAATTACTACAAACTTGAAATAGACTGCCGTTCTTTAGTGATATTCGAGAATGAATTGCGAAATTAACTTTTTAGCTGATTCACCTCGAAAACCAAAAGCAAGATTAACCAAAATCATGATTAACTGATGATTAACTTAATGTATGCTAAATAATTTTATTTTTATCATTAATAATATCCCTGCATAATCCTTGTATTATAAAAATAGACTGGTTTTCGATACCGATTTTTAAGTATGTTAATGTTATTCAGAGGACATCAAATCTTTTCAAAAAAGATTTTTAAACGTGCTGATGTTTGCTGCTCTTTATCTATATTGTATTTTAGTCCTTTTAAAATAGTTATATTGTAAAGGGTTAAATAGAGGTGGTGTTGTATGTTAGTAGCCGGTTAATGCTTCAAGGGGTGAGGCTGAAGAGAAACAGGGTGTGTGGATTGTGCAAGAGAGGTCCATGAGGGGTGTCGTTGACCCGGGCCTCTGCCACGTGGATTAGGTGGTCCTCCACGTGGGGCCGTTCAACTCCTGACCCGGTTAGATACGGAACACGACCGCCCTTGGGCCCGAGGAAAATCTAACGCCACCCGTCCTTCTAAACTAGTGGGGGTGGGGACGTTTGAACCTTCCGATCCGCCAAAATTGTTGACCTCCCTCGGCTCCGGACCCGACCCACAAAAAGTTGATCAGGCTGACCTGAAGAGAAGAAGGGGGAAAAAATAATAATTATGTGGGACACCATAGAGACACACGGTAAAAAAGAGTGAAATCACGTTCTCCGGTATAAAATAGAACTCGAGTAAATGTCAGCCACTGTCGTCTGAACTGTCTGACACAAAACTAAGGTACCCAACCTACATCTTTATCTCTCCAAATATTATTAGTAAATCTCAAAAATAGAAAAGGAAACTATCGATTTTTCATCCAAGCTATAAATATATCCAACTTTTTCTTTCTTTAAGAAAAGATGGTCATTAAGTGACAATAAAAAACTAATTTCCCATTCAACCAAATTTACAAAAGCAAGCGAAAGGTATATTGGGCAGCCAGCAGGTAATTCACCAAAAAGGTACATCTATTATCCCGATCATTAGAAGTTAGTTCAAGAAAAAAAATTATTAATGTCTACAGCCCCTATAATGAAGTTAGATTAAGTTATTTAAGGTTCTCGGAACAAACAAAATAAAAAGTTAAATTTTTCTTCCGAATTTTCCAAAGGCGACAGAAGCACTGTGTTCTTTTTGTCTCCAAATTCAAAAATTCCTAGACAGAAATCCGTTTCAGACATCGGGGAACTTTTTAGATTCGTCTTGATCCGTCGATCTATAGTTCAAATTGTGTCGAACCTCTATAAAGTAAAAACCCCTTATTCGATATTTTATGAAAATTTAGATGGTAGGCCATAATTAGCTCATTGTTGGTCCTATATTATTAACAACTAGATCTTTAAAAGTACTCATTCGATTTAAAGAATTTTAGATTGTTTGTCATAAGTAGCCTATAGATTATCCCCATATTAATTTCAACGGTGTGTGCATATTTAATATTAAATAAAATAATATAACTAAAGGTATTAATAAGCTTTCCAGGTAGAATCACGTCTCACTTTCGCCGTACATTATTGAAAATGTTATATAATATCAACGTTTGGAAAAGAGAGGTTGTTTAGGATTAGGAAAGGCTTAGAATTAGAGGGCCTTTGATCTTTCGAAATGAAAAGTGCTTATTCATCACCCATACAAATTTTTAAATCATTGTGCTAAATTCAAATATTACCACTTTACTGTGAAACGTCTATTTTTACTAATGCGCTTTGATTCTGATGTGATATGAATTTCAACCAGCAATAAATATTTTTAAACAAAAGTATCTTTTGCAGGCTTCATTTATTTTTATTCTGAAACACATGTATCAAAAGAAATTTACCATCATACGTGGAAATACTAATCGATTCTCAACCCTCCATGAGTTCACATTTAATTGAAATCTAATGAATTTTACGATTTAATTATTTTAAAATCTGTACCTCATGTAAATAATTATGTTTAATATGTTGAGTGTAGTCCTCTTTCCATTATGTTTCTACGCACAATTGCGAGGAAGACTTGCGCGCTCAGGGTACAGGTATTGATGAATTTCACAACTGCGTAACCACCCCAACGTTTATACTGAGCACAGACACCCTCATTAAAAATGAGTTAAACAGAAGATATTTTTGACAAAACTTATTTTTGATGAAAGATGTAACCTATTTAACATAAAAACAATAATTAGTGGAGTAGTATCGAGATTGTGACTGTCTAGGCCAAAAATAAAATAACATTCACAAATAGGAACTGTTGATAGTCGAAATAATAGTATTATATTATATCAAAACACCAGATAATCAAGTTACTTGCCAATATCCAGATCGTAAAATTAATTAAAGAGTTCGTATATATATCTCTCCTAAATTATTAAAGTACTGTTAGAAGAAACAACGTAGTTGCATTGGTAATAGGTATAAACTAAGAAAATAAAAACTACGAATTTAATGGCGTTGATAAAATGATTAGAAATCAAATTTGCATTAAACCTAAAAATAATAATTGAATTATTCTTATAGGAATACAAGTAATAGAGTTTAACTAAAAATCAAAAATTTACAAAAAAAAAGTATAAAATATAAATAAAATTAAAGGATGTATTATCTATTAAACATGAAGAATGAAAAATCTCTAAAGTATTTATTTAATTTATTATTATTTCAAGATTATAAAATTAATAAAAATATGAAAACAACTATGATATATATTAAATAAATAATAGACTGCTAATAAGTATGGCACATAGCTTCCTCGCATCCTATCATGCACTTTATTGTAATACTAACATTATTGTTATATTACTTTATTGTTATGATGTTTATTGTGTAAAACCCATTAAATAGATTTTAGCGATCTTTAACACTTCATAGCGGTGTCGCTGTTGGTTTAACTAAGAAATTGTATTTGAAAAAAATGTTTGTCTCATTTTTTCAAGATGAAGATTAATTTTTTCCCTACCTAAAATGTCAATTTTAAGTTTGAAGTTCACGTTTACGTGAGCGTTGCGCGTGAACGCTTGAACAGATAACGTTGGCCAACGAACTCGTCCTGGGGATTGGTAAAATGAACATGTCTACCAAATTTCATCAAAATCGGTCGATATTTACACAAGTTATCGTCGCACGTTTCAGGATTCACGGACACATAGACCGACAGACAGACAGGGATTTCTGTCTTGGAATTTTTAAAATCGGAGTCATAAAACTTTTTCGTTCTCAAAAGTGAGCTCAATGCTTCCGTTACCTTCGGTAAGCTCGGAAGCAATAAAAAAAGGTAAATGTACAGTACTATTTATATCCATTATTCCATTATTTATTTTTATGACGGTATTAGAAGTTTTTGCAAAGCAACGCCTTGTGAGAAAATACGACACTAAACCCACACGACTCTCAAATTCCACATACACAACTGATTATAAAGCGTTCACATTTGCCGTGTGATATTAATAGGAAGTTTTTATACCAAATATTTACAAATTTTAGTTATATCAGTATATACTTATAGTGTACTAGCTTTCACCCCGCACTCCGCGCGGGGCTCATGCTAGGTATTAGTGGCTGTTTCCTAAAAGCATGTAGGCCTAGCAATTTAATTAAATTCCTAAATAGTTTTATTTCCAAAGCTTTTTAAGAATAAAATCAGGACTATATTACACATCATTAATTCCATTGCTAAGAATATAATACTCTCCAAATCGTAGTTTGGAGTTCATCTATATATTTAAAAAATAGCCAATAGAAACTAAGTAGTACAGTAATAACTAACAATGCTAAAAAATGGTATAGCAAATAAGATAATAACCGTATAGACAAAACCAATTAGACTGGGAAGTGATTGAACAATCATCAACCATGATAGTGCATTAATTGAATTACCAGTCTCTTCTCTCAATACGACAGTTGCACCAGTAAATATTTATTAAACTCTATTTAATAACTCTAATAATGAAATAATAAATACTCGATTTATAGAGCAATAGTGTTAGGTTTAAGCACCCAAATCAGAAATTAAATCGTTCAACAATTGCGGGCGCCGTAAGAGCTCAAAGTCAATTTTTTTTTTAGGTTATTTTTTTTTATAAAATTGTTAATAACTTTGGTTCTACTCAATATTTTTAGATGAAACCAAGCCTACAAATTGCGCAACATGTTTGCGCGCACCCCTGAAAAAAAATCGATTTCATTTAGCCAGTTTTGCTTGTATAAAGTCTGACTGAGGCGACAGACACACATACATACCCACATACATACACGAACAAAGTTAAAGCCGGATTCGGTTTTTGGAATGTATAAAATGAAAAAGTATCCAAAAAAATTTCAATTCTGACCAATGTACAGACAAAACTTTAATTTTATATATATAGATACTGTACAAAAAACATAATAGAAATAATTGGCAATTTAAGAATATCCTTTGGGTTCTCGGCAGAACCATGAAGAGATTAACGTTTTCTGTATTACACGAACTTTCTACATGATCCTAGCCTCACATAAATTAAATATTGTTATTATGATAACTATGAAAATATTAAGGTACAAGTATCACAATAATTTTAAATTATCACAAATGCGTGTAATAAGATATATTATCTGAAAAAACGTTTTACCACGTAAAAAAAAGCACAGCCTTCCAAGACCAGAATCTAATTGATTAGAATAACATATTATTAAATATCACAATCAAAATTTGTATATTTAGTTCATATGGGAAAAGGTTTTTATTAAGATGTTTCGGTTTTTATTTATATTACGAAGAAATTCCTTTACCAATAGTAACATCTATGGAAACAATCGGTATTAAAATTCTATGTTACAGCAGGCACATTAATATAATTTCAGCATACAGAATAGGAGATACTACTTGTTATAAAAATGATCTGATTAAATTACTATCAACAGATAGACAAACAATAATAACAGGAGACCTAAATTCTAGACATACTAGCTGGCAATGCATTACATCTAACAAAGCAGGTAAAATTTTATATAATACTGCTCTAATAACTATTATATTCATGCTCCTGAGAAACCTACTTATTTCCCGCCAAGACCAAGGAAACCTAGTACTTTAGATTTAGTCGTCTCGAGCTCGAAATTAAACATTTCCGAACCTCAAAGTTTATCACTTTTAGGATCCGATCATAATCCTGTACTTTATACTACACCATATCGTAATATAAACCCATATATACCAAATATCAAAATAGATTGGAATAAATTTAAAAATTATATAAATGAAAATATCACAGTAAAGCCTAAACTTACTAAATCTACAGATATAGATATAAACATTACTCTTTTTATAGAATTAATACAAAATGCAGCCAAACACTCTAGGTGTCCCGTAAAGCAAATACATAACTAATACATTTCCTCAACCTTTAAAAATAATAATAAAAATTAAAAACTGGTGCAAAAGACAATGTAATAAATTTCGAACGCCCCTGATAAAAATTACAAATTTATTACAAAATAGCATTAAAAAACTTCTTAGTTTCCATTCGAACACTAAATGGCAAACATTCTTATCACAGCTTAAACAAAATCAAACATCATTCTGGAAAGTTGTCAAACACTTCAAAAACAAACCTCAAGCCGATTCACCTTTCCTTGTAAATGATAAACGTATATATACAAGTCACGAAAAAGCAAATATCTTGGCTCGACATTTTGCTTCCGTTCACTCTCAGAACGACAATTTAACTTCAGAACGTCACAACCGAACAGTTTGCAACTTGGTTAATAATTATTTAAGAATTCAGAACACGAATAACTTCGAAGTCAGTTTAACATCGCCTACAGAAATAAAAAAAATTATTAAAACAAGGAAAAATCGTAAGTCCCCTGGACCAGATGGTATCAGTAATTTAATGTTGAAACAATTACCCAAAAAAGCAATAGTACATATTATTACTTATTTATATAACCGAATGTTACTGACCGGTTATTTTCCTAAATCCTGGAAAACAGTTAAATTAATAGTAGTTTCCTAAACCAGGTAAAGATCCTCAGAAACCATATAACTATCGTCCAATAAGTTTGCTCAATGGCTTGAGTAAAATATTTGAAAAGGTCGTACAAGCCAGAATAAATAATATCATTACTATGAATAAACTATTGCTGAATGAGCAATTTGGCTTCAGAAGTGGCCACTCGACCCAGGGTCAACTTGCTAGAGTAGTACAGCATGTCACTACTAACTTCAACCATAAGAAACATGAAACATACAGGATTAGCTCTAGTGGACTTAGAAAAAGCTTTTGATACCATCTGGCACAAGGGACCAATTTACAAACTTATAAAGAGTAAATTCCCCTTATACATTATTAAATTAATACGCTCATATCTCAAAAACAGAAAATTTCAAGTACATTTCAATAACTCCAAATCACAGGAAATAAAATTACGTGCAGGGGTACCCCAGGGTTCGATCCTAGGGCCCGTATTATGCAGTTTTTATACTAGCGATATTCCCCGTTGCAGACAAGTCAATTTAGCCATATTCGCCGATGACGTTGCCTTATTCAGTTCCTCATGGAGAACCGACACAATAATAAATAGATTAAATAAAGCCCTGATAAAACTACGCAACTATTTCTTACATTGGTGATTACATCCCAATATTAATAAATTCGAAGCAATATTATTTTCAAAAAGGCGCCCTATAATTCCGGCAAATCTCATAGTCAATTGGCTAGTTCTACCTTGGTGTAACTCTGTCAAGTACGTAGGGGTCCATCTTGATAGTAAGCTAAACTTTACTTCACACATAAACCAAACTGTAGATAAATGTAAAAAACTAATTTAAGTACTTTTTCCAATTATCTCTAGAGATTCAAAGCTTTCTATTAAAAATAAATTAATCATATATAAAGTTGCCGTAAGGCCGATATTAGTATACGCTAGTGCTTCGTGGAGTTTCACTTCCAACACAAATCTAAAAAAGCTACAAGTTATCCAAAATAAATGTTTAAGACTTGCGACCAATTCACCTAGATCTACTAAATTATCAGATCTCCATAAAATAGCAGATATAGAATATATTGATAAGTTCCTAATAGATTCAGCCAAGTATTTTTTAGCTAGCTGTGAAGGACATAATAATAATCTAATAAACAACATAGCACAACAAATGCAGTCGAATAACTTAATCACTACTAAACACAAAACATTAGACTTCCGATTAAAACAATAATAAATAAAATAAAAATATTCAATAGAGCTTATCAGAGGGGACTGCCCGTATAACAACATTTACATAGTTATTCCACCACAAGTTGAGATATAGGTTTTCATATTTTTTCCTATTTATTGTATTATAGTATGTAAACAAAAATAGGTTAAAATTATAAAAGATAAAGGATAAAGTTGTTAACTGTGACCTTTAAAAAAACTATTGTAAACACTATGTAATGTTTATTATATTGAAATAAATTCTCTTCTATTCTAAGATGTTTCGGTAACATTCTTTCTCCATGAAAATCCGTTTTAGACCATTCTTAATCGATTTCTGAAATTTACCACCTTTTTTTTATGTATATACGTGTCACTCCAAACGATATCTCACGCTAGAATACAAAAGTTTCCTATATTATCATAAACCAATAATAGGCAGATTTCTTTGAAAATTCACTCATTAAGTCATGGTGCATGACTGGACTATTTTTTAGCTTTGTTAAAAATGAGTAAAAATATCGCTATAAAATATATCGTTAAAAGTAAATGATTTGCTACATTAATTTATATACATACATGTAATTACAATATTAAATTGCTAAATAGTAATGAAACATTTTATTCCTTGAAATAATATATTGTTGGCAAGTGCATTTCAGTACACAATAAATTAGTTTATGATTTTAAATTTAATGTCCTCATCAATGTACTATATATTTGGTACAGCAAATCATATATATATATATATATATATATATATATATATATATATATATATATATATATATATATATATATATATATATATATATATATATATATATATATATATATATATATATATACATATAAAATATGTGTCTCAGCTGTCCAAGCAAATAAAGATAATATGGATACAGTAAATCGTCGACGGTTCTTATCGTTCAAAACTGAATATAAAATGTTCTTAACTCCTGAACATATTGACATGTGCAAGATAATATTCGTTTATGTGTATAACCTACCATTGATATGTTAGAAAGAGTACGATTACATGTATATAATATGATACATAAGGAAAATATAAACACAGAACATTACAAAAATATGTATCAGCTAAGAGAGAAGCCATAATTCTAGTTTTATATTTCTACATATATATTTTCTTTCTCAATCGCTTTATTTGTAATTGTCACTGAGTGCCATTTTTTCCCTCTTATATTTGTATCATTGTTATACTATTGATAAGCTTTAAATACACTACTAGAAGTTATAACATATTACAAGAATAGCTGTTTCCACCAACATTTAATGGAAATTTTTTTCCATTAAATTCCCAACCATTTTTTTTTATTTCGCTGATAATGACCCACTTAAATTGACAAAACAAGTTATTTTTTATCACGTATTAAGAGTTGTAGTTTTCACAATAATTGGCTTCTTGATTTTTCTTCACTATTATTGAACGAACGAAGAGATTTCTTCATTTATTATAGTCCAGGAGATAGTGTGCAAAAAATGTGTCTGACTAACATCAAGCTAGAAATTTGTGTATAAGTAAATCTTTTGGTTCCTTGTAAGAATATGTGGCCAGCTAAGTTCGTCTCCGGGACACATAGCTTGGCAATAAGCATTTGAAAAAAAAAACTGTGGAGAACGGCCATGTCCCCCCTTTTTGGTGGACACTGTGCGAATTTCATGATTCTGATCTGAGTACTAACTTAGTTAGTAGACCAAAAATCAAGTTGATGACAGTTCGTCACTTAATAGGTGACCTCTTTGATTTGGAGTAATATTTGGCTAACTAACCAATTAAGTGACGAACTATTATCAACTTGATCTTTTTGGTCTACTAACTAAGTTAGTACTAAGAATCATGAAAATCGCAGTGTCCATCAAAAAGGGCGGGACATAGCCGCTCTCCACCGGTTTGTTTTTTTCAAATGCCTATTGCCTATGTCCCGGAGACGTAATTAGCTGACCACATATTCTTAAAAGGCACCAAATAATTATTTATACACAAATTTCTACCTTGATGTTAGTCAAACAGTTTTTTGCACGCTATCTCCTGGACTAAAGAGACTTTAGGTTTTAAAAGTATGTTAGTTTATCTAAAGCTACCTGATGTAAAAAGTAACCGATTCGAACGAAATTTTTCACAGGTATCATCACTTATCTCAGGATTTGTGAGTTTTGAAATTTCATGCTTAATATTTTCATGATAGCGGCCAATATGGTGGAAGACTAAACAAAAATAATTTGTTAGTAAATTGATATTTAGATGTAACAAAAATTTGATAGAGTATTTTTGTGTTGGTGCTGAGTCTATGTGCCAAATTTCAGCTTAATTGTATGAATGGAAAAGAGCCAGTTAGCCCTCCAAATATTTTGACGACAAATGACAGCCACCGACGAACAAACAAACAAAATCGAAGTGAAAATTAAAAGATTTAACAATAAAGCAAAACTTTGTACCTTAAATCATCAGGGAAGCGAATTTCACTAGATAATAATGTAGAATATTGCATTTTTAAGTAGTAAATGTAATTGCCATAGTATCGGACTCATTTGGTAATTTAAAATAAACTTAATTTAAAATCTTTGAGTTCAATAGTAGAAAAGTATTGATAATTCAAGAGGTTTTTAATGTAACCTCCTTAATCCTATTTAATTTTATTAAACTTTGAAACATTTTTTCATCTCTTTCCTTAATCCAGACAAATTTGTAAATTATTTTAATTTCATAGGCAACAAAATTATTTAAAATCAATATACTTCTAAACTGTGAAGTTATTAATTTAAGTTCTAACAATTTCTTTGCTATTCAATTACTAGTTCCTAAATTAAATTACAGAAGTTCCTAGTCCCAGAAAAAATAAGGAAGAAGATAATGATTTAAATTTTCCTTACCGAAGGTAACGGAAACTATGTGATCGTTCCGAAGAACCAACATTTTTTAGATCTCCGATTTCAAAAATTCCAAGACAGAAATCCGTTTCGGACATTACGGAACATTTTTGGTTCCGTGTCTGTCTGTCGGTCTATTTGCTAACCAACATGTCTTAAAACTACTCTCCGATTTTATTGAAATTTGGATGGTAGGTTATAATTAGCCCATTGTTGGTCCCATATAAGTTTCAACCTTATTCGCCCATTTGTTTCTCTTCCACATACTTTTATTTACACCTATATCTTCAAAATAACTTATCTGATTTTTATGAAATTTTGATGGTTTGTCGGAAGACCCACAGATAGCCCCAGATTAAATTGGATAATAAAAAATAAAACAATTAAATTTGACGAAATAGGACACGAGTTGGCAGAGTATTTTAAATGCAGGAATCATGTAATATAAAAATATGAATTTCTAATTCCATTTTATTAAACTAAAAATTTTATAAGATATTAATATCCATATTGAGAACAATATATAGTTTGATAGGAAACTATACATCTACTGGAGAGTTGTTGCAATTTAGTTTATTACCAAATAGAACTTAATTAACATTTTAAGCTTTTATCTTTCGTTTTCATCAAGTTTAAAATTGTTCTACATTAAGAAAGTTGGCCATTAAAATAATATTAGTACTCGTACATAAAAATAATATTATAAACCTCCAGTTAATTATTACTCTTTCTAGTATTAGAAGAAAATAAATTGTAAAACATGAAATAAAATATGAATATTAGGTTAAAATTGAGGAGCATTATTTTCCTTAAACAATTTTTTTGTTCTTTCTTCTTTGTTCTTGGCATTCTTTGTTTGTTCATGTAAATAATACTGATTTCATCGTTAGTGTATGTTCCTTTCCAAATTCATAGTTGGCATTTATCTAAGACGTTCAAATGTTCTCCAAAAAGCAATCATCCTTGACTATTATTTCTAGTTACTAGTATTTATCGTAGCATGTTTCGCAATGCTTGCGCCCTTGCGCAGGTTGGCCACTCGGTGAGGTTTCGAGCTGAAGAAAGTGGAACAAGGCTGAATAGGCGCGGTGCTAGATAGAGGATAGGCAGTAGGTGGTTTTCCTAGGTCGGCTTGTTAGCGGATCTAGCCTCGTGACTTTCTACTTTGAAACCCGGACCAGCCACTAAAAATACGCCATTATCTTCTCCTCTCATGGCCTCGATATTTGCCTTTATGAAAAGTTACCCCATGAGGGAACAAAAGGTCCTTTAAATCTATATAACCGACAATTTTAGTCAAGTCCAACAGGTAAATACTGTCCTTTACTATCACATCCTAGATTCACAACACAGTCTGAGTATTCTTTTATAATAGATTTTTACCAGCTTACCATTTGATTCGCAATTACTGTGAGAGCATTTACTAATAGAAATAAGTGAATAAACAAATAAAATTAATTAAATTATATAAAAATAAATACAAATATTTGGAGTTTTTTAGGAATAAATTAAATGGTAATTGAAAGAACTGTCTTGAGCCTAGAATCCTCTGAATATGATTTTATTTCATAAATCTAAAGATTCATAGTCACCGCTACCTTTTAGTAAATAAAAATATCTGTATAGATCTAAATTTCAGATCATCAGTAGTTACACTGTTTTACTACTCAATTCTAAAAAGCACCCCTCCCTGTTCTCATGCTACCAAGGTATTAAAGCGTAGTAATTGAAACGTGTAATAAACTTGTAAGTACCCTTTTATAATTCCTTAGCCCAGCAAAGTACTTAACTTGAATTCATCTCAATTAATTTAGTTCTTTTACTTCTACTTCTACATAGATCTATACGTGTATAAATTAACAATAGGTTCACAAGTTCAGTTCAAAGAATTCTTATAGCATTCATTTCTATGCGATTGTTTTTTTGACGTTATTTTGTACCCTTGACTTGTAGGCCCAAACCCTCATTGATTCGCTCCTACGACAAGAAAATAATAATTTAGAATTTCACCATTCACTTCTCCCCTTTTACTAGCAATGTTTCATACCCCTCTGTTGTTGAAATATTAATGATGTAAAAAAAAAAAATAAGAAAAAAAGGGAAGGAAATACAAAGAGAAAAAGAACAAATGAAACAAGGGAGCGGAGTTGTTGAAAGGACTATGAGAGAGGGGAGGTGAAGAGGACCAAGATGTAACTCCTTCCCCCGGCGATTGTTGAACAAGGGGTGCCTTCATCTTGACAATGTCTTCTCACGTACTTCCATAAAGTACAAGGGCCGGAGGATACGGCCCTACAGAATCAAGAGGTCGTCTTAAGACGCGAACAAGAAGGGGCTGGTAGAGTAAGAAAGGTGCTGAAATGAATAGGGCGACACATTATCAGGATTGATGTACACTGTTGGAATATACACTCTCCAAAACGTGATTGCGTAGTGTACTTTGACGGTGCATTACAAAAATGACTGCTGAGAATGGCTTGAGCCTTCCTCAAACATCCACCCCAACTAAAAGTTGTAATTTACTATTGTTGCACGTTGTATATCAAGTCCTTAAAAGTGTGGTCAGTGTAGCGTCAAGGGGAAATGTTGAGGACAGACAGGTTTTTCAAGACGAACCGCAAATAAGGATGTGCTATAATGAGTGACAAACATAAGGGAAGAAAACCTCTACCTTTTAATAAAAATATCTTCAGATCTACATTTCAGTAAAAAGAAAATGTTAAAATAAAGGTACATATTAGCTAACTGCACTATGAATTTTAATTTTTCCATCAGGTACACGTCTAGCTACAAGTGAGTCAAATTTAAATTTCTAGCTGTCACTTATAATTTTAATGCTGAGTGAGGCAGTGAATCAGTCAGTAACAAAAACGCAAACTTTGAAACTCTCCCCTTTTGAAAAGGCTTAATTTTTACAGCGGCCTAAACAACTTAAGCTTAATCTATGTTTCAAATATCAAAAGCCCATCTTTAGAGGAAGCAGAGATATGAGTACGAGGTAAACCATAGGTGAATTTTTTCAAGTAAAGATACACTGCATACGCTCAGATTATCTCGTAGTCTTGAAGGAAGGATAACTCACGAAATATAATTAAATATTCTTAACAAATATTTCTTGGCAGGCTAAAAAATAAATCGTATCAAAGCTAATAAGAGCATTTCCTTTGCGCAGTAGCTGCCCGCATATAAATATAAGCCTATATATATGCATTCCATGAAGCCCTACTACTTTTTCTCGAGGGATTAAATTAAGTCAATGCATTTTATATTATTCAGGGCCACCTAAGAACCTGTGTATTCGAGGGTGTATCCTAATATTAAGATTCACCATTTTCTATCTGTAGAGTTGATGAACGTAATATAATTATATCAAAACAGAATCTCTTACACATTAATATAAAACTAACAAAGTCAAAATAAAATCTGTTTTCAACTTCATTTCTTTAGCCTACGAGAAAAGCTCTCATTCAATCAGATTCAATTTCGTTACATTCAATGTTAACTGGACCTGATTTAGGTTATTATTTGTTCGCCACATCTCATGTTACTTCATGATACAAGTTTATATTAATTTGTGTGTTTCATGGGATGCTAGCTTAAAGAAAAAAAAGGAAAAAACCTATTGAGAACTCAATCATCAGTGATTAATATTAGTTAGTTAAAACTGTTCACCCTTCATGGTAAAATGTCCAAGTTCCATGTGTATCTTTTAAATGTAAGCTAAACTATTCAACAAAATCGATGCCAATATGCTCCTCTTTACTTTCTCATGCATTTAGTTTGTATAGAAAGAAATTGTAAGGATGACGCAAATATTCCAAATATATAAACGTAGTAAAGAAGTCGATGTCAAGGGTTTATTTTAGAAGCATTTTACTAGGTTATTTGAAGTCCACGCTTTCTACTTTTATAATTATTATCTAGTAAGCACCAATTTTCTTAGTTGGTTCTTTGGTAACTTATAAAAAGATAGAAGAGAATACAGAGATGCCTTAAGAATTAGGCAATATTAAGACAGGTGGTAAGATGCATCTGTTACAAGTGACTTGTTACTCAATTTGATGCACCTACCCTAGCTCCTTCAACACCCCATACAAGTTCTCCGCTTATTATGTCACTTAATTTGTTACACACTGTCAAACCTATCGATGTACCTTTGAAGTTTAACCACCTGCTTAAGTGTCCACTTTAATATGTTTCAGTAAACGCCTGACTTCAACAAACTTAGCATTTATGCGAAATTACATTGCATTTAGGTAACCAAATACTTAAGAGTCTCTTCGACATACTCTTCTGATTTTTAAGAAATTTTGATGGTTTGTCGAATATAGACCACACAAATATACCAATTTTAATTTCAGCCGTCGGTACTCATTAAAGTTTGCTACAATTTTACATTTATTCATGTAAAAAATAGACTGCCAATCGGTGTGGCAATAGCTTCCTCTCATCATATCACGTGTTTTATTGATTTTATGCTTTACAAGCTATTATTGTCTAATTGTTTCCCCTGTTTCTTTAATCTGTCAAAATTGTTTTGATTTTTTACAAGAATTAAAGTATCAATTTAGTAAAAGTTAAGAGTGTAAACGGTTAAAATTAAACTGGGGCTATCTGTGGGCTACTTTCGACGAACCATAAAAATTTTATAAAATCCGATAAGTACTTTTGAAGATATAGATTTACCTAAAAATATTGAATTTTATTTGATATTAATTTGAAGATATAGGTGTAAATAAATGTTTGTGCGCATATGGAAGAGAACCAAATGAGCACAGAAGGTTAAAACGTACATGGAACCAACAATGAGCCAATTGTAACCTACCATCCAAATTACAATGAAAACGGACGTGTAGTGTAGTTTCTAAGATATGGTGGTTCGCAAAAATTGAGCGTCAGACAGACATGAAACCAAAAATTTTCCCTGATGTCTGAAGCGGATTTCTGTCTTGGAATTTTTGGTCCCTCCATTTTTTAAATTTGTCAAAGGTTACCGGTAACGGAAGCTATGTGATTGTTCTGAAGAATGAAAATATTTTGTCTCCGATTTCAAAAATTTCAGGACAGAAATCAGTTTCAGACATCAGGGAAAATTTTTGATTCCGTGTATGTCTGTCGGTCTGTCACTCAATTTTTGCGGACCAACATATCTTAGAAACTACACGTCTGATTTTAATGAAATTTGTATGGTAGATCATAATTAGCTCATTTTTGGTCCCATGTAAGTTTCAACCTTCTGCGCTTATTTGGTTCTCTTCTACAAGCGCACAAACATACATTTATTTACACCTATAGCTTATAAAGTACTTATTTTTAACTTTTATAGTTTATCGAAAGTAACCCGCAAATAGCCCAAGATTAATTTGATCCGTCTGCGTTCTTTAACTTTTGATAAAATGATACTTTAACAATTTTGACAGATAAAAAAAAACAAAAAAAAACGGGGGAAACAATTAAACAAAATAGACAACAATTGCTTGTAAAAGGATAAAATCATCAAAGTATAGGGAAACGTGAGGAAGCTATGTGCCACAGTTATTGGCAGAATATTTTCCATGAATTAAAGTATCAATTTAGAAGCATTTAAAGAGCGCAGACGTTTGTTATTAATCTGGGGCTCCTTTCGACAAATCATCCAAATTACATAAAAAATCAAATGAGTTCTTTTGAAGATATTGTTGTAAATAGATGTATTTTGTGCTCATGTGGAAGAGAAGGCGCAGAAGGTTAAAACTTATTTGGGACCAACAATGGACTAATTATGACCCACCATCCAAATTTCATTAATATCAGACGAGTAATTTTTTAAAATATGTTGGTTCACGAAAATTGAGCAACACACCGACAGACACAGAACCAAAACATTTTTGTTCTTCAGAACGCTCAGATAGCTTCCGTTACCTTTAGTAAGCTTGGAAGCAATGGAAGGAAAATTAAATAAAAAACAATAATGAGTTCTAAAACAATAACATCATTAAAGTATAAGCGAGGATGTGCGTCAAACTAACTAAGAAAATATATTTTTCTTTGACTAAAAACATTTGAGCTAGAAAAATAAAGGATCTTATACAATTTTTAGTACATATTTGCTTTATACCATATCGCGATAAAAAAAATTGAACAATTTTAAAGGGGCAACGACTTGGTAATAATGTGCACATTAATATGACCCATATTTTAAAATTCACCATGATTTTACTTAATTATTTTGAGAATGACTAGGATAGTTGAAAACACGTACGAAAAGTCAGTGGACTTGTTGTGCCTACGTGACTATAGCAACGTCCTACTCACCCCTGATTGCATAAGAATACATCTAAACTACTTATGGCCTTTCTCTCGCTTACGAGAAAACAAAATCTTAATTATCCAAGGTACTCAAGAATAAACGAATTAGCGTTGTTCGTAATAATACTAAATACTAATACTAAATTAGCAAATATATTTTAGGATTTTGTATATTTTATTAATTTTAAAAAAAGAACCCTTGAACAAATGAAACCTAATCTAATAACTGCTCAAAATGACGGAAATTTAGAATATAATTAATTGCAGTTGGTATGATATCATTTCATTTTTCTATATTTTTACCTAACTTGGCTTGTAAATTCCATAAGAGAGAAAATTTTATAATCAGTTTTTAAAAAGCTGTTAGTAACTCAATAAAACAGTATAGAATTTAGAGTTTTTAATTTTATAATTATTATTTTAAATTGAACAAAACATATCAACATATAGAGGTAATCGTAGTTAATTGTCTATAATGTTGTTTAATTAAATTGTTAACGTTTATTTATTTATTTCTTTAGAGTCGGGCCTGAACGTTTATTTATACAGTTTGTCCTATGCCTACTAACATAGACCCAGAAAACTGTATTACAAATGTTATTAATAAATAACCATATTAAAAATGTATTACATATGATACGATTCTTAGTATTCTATTATTTCAACCCAAAAGTTCAAGTAGATTAAGACGGAAACTTTGGAATCACGAATATCAAAAGTCTATTAATAAATTATAATAACAGGTTTCTTAAAATTACAGGCACGGAAATTAGGGCATGAAAATAATAAGGGCGAGAAGGAGACAACAATAAACTATGTACACGAATTAACATGTTAAAATACACTTTTTTATATTCTTTTAAACGATTTTATTACATTATATTTGAAATGACACTACATATTTAGAACAAGATCTATACAGTTTCTTAAACGTTAGTACCCATCATAACACCTTAAGATCTCTCTCGAGGGAGAATGGCCAAAAGTTGGAAATTATAGCTAAGTTTCGATACTACACCTTCACGACACCTTAGTCTGCACAGTTTAGCGTGCAAAAAATATACATGAAAAAATCGCAAATTGCAAACCTCCCTTCCCTCTATTTCATTACTTTTTGCTGGTTTGGACGATAAATGGCATATCGTGGTACACAACCATATAAAGTACTCAAAAGGAAACCCTTTTTATGACGAATTAAAACTAACATAAAAGTCAAATATTTAATCAAATATCATGAATTTTATTTCCATTAAGAGCCATTTTTAATCAAATTAACTGTATTTATGTGTATTGTGTATCCACTAATAATAAATTAAAATACTTATACTTATTTTCAAAAGTATTAATTAATGATAGCAATTCTAATGATGCATTCATAACATATTGACTATCTTCACACTAGTACATTAAATCATTGGAACTGTATTTGACTATAAATTATATTAATTCCATTAAAATTTAATATTTGCACTGTCACAGTTCTTCCTATATATTAGCCTACAAAATAAATATTAACAATTTAGAAGTTAAAATAAACCATGATTCCCAGATTTAAAAAAAAGTGAAGTTGTCCCCAATTCCACCATGGCAGTTTACTCATGGCAATTTACTCGAAGACGGTTTATGTTTTTTTGATACTTTTCATTTTTGTGGACCTAACATATTCAGATCTAATTTAGTGAAGCCTAAATTGATAAACAAAACTAATGAAATTTGACATGAATATTTAGTAGGACAGAAATTCCAACTTCATTTAATCTTGAATTTTCTTAAGAGGCCCAATAAAATAACTGTTTGGTCGTTTGGTTATAGGAGGCAGGTGAATGGTGGTGATTGGACCCAGATGGTCGAACTCAGAAGATAATTCAAGGGTAATAAGGAGAAAGCAGCGACTTATGTTTCTACCTTCTACTAGAATTGAACTCAAAATCTTTTGTGTTCTAACCAAAAAGACCTCGAATACACTTTACCGAAATGATATTATTTGTTTAAAAGATCGGTGTGACATCACAAATCATTCTATTCAAATGTACTACATATTATTATTATTTGAAAAAAATGAGTTAAAAATATAATAATCTCTTCATAATTCTTTTATGAAATGAGACAATGAATCTCTCAAAATAAGTCCAATATAAATTATTGTTATAGGCCAATCATTTATATTAGTGACAAACTTTTTCTTTTATTATTAACAAAAATTGTCTTGTAGAAAGTATATTTTTCAAGCATTACTAAGTGAAAACGTTTTTCATTGTTATATACTATTATCGAAGGCTTGATTTATTCATGTCTACGACAAAAAGAAGAGTGAGATATTGAGTTGTTTTAATATCTGTATAGAGGTCAATGACCTAATGGCAAAGGGTTGTGGTGCTGACATCCTCTCTAGTTTGAAAATAGGGCTCTATGGGGGTCAGGACGCAGGCCATGAGATACATCTATTATTCAATAAACTGTACGACTGTATGGCACGCTAAGGCTTCCCTCGCAACCGACACAGGTTGTTCAATCTTACACCAGGCTATGACAAATAACCCGGGACTCTAATATTTCAAGATATATTGTTTCCTAAAAGAACAATAATGGTTACTAAAAACGCTTGAATTTCCCTGACCAGTCTAGTAAGTTACCTGGTAAGGATGTACGGACCAATCGATAGTAGGCCATAAACTAATTAGCCATTTTCTATTCGTGAGTAAGCATGCACGTATGACTCACATTATATTTTTCATCCCATTCATCTGTTGTGTTCAAAGTACATAATATAGTATTTTCTACTTTAAATTTACTTAATTATGTGTGATTAAATATAAAATTGATTAAAATATTGAAACTAGGTGTGCAATGCAGTTGTCTGCTTGCAATATTGAGCTGAGCGTGCATTTTAATCTTAAACAATAAACATTTTTATTTATAAACAGCTGAAATCGGATCAAAAATAGTAATATTTCTAATTTTAAATTAAAAAGCATTTTTTCCTGTTTTTCTATTTTACCCCCCTCTCAAATGAAAATATAACAAAAGTGAGCATAACAACAATATACTCTTAAAGAGCTTTCCAACGACATGCATCATGAAGGGCATATACTATTTTAACTTTTATACCCCGTACCCCTGTGTACCAATTTGGACCATTTCAGATTTATATACCTTCCTGTGGTTGGTCACTATTTACCGTGCCGAATTTAGTGCGGATCGGTTCAGCCGTTCAGGAGGAGTATGTGTCTAACCAAATGCAAAGTGTAGTATGAGAGCTTCGCTTCCCTCAGCTCAATTATGTTAAAGGCCTCGCCCTGGGTTATTGCTAGGATTCAGTGACTATGTTTTATAATGTAGGCCAAGCAATTAAATTAAATGCTTTAATAGTTTCGTTTCTTGAGCCTTCTTAGAAAAGAATTAGGACTATATTATACATCATTCATTCGATTATTCAGAATAAAATACCCTAAGAATCGCAGTTTGGAGGCTATTTATTAGATATATGCACACATTTCTTTATTTTGATCACAATGATCGTGCGTATAAATTTTTTTCTTTATTTTGATCACAATGATCGTGCGTATAAAAATATGAAAAATCTAAAAATTCTTAATCTACGCCTGAACTTTTATATAATATAACTAAAAAAAGAAACTAAGTAAATGCAATCATCTGCACTTCCCAAATAAAATGCAATCCTGAAAGTCTGATGTTGAATTAAAATCCCGGATAAAAAAACCTAGCTTAGCGAACGTCTAAATCATCAAAAGAATCATAATTTTAACTGTAGTTATTCTAACGCTCAAGATTTGCGATGGTTAAAAGATGAGTAAAGGGATATAGCTTTTAAAAATAATTATAGCCATCATCTTGAATAAAAAATGGCAGTAGTTTATGTCAAAATATGTGACTAGTTTCCAAATTTTAAGTTTCTAGTTCAAATGGTTCTAAAGATATAGCAAAATTGTACTACATTTTCTGCCACATTGAATTATAAGAACGTTAAAAATCCCAGGATAAGGACTAAGGACATATATGTATAAGGATATATATGTCTAGAAAGAAAACTCCCTAACGCCCGTTTGGTGATTCTAGCGTCTTCAGATTACGAGATTTAGTAATGAAAAGGAAGCTCAAAAATACTTTTCTTATATAATACATTTATGTAGCCACCATCTTGAATTTAAAGAGCAGATTAAAAAAACATTTTACAGAAAATATTTATGTGAGTATAAGAATTTCAAGGTCCTAGATCAAGTGGTTCTCAAGATATTACAATCTCAAAAATTACTTATGAATGGATTTTATAATTTCTTAGATACAGTGAAGGATCTAGATCTTGCGGGACCCTGGGCGAGACAAAATGGCGAGGCCCCCTAGGATAGAGCGGGGATTGCTGATAAAAAACAATAAAGCAACTTAATAATATACCACTTATAACTTGATCCAATTTTACGGCTAATTCCCTTCACTTAGGGCCAGTCAAACGTTTTTTTCTCGACCGTAATAGAACGTTTTTGCTCTCAAAATAATTCAAAACTTTTAAAATAATTACAATTCTGCTCATGCTTTTAATCTAACATATTATTTGGACATAAACCCCTCAAATTATATAGTTTTCAACTAATCATCATTTTCTTTGCAAACGTAATCGAAAAGAAACATTTTAATTGTAATAATTAAGCTCTGTTATACTTAACTATTTATTCTTCTTCATGATATCTTGGGTCTTATGGTTAAATTATCATTGTATAAATAAAAAGTTAAGCTGTGTTATTTGTGATCAGTCCTATAATTTGAAATCTACACTCGAGCACTTTAAATTTACTCCCAGAATTCATATTCTCAGCTTATAACTTTCCATTTTAGTGCCGAGTTTTTAGTTTAATTTTCAAAGACACATTTTAAGGGGGGTCCGGGGGTCCTCCCCCGGAAAATTTTGTAAATATGACCTCTCAAAACAGCGTTTTTATGCATCTCTGGGGTGAAGTTTCTCTTTGACATCAATTGGTAAAACTGCACTAATTGCCCAATTATTTCGTACTGTCCGATTTACTTTGTCTTATTTACATATCTCTGTACATTGTCAAACGATTAAGGTTATGTAGTATCTCAATAAATTCAGTGTTTTATTTACTTTTTTTAAAAAAAATACACGTAATGTCACGTTTTATAGGGTTATTGTTAGGTCAGGTCAAATAGTACTAAACTCAACCTAAAAAGGTCATGGTAAGAACCTTCCATACTTTTCCCTAAAATTAAAAAAAAAAATTGAATATATCGAGATGCTACAACCGAAATCGTTTTTGTTATGTAAAAAGGAACAGTTCGAAAAAAACCGAATTAAATTGGACGTTTACATATAGGTGGGGCACATAATGAAGATTTACCCCACACAATAAATAACAAATTCGTCATCATTTTGAAAAGGGGGAGGGTGAGAAAACACTTGGACGTTAATTTTATATGGAGCGGGGCCCCGCAGGCTATCTTAAACATAAAAAAAAAAAAAAAATTATATATATTTTATAACTTATTTATTTGACTTTTTTTTATAGCGAGGGGCCCCGCGAAAAGGTAGTTAGGTATTAGGCTCTACCATATACACTAAATTCGACTGAATTTTATAATTCTAATATTTCATGTTTTGTACATGGCACGAGGCCCCGCGGACAATCTTCACTATGAACTATAAATTTGCCTTTAAAGTATAAGTATTTTATTTTAATTTTCTATGGCGCGGGGCCCTCCAAGGCGCGGGGCCCTGGGCGGTCGCCCCCCCCCCCCCTGGATCCGCCCCTGCTTAGATATAGTGTTGAATAGGTGAGTAAGGGGACAGCTTCTAATCACGTATATGGTTGCCATTTTGAATTTATGAGTCAAATTGCAAAAACATTTTATAGAACATGTTTTTGTCATAAGAAGAAATGTATTTCAAAATTTCAAAAGCCATTTCAAGTGGCTCTCAAGATATTACGATTTCAAATATTAATTAATAAATTCTGCCTTTTTTAATTAAAATGGCGGATCACAAAAAACTTTGCTTAGTGAACGTCTAAATCAATAAAGGAGTTACTATATATCAAGTTTAGCTATTCTAGTGTTTGCAATTTTCTAGATATAGTGTTAAATAGGTGAATAAGGAGACAGCATCTAATCACGTATATGGCCGTCATTTTTAATTAAAAAAAAGTCAAATTGAAAAAATTTCTTTTGAGATCATGTTTTGTCATATAAATAAAAATAAATAAACAGTTTATTTCTCACAATATATAGGATAATTAAGTTAATAAATACAATCAAATTGATACATGCAGTGGTGAGAGCTCCCAAAAAGGAAAAGCTTGAGCTAGGGAGCGGGCGTTACATTATTTTTATTCTTTTTTAACAAAATACTTTTCTAACAAGATATTTATATGCATACATACATACACACATACATACATATATACACATACACATATACATATATATACATACATACATACACACTACATACACATATATACATATACACACAAAAAAAAACTTAATAAATTATATATTTACATAGACCTATTTATTCTATTTTTATTATTGAGTTTAACAACGTTATACCTAATAAAATGAAACTTATTCCTTTTTATTTTATAATAAATATAAATAATAAAATTAAAAAGAGATAAAGCGTAAAATCAAAATTAATTGCCTTTTTCCAAACAGTCAATCACTAGAGCTTAAAAAAAGAAAAATTAAATAAAATAATAATGATAATTAAAAAATAAATAAATAAAATTAAATCAAAAATTATGCAAATCTGTGCCTATTCAGTAAGCTTTTAAATTTATTTCAAATTGTAATAATACTTATTACTACAATAATATATTATTATTGTTGTTGATAAGAATGGAGAGAGAAAAAAAGAAAATGTAGTACAACAAATTCTTTAGAAAGAGAGATTAAACGTTTTTGAATTTAATTTAAATGTATATTATTGATAGTGTAATGATTTCTAATCCATATATCTACTTGTTTTTTATACGTATCTATTGTTTTGATGTTTCTTATATGTTGAGGTAAAGCATTGTGGAGTTTGATTCTTATATACGATGGGTGTCTTTGTGCGAAAGTGGATTTGGTAGCTATTGTTTGTAGATTTCTGTTTGTTTTCGTCCTGGTTTCATAGTTATGTTGTATGGTTTGATTTGGTAACTTGAAGTAGTATACTAGAACTGTTTTTTTGTGCAACTGATCAATGTTTAAAACTGAAAATTCTCTAAATAAAGCGATTGATGAATAGTCTTTAGGTTTTTTAAGTATTATTTTTATTATTGTTTTTTGAACTATTTGAAGTGGTTTTAGAACGGACGCAGTTGCACCTCCCCATACCAGCACACCATACTGGAGAAGGGATTGTACTAAAGCGTAATAGATTTTTTTTAATGTAGCGGGATCACAAAATTCTCTAAGAATTTTAAAGTAGTAAATAAATTTTTTAATTTTATTACAAAGAAAACTTATTTGACGTTTCCAATTCAGCCTATAGTCTAACATAACTCCCAAATATTTGGAATATTCCACTTTTTGTATAGTCTTCATACATGTACAACAGTCTTGTTTAGAGCCCATTAACTTACATTTACATGAGTGAATTTTTAATAGTCTGTCTCGTGGTTGTCCAGCATTAGTTTTTGAAAATGTGATATAATTCGTCTTGTCTTCGTTAAGGTAAAGTAAGTTTGTGTGTAGCCATTTGTTTACAAGGAATAATCCTCTTGTAGCTTTTTCGTAGGTTTCGTCCCAGTCGGAACCTTCGAAAAAGAGCACCGTGTCATCGGCGAATCCGTACGCTTGACCAACGCCATCAAGCACCCCGTATATATCATTTATATAGGCTTGGAATAATACAGGCGAGATGACAGTGCCTTGAGGTATTTGATACTGATTTATTTCTATACTCTCGCTTACTGTATCATTTAGTTTAGTCAGTTGCTTCTTATTCTGTAAGTATGAAGTTAATAACTGCAATGATTTACCTCTTAGTCCGTAAAGTTCTAGTTTGTTCAGTAGTTTGTCGTGATTCACAGTATCGAACGCCTTGCTAAGATCCAAGAACACAGCCAAACAATTTTTACTATTGTCTAAACAGTCTGTAATATCACTAGTAATCTTGTATAGGGCGTCTTGTGTGCTTATATTCTGTCTAAAACCGAACTGGTGGTCGTTAATAACCCGATGTTTATTTAAAAAATTTAACATTCTTTTTTTAATTATTTTTTCTAAAATCTTCGCTAAGTTTGATATAAGGCTAATTGGTCTATAATTAGTAGGATCAGACTTGTTTTTCGATTTGTATAATGGGGAAATTAGGGCTATTTTAAATTTATCTGGAAATATACCTCCATTTAAACATAAATTATAAATATAAACTAACGGGTCTATAATATATTGTTGAGCATTTTTAATTATCAGCGAGGTTATTTGATCTATTCCGGGTGCCGTACCTTTTTTTAGCTCTCTGATTAGAGAAATGACTTGTTTTGTATCAGTTGGCCAAAACACCAAAGAATCTTTTACAGGTTTGATCAACTCAAGCGTACTACGGTTACTGCAATCACATATAGATTTACATTTTACGGCTAATTTGGTTCCAGTACTAGCAAAGTGCAGATTAAGAACGTCAGCTATTTGTTTACGATCTGTCGTAATCTGACCTTGATTATTTGTGATTTCCGACATATTAGTACCGGTCTTTGTTCTAGATAAACAAGTAACTGGCCAATTGTTGAGCAATAAAAAGAAAAGATCAGTCTTGCTCATGAAAGTAGAAGTGAAGTGAGGTTATATACCTACTAATAAAAGAACAGAATTGGCCAAAAAGTAGATATCACCACTTTGATAGGCTGACTATTTTAGGAGAGTGTCTGGAATTTGGCTCTTTTTTCACGGTTAGGTTTTTTTTGGATTAATTATTTCTTTATTTATTTTTTTTTATGTTGTAGGTATAACCTCTTTGAATGAATGAAGAAAAATATTTGTTTAATTATGTTAAAATCAATAAACTTTTAAGATAAAGAGTTTAATTATTTCAATACAAATTTGAAACCTAACTAAAATGTGAAGAATGTGGTTGTAGTTTATCCCGAGTTGACCTGAACACTTGCTTATAATAATTTAACAATTTTTTTTTTGTAACAATATTTTACAACTAAATGCGCTGAGAAATGACGATAATTGTAAAGATTATTGCTTTCCGCACCTACATGTTGTTTCTTTCAGCACTGGGAGCTGGTAAAAAAGACGCAAAGCACTATCATCTACAAGAAAATAATCAAGCAAAGGTACTAATTTTATTAAAACATTTGGCTACAATAGACACTACTGACATCTTTATAAAATTACCCCGGGGAACTTTGGGTGCCCAGAAGGTAATAAATTAAACAAAAATACGTGTGGTGTCGCGGGGCACCCGGTAGGAACGAAGTTCCTTACATTTTTCATTAAATATAAATTATAAGTTGAAGTATTATATTAAACTCACCCGCAAAATCAAAACAAAAAAATATCCCTACAAAAACAAAACAAAAAAATTGCCCTACATCAAAACTAAAAAATTCCCACATCAAGACATGTCCAAACAAACAAACAAAAAGTTGTTTGTCTCATTAAATAGATGAAGTTAGAATTTTTCTTGGATTAAGTATGCAGTATTATAATAATATACCTAATATATTGAAATAAGCGTCAGCACAGATCAATTTTACTTTTAACAAGACCGTGATTATATTTTCTATATTTACAAAACCAAGTGACATTTTGACATATAACAAATATAAACAAAACAAGTCAAGTAACAGGCTTCCTTAATAACACTTTTTCCCGTCTTTTGAAGCTTAAGTTTACGCGAGCGTTGCGCGTGAACGCTTGGGCGGATAACGATTTCCAACGAACTCAGCCTGGGCATTGGTAAAATGAACATGTGTACCAAATTTCAACTAACTCGGTGATCTTTTACTCAAGTTAACGTCATCGGTAGATTTCGTGACGGTGATTTTGTGACGGTGATTTTGTGACGATGATTTTGTGACGGTGATTTTGTGACGGTTATTTTGTGACGGTGATTTTGGTCGTTTTTTTTCGGATTCACTCCCGGGCTCCAGAACATGCCATAAGGAACTTCGTTCCAAAAACTGTCTTTGGACTTTTTCTACATGGCTGGTCTAAAATATTCAGATATCTATTAAAAGTTTATTGATTTGGCTTATATTTGTTACTCTAGAATAACTTATGCGTATTTTTCAATCCATTAAGCAACACAATAATAATAGAGAATTTTGTAACTAAATCACGCAAGTTAACATTTTTTTCCGAGAAGCAGTATTGATTAATTTATAGGTAATCTTTCTGCGATAAGTCAATAAATTATACTATTTTTTTATAATATTGACTATTTTGAAGAAATCGACAATTCGAGTTTGAGATTTAATGATGCTGATGCTTAGTTATTTTATTACAGTCATGCAACAAGTGCAAGCTAACCTAAGATATTATCTAAAGATAAAATACTTAACAATAAACGGAGTCTTATTTTGTAGGAAGTACGTTCCTTTTATCTTTATCTAAGGACAAAAATGTTCGAATCAATCAATCTTGCTTTTTAGTTCAACAAATCGTGTCGTTGTTATCTCTATATCATAACAAGAGTATCTTTACTGAAAAATTAAAAGATAACAGGAATGTCAGGAGAAGATGAGTGAAGTTTTTGGATTTTGGATATGTTAGTTATGTTTTTGTTGGATGGCAAGCAAGATATGATAGGATAGGAGGGGATTCACCCCTGGTAAGGGATCCTGTCTCTGGTAGCGTGTCACCTCCCCTCTCTACAGAGTAACCACCATATTTGAACAGTGGAAAGGATCTATTTCCGTAGCTGTGTTGAGCCTGCCCGAGATGCACAGGGAGGCCTTGCGCCGGGTTTCCCTCTACCAAGTTCCACGTGGCTCCTGCCCCTAACCGGTCGTTCACCCAACCACCCACCCTATCTCAAACCAAAATACCCAACACCCCCCTTTTTTTGAAGATATCTGGAACTCTCTCTCTCCCCTATGAAATAACACGCCGTCAAATGGACAAGTAATAACCTTTCTCTTCACTGTTTGCCTTTGACACAAACATGAATTGAACCAAAAAAATAATATAAAAGGAAACGAGAAAAAAAAGTTGTAATCCATGTCCTGGTTTTTTACTTTTTCAAGCAGAACACGTAATAAAACATGAAGATATTTACATTACTCGTTATTTTCTCTTCTTCTGATCCTCTATTATTTCAGAATAAAAAGATTTGAATGGTAGATAATATATAAACTATGTATCGCAATTAGCAGTAAGTTTCAATAAAATAACAAAAGAAGAAAACAGTATTTTTTTAACTTTATAAAAATAAAAGTTAGAATTAGAAACTATAATAAAACCTAAGTACATATAGATATTTCATACTTATAAATTAAGTGTAATGGAACCACCCTCTCATCAATTTGTTATACACATTAAAATTAAATTATTGTCCGAAAAAGCCAGTAGATGGCTTTAAAATGCATTTAATTAATTATCAAGAAGCTGTCAAACTTTACATGAACTTCGCCATTTAATAAGCTTTTTTAGATCATTTTTAAAAGAAAACACTTTTTAGATTCACTAACTTGTGGCGCAACAGCCCTTGCGGAGAGCCTAAGTCCTTCCAAAGGGATAATACAAATATATATATGTAATGGATGAAACGGGGTTAGTGTGTCGCTGTATAATCCTTCTAATTGACATACTCAATCAGTTAGACACAACTTCATATAAGGAGCTATTCATTTAGATGGCGATGCTGATTTAGTATACCGAGCGTGAGGCAATTTGTCGAAATCGGGAATTGAATCCAGAACCTCTTATGTTACAGGCGTTAGCAATGAGCTACCGGGATACGTATGTTTGAGAAAGAAAAAAGGATTACATTTTTGATGGCTAAAGACCCTAAAAGAGATTTGTGAACGCGTTCAGTGTCACGTATGCAACAAACTCTCTCCAGCTATCTCCAATGCCTTACTATCTGGTTAGATTATATATTTAATATAAAATTGACTCCATTGATGACGTAAATAACTAAGTATACATACATCTATTTATGAAGACGATATCTTTTAAAAGAATAATATACTCAACAAACAACAGTTACTAGGCAAAGAACCAACACCAAATATAGGAAGAGTTCACAAATATAAACTTTAAAATTTTAAATATTTAGATTATTTTGTCGAACAATCAGAGAGTAACGACATTATTTACAGGAAAAGAGGACAACGTTTTTGGAGTAAGGCAAAAGTTACAGGTGTGGTTGATAAATTTAAATCTATATTATTATACTATATGAATCTATTTTTCCAGCAATCACTGTTAAGTGAGATTTTACAGTAGGTAAGGCCACAACTAAACAGTATAGAGCGTGGTAGAAAATTGTAACTTAACGTTTACCTCTGCAATAGAATGTTTTCCTTGAAGGCCTAAATAGAAATCACTTCAATCGTAGAAAAAGACTATCAAGTTAGAGCATTACAACAATATTAATAATTAGAGCAGATGAAAGACATATTCATGGATGAAGTTGACAATGAAATTTTGAAAAAGTTATATCAACTAGTTACAGCTATTAGGTGCAACTAGTTTTACAAGCAATTTTAGAAGCATAGTACAATAATTAAAATGAAAACAGGAATAATAAACAGGCAATTCATAGATAACGATCCAAAGCAACAACAATTTGCTTAAAAAAGCGTGAAGCAATAATGAATATTTTCTTGAGAGGGGTCGAGAAACCAAAAGCGGATCAGGAAGTGTGCTGGTACTAATGATAGATTTACGACCTAAAAGTTTAGACCTTGCGACATCCAATGTTCAACCCTTTAGCCTTAATTTCGAAAAGGACCCTTGGTCACTGCAAACTACCTTACATACGGTTCAGGCCTTTTTGAATAAATTACCCTAGTTTGTGTGTTGCTTTAAAACAACAAGGAAATTAAATTTTTACAAAATCGTCACTTAACCTAATTGAATTGGGAGTGATAGCATCGTGATAATATTTAAAAGTATACTTAGTGTATTGTGAAAGACAGAAAACCATAAAAATACAAGAGATAGCCACGTGCAACAGAAATTAGTAATAGTCCATTAGGTTAAAAAGTGTTTTTTTAATTAATCAATTGAAAGGATTACTGTTAAAGTGCAATTAAATATTTAATGTTTGCTTCGATAAGAGGTTACAGTAATGCTTTAGAACTATTTTGTTTTTCATATTACAATAATCCACCTTAAGACATAGTTGCCAAATCAAGTTTTTATTTATTGTCATTGTCAACCATTGTAAGTATTGTGAATCATGCGAATATTCTAAATAACCAACATTTTAGTTGAGTAATAAGTTAAATTTAATATTTATTTATTAGATAGTATTATTATTTAATTTATTTTGTTAAAATTATAATAGTTAGAATCAGTTGTAAGAATTCAAGGCAAAATTGTGATCGGTATTTTGTGATGAAAGGTTTGAAACATTTTGTTAAAAATATTAAAAGCAGATGAAGAGGAGTTTATGACGGTTATTATGAACAGAATTGTAGCTAAAATATTTTATGGATAATTAATTAGTAATTTCGAGAAATTATTACGGGAAGGTTTCGTGTTGGTTAAAAAGGTAACTGACATAAGATTAGGTTATTGGAGAATAATAAAGGAAGCCCTTCGTTGAGAATAAAAGGGTTCACAATGTCCATTTCAAATTATTTTGATTGATTTTAATAATTGCTCATTAATTTTGTTACATTTAACCAAGATAAATATTTATCAAACCAAATAGCATATTTCCACCCGCTCTTTCACCAATATCTAAATATAACAGAGATAGAACTTTTCGCCAATTTACCAGCTTATCACTTAAATTGAATTTGTATAACAAAAAAATGCATGTTGAATAATGAAAATAAGGACATCCAAAAAAAAAATACAAAAAGCTGATGTATTTACAATTATAATGAATATATTCAGAATTATGTTTAAGATAATTATTAATTTAAATTAAAGAAGGGGCAATATTACTAATAACTAATAACAAAATAAACAGGTCAAGTGTGTGCTAGTCAGCACACAGCGAGAGTCCGTAGGCCACACTGTATAGTTTAAGTATTTCCCTATTGATGGTGTTTTTTAAAATGCTAAAAAGCTTCCTTGAACTATCCTATGGGTCTGATATTTTCAAAACACAAACAAACTTCCGATAAAGTATTTGTTTGCCACTGAACCGGACTAAAACCATATAAATACAGTAAAACCTGGATATAGTGACCACCGAAGGGACCGACCAAAACTGGTCACCTTAGGCAGGTGGTCAACATACCCAAAATGAGTAAAAAAAAAATTGCTCATTCTTGATTTTTTTATAATGTTACATATATGTAAAGGGTGAAAAGGAACATTTATGGAATAGTCACACAATCTTTTTTTTTTTTTTTTTTTTAGTAAAATTAAACCTTTCTGAAATATGGAAAAATAAAATAGTCTCTCCTCGTAAAATTAACTTTTTAATAGCCAAAGCAAATATGATTGGATCATATTTTCTGAAATATGATTAGCTATTTTTTTACAATTTATGCAAAAACCGAGGTGAGACATTTATCTTTAAAAAGTTAAAAAAAAAACATGTATTGTACTGATTACTGTTAAATAGTAAAATCTAAACATTTTTTTAAGGTCATGTCAGTGCAAAATACACAATGCACATGAAAAAACAAAAATTAAAAAAATTACTCCTTTTAACTGTTTACTTTCTAAATCATACTAAGAACTGCGCTAGAAATAAAATAAAAACAGAAGAGGAGATATTCCAAAGAAATGAGGATGAAGTGAAAAAAAAAAATAATAAAAAAAAAAAAAAAAAATACAGTGAAATGATGTACTCTATATAGTTAACTCTTAGAACCAGCAAGAATTATTTCATTTTACTGATTTCCTTGATATAAATAAATCCTTCTAATAATTCCTATAAAAAAAAAGAAGAAAAGTAAAGAGGATTTTATTGATATTGCAATAACTAGTACTATATTAGTTCTAAGAAAGTAAATTAAAAACTGAATGTTTCAAAATTCTCACTAATGTTTATTTTTATTTTTTTTTTACTTTGGTAACTTTAACCGAAATAAATTTACTTTAAGGGACCAGAACAAGGTGGTCACTGGTCAATATAGGCAGATGGTCACAATAAGCAGAAGAAAATGTACAGGAAGGTATTGAATTTCTGAAGGGACCCTGAAAAAGTGGTCACATTGACCAGGTGGTCAATATACACGGGTGGTCACTTTAGCAGGTTTTACTGTACATAGAAAAGACCATAATTATAAAATAAATTGGTAAGGCGTGAATCTCACGTAAAAAAGGGTTTCGTTGGTATTGTGAACACAAAATTAGTAAGGGGGAGGGGAGAAAAGTTTTGATTTTTTTTTTTACAAAATGGCACGCAAAATTAAATGTTAACATCAAGTGTTATACATTTTTGAAATCTACTCTTCAATACCTTTCATTTGATACACTCAACATTAAAAAAAAAAAAAAAAATCGGATAACATGAATTATCCGCCATCTTGGATTTCCAGTAAATCAGCATTATCCCTAAGTGGTATATATATTTCTATTCTACTCTTCAATACCTTTCATTTGATACCCCACTCAAAATTATAAAAAAATATTATTTTTCGAGTGACATGAATTATCCGCCATCTTGAATTTCCAGTAAATCAGATCAAATTGCTAATCTTATTTTTTCTATGGCCCAGCAGACCACACATTTTGCATATTTTTCTATATTTTTAGTAATAGCGGAAATGCGATTTTAGGGGGGGGGACACGCAAAATTTCGATGTTTTTTGACAAAATGGCGCTGAAAATTAAGCACTACCCCTAAGTGGTATATATATTTCTATTCAACTCTTCAATTCCTTTCATTTGATACCCCACTCAAAATTTAAAAAAAAAAATTTTTTTCGAGTGACATGAATTATCCGCCATCTTGGATTTCCAGTAAATCAGATCTAATTGCTAATCTTATTTTTTCTATGGCCCAGCAGACCACACATTTTGCATATTTTTCTATATTTTTAGTAATAGCGGAAATACGATTTTAGGGGGGGGGACACGCAAAATTTCGATGTTTTTTGACAAAATGGCGCTGAAAATTAAGCGCTACCCCTAAGTGGTATATATATTTCTATTCTACTCTTCAATACCTTTCATTTGATACCCCACTCAAAATTTTAAAAAAATATTTTTTTTCGAGTGACATGAATTATCCGCCATCTTGAATTTCCAGTAAATCAGATCAAATTGCTAATCT
This sequence comes from Gerris lacustris, assembly GCA_951217055.1. Lineage (NCBI taxonomy): Eukaryota > Metazoa > Arthropoda > Insecta > Hemiptera > Gerridae > Gerris > Gerris lacustris. Next base: position 49,849,675 of record OX578278.1, read on the forward strand.
TATTTTTTCTATGGCCCAGCAGACCACACATTTTCCATATTTTTCTATATTTTTAGTAATAGCGGAAATACGATTTTAGGGGGGGGGACACGCAAAATTTCGATGTTTTTTGACAAAATGGCGCTGAAAATTAACCACTACCCCTAAGTGGTATATATATTTCTATTCAACTCTTCAATTCCTTTCATTTGATACCCCACTCGAAATTTAAAAAAAAAAAATTTTTTCGAGTGACATGAATTATCCGCCATCTTGGATTTCCAGTAAATCAGATCTAATTGCTAATCTTATTTTTTCTATGGCCCAGCAGACCACACATTTTGCATATTTTTCTATATTTTTAGTAATAGCGGAAATACGATTTTAGGGGGGGGGACACACAAAATTTCGATGTTTTTTGACAAAATGGCGCTGAAAATTAACCACTATCCCTAAGTGGTATATATATTTCTATTCTACTCTTCAATACCTTTTATTTGATACCCCACAAAAAATTTTAAAAAAATATATTTTTTTCGCGACGTCAATTATCCGCCATTTTGAATTTGAACAGCTAATAATATTGAGTTCGCTATATTTTTCCTGTGTGCGCGTCAAAACGATCTTTTATACTGGAAAGTTTCACGTTTTTATCTTTTTTGGTTCAAAAGTTATTGGAACCGTACAGAGTGACAGACGGACACAGGAACGAAACTATAAGGGTTTCTTTTTTTTGGTTTTACCAACGAAACCCTAAAAAACGTATTTTGTCAATAAAAAATAAAATAATATTTTTTTTGAAATTTCCAAAAAGTGGTATCTTTACTTTTGGCCGAAGAATGTTCAGGAATTATTTCAGACTTTTTGCACTTCACATAAGCGAGATAGAGGGGGGGGGGGGGACACGTTTCACAGCCGCTTCAAACTCGCCCTGTCAAAGTTATAACCAAAGAATTATATATTTTTGTAATCAGCTCGACGTACCCTTTCATATGATACCCCTCACGGTGTCGAAAAAAAATAAAAAAATTTTAACCCTTAAGTTTTTTTACCCTAATTGTTTTGAAGAATATCTTTTTTAAGTCACTATATTTTTAAAATATGTGGGTAGGTACAAGACACATACATGCCAAATTTCAAAGTGATCGGACGAAAGGTGTAGCCGTGAGAGCAGGCGACAGGACGGACGGGCAGACACACGCAGGAAAATATAAGGGTCCTTGGTTTTGCCTACGGACCCTAAAAATGTATTGCCAGGAAGGTAAATCTACCTATTACTCCCTCTTCTACAGTCCGCGAATGCTCGCCATTGGGCTGAGGGATTTGTATTTATGGGATAGGCCTCCTTCTATATGATTTGCAAAGGGGAACTTCCGACCCACCTTTGTTAATAAATAAACTCAAGGTTAGTTACTCATCCTTCAAATTAATAGTGCTATATGGTAGGGTAAGCAACAACTATATTGGTCTTGTGCATGAGATACCTTACACGAAAGAGCAATGTGCGCAGTAGATTAAAATTAGCATCTGCTGCCCTGTAACTATAGGAAGTATAACACCAACCTCAAATTTTGAGATTAAAATGTATTTATCTATTTTCTACTTGATAAATTTAATGTTGAAAAAATATTGATTGCGAAATTCAAAAGAAAGGGTTTATTCATGTATTGTTTTAATTATTATACTATTATCGGATGAATTGGTAAATTATGATAGACAGGTTCGAACCCTTGCGTTATTTGTAAACTGAGGTTGTAAAACCATATCGGATTGTGATGTCTTGTTAGCTCATATAACATTTTCTTACTGCGTTTTGTACGCTAATATATTTTTAGGCTGTCATAATTTGTCACCTGACCATTATATAAGTATCTATTCTAAATACTTGCTAGATAGTCAAGCCCTCTTCTACCAGCCGGTGTAGAGGGAAGACGGAGACGTTTCAGACAAGTCTATCATGGCACAGACAGAGACGCTTAATTTGGTCCTCTGGGATTTGTCGCTCTTGGAACCTCTTTTTATTTTCTCCTTCCACGTGAGGGTCGCCTTCGTCTGCCTTCACATCTTGCCTCGTAGACCTTTCTTTTATATTTCTGTCATCCATTCTTTGTACATGCAGCATCTGAGCTGGACGTATTTAATAATTTCTTCCAAAAAGTTTACTCCAATTCCTAGCATGATGGTTGTGTTCCTAACTAAGTTTCACCTTGTTTTCCCATTTATTTTCCTGAGATATCTCATTTCAGTAGCTTGAAAGCGGCAAGGCCTCTTTTGATTATGTGCCTATGACTCGCTGTTGTACGGTACTGTTGGAGAATATACTGTTTTACATACTTCCATTTTTGTTTTCTTTGAAACCTCTTGTTACAAAGGAAATTTGCTGTACATTGGGTAGCACAATTTAGTAGCAGCCCAATTCTCGCTTTGATCTCTTCTTTGATTTTTCTGACTGGGCTTGATGTGGCTTCTTGCTCTAATCTTTTATTTCCTAAAGTCAATACCTGTTCGACTCTTTCTCTTAATATGACCATGCTCTTGGTTTTAGTCACATTTAATACTAGTCTCTATTTTTGAAGAGCTCTTAGGCTCCCACCCAAACAGACAATTTTAAATTATGTTGCAGCTTTTTTCTGAGTCCGTAAACAAAACAGTGCTACATCATCTGAAAATTTTAACATGGGTAGTGACACCGCCTTCTGTCTCCAGTAACCAATATTTGTGTTCCAACTATTTGAGTCTATTCCAAATATTTGTTTCTCTTTTGCACTACTTTATTACACTATCCATAATTATAATAAAGAGCAGCGGGCTTATTGTGTCTCCCTGTCTGAACCCCAGCCTTGGCATTGTCCTTGAATGTGTCTAGTGTTTGATGTTAAGTTACCTGTTCTCACAAATTCTGAACTGTCTTTGTTTTTCTCCTAATAAGGGGTTCTCACACGTAATAATCTTTTAGGGTATTTCTAAATGACCTTCCTAGGAATACTGTCAAAAGCACTTTGCAGATCTATAAAACAGATGTGAAGTCACTTGTATCCTATGGTCCTTTCCATAGCCTGTCTAATTGTAACTATTAGGTATTGCGTGCTTCTATTTGTACAGAATTCGCATTGGCCATAATCCAAAATCCACATTGTCTCCTATATATAGTTCTTAGAAGTATTCCTTCGACCTATCCACTTTATCATTATCATTATCCTCGGTTATTAGTCTCCCCAACTTGTCTTTTATAATATATCAAGGGGCATTCTTTATGCTGCCTTATATTCTTCAGTACTTCATTCATAGAAGTCTTCGATTTCAAAATTTAATTTGAACAGAAATCCGTTTCAGACATGGGAACTTTTTAGGGTTTCGAGGTCATCCTAGAAACCCTTATGCTTTTGGTAGTTCGTCCGTCCGTCCGTCGCATCTTGGCATATATCTCCCGACCTACTGAAGCTATAGACTTAAAATTTGGTTTACAAGTTAAACTTTTCTGCCCAAAAACAGAAAAACTATTGCGAACTTAAACAATCAAAATTTCAGCGATCTGCGATAAATTGCGAATAGATCGCAATATTTTATATTGTTTGTAATTTAAGTTGGGTATCATTTCAAAGGTATTGAAATGTAGATTACACATATATATCGCGTTTCCGAAATGGCGGCCATTGTACCCCCCCCCCCCCCCCCCCCCTCCCGGAGTTGGTTCCATATTAATTTCAACCTTCTATCTCGTTGCTTCCTTTCGCATGAATACAAACTTATTTTCAGTAACAATAATATCTGATTTTGAAGAAATTTGAATAGTTCGTCATAAGTTGCCCACAGATAGTCCCATATTAATTTTAACCGTCTGTCCAAATTTAATATTGATTAAAAATAATAATGAGCCCAACGGGAATTTAAACAAATACAAATCTCATGTGACCAATTGTCCAATAATTGGGCGGGCGCGAGGAAGATATGCGCCACAAATATTTTTAAAATCTTAGCATAATGATAACACCTGTGATAAGAAGGCAAATTGTGATAAGTAATTTTTTTTCAAAAACAGGGTTTTTCAAAACATGTCTAACTATGATATCTCTGAAATATAAGTTTCTTCAAGGTGACAATATATAATATGGTTCAGACCGTTGTCTTAAAAAATGTATATTTGGACATAATTTATAATTATATATATTTCTAATTATTTATTACATTTAAGACTTTATCATTAATTCAGTCTCTCTAAATAGATATCGGAGGACTATTAAAGATCTATGAGTGTGGTTGAAGTGGACAAGTAGTTGTAGTTAAAATGCTTTTCTTTAATAAAAATATATAGCTATAAATATATGAAATTACGTGTAAATGCACACAATTATTTAATTTATTTTAACTAGGTGCATGTTATAGACGAATATTAGTGATTTTTTTTTCTTTCTAAAATTTGACGGAAAAGTTGGGTATTAGCGTATTATACGAGAATATTTAATTTTCCTTAAGTTTTAGGTCAAAATGTAGCCTGCGTATTATACACGGGTGCGTATTATAAGCGAAATTACAGTTATTATTAAATATTAGTCCACATATTTTCAATCTAACTATTAAGCAGCTTTACCGGGTAATTCTAGTTTTTGAGAGAATAATGAAATTTAAAATTTTTACAGGTTGTGGTTTTATTTATCAATTGAATTAGAGGTGGTTAGAGGTGGTTAATAATTAAAAGTTCAGTAATTATTGTTTTTTTGGTTGAAGTTTTAGTCCCGTTCAACAGCTCATTAGGTCATTACAGGACGGGGGTTATCCGTCCACTTTACTCATCTAATCGATGAGATCATCAGTGTGAAACATGTCTCAACCCGCTGGGATTCGAACTCACAGCCGGGGTTTAGACCTTGGTTTCAGAGTCGAGTGTGCTAACCCCTCGGCTACACCGGCCCCCTAGTAATTATTGTTATATACAGTTTTGTCATATTTTCATTTAGGAGGGGGGTATAATGGAAAAATATATATATATCTTATTAAAGAGAAGAGTGTCTGTATTAGGGTGTCTTTTATACAAATCTGCAGTTTTATCCCAAATTGATGAATATTTACACACATTTACTTCAAAGCAAGGGGGAGGTAGGTCACTGTCGACATAAATTTTCGAAATTTAAATTTTGGTACAAAGGGGTACGGGGTAAATGTCAAAGTAATGGATACCCTTCATATAATGCATATCGTTGAAAAGAACTTTAAAAGAAAAGTAATTGTTATGTAAATCTTTATTTTGGAATTTTTAAATGGAAATTTATAGCTATATATATAAAAATCAACGTATATGTTCCTTGGTTGTGTATAAACTTATCAAATTATAATAACACTCCGTAGCGAAGCACGGGTACCCAGCTAGTTTAATTATAATTTCCCTATAGTTTAAATTAAGATCTTATTTTTACAAAATACTCTGCCAATTAGTGCATGAGGCACATAGTTTCCTAGCTTCCTGTTTCGTAATATATAATGATTTTATGCTTTTAAAACCTATTCTTATCCAATTCATTTCATTTTTCCTGTTTTTTAAATCTGTCAAAATTGTTTTAATTTTTTACATGCATTAAGTATCAATTTAGCAAAATTTAAAGAGCGCAGACGGTTGAAATTAATCTGGGGCTATCTGCGGGTTACTTTTGACGAACCATCAAAATTTCATAAAATTAAGATAAGTACTTTTGAAGATATATATGTGTAAATAAATGTATGTTTGTGCGCATAGGGGAAGAGAAACAAATGTAACATTTTTTCGGATTTTTAATTTTTCCTTTATTTGTACATCAAATTCTACCAATATACAAAATTTCAACTTTCTAGGATTGCTAGAAGTGCCTAGGAATTATGATGAGTCAATAGATCAGTGACAAAATAACAACACTTTAGGATCATATATCTTATGAATTATGAACCAATGTGGGTGGTGTGCATTTTTTTTCTGGTTCAGTTTGTTACGAACTCTAATTTAAAATTAATTTTATGCATCTAAGTAAGTATCTTTAATAAGATAATTTGGGGGGGAGGGGGTCCAAAGTGCCTTGAGTTGGTTCCAGTAAAGGAGGGCGGGGGCACTGCAGTTCCCTAGACTTGCGAATCAGAATTTTTGTGCCTTTAAAATAATTTCTCTCTATTTACCTTAGAGGTTAATTCTTGCTAGTAAATTGACTTTTGTGATATGCACTGCATAACGCTGTCAAATAATTTTAACTCCTTAGTATATATATATGTATAAACAAAAAAAAAACCAATAAATTGTTCACACTTTATTTCAATAAAAAACAAAAATCGGTCCAAGACAACTCAGACAAAATCTCTCACATACGAGTTCATAATTACTTGACTTGACCCAGTGTTTTCCATTTATTAGTAGTCGAGTTTTGGTGGGTAAAGTTAATTATTATTGAACATATTTCAAAATTTATCATAAAAATAACTTCTCCTGGGCGGGGAACCGAACCCGGACTCTCTTCGTCCGCGTTTTAAGCTATTATCTCGGGCGGGCACGAATTGGACAACTTTTACCTGCTCTGGTTAATCCTCGAGCTCGAATTGGACAACTTTTTAGAAGCAGCCCCCTTGGGACAAGCACGAACTGGACAACTTTCGCATTGTATAACTATCGCACAACTATCGCACTTTTCTTATGACTCGATAGTAAAAAATATAGTCAGCGAAACTGTCTACGGTTTTATCACTGAAACGAATGATACTCCGATTTTGTTATAACTGAAAATACAAAAGTTTTACATTTTTAATCCTAAAAAAACTAACTCTGTGGCGCAACAGCCCATGGAGACCTACATTTTGGCAAAATATAGGCATAGTAAGAGGGCCAAAAAAATAGACAGTAAAAACGTTTATTTTTAAAACAATACTCAAAAAAGTAAAATAATAAAAAGAACATGAAGTATAGTGCACATAACATATTGAACTTAACAGTGATAAACATTACTGAATAAAAATAACATATGAACTATAATTACAAATAAATAAAATTAAATAAATTACAACATAGACAAACATTACAAATTTAGCTCAAATCATCAACAAGAAATAAAGCATATTCGAAACGTTCCTTACATAGCTACGTAGTGGCCCTATTAGAGACACACATAACACAGTTTAACTGACTAATTTTGCCATTGTTGAGTTGGGTAATTTTACTCTCAATGAATTTTTGTTTGACTTTTGTCTTCCTATCAATTTTGGCCTAATCTATCACGTCGTCTACACGGTGATAGTTGCCGCGATAGTTGCTATCATGACAGCAACTATCACCGTATAAATGGGGCTTTACACGCTATCGCATGCCACTCTCTACCTGGTGCTGAAAGTTGTCCAGTTCATGCTCTGGGATTAGTGGACCCTTTTTTGACCCTTCCTTATGGTGAGAAAAGTTGTCCAGTTCGTGCCCAGCCATTATCTCAGGCACTAGATTTTTCCCGGGAAAACAGTTTACATTTTAGAATTTTTTTAATCAAAATCGTTGATCCATTCTAGAGAAATATTTTTTCAGAGCTTTTGGGGTATAGCCCCCCAAATTTGGAGCTAAAATTCCTTTCTCGATTTTGCCTCGGGGTATATATAACAGACATTTTTTAAAAAACACTTTTTTGTACCCAGGGGACCTCAAAATCTCCAAATCGAATTTTCGCGCCATCACAATACTTTCCCTTTTTATGAGAAAGTAAAAAGTTCTGAAGAAGGCCTGGTTATTAGCGTGGATGAGCTAAAGGTAAAGAATGGCACAGGTCATATTCCCCTTGGAAATACAATAATTATGTTGAAAGCTATTTTTTTCATTTATTTTTTAACTCTCTTAAGGTTTTTTTGATAGATATTTTTCTAATAAAGTGTAAATATTATAATAATTATTAATTACTTGTAATGCTAAATAAAAACATTAAATATCTTATATTGCTTATTATTTGATTTGTAAGTAATTTATTTCAATTTCATCAAAAAAAAAAATATTATTTAATATTTAAATTTTTTCTAATATTCTGAACCACTTTTATTGTCGATGCAATCAAACATAAGGGTGGGTTTACTCTAGGTATTTATTTTAACCTATCAATATACTGAACGCCCTGTACTCAAAATGAATAAAGAAATATCATTGTAAAGGGTTTAAGAACAAACAGGAGTTATTATAAAGAAATATATATATCCTGCCTGACTTTGAGTCGTTGTTTTGATTTTTACGGCCCCTGAAGAAGGTTTTAAGTAAAAACTGAAACGTCGGGATTGTAACATAGTGACGATTTTTGTGACCGAAACCTGAGTGGTTTTTGTTGATATTTACGGTTAAGAATGTATGTTTTTATTTTATATATACATACTATAAAATATGTGATAAATAATAAAAATGATTACATTTTTATTATTTATTGTTCTGCTGTTTTAAAGTTTTAAAATAAATAACTATAATAGCTTTATTAGGAGTATTATTTATACATTTTTATTTTTTATTATTAGGCGCATTTGTGGCGCCAGATAGTAGTAATTCTATGGAAATTAATAATTTTATACTTAACCAATAAAAATAATTGCTTAAATTATTCAATAATAAAAAAAAGTATTACAAGGCTATAGAAATGTCATTATCAATGTTATTATGTATGTCCTACTCAGCGCGTCTAATTACTTCGGGTTTCTTCTTAGTGCTTTATTTTATTTTTATCTTGAGATAATGTGTATCAATAAGGTAGTATTTCTCTATTAGGAAACAAGTGAAACAAATATGACGACATGCCTATATTTAAAATCGTTATTGTTTATAGTTGTATAGTTATTTAGACAAATTTTCTTTTTTGTTTTCGACATATATAATTCGATCGATATATTAATCATTTTGTAAAACTAATAACTGATTGTCGTTGGACATAAATAATCTGTGGAAATTTCAGCTTTCTAGGTAGTTGGGAAGTGGTTTAAATGTAGATTACAAGATCTGCCCCTGACAGGCATTGTAAGCTAATAAAAAGCGTGTAAAAACGATTGGCCTATATTTATAATATTGTAATTTAAAATTATTTTTTCGTCTCCTCTTTGAATCCGAATACCACTTTTATACTTACAACAAGACATGCCACATTAAAGAATTTTTGACAATACTATTTATAGTATCGGTATTTGAAGTTGCTCTAATAATAAGCATCTTTATTATATAATAACCTTAATGGAAAAACCGGTCGTCGTTCCCCTATTTTAATAAAACTCTTTTCCCTCTTATAGAGTAAAGAATTCTTGACCACGTATTAGAAATAACTTTTGCTACAACCAATTCAAGATGTCCACCACTTTAATCATTAGATCATTGAAATTTTGAAACTTCCTTCTATGATAGAAGCTCTTTTAGTAAAAGGGTTTTCTAATCGGCCATGTTAATTCAAAGAGGCGGTAATCAATAGCTGGGCACACACGAGCGGATTTTTTTATACGGACCCGGTCCACCGATCTCAGATCTATCGTTCCCACACTTAACGTGCTAACCCCGTCTGTCGGAGAAGTCTGTCAACTCAGACCGACAACACGGTCCGTTCGCGTGTGGGGTAAACCCGCGGATTTTTTATTGTTGGTCCGCGGACCCAGGTCCCAGGTCTGTCCAGCATGCTCGACAGACTAGGGCATTGGACGAGGCAGGGGTGTCCATCCCCCCCAAGTATGATGGCGCCCTCCCCCCCCCAAAACAAACCAACCCCCCAGTGGCGTATCCAGTGGCTAGGTCTGGATGGGGGGGGGGGGGGGGGGGGGCATTCGTAATGGTAACAAGAAAAGGGAACTACTTATTCAACAAAGCAGAAGCCACCCCCCAAAAAAATTTACAACGAATAAATACAAAGAACGTATTCGTTAGAAAATGTATATGCTGATGCTTACTGCAGTACAATATTTACTGTTAGTCATGGGCGTCGTCAGGAGTTTATTATTGGGGGTATTTATAGCGGGGGGTCCAGGGGTCCCCCCCCCCGGAAAATTTTGAAAATAAGACCTTTCAAAACAGCGCTTTTATGCATTTCTGAGGTGAAATTGAATGTGAGGATCAAACGGCTACAATTTTTAAACTAGAAAAAAAATTCAGAAAAATCTTACAGGTAAAAATTGAAGTGCATAAGGCGTAGTTTAATATAAAAAAAAAAAATGATTCCACCTTTGTAAAGGTCCCTATGAAGAATGTGCGGTTTCCCCTTAACCCCACATTTTTTCATTATTTTTCTAAAAAGGGGTAAAATGTCCATTTTGTAACACGATATATAATTTATATATAAGTATTGCACATAAGCTCTAAGCATTTATATTTAAACGATTTTTTTTTTCGATGCATTATTTCGTTTTAAAAAAAAAAGTTAGTAAGTATATAGGCCTCCCAAATCTTTACAAAAACTAAGGCTCACGGGTCCACTCACTACGTACGTTTTTTCAACTTTTGTCATGCTAATGATGATCGCTAAAAGCTTCTATACTAAGACAAAGACTAGACCGATATTCATTTTCATAACGTGAGAATGCAGGTAGAGTTGTGCAGGTATGAGTTGGTTAGTTGTTGGTAATGTATATTTTCCTTATTTATAGGACCTGTCCTAATGGGATAGCGGGAGATGGGGGGGGGGGGGCATGTTTTTGCGTTGGGTTTTATTTTTTCGGGGGTTAAAATAAAAGGCCGCTATTTCGGAAACGCGATATATATTTGTGAACAAAATTTGAATACCTTTAAAATGATACCCAACTTCAAATTTTGAAGAAATTAAAATGTTAGATCTCCATAGTTACACCCACCTTAAATTTCTAAAATTTGACTCTTTTATATCAACTCCCGGAAATATCATAGGACCAAAGTGATGTATATTTTTGCCTTATTTTTAGGACCCCTCCTAATGGGGTTAAGCGAAAAATAAAATAAATAGAATGAAACGATATTTGAGTGAGAAATAAAAATGACAAGGAACAAAATCTGCAGACAAATAATAAACTTTGGTCTGTCCGTGTTTGTTGACAACGGCAGTCGGGATCCGCGGATCTCATGTACAAAGTCCTCGTCATTTGTTTCTCCTCTAACGTTCATACCGGGTCTGCGGATTTCCCCAAGTCTGTTGGAAAAGTCCGTGGTCCGTCATAAAAATCCGCTCGCGTGTGGCCAGCTAATGTATTTGAAGCTAAATCCCCTCAGTCACGTTCTATAAAACCCTTGAAAATAAAATCTTTTTAATAAACAATCCTATCTAATAATGTTGATGTCTGCTAAAAAGGGATTTTTCGATCCCTATGAGGGGCATATATAAAAGTGGAATTAAGGGCTTAAGTCCTAAGGGTGACACTTACTAATAAGAGATATTTAGGGGAGATATTAATAGGGGGAGAAGACAAGAAGGGAAAGGGAATACATGAGCTGCAAAACCCCTGCAACCTGAAAGTGAAAATGTAAAGAAGACATCCTTTGACGCAATCAATCACTATTTATTCTTTCTTTTATTTTAAATTTAATCCGAGAGAAGATTATATATAAATTTATACTAATTGTGTGTTCCTTCTAGAGAGTCAATTCTCCAGAGAATTGTACACCATTTAATAATTGCACTGATTTCTGATAGTAATTGTTAAGTTACATTATTTAATTGTGTGAGGTGACATTATAGCAAAAAGTATAATAAATTAATAGTCTTGGTTAGCTTAAAAGTTTTAATTTTCTTGGCGTATTTTATAAGCCAAATGTGAAATAAATACATTCACATAACGCATTACGTAACGAAGCATGGCAATACGATCAATATATATTTATACATTGTATCATATATTTATTTATTGATTTAGAGCATATATATATATATATATATATATATATATATATATATATATATATATATATATATATATATATATATATATATATATATATATATTGGGATTGGGAAAGAACTTACTTATCAATGGTACCACCATACTTTATCAACTTTTTTAATAAATATTCTTAATAGCCCAGGAGATAGCGTACAAAAAAGTGTCTAACTAGTATCAAGCTAGAATTTTGTGTATAAGTAAATCTTTTGGTGCATCAGTTTATGGTATTTTGTCACACTTAATAGGTTAGTTAGTCAAATATTACTTTAAATCAAAGAGGTTACTAAAAAAAGTACCTATTAAGTGACAAAATACCATCAACTTTTTTTTTGTCTAGTAATTAATTGTTTGTCTACAAATTAATTTGGTACTCAGGATCGTGAAAATCACATTATCCACCAAAAAGGGCAAGACATGGCCGCTCTCCACCGGATTTTTTATTTCAAATGCCCATTGCCAAGCTATGTCCCGCAGACGAACTTAGCCGACCACATATTCTTAAAAGGCACCAAAAGATTGACTTATGCACAAAATTCTAGCTTGATGTTAGTGAGAAACTTTTGTGCACGCTTATCTCCTGGACTACGTGTATTTACCGCGCACTCGGCAGTGCGCAGTTAAGCAAGTTCCTTACTTAAACTATCTTTACTTAAACAAACTACCCGGCTTTTCTCACTCTCATATCTCTGCTTCCTCTTAAAATGGGCTTTTGAAATTTGAAACATAGATTAAGCTTAATTAGCTTAAGACAGTGTAAAAAATTGAGCCCTTCAAATTTAGCCTTTTCAGAAGAGAAGAGATTCAACGTTTGCATTTTTGTTACTGACTCACTCATAATCAAAATTATAAGTGACTTCCAGAATAGCTAGAAACTTGAAATTTGGTGCACTTGTTGCTGTAGCCAAGTAACTGCCAAGTAAATTCCAAAAAGATTAAATATTCAATTTTTACAGTACAATTTTTTTAAATATACAAATTTTCATACAGTGGCCTTGCTCCCTCGAGCTTAGTCGACGCCCACGATGCTTAAGCCAAAGAAAATTAATGTTTTTCTCAACAAAAACCTAAACGTGAAAAAGGACCAAGTATTCCAAAACCCCTCCCCAAAAAGTCAGCCTATCAAAGTAGTGACAAGTATATTGTGGCCTGTCTGCTACCTCTTCAGTCAATTACCTCACTTCACTCCTACTGTCATGAGCAAGACTGCTCTTTTATTTTGATTGCTTAACACTTGGCCAGTTTCTGTAGATTAATAAAACTTGGCAGCAATGTAGATATCACTACCTTGATAGACTTTTTTTGGTTGGGGGTCCTGAACTGTTTCCTTTTCTTTTAAGTCCTCTCTTTTCTCTGTTTTTGATGTTCATAAAACATCAGTATTATGAACTAATGTATTATAACTAATCAGTATTATAACTCCTATGTGTAGTCACATAGGAGTTACGTGGGATATGGAAAGGAGAGAACACTGCTTTGATAGATTGATTTTTTTGGGAGGGGGTCTGGAGTTTGGCTTATTTGCTGGGGATATTTTTTAATTGAACAATTTTTTTTTTCAGTAAGAAATTATGTACTGAAAAATGAGTTATCTTCAATTTAGGTAAGCTTTACTAAATTACTTGTTGATACAAACACCTGTTTATGATGTCTCTCCTTCTTCCTCAAAGGCATATATCACCCTTGCCTGGGCACAAATTCCATGTATGGGACATTCATCAAATTCTCAGTTGAAGTAATTGTAAGTCAAATAAATGAAATGTCGTGTTCGATCCCAGCAGTAAAACCGAATCGCGGTCTTTACCGAAAACCCTATACAGTTATATAAAAGGTTTTATAAACTGCAAAGTTTGTACTTAATTTATTTTAATGCTTAAAATAACCAGTGTTCATAACTAAACACATTTCTCTTTAATCCGGTAGTGAGGATTTTTAAGAAATAAGTTGCTTTCTAATATTAGTTTTAATATATAATAATTAATAATAATCGTTTATTTATTTAACAATTTGGTACATAAGTCATAGTAACTAACAAACGATATCCTTGGTCACTAGACCGTCAGGCGAGATCCCAGCACAACTTTTTTTCATATTGACATAATACAATTATAATTATACGTTTTATATTAATAGATTTCTAATAATAAGTTGTTCAATATAATAATATAATAATTTGTTAATTGTATAAAATATTTCTTATTTTTAAGGAAAAATTGGAAAGTGGTAGATGTATTGTGTAGGGGCATCACGTTCACGTTGTTACTTCATTTTTTTTTATAAAAATAAAAATCGTCGAGTTGGAAAGAAAAGAACAAGGTAAATAAATGATGAGATAAAGATATTGGTGACAGAGCGCATTACGAGAGTTACTTAAGAGATATTTATTTTTAGTTAGGCGTTGTAGCGTGTTAGTTGATGTATTTTGTTTAATTAGTGAGGCAAGGCGATGTGTTGTTCCAGTAAAAACGGGGGCTACTGGGCTGTTTATTGATTGTTATTAGTGAAAGGGAATGGAGAGGACACGGCGTATCGTGACGAGGAATGTGACGTCACGACCAGTTAGTAGGAAACCCGGTGCTGTGCCTCCACGTGCCGTGGCAGGACCCCTTGTACTAGGTCACTGACACCTTACCCGCCCGCCGGGCCACCACAACGAATTTCGGCACATTCGGCTACCATCGTTGCTCTTCGGCATACTTCGACACACCACCCTCCGGTAAACATTTCGAGATTGTCCTATTACACTTCATCAGAAAGCCGGGTACCAACTGTACGAAAATATAAATAAAGAAACCTTCATCATTTTTATTAAATAATTTAGTTTACTCGTTTATTAATCGATTATTAATTAATAAAATTAATACATGAGTATTATCGTGGGGAATTTTTGCGTCGAATATTATACCGAGTGAAGGACACCAAGTGGTCCGGTGCGATCCGAGAACGGGGTACCGTCTCAACAACCATGGATGCCTACTGAGTACCGGAGTAACATAGGTCATGTCATAACCATGACCACATGGTAAGTCAACATAACTATTAATACTAAACTATCTCGTCTAATTATAAACATTTTTAAGCTTATTTCTCTTTTACATAATCCTTATTCCTCATTAACAAACAATTAATCAAATTTATTAATGTGAAAAAGGAAGGCCATTATTTCAATTTCTGACTTAGTCAGCGACTTCAATGCACAGAGTAACAAAAATACTATTAAATATAATTATTGCATTATCAATATTTATGCTAAGGTTTGCACTTCAATATGAAAATAGTTAAAGTGTATTATGTTTTTACTCGGCAGATTAGGACTTCATACAATGCATACACAGTGTTATCTGGAAAATAACAATATGTTTATTTTTCTCGTCTTCTTCATATGTATCTCATATCACTTCTTATTATTTAAATAATTTCATTTTTTCTTTATTTAATATTTAATAATAAAGAAACAATAGCTGTTAAGTACAAAAGGTAGATACCATAGTTACAGTAGTAGTAACACACAATAATAATTATTATTGTTAAAATTGAATTTAAAATTATGAAAAATTACTGAGATATTGATTATATTATACATAACTATTATGAAATGTTTATCATAAGATATTTCTTAGATTATTTCCTTTTATTAAAACTGACCTCGACCAACCCGTATATTATTGTTATACTGGCATCAGGTTTTTTTTTTCTTTGTTAAAGTTATATTTTATTAAATAAACGTAACTATAATATACTTTTATTGTATAAATATAAAAAAAACTTATAATCCAATTCGAATTAAACATTTATTAGTGTTTTTATTGAAAATTATTATCAAAATATTGATAATCTTGTAATTAAAAGAATAATGTTTCTGTAATAATGATTTTATATTAAAACCCTTGAACAATGAATAGTAATCTACGTATTAATAATAATTTATGTAGGAATTAGTTTAAAAAATGATAAAGTATATTTGTATATTATATGATTTTATTTGTAGCATATTATAGTAATAATCATTTTTAAAATTTAATATTAGATACCTAGTGCTTTTTTATTTTTTTTATTATATTATCTACTAAATTATATTCTCATTCATTAATTTCTACCTTTAATTTTTTTTAAAAAAAAGATTAAATTTATAATTAAAAAAAAATATAATACAAATCAATAGCTATTATCCTTTATCTTAGTTCTTATAAATTATAAATTTTGTTTTGCTGTACTTGAAGCATATTTTGTGTAAATAGAAGTTCAAAATAATATTTAAAGGTACTGTTAGTTAGTGTGAAGGCAGTAGGCATTCAATCGATATTCGAGATTTTTCTCTTTTTCTTACTTTTTAAAAATTATTTTTATTTGGTATTAATATTCTATTTTTTTATATCATTTGTTCATTAATAAACAAAAGCGGCTCATATTTTACGACTAGAATAAAGGGAAGGGGGGGGGGGGGGGGTGAAGAGGGTGGACCCTAGTGTATTCGAGAGGGAAAGTGAATTTGGGCATGCACCATTCTCAAGATGGCGGCTTGTGGAGCTGGTGGAGTCGCCTGACCTCCGACACTGCTCTTTCCGTAGGCCTACAGAGCACTCTATAGACAAACCCTACAAACTATCTTATCATGTACAAGTGAAATATTGTTTATTGTTATTAATGAAAAGTCCAAATATGTATTACATAAGGATACCACATCGATATTCTGTAAGTAATTACAACTCATTTTATTTCCAATTTTAAGCTTTATTGCAAACATCCCCTCCCTTTTTTTCAAAATTGTCCTTGAAATTATATTTAATATTTTGTTTTAAATATAGATTTTAGAATTTTAATAAAATAAACTTTTAAATTATAAAACAAAATTAAGCATAATATATTTGTATGGAAAACGAAAGTGAAATTAGAAATTCATGCTACACCTACTCCCCCCCCCCCCCATTCCTATCCCTTCACATCACTTTCACTGTCCTTGAAAATTCATTTTCTAAAAATCCATTTTTGTAGTTTTTACCCTTTAGGTAAAAAATTATTTTTACTAAATCTTATTACCGGACATTTTTTGCAATATATATTTTGTTTCTTTTAAATGTAACCCCAGAAAGTAGACATAATATTTCCCTTAGCAATTTGATTTTTTATTGTATACCTGTATACTTCTTTATTTTCCCCCTCTTTCTCTATGAAAAAATTAATTGTACTAAAAATAAATATTATCAATATCGGTAATAAATTTTGACTAATTTACTCAAAAATTTAATAAATATTCTTTATGCTAACCTCCCTAAAGTACTCCTTTAAAATTTATCGATTTAAATATATATATATATATATATATATATATATATATATATATATATATATATATATATATATATATATATATATATATATATATTACATACAATATCGCAATAAAAAATAATAATTTATAAACTGTTTTACTTGACTAAAGGGTAAATTTGATAGTTTAAGGGTTAATTTTGATACTTAATGTCACATGTTATACGTGTTTTTTTACTATCGTGTTGAAGTTTAAATGCATTTTCTTTTTTTTATTTGTGCAATTTTTAATCTTAGACTTTATCACATTAATTTGCTTTTTTATGCGCAATTTTTGCTTAATCTGGATACAATTTTATCGTGTTTAATGGTTGCTTGAAGGACGTTATTACAAGACAAAGTTGCATTTAGAGTTATTATATTGTAATTAAATGGCGTACGTACCTACAATATGTACTGTATGTTGTTTGTGTGTGTGTTTGAATGTGATGTCTGTGTGTGTTAGTGACCTCGGAGTGGGGGGGCCAGCCCCACTGCCTTGCCGGTTGGCCAGGTCGGGCTGGGAAAGCGCGTGGCGGCCAGGCACCGGGTTTCCCCTTGTGAAACTAAAGAGTCCTTGCACTGGGTTTCCTGTTAAATCTTAAAGTATAACCCGGGGCATGGCCGCCACTGAGCTCTCATCAGGCCGTCGCACCCTTGCGACCTTGCCTCTCCCCTTCCTTAGTCTAGAGTTCCTTCAACTTTATCCGCTTTTCGTGGGTAAAATAAAAAAATAAAAACTATAATAATAATGTTTTATATTAGATAGGCCTACTTATAACTTTACTACTTAAAAAAATAAAATAGCTTAATTTAGCACGAAAAAGTGAGAATTTTAGAATAAGGTCGACCTAGTTTTCGTTGTCAGGATGTCGTTTTAGCATCTTCTGCTATTTAAAGGCTGGCTATATTATACTGTGAGGAACCACTTGTACGAACTCGGTGTCATTGACCTCTTATCTCTTATTTCAAGAGAACATTTTAATTACAGGGTGGTAAATGTTCACTGAAATTAATCTTTTTTTCAACCCCCCTTAACCTGTTCAACCAACCCTTAAGCGTATGCCTCACGCAAAAGTGTATTTAGAGCCTACTACGAAATTGTGATTGGAAGTGATCATAAAGTGGAAACAGACACCATTAATGAAAAAACTGGAATTTCCAGTCGTGCCAAAGGGTGGTGTTCCCTTTTCTCAAAGTATTTTAATAATGAAAGATAAAATCAAATGTATCGATCATTGAAAGTTCGATGTAAATCTTAATATAGCTGAAAAATAGTTTATATTTACAAAACATCCTCACTAAAATCAGATTTTGTAAATAGAAAGTGATACATCAGTTATCCATGTAATATACTACATGGCTACTGAGTGGTAGATCGTTTCTGTAAAAATCTTGTATAACCATTTATTTTTTAGGTTTCATATGTGCCTAATCAATCTTCTCTATACGTATCAATGTTATTCAAACAGGTTTCATTGTATCATAAATACAATAAAAGAAGCTACTCAATTAAAAAACTACTGCTTTATTGCTTTATCATTCTTAAAATTATTGTATATTTCTTATAGATCCTGTTCTTTCCATTTTTAGATTCGAGTATTATTCGTCACTAGATTTCGAAACTAAATTATACAAAAAAAATCCTTAATATTATTGTTACCAGTTATTAATATTAAGTATTATTCATACAATGCTATGTTTTATATATGTTACTATATTTACTTATATCTATATTAAGTTTTTGAAATGTATGCCTATGCCGTCTTTAGTTTGTTCATAATAAATGTTTAATGAAATGAATGAGTTTGCGAATGTCATCTTTTAGTATGTTGTTTATTACTCGCGCTACTATTTCGCGGACTAATTTTCAAATAACACCGTGTGATTTAGGAATGCAGAATTAATGAGCTATTACTTATATACATATTATCATTAGATATCAGAAAGTTGAACCATCACGACCTACTTTCTAAAAACAGAAATAACGTTTAGGTTCTTAGTAAGTTGAATCCGAAGTATTTACAGTTTTTAGGAAACATTAATTCAAGTGAGCTATAAATGTTAAACTCTAATTAAAAGACCCATTAAAGATATAATTAACACATCTCATTAGCACCAGAAACATAGCCATGTCACTTCACTCCTCCGCTCTCAAATAGCACATACTTATCCTTGCCCTTCTTTTTACTAGCTAAAATCACCTGGCCGCCCCTTGTATTTAATACCAAAGAAAAATCATTTGCAATCTTTATATGTTGTATGACACAAAGGAGTAGGATATATTTTTTCTAAAAGTAAACGTCACTTAATAATACATAGGTATATATGTATTATCTTGTATTTAAATAGTGCTTGCGAGAACAACTATATTGCAATTTAATGGAAGGGTGCAACTGGACATTGTTATAAGTTTGTAAATTATAGACTTTTTTTTATTGATAAGACCTATAAGTATACTACTTCAAAAGATTATAAAAAAATTGATTTGCTATTAGATTTTTTTACAGTATGAAATTTATTTATTTATTGTGAAGGTGACGCAATAAGGTTCCCAAAAAAATTTAGTCATTGTAAGTTAATTCAGCTAAAGCTTACTACAGTACCATTACTAAGTAGGACGGTAAAAACAAGTCGCTCCACTGGGGATTGAACTCTTGTGCCCCTTATTATACGCTTTTACCAGCAGAGTTAATTGTTCAAAAATTCATTACGAAAACAAAGAAAGCAGTTTTATTTCATTTCTCTACTTAACCTTTTAATTAAACCTAATCAAAATGGTACAAATCTATATATTTTATTTAAATCGATACTCTATATTTTGAGATTTTACACAACATTATATAATATAATTTTTGTCTTTATAAAATAAATAGATACAATTTGATAAGTGTATTGCCGAACCATATTAATTATTTATTGTTTAATACAGATAGATTTTATACTCCGTTTGATCAAGTTATCTAGAGTGAGTTGTTGTTTTATAATATCTTAGTTAAATAAAACTTCTAAAAAAACTCAGTTCGAGACAACTCAGACAAAATTTCTCATATAAGAATAAGAATTCAAAATTATTTAACCCAGTGTTTTCCATTTATTAGTTTTTGTCGGTACATTTAATTATAATATCGATATTATCGATTTTTGATCGATTTCGGCTCGGGCTATGAATTTTTCTTAATATGTGTGCCAAATTTCGTCAAAATCGGCCCTGTAGTTTAGGCTCCACGCGTCTGCACAGATGACAGACGACAGACACACATTTTTTAAAAAACTTTTATTGCTCTGGGGACCTCAGAACGTGTAAATCCATCAAAATCTCAAAATCGAATTTTCACGCCATCACAGTACTTTCTCTTTATATGAGAAAGTAAAAAGGATTGCTTTCCAAATTGGTGGTTATACTTTTTAACGTGTCGGTAACAGGTTTTATAAGAGGTTCAGATCCATTGAACCATCTTTGTTATTTGAAAATAATTTAACAAATCCAAATCGCCTCGAACAGTACCTAAAGGCTTTAGATTTAGGCCACTTTAGTTTTCTTATTGTATTGATGCGCAGTAAATTCTCTTCATTAGAAATAAATATAAAAATCTTCTTCACCAAAAGTAAGTTTATAGCACAAATCAAGCTTTCTACCTTTAGTAGTCATTTTCGGTGGCTAAACCTCATAAAAATGGTACTGCGTATCTATATAAAACAATAAGGTTTTATATTTCATTGTACATATACATATATATTTGCAAATCGTGCAGTTACTTGGTGACTAAAGAATTAATATGAGCATTCGTTGCCAAAACCCTAGCTTTGTAAAACAAATTACTTTTAGTTAAATTTATATATACGTCTCAATAAAATTAATTGAATCCTTGACTTGAATAATGTACAATAAGTCGGCGATAAAAGTAAATACATATATGTTTATGATTATAAATTTTCCAAAATGGTCAGCGAGAGGTGTATTTAGCGGTATATTATCTATTTATACGTACATGATATCTAGTAACGTAATAGAAACTGAATATTACATTGTTATTGTAAGAGAAGTAAGTAAATACACGTATATGTGCATTAACCTAAACATTGCCTCGAACCACGATCGATTCAATAATTATTAGCGTTAGCCATAATTAATTTATGCTGTCTTGCTGATTGGTATGTCTTATCAGTTAGTATTACATTAAATTGGAATTTATGCTTAATTAATGATTTATTAATTATTTCATTGATGAATATTAGTTCTAATCGAAATATATTTGAAGTAACAGGTAAAAACTATTATGGACATAGGATAGATTAAATCTCTCCTTTTCAAAACCGAAGCTCGGATAAATAAAGGAGATAGATATTATTATATTTTATTATAAAAGTATGCACTAGGCATGATCTTACAATAAATAGAGCTACTTCAAGGTAAGAAAAACTGGGTTTTCATTCCTATTTAAAACTAAGAAGTTGTAAAAAATACGCTCGAAAGCCTAACCAAATTAAACTCAAAATAGAATCGTAAATATTAGAATAATAAATAAAGAAGCAGAATAGAGAAAAATACACTTCGCCGCTAGGATAAGAAACCGGACGTTGTATTGCCTATCCAATGCTTTGCCAATTATGAAACACTTATAATTATTCCCCCCCCCCCATACTCCAGTCAATTTATACGTAATTATATCCAAAGTTAGATAAGGCCTGGGAAAACTTTTTATATGGGGATCATAATTATTTTAGTTATTTTATATTTATTGCTACTTACAGGTTTTTTACAAAAAACTATCAAATTGCCATACACAATACTTTCTCTTTACATGTAGTATTTATTTTACGTGTAAGAGAAAGTAAAACAACCTTAGTTACATCCATTAACCGAACGATCAGGAGATGGTTTGTTCCTGCATTTTTTGATGGAGAAAGATTTTTTTTCTTTTATCCTCCCTAAGTGTTTTTGTGCTAGAACTTCTTTTATTGTTGTTTATTTGACTATTATAGACAATGTAGCCTCTTGTCTTTCCGGATAAGCGCCAAACTCAATTTTATCAACCAAGTAAATTGGAGTTAAGTGAAAATTCATCAAGTATCTGTTTTATAATTATATAAAAAAGAAAAAAATAATTATATTACTTAAAAGTGACTCGAGCATATGGCAAAAATAATGTTTGTTTCTTTATTAATGTAAAATGTATGGGACTCTAAAGGACAAGATAAAGAACTCATAATTCATTATCTATTATACCAGTTACAATATTTGTTTACAAAAACATACCTTTGGTTTTTTCAAGCTGAGAGAAACCTCTACCTAACAAGAGATTCGATCACTTAAACTGAAGTTCCTTATAAAATTTAATTGACAAGTTAAAAGTTTGTTAAAAGCAAACTCTTAATAGATTGAATTATTAAGTTTGTGTTGTAAAATTAATTACTATTAAAGCCAGTTTGGAAAGATTTATAATTATAGATTACGGAAATTACCTTAATTAATTAAATACCTTGACTGAGAGATTTAGGTGAAATGATTTCTTCTTTATATTGGAAGATAGCATATTTTTCTGATAGACGAAATCTAATTTACCTGAAAAAACAAAAACTAATTATAATAAAATATTATTAAAACGATATATTTGTATCTTTTAAACAGAATAAACTGCATTTAATTTAATTTGCCATCTATTGAAAAACTTACATTTTATTGTAAATTATGAGTTTATTTATCACATTTGAATAATCGGTTTTTGACAGTGGGCACCATTATAAACTATATTAAAACGCACACTTAAACAATTTTTAAATGTAGCTCAGTTAAATGCAGAAGTCGTTTTCCAAGGAAAATTGTAGTTTTCCCAGGTATTGAATAAAAAGACTACTTGTTACTATATATATATATATATATATATATATATATATATATATATATATATATATATATATATATATATATATATATATAGTAACAATATATATATATATATATATATATTGTAACAATACAATATATATATATATATATATATATATATATATATATATATATATATAGTAACAATATATATATATATATATATATTGTAACAATACAATATATATATATATATATATATATATATATATATATATATATATATATATATATATATATATATTTACTAAAATTAAGTGTGAATAAAACTATAACTTAGCAATCACAAAAGAGCCGTACATAAAAATAATTAATAATAGTTAATATAACTGATTATCATTTTTATAATATTCACTTTATAAAAGAATTTATTAAATTCCTTGCCCATGCACTCATTCATTTACTACTTTTATTACAGCGGGAGTCTTCTGATGGTCCTCGAGTCCTTTAAAGCTAAGAGCTCAAGGATGCTGCAAAATTATAGTCGTTTAATACCTTCCTCTTCCTTTTCCCTCTCAGAATAGCGATGTCAATTGGGGAGTCATCCAAAAAGTTTTGAGGTAGGGTACACATTAGCACCGCATTGTGCCTAAAAGTAATGATATACGTAATAAGTGGCAACCTAATAACACCAAGATGGCATTCGGTTAATTTAAATAACCGGACTGATAGTCCGGTTAATACGTCCGGCTATACATATTAAACTTGATTGTTGGTCAAGTTGTATAAATAATCTGCCAATAGAATATAATAGAATAATTACAATGGAGCACATAATTCCAATTAAATATATATTTTTTTAAATAGTTACATTTGCTTCCGAGCTTACCAAAGGTAACAGAAGCTGGTCGTTCTGAAGAACGAAAATCTTTTATGCCTTCGACTTCAAAAATTCCAAGACATAAATCTGTTTCAGACATAAGGAACATTTTTGGGTCCGTGCCTCATTGTAGCTTAATTTTTACGAACCAACATATAAGTTTCTACCTTCTGCGCCCATTTTTTTTGTTCCTGATGCGCACAAACATGCATTTATTTTTACACCTTTATCTTTAAAAGTATTCTTTTTTTTTTTTTTTTTAATGATATTTGGATGGTTAGTGGAAAGTAGCTCCTAGCCCCCAGATAGCTAAAACAAATTGGCTCTAAACCAAAGTGGTCACTTTTCAAGTTACAAACTATCATTAACTGGTTTTTGCTAATAATGCGTAGTCAGGATCATGAAAATCACATTGTCCACCAAAATGGGCGAAACATGGCCGCACTCTACCGGTTATTTTTTCATATGCCTATTGCTAAGCTATTCCGCAGACGAACTTACCTTATTCCTTATTCACAAAATTCTAGCTTGACGTTAGTCAGACACTTTTTTGCACGCTAACTCCTGGACTAGTATTTAAATAGAGTATTGCTTTTACAAGTACTCCTTAACTGACTAATTAAGAAAGTTGAAATAAATGACAATCAAATGGGCAAAAAAATGGAAAAGAGGAAGCCCAAAAATGCACCCAGGAGATGCCTGTGTTTATACTGCAATGCTCTATTCTCACAGAGACGATGGAGCCGTAAACCCTGGGGTCTGAGATTTGATGTCCTGATATCTAGGTTCAATGCTGGATATCTGGCGGCGGGTGTATTTTTATCTGGATATTTTTTCCTTCTTCTATTATAGTAATATTAATATATTACTGCCTACTTAATATATAACTTTCATTTTGTTAGCCTTCTCACATATTATGTATTGTTTATATAGAGAAACAATTGTGATACAATGAGTTCAAATATTTTTAAGATTTCCCCATTTAAAATATAAGTAATAAAGTTTTTTTTGTTGCTTTTGACTTCGTTGGGCCATTGTGGGATGATGCTCAGATCGGATGCTAAAGGAACAATTAGATAAGCTACTTTGGAAATCACAGTCATAAGTGTCTAGAAGGAGCGAATCTATCTCGAAGTTTCCTTTATATTCATTGTTCAAATGTTTTTAATTTTATGTCGTTTAATGATTAGTATTTGATCCTATGAGAGATTGTCATAGGGACTAGGTACGTCGCACTTTATTTATTTAAATGCTTTTCCGCTAGATTTTTAACTACGTATTCCTAAAAAAGCACCAGGAAAACAAGCATTTGTGTTTCCAAGTTTCTTTTAAATGATTTATGTATAAAGCTGTCATCAAATTGTAGGTAAGAGAGAGAAAGAGAGGTTAGGTTGAGGCCCCCTGGTGTTGTTAGATAGAAGGGGGAGGAGTAAACACTGAGTGAAGGGGAAGACCATGACCTAGTCCAACAATGTTGAGCAAGGTCCGCGGCACGTGTAGCTCTGACGTCACGAGTAGGCACTGAAGAGGGGGGCCCCGGCGCATGGCCCCTCCACGTGCCCCCTTATACAAGTCCTTCCTTCCTCAGTCCGCATCATGGGCCCGAACTAAGCATGTCCCTACATAACAAACAGTGGATTAAGAGTCTTTGGCACAAGGATGAGGTGGTGGCCGCTGCCGCTCATGGTAAGAACCAACCATAAACTCACCAAAATATTAAAAAAAAAAAAAAAAATAATCCGAATAAAAAAAAAAAAAAACCTAAAATAATATAAGTGAAAATAATTATCTAATTATCAAACAAAATGTGTTACTTTAAAATAAAAAGAAATAAATATGGTTTCAATCAAACAACTAAAGAAAACAAGATAAACTTAACTAATATAAATTTTTAGTTCAAAATATAAATATTTACATACACTTAATTACTTAAAGACAAAAAATGAAAATTACCGCACTATCTTTCAAAAGGCCTGTATAATTAATAATAATAATGAAAAATAATAATAATGCATGATAATAAAAATCCAAATTACAAAGTAATTGTGATTACTATAACGCAAAAAAATTAAGTCCGCAGATATAAATATTCTTATTATACTTGTCAATATTGTTTAAATTAACGCGTTGAGTTTATAGAACAGGCCTGTTTCAAAACAAACAATTTTGTTAAAATAAATAAATAAATGGTAAATAAAAAAGTGTCAACATAAAATTAATTCATCGTTAATTTCACCAACAGGCTTGATTTGACTAGAGAGAGGTGAAAACATTCTCCTTAACGACCTGACTTTTACGTCTCCTGCCACTTTTACTACTTCCACGCATTCAATCCAAAAATGGTATATACATAAATGTCCCTACACATTTATTTTTATTAATCTTTTTTCTGTGATTTGTGCATCCCAATTTTTTGTTTTAAATGTAGTTTAGAATGTGTGAAAAAATTATATAAATATGATGTTTTTTATGGTTTTTTAATTTATCCTTTTAATTTTCACATAAAATTAATGATTGTTCAAATACAGAGGGAAAAATTATAAAAATAAATATTTAAGTAATTCTATAATAATATATTTATATAAATAGAAAGTAATGAAATAATATGCCTAATGTAATTTATAAGAAAATATAACTATTTTAGCGCAAAATTAATAATGGAAGAACGCAATATATTTTTAATAAGTTTATAGTTATTTATCGTGCATTCTCCGTTATATCTGTGTAATTATAAATTTAATTGTCTATTAAAATTAACAATAACTAAATAAATTATAGACATTCTTTTTTTTAATGGCATTAAGTACAAAATTATGTAAATAAATATATATACATATAATTATATATTATTGTAATGTAGAGAAAAATATGTTTTACTTGTCCACGGGGTTACGTGTGTTCATTTCAAAGTTGTTTTTTTTTAAGTTGAGAAATTATTTAAAATATTAATAATAATTGTAGCTTCGAAAAAAAAAACAACTAATAATAATAACAACCTAATATATTATGAAGACATTACTAGTGCGTAAATTGTTCGAATTCCATTCTATTTCATATGACTTACATGAAGAACTTAATAGATAAATAAATATTAAAAATCCATTTAAAAATATTTATGTCAAATCTTTATAGTTAATAGAATAACTAAAGAAGGGGTGACTATTATTCCTGGCGAATCTTAACGCGTACTTGGCTCCATATGACTTCAAGAAGTATTAAATATTATCATTACATTTTTGACAATCTAAATTATGTGGTGTATATACCATTATTAAATATTTAGTTATGAATATTTGTTTAGTTTTATATATTGTATCTAAAAATTAATAGTTACATTTTTCTTCCCTTTCTTTCATATAACTATTTAATAATAATTATTTTTAAATTTATCGCACTTGATTCTGTCTATATTTATATATTAATTAAATAAATATAGGTAAAATAAGTTCCAGCCTAAAGCGTTGGTCTATCCTGTAGAAGTCAATGTACATGTACATTTACGTTTCTGTTTTCTAAATGAAGATGGTGCCTCGAAAGATGCGTACTCGAAATCGCTTTCACCGACGCACTTAAAAGGTTGTTGAGCATCGTTTTCACTCCTCCCAAAAAAATTTGATCTCATTTTGTTTGAGGTTAATAATTCACTATTTAAATATTGCTACATTTTTTTTTTACGGTACTTATAACTATAACAAAATATTCTTTGATATATTGTCAAAACAATAAATAATTTCTGAGTCATTTATTTCTTTTTTAAAAGCTTAAAAATAAACATTTGTAATATTTAATTATTTATTTACTGAAAGGAAATAAATGTTGGGTTTCTTTAGAATCTGCACTCTCTTTTTACAAATTTTCAAAAATTAAGTCTATATTTAACAGATAACTATTAAACATATTAAGGATTACTTAGTGGATGACGTATGAATTAATAAAATAACTTAACTTTGTTTATTATTTAAGAAATAGGCGTTTTTTACCATAAAAACTGTTAAAAACTTCTTGTAAAATAAACAAGCTTTTATCAAAATAAAATATTTAGGTATAAAACAGTAAATTACGCGTCTAGTTCGGAAAGTAGCATTTTGCATGCGAGTGTGGAATTTGCATCCGAGCGACAGCGATGGTAGTAAAACCACATAGCAAAGCAAAATGCCGTTTTCGCACGAGTTGCGTGTTGCGTTACCGTATTTTATCTACAATTGTTGGATTTTAATAATAAATACAGAAAAAAAATAAATAAATAAACTTCCTGTGTGTAAGTTCGTATTTCTCTTTTGATAAAGATGACATAAATTCATTAGTTGTATTTTGTGCCGAATTAATTATTTCGGGAGGCGTATTATTCTCCTCATTTTCGTCATAATCGCACTTAAATCACTCATTGTTTTTCACTAAAAACTCGATATAAACAGTTAACTTAATTAAACTAACTGCAAATTAGTTTTGTTAAATGTAAACAAACTCGCTAATCGAGCGTTAAGGTGAAGAATTCTTCTTTTTTACCTCACTAGGGCGGAAAAAGAGGAATTATGAAACGCGCATGCACGTAAAGAATCACTTTCTACGCATCTAAACAGAGATACAATGTTTATATTTTGTATCAATCGTAGATAAATAAATTGAAGTAATCAATTGTTAAGAGATTTAGTTAAAAAGTTTTTTTAGATTATTGAAAATTTTAAATCTATCACCTATAAATAGCAACGTTTAACCCATAATTGGTAGTTTTTGAAGATTTTAATATCATATTTTTTTTTTATTAAAAATTGACCTTTTTGTAATTTATGAAAAAAAAGAGATTTTTAAAAAATGTTTCTCTGATAATTTTTATTTTAATTTGATCATATATGTTTAATAATGATGCCGCTAGAACTAAAGTTACTATTATTTTTTTTGTGCAGATAGCCTCTGGAGCCGTGTGTCTGAGATGGTGGGGTACCTCCAGCAGGAAGGTGAGCGAGGGTTACCAGTGGGTGCTGACTGTACGTTAAGCCCTGTCATTCCTTTAGGAGAGCCCCAGGAGCCTCCAGTTAGAAGATTGGTCTGTAGTCCCGACCTGCCCGTCAAATTAGAAGAACCCACGTCCACATCTTCGCCCGACAAGATGTTTCAGTGCAACCTCTGCGACAAGAACTTCGCCCAAAAAAACGCCTTCCAGAACCATCTAAGGTGCCATCAACCCAAAGAGGGCGAAGACCCGTACCAATGCAATTTTTGCGGTAAGACGTTCGCCGTACCAGCACGTCTGACCCGACACTACCGAACTCATACCGGGGAAAAGCCCTACCAATGCGAATACTGTAAGAAATCCTTCTCCGTCAAGGAGAATTTAAGTGTGCACAGACGGATACACACTAAGGAACGCCCGTACAAATGCGATGTTTGCGAGAGGGCATTCGAGCACAGTGGGAAATTACACCGACATATGAGGATTCACACGGGGGAACGGCCTCACAAATGTGGTGTCTGTTCCAAGACGTTCATCCAAAGTGGCCAGTTGGTCATTCATATGAGAACGCATACCGGTGAGAAACCGTATGTCTGCAAAGACTGCGGCAAAGGATTCACTTGTTCTAAGCAGCTGAAGGTGCACAACAGAACCCACACAGGTGAAAAACCTTACTCATGCGACATCTGCGGGAAATCGTTTGGCTACAATCATGTATTAAAACTTCACCAGGTAGCACATTACGGAGAAAAGGTGTACAAATGCACAATCTGCAGCGAGACTTTCGGATCTAAAAAGAGTATGGAAGCTCACATCAAGAGTCATTCTGAAGGGGGTGCGACTAGTAAAGAGCCGGAAGCCGAATCTTCGTCGACATCGAGTGACAAAGAGAACGGGACCTGGTCAGGAGGCGGTCTGGATCCGGCTCTATTAGCAGCCGTAGCCGCCGTTTCTCAGTCTCCCTCAGAGGAACAGAACGTTAGGCCTCCACAACTAGCTGAACCTCCAGTCTACCTCGCACCTTCAATTCACCCAGTGGTGCAACCTGTCGCAGTACCTCCGGACGAAGACATCCTCACTCCACCTTCAAGTCCGTCTCAAATCTCGCATATACTACCTCATAGAAAGCGGTCGAAAGCTATCCTAAAGTCTATGGCATCTCAACAGCCGGTTAGATATAATTCAGTTATACATTATGCTAGGGCTTCTTAACTTACCATTCGTCTATAGATCGAGCTTTAAATTGCCGAATCTTTTATTCGAAGCCTGATATTCGTACACTGCCAATTTTTCCTCTAGAGCCGCTGAAGTGCCGGACTATCTGTGATAAACAAAAAAGAAAATAAAAAGTAAAAAAAAATCTTATTATATGTTTCAACAAAAAAAATTTTGTTAAAAAAAGAGCTTGTACATAATATGTAATATATTTAAGAAAACTTTTGTACGCGTTAATAGTCTTACTATAGTATATAACATTTTTATTAAGAACATTAATATCTGTAAAAAGAAAAAAAAAGAAAAACTAAGTGTGTACTTTTAATTTTAGGTTTAAACTGCGTGCAATAAATTGTTCCTTTATTAAAAAGAAGAGGCAAAAAAATTGTTCTTTTATTCAGATTCGGCATAAAATATACATATTTTTGGAACGTTGTGTAAAAAAACTTTAGACTTAATATCCTTTGTTTTTTCAAAATTTGTAAATTGGTATTTCTAAAACTAATTCTTTTAATTTCTTTAATCAAAATTTTGTCAGAAAAGATAAAATGCCAACAACACGCCTACCTCCTAGATTTAGAGTATAATAATAAAAAAATAAAAATCAAACAAAATTAAAAACATTGGGCTTTCGATGCCCATGTTTCTTCATTTTTTTTTTTTTTTTTTTTTTTAGATATATTCAAAATTAATCATATTTATATCACTATTTTTGTTTTTTGTAAAAAAAAAGAAAAAGAAAAAAAAGAAATTATAATCATATGCATTGTTTTATTCTTTGTAGATTGGCTAGTGTGTGTGAAAAGAGTTGTCTTTGTCGAGGTGTATGGGTCAGTGTAAATTATTGTCGTTGTGTATGAAAAAAATAAAAATTAATAAATGAACCAATTAATATGTACAGAGTGAATGAATGGTTTCTTAGGGTTATTAGGTATTATGTAAAGTAAGCACATTGTACGGAATTGACTGCTTGTAAACTGGTGAAGTCAGTCCGATATAAATTTAGCACCTCAGTACAGAAAACATTAGGGTTATGGTTTGAGTTGGGACTAGCAGCATCTGTATTTCTAAATTTTAAGGTACAGTGTTCACAAAGTCACTCACCTACCCTTCCTTTGTGAATAGATTTCTTTTTTCTTTTTTTTAATTATCTATTTTTTCGAATATATCACTGTCGGAGAAATGATTTTTTGGATACAAAATTATTCTAATAAGATTTTAGGTGTCTTTTAATAATATTTAATTTTATATATATATATATATATATATATATATATATATATATATATATATATATATATATATTTAAAATAAATAATAATATGTATCTCGTGATGTCCTAATTATTCTGTAGTAGTATCTTATTATCTATATTATTAAGACTGTATTCTCTATGTAGGATTTTAATATTTAATGAAAAAGAGAACTGATCTTATGTACTGATTACTTGTCATTTTTATTAAAAAACAAAAAAAATTGAAAAAAAAATTATATATGTGTTTCTTATTATAAATGTATTAACTTGTTTCATTTTCCCCCTTTCTCACCTTTATCTATTATTAATGTATCAAGTATATGTATTTAATTTCATCAAATATTTAACTAAAAACAACTTTTAACAATTTATAGATTTATTTTAAAACTCTGAATTAAATAATTTAGTGATTTTACTTTATCTAAATATAGAATTAGAAATAAGAAGTGATTATAAGAATCACTTGAGTTTTTATTGAGTTTTAACTAATATAATAACTTATTTAAGTAATGAAGAAGATTTTGTAAACCTTTATTATCAGAAATTTGATGGGCATAATGAATACGAATTGCGTATTAATGGATATTATTAGATCTTTAATCCACCGCTTTTACTTACTATTATAAGAAATATATTATTCAAGATTTTATATTATAAGAGTGTTACTTTCTTTTAAATTATGCTGCTGATCTTGTAAATAGTTAAAGGCGATGCTTTACTCACAAGCATGAATAACAATCCACAATTGAGTTTTATTTATATATTATTCTTGATTATAATTAAGGTTGTTGCTGATCATCCATTGGTTTAAGGATATTGATGTACTATGATCATCAGGTTGATGAGCATGGCTGACATGAATATGTATTATTATGATTAAGTATACCACTGGGTATAGTTAAGGTTGCTACACTATGGATGGGTATGACTAATGACGTTACTATTTATGCCTGTAAAGTGTAATGTAAATTACGAATGTTAAAATGAATCAATTTACTAGAGGACGAAGAATATTCATAAATCTGACTGATGACACCGTTCATTCAAATAGTTCAGAATGATCTTTTTTAGTATGATAATTCTGCTACTATTCATGAATGTGATAAAGGATATTGCTACTAGTAGTATTATTAATAATTCTACATATATCGTTTCTAGTTAGGCGTAGTATGAGTATGGATATAAGAATGTATCACTTTGAATATAATAGTAAAGAAGATTCAGAAAAGATGGAATTTTAGGCTTTGAGCTTTCAATATTTAAAGGTTAATTCAGGAAAACTGAGTGTTATTTATTTAGTAAGCTATTGCTTTGGGCTTGCCTAATTTTTAGTGTGGAATGAAATTTATCAGCAAAAGGATAAATTTACTACTTGCATTCTACTAAACATGTCTCACTCATATATGATGAAGGTTTAATATAAACGTAGCGCCTTACTCATTGTTGCTAGTCTCATACGAGCACTTGCACTAATAAGTGGATTTCTTTTTCAGTATGAACTAATAATTTAGGTATTATTTTAATAGATATTAGATATTAATGCAATATTTCTTTACGGTAAATAAATATCGCTTTATATAATTCACCTTTTTAATAAGGTGCTAAGTTTTATTTTAATATATTTTTATAATAAGCTGAAATATATTATATAAATAAAGTATTTGTGACTAGAGTATTTTATTTTTTAAATGAAAGGATTAACTCGCTCGAACAAAATGTGAGCATGTATGTGGAATACTGTCGGTCAGAGGGATAGCTATATAAGGGGTTTCGATGTAATTCCAGATTGGCCATTGCAAAAGATCAGTCGAAAACTTTTGATAGCAATTCTGCACGGTTTCTACGAACCAAGTTGTAGGTTGTACTTTTCTATGAGAAGCAGTTGCTCCCATAAAAATTGTAGCTATGAGAAGTGAAAGTCTGAAGATACCCAGGTACTTAATCAGTTTCTTTCTTATTGGTGCATAACAGAATGGATTTTTAGGGAGAACGGAAGGCTCCACCACATAGATCATGAGGTATCGCAGTCGTATGAGTTTAGGCTTCTTGATAAAGTAATAATTTGAATTCGTTGGGCTTTCAGACTTTGTTGTCTCGCTTCGGAAGGGAATACCTTGACCCGCATACGTCAGCACGCCATGATTTGAAATAAATTCTGTAATAAATACTAGCTTCAACTTCGTACCTAATGAACTTTTGCCCCATGTGCTTCCTGATGGACAGTTATCTACACAAACTGAGAGGTCGTCCGTCAAGTACACACCTGGTCCATAAACGCCATTTTTGGTAAGGTGATTATCCAAGCCGTAGTACAATACAGAATGGGCCTGTTCTACTTTGCAACTGTGGTAAGCAAAAACAGTTTCGTTGTCACTCTTGACCTTACGCCAAAATTGTTCAATTTCACTATTCCTTTTTGTCTTCAGACGAAATATCTTAGCAGGCAATCTGTCTGTGGGAACATCCGATATTCTGGTAAGTAGGTCTTTCTTCTCTTGTTCTTTGAGCAATTCCAGACGGGGGTCCTCACTCCTAATTAACCAGTCAACAACAGGTATCAGTTCTTTTCTTAGCGGTACAGGCTCCTTTTCTTTCAGAAAGAATGAAATCATACTTACACTCGGAATCTCTTCAGCAATGTAATACAGTAAATGTCTGTTGATATCGTTGTCCTCAAATACCCTTTCCGGAAAAGGTTGCAAAGTTCTAGGATTGTGGGCACACGCAGACATGAAAAGACTTAATTTCAAGTCTACTCCTTCAGGACAGGTTTCTAACAATTGAATAAGAGATTTCGCCTTCGTATCTTCCAGCTGTTTGTTGGCTGGTGTGAGACAGTCAGCATCACTTGCAGAAGGACTAGGTGGAACTCGTTTTCCTAAACAAGAGTGAATAGTATTAGAAAACGAAGAGATGAGACCAGCGTTTACTATTTTTGGATTGCTCTTAGGTTGCTGTTCTCTGCTCAAAGTTCGTTGCTGTAACTTTGCTTGCACTTTGTTGCTTTTTTCAGAACCTTTTATATGAGAATGTAGTGCATCAGTTTCATCTTTCATTGAATTTTTATTGTTACTATCATAGCTGTTCTCCTCAACCCTAACATCTTCAACAGTCAAATCTCTCTTGAACTCGACTTTTTTCGCCTCCTTAACGTCTTCTTTTACCATATTTTCATCAAAATGATCACCTAATATATTTGTACTGCCTTCGTAATTTTGTACTTCCACACTTTCTGTTGATTCATCGTCAATATATTCAACAAGGGAGTCATCTATACAGTCTTTTCTGTCTGGTCCGGCGTTATGACTCGTATGTGTACATTGGTCCTCGTCAAATATCCAGTCTGCCCCAGTTGGGTAGTCTAACCGAGGTTTTTTCACAATTATGTCTGGCTTACGAACACGAGATGGTGCTATCGCTCGTTTAAACGTATCCTGTATTTTATC
This sequence comes from Gerris lacustris, assembly GCA_951217055.1. NCBI lineage: Eukaryota > Metazoa > Arthropoda > Insecta > Hemiptera > Gerridae > Gerris > Gerris lacustris. Next base: position 49,884,376 of record OX578278.1, read on the forward strand.
AGAGGCAGTATTCCTAAAAAGTTTGGGAACTTCTTTGGACTTGACAGACGGGACATTATCGGAGGTCCTGTAAATACGAACGACACAATCTTGTGTACTGGCTTTCCGTTTAGAAGAAAGGTTTTGAGACCATCGAGCACTTCCACTAGTATTGTTTAAACACCTACAAACATCTCGGCGTGAACAAGTTGATTCTTCCTTTTGCCCTGAGTGCTGGCAATTTTCTTTATGTTGAATTTCATCTTTTCCTTCTGAATTTTTACTGATCATTTGATGAGTCTTATTGAAACTCATAATTACACCGAAACTTAAGAAAAATTATTAAACTCTGAATTGTTTACATATTTTTAATAATTGTATAAATTTTCTGTAACAACTTGATTCATTATGTCAAATGATTTTTCCTTGAATTACATTTACTTAAAGGCCATATCGATAGCATTTAGGTGTTCCTAGTATAAAAAATGTAATTGTAGTTGCATCCAAAATATATTAACTGAAATATGATTTTTCAATAGCGCGATTATAGCGAAGACAGTAGTGGTGAAAGCGAACCATTATGAGTTGTTGTGACACATGATCTTTGACACTTTCCATCAATTTTATCATGCAGGGTTTCACAGGATTCACAGCTTCTGGGAATCATATAAGATACTGAATTCATTGCCCAAAAACATATCCATGAATAATTTTTTTTCCACTATATGGAAAAAAAAGAGAATTCTAGTTTTGTCTTTTTACTCGTTCTCATTTCTTCAGTAGTCCAGTCATTTGGTGCCGAAAGTTAGTCGATTCAGGAAAAAATTGCTGAAGAATTTTTCTCAACGGATCTATATGTTTTTTGGGGTGCTGAATCTGAAAATCCAGTTATCGACTAGATTCGGACATGGCTTCACCATGAAAATGGCGAAAAACCATAAAATTTCGGAAGTTGTTTTAGTTATTCGCTTATAACTCCGACACGACGCATCCTAGAGAAAAATTACATCTTAGGTGGCCTCTCTTCCCCTCTTCGCCTTCCTTTGTGTTAGGTCCCATTCCTAAACCCAAACAGTCACACAGTCAGTTTCCTTCCAATTTGAAATTACCACTTTTTAATTAATTAAAAAGTGCTATTTTTCCAGTTTTTGTGAGTTAAAATGCCAGAAGAGAATTGTACTGCCATCCATGGTGAAAAAAGCAAGAGTTTGATTTTTGGTAATCATGATTTAAAGTTTTCAACTTTTATGACCCTTACATTATTTTATTATTTATTTCGCAACTGTGAAACTAAGACATTTAGGTAGAATGGCTCATAATCTACCAGGATATCTAAAGAATAATTAAAAAAAGTTTCCTTATTCGAGGGAAAACTAAGAAAATAAAAAAGTCTCTACTTATGTCCAATTGCATTATGATTTAACTCACTATTGCTTAGTGAAAAGAGCGTAAATGCCATCACGATATTTTTAATTGTCATTACTACTCTTAATAATTTTAAATTAATTTGGCAGTTTATTGTTTAATTTGTTAGATATGTTAACAAAACACTAAATATATTAGTAATTAAAATTTTCTAATTTTTAATTTTTTATCTAATTCACAGGATCTAAATGAGTATTATTTATTGACAAAGCATAATATAAAATCTTACAAAACATACATCATAAATCTTTACAAAATAAACCTTACAAAACATAAAAACATATTAATTTTTAAATTTAAGTATATACAATTTTTTATTTGTACTAAAGATTTTTTTTATGTTTTAAAAAGTTTATTTTGTAAAGATTTATTATGTATGTTTTGTTTTATAAAAACATTAAAAAAAAAATGTTAGTCCAAATAAAAAAGTAATATAATTCTCAAATTTAAAAAAGAAACAAATAAGAGATCATGACATATGTTAATAAATAATATATTCCTATGTTTTGTAAGGTATATTTTGTAAAAGATCTATTATGTCTGTTCTGTAAGATGTTACATTATGTTTTGTCAACAAATAATACTCATTTATTAAATATTTTTTCAAAAAATAAAAAAAATAAAAATTACTAATATATTTAGTGTTTTATTAATAAATTTAACAAATTAAACGATAAAACTGCCAAATTAATTTAAAATGTGTACTTACGATTATACGCTTATAGAGAACTACAAGCCTATTAATTTACTAGGTGTAATATATAAAATAGGAAAATGATAGTATTGACCAGGTTGGATTTAAAAGAAATTTAAATACTAATGATGCATCTTGCATCTTAGTTGTTCAGCAAATCATAGCAAAGGCAAATGAATATCAAATACTATTAGCAATATTATTTCTCGATTATAAAAAAAAGCATTTGACAGCATTTTTACGGAGAATATTGTTGAAATGTTGAGGGCGAATGAAACAGAGGGAAATATATAAATCTAATTAAATTCATTTATAAAGGAGCAAAAATTAAAATTCAAATAGGAAAGGAAGAGTAGGAAATCCTTGGAGAAAGAGGCTTGCGTCAAGGCGATGCGCCATCGGCAAAAAATTTCATAGAAGGTATTGAACGTTTGTTTAAGAAGATAAGAATGATAGTACAATGAAAGAGGTGAGCAGACAAGTTGCTATTGGTTGGCGATCATATTATAAAAATAAAATAATATTTAAGTCCAGTATAGATATACACAAAAAATGTAAACTGTGGAGAAGTACAGTCCTGCCAACTACTTATGGATGCGAAACTTGGGGTTTTAAATAGAAGGATACTGAACAAGCTCAAAGTAACCGTGAGATCCATGGAGAGGAGCATGATAGAGATAACAAAAAAGGATAGGAAAAATATTTTTGCTAAGGATTAAGAGTATTAATGACTATTAAAGATATCGTGATGGCATTTTCGCTCTTTTCACTAAGCAATAATGAGTTAAATCATAATGTAATTGGACATTAGTAGAGACTTTTTTATTTTCTTAGTTTTCCCTCGAATAAGGAAACTTTTTTAAATTATTCTTTAGATATCCTGGTAGATTATGAGCCATTCTACCTAAATGTCTTAGTTTCACAGTTGCGAAATAAATAATAAAATAATGTAAGGGTCATAAAAGTTGAAAACTTTAAGTCATGATTACCAAAAATCAAACTCTTGCACTTTCGCTTTTTTCACCATGGATGGCATTACAATTCTCTTCTGGCAATTTAACTCACAAAAACTGGAGAAAAAAAGCACTTGTTCGAAACAACTCACTCGGTAATTACCGAGTGGTAATTTTTTGTAATTAAAAAGTGTATTAATTTTTAATTAATTAAAAAGTGGTAATTTCAAATTAGAAGGAAACTGACTGTGTGACTGTTTGGGTTTAGGAATGGGACCTAACACAAAGGAAGGCGAAGAGGGGAAGAGAGGCCACCTTGCGTCCATGACGAAAGAAATACCTGCGCTCTATCCACACAAAATAAAGAACCTGAGTGACCTGTTTAAGTGGCAGGGGGGGGGTCCAGGGGCCTAAAGATGCCCTTTTAGGGCATCCAGCGGGGTATACTAAGCTTTGAAAGTCAGAAATACGAAGATTTTGGGTAACTTAAAAATTATGGTCAATCTTTAGCGCGCTCTAGCGGCCAACCAAAGAAAGCTAATGAGCTAGTTCTAGTCTTATTTTTTAGGAAATTTTATCAGCTTTCTTTTTGCTAAGACGCAATTTTTCTCTAGGATGCGTCGTTTCGGAGTTATAAGCGAATAACTAAAACAACTTCCGAAATTTTATAGGTTTTCGCCATTTTCATGGTGAAGCCATGTCCGAATCTAGTCGATAACTGGATTTTCAGATTCAGCACCCCAAAAAACATATAGATCCGTTGAGAAAAATCCTTCAGCAATTTTTTCCTGTCCAAACTACCAAATGACTGGACTACAGGTCTTTTTTCTTTTTCTCATTTGCATAATATAATAATATATAAAGAGAAGTATTGTAATGGCGCGAAAATTCGATTTTGAGATGTTGATGGATTAGCACGTTTTGAGGTCCCCTGAGTCCAAAAAAGTGGTTTTTAAAAAATGTCTGTCTGGAGCCTAAACTACTGGGCCGATATTGATGAAATTTGTCAAACAGAATCCAAAAAAAAAATATTTTATCAAAAAGAATTTAAGATTTAGTAATGATCCTAAATTAAACGCAAAACAGCGGTTAAATTACATACAGGGATGCAATAGCAAATAATGTTTCATAGATTGAACAAAACGAAAAGTCTTGGGTAATCTTTCTATTATATAATATGTACATAAAGAGAAATGTTTATAAGTTGGCAAAAATCACTGAACCAATCATCTCAAAATTCTTTCAAAAATCTTTGTAAAAAATAAATAAAAACTATACTAAGTAAAACATAAATCTCTAAAGCACGTATAGTCCAGGAGCCAGGTAGATTTACCTGGAAAGTATTTTGAACTTAATGGAATTTTTACAGGTAACTCAGAGGTCCTCTGGGATGCAAATACTGAGTTTTCGACCTCGTGGCCCTTGTGCTAACTGGGGGAGGGGGGGAAAAACCCCAATTTTTCCGCCAATTTTTCGGTTTTTCGCCTCTAGCTGGAAAACTACGCGTCAAACAAAAAAACTTTACCAGTACAAAGTTAAAGAGCATCAAATTTCCTATAAAAATCACTGGTCATACGACTATTTTCACCCATTAGGTACTGAGATACAGCATTTTGAAAAAATGCCAAATTTTAAAAAAGGTGGATTTTAGCGGAAAAAAGCGTGTTTTTGGGCTTATAAAATAGATTTATCATCATAAATTGAGTATTCAACATTTCTATGTATACCATAATAATATGTAACCCCCTTTAAACCCCTCCCCCCCCCCCCCCCCCCCCCTCACTGCCCTCTCCCCCCTCCTCTTCCCAGAAACAAATTTGATGACGAATAATGTGCGTGACTTATTGATTACGTAGGAAAAGAAGTTCTATCCTTCCCTTAATTTTTGACTTTTTATCTTTTAATAAAATAAATATATCAATAGTCCAGGAAATGAAGCACTTTGGCTCGCAATTCTTTTGTCATACATCGATTTACTTGAAAATTTGACAGTAGGTCGAGAATAGTCCAACCATCAAAATCTATATCATCTATATCATCATTGCTATTACCCTGGGGGTGGTTGCCACCCCATCTCGGGGGTTGAAATTTTTTATTTTATTTTAACCACAGAAATCGATGGAAAAGCTAATTATAAGTCAAAAATGATCTTTTTTTTTTTTTTTTTTTATCTTTTATTGATTAACACAACTACATAATTTTACATGTTATTAGTGTTAACGATGTATGTTTTGTTGACAGTGTGTTACATGAGAAAGGTAATAATCCAGTGACTATTCCTTTCGGCTGGGTTTAATTACAATAGGTTAATTATATGCACTTATAAAAAAAAAATATAAAAAAAAATAAAAAATAAAAAAATAGATAAATAAATAAATAAATAAATAAATAAAATAAAATAAAAAAATATAAAATAAAATAAAAAATATATAAAAAAATATATATAAAGAAATGAGATAGTGAATTTTTGATAGTGTTAAAATGGAGATATAATATAAACGTTAAGCAATGAGTAAATCTCTTGGCCACTGCCTCTTCAGGCGGCGAGGAGGGTTATCTGGGATAATTTGGGATGCAAGAAGTTCTACTAGAGGATTGGGATGATTGGATAATGATTCGTGGAAAGTATGATATCGGGATACAGATAGGTCTCGGACAAAGGGAATATTGAGATCGTTATGTAGAGTGAGGTTAGAAACGTAGAATGGGGCGTCTGTGATTTTTCTAAGGATCTTGGATTGTAGTGTTTGGATTCGACGGATGTTGGATGGCTTGGTACTACCCCATACTTCTAGACCGTAGGTCCAAGCTGGTTTTAAGATTACATTGTAAATTCGAATTTTGTTATTCAAAGTAAGATTGGACCTACGATCCAGAAGACGAAGCAGCAACTTGTATCGTCTTGTAATGTCCGTACGTTTATTTTTTGTGTGATGTTGCCAAGTGAGTCGTCTATCGAGGTTGAGGCCAAGGTAACGGACTGTGTTGGATTGAGGAATAGGAACTTGGTTAAGAGTGACTGGAGGACAGGTGCTATGACGAAGAGTAAAAGTGACATGAACACTTTTCTGTTCGTTAATTCGTATCCTCCATTTTCTTAACCAAGGTTCTAAAAGGAGAAGGTGGCTTTGGGTGTTATTAGATGCGGTTTGAGGGTTTTCGTGAACAGATAGAATAGCCTTGTCATCTGCAAATGTGGCAAGGACCGAGGAAGGATGTTGAGGGATGTCATGAGTAAAAAAGGAATATAGAAGAGGTCCTAGGATACTGCCCTGAGGTACTCCAGCACTTACAGGGCAGATGGATGAAAATGAGGATCTTAAACTTGCACGAAAATATCTATCGGTGAGAAAGGATTTAAGGATGAGGTAATATGTAAAGGGTAGGATTCCCTTGAGCTTCCAAAGCAGCCCAGCATGCCAAACTCTATCAAAGGCTTGCGCCTCATCTAGAAAGACAGCTGAGCAATACCTTTTATTCTCGAGGGTGGAAGCGACGACATCAACAATGCGGTGACATTGTTGAATGGTGGAATGATGGGATCGGAAACCAAACTGATGATCGGGTAGGAACGGTTTAAGGATGGGAAGAAGTCTGCGAAGAAGGAGTTTTTCTAGGAGTTTTCCCATCACTGGGAGAAGGCTTATAGGACGATAGGATGAGGGAAGATGAGGAGGTTTTAAAGGTTTTGGGATCATAATAATGGTGGCAAATTTCCATTGAGTTGGGAAGTGCGTTGTTCTAAGGACGGAGTTGAATATGTAGGTGAGGAATACAATACCTTTCTTTGGAAGGTGTTTAAGGATTTCGGAGGTAATAAGATCGTAACCGGGAGATTTTCGTGGAGGAAGTTGTTTAATTGTGTAAAGGACATCTGAGGGATTAAAGGCTTTAGGAGGTGGAGATAACTGTAATGGATTCAAGAGTTCTTTGTTTATAAGGTTTACATGATCAAAGTCAATTATGTCGGGATGTGGAGAAAATAGATTTTTAAGGTGTTGTGCAAAGACATCTACTTTTTCATTATCTGACTTTGCCCAGGAGTTATCAGGTTTAAGGATGGGGGAAGGGGTGATTTTTTGGGAAAGGATTCGTCTGGTCGCATTCCAAAGTGATCTGTCTTTGTCTGTAAGTTGTGAAGTAAATTTCCTAAAATTGTCTTCCTTATAGAGTCGTAGTAAGTTAGTTAGTTTTCTACTAGCAATATTGTACGTCCGTTTGTCTGATGGGTATCGAGTTAGTTTCCATTGAGCTCTAGCGCGTCTTTTCTGAGTTATCAATAGTCGTATGTCCGTTGGTAATGAAAATTTATTGTCTTTTTTAGCAGAGAATGGTGTAGTTGTGTCCCAGACTGATGTTTGTATACAGTCAGTTAGTTGTTGAACTGCCTCGTCAATGTCCGTTGCTGATTTAAGAGAGATTTTAAGATCTAGTCGTTGGTCAATTAAAGTTTTAAATAAGTCCCAATTAATCTGTCCGTTGATCAGTTGAGGTTTAGGAACGATTTTAGGAGGGTTAATGTGAAGGGTAAGAAGGACAGGACTATGATCAGAGGAAAGGTCGTCAAGAACAGAAGCTGTGGGATGAAGATGAAGCATAGGTGAGGAAACAAAATAATCTAGGATGTCTGGAAGTTTGTTAGGGTCGGAAGGAAAGTAAGTAAATTCATCAGGAGTAAGGATTTTGTAGCTGGTTAAGGATAGAGCATTTAGGAGTGTTACACCACGGGGATTGCGTGCTCGACATCCCCATTGGGGGTGTTTTGCATTATAGTCTCCACCTGCTATAAATTTAGGACCAAAGGATTGGAATAAGGAAAGGAAATCTTGTTGTGTAATAGGCTGATTTGGGGGACAGTAGATTGAGGATATTGTGTAATTAAATGGTAGAGTGTGTAAGGATAAGGAAGTACACTGAATAGATACCGTGCAGATCGATGGTAAAGGATGATGGGAAATGGAGTTCCGTATTAGGATCGCACTGCCCCCGTGTGCTGTGTTATCAGGGTGATCTGTTCTGTATGTTGTGTAATTTTGTATGTAAAAATGCGATCGAGTAGTGAAATGTGTTTCTGTGATGAGGGCAATGTCGATCCTTCTGTCCTGAAGTAAAATGTCGAGTTCCTGCCCGTGTAGGGTAGCACCATTAGCATTCCAAAGAAGGATGGTTAGAGAATCTTGAGTAGGAGGGTTCACTGCGATGGTTGAGCAGCGGGTAAAAGAGCCTGCATAAAGGTTGTGAAGGTGGAAAGAGCTGAAAGGAGAGGGTTAATGATGGTGCGGAGTTCCTGAAGGAAGGTTTGTAGGGTAACTGTTATATCAGCAGCCGGAGTAGGAGGTGGGATAAAGGTGGGGACGCGTGGTCTTACAGTTATACCTGAAGTGGCAGCGGCATAACTAATTTCAGGCACAATTTTGGTGTTAGTTAGATTAGCTTCTGGCACGGCTGCATGATGGCTTGTAGGTTGCGTGGATAAAGATGGTACTTTCTTAGAGCTGTCACTAGGGTGCTCTTGTTCAAGACGGTAAGATTCTTTTCCAACTAATTTGCTCTGGTTTGTTTTTCTTATTTTTTGTTGTAGTTCTTTGTGAACTGTACAACCTTTATAGTTGGCCGGGTGATTGCCATTGCAAAGAGCGCATTTAGGCTGTTCTTCTGGCTTTTTGTTGCAACTTTCGGTCAAGTGGGGCCCGGCGCACTTGACACATCTAGGAGCATGGTTGCAATAGCTCTTGGTATGAAGGTAAGATTGGCAATTTTTACATTGCACAATTTCCTTCCGTTTATAAGGTTCTTCTACTTTAATTCGACTATGGAAAATAGTAGTGACATTAAAAACTTCTTGGTTCTTGGGATTCGGCTCCAAGTCGACAAAAAAGAGGGATAGTGCAGAGTTCCCTTTTTTAACGTTGGTAATATTGCGTACTTTGAATCCGAGGTCTTGTAGTTCGTTTTTTATCAAATCTGGTGGTGTAGAATGGTGTAGATGTCTAATTACGACTCTATATGATTTGTCTTCTTTCGGCTGGTACGTGTGGAACTGGACATTTTCTGTTCGAAGAGAATCTACAGCTTCCCTGTATCCTTCTATCGCGCTACAATGTATTGCTACATCGTTAGCCCTGGCCTTACAAGTGAATCCATTGACTCCTATTAAGCCTCGGAGTCGTTGCACAAATAGTGCGAAGTTATTTATATTTTTCACGTATATGGGTGGGGGTTTAGGGTGCTTTGGTTGAGGAAGGACCGTGGAATTCGTTTCCTCTTTCTGTGATAAAACTCCGTATGGATTTGGAGTATAAAACTTGCTATCTGACGATTGACCCTCAGTACGTGGATGTGTAGCGGGTCTGGTAGATGGCTCTCCGGGTACGGCGCCAGACATATTTGGTGGAACTGGAGTGTTAGGCCTTGAGTTAGAAGTCGAGGGGGAGGGAGTGCGTGCCTCGGCCTGTCCGTCGATAACGGTCACTTTCCTTGGTTTGGGTGAAGCTGTTTTCGACCTCCGTCGTTTCTTTTTCTGACTCCCTATCTTATTCATATTGTTCAGATTGTATTGTTTTTGTTTACCTTTTTGAGGTGTGTGAGTGACCTTGGCGATAAGGGGCCGGTTCAACGAGCTCTGTCGGAACAGCTTATCTTCTTAATAGCACTATTACTAAATTAAAAAACTACGAAATAATAATTGAAAAGACTTCCGATTTAAATAAAATTTAAGAAAAGAAAAGAAAACCACTTAATACACCATCTAGCAAAAAATGAAAATAAAATATTAACTACTACTAGCGTAAAAGAGTTGTTAAAGCAGGAGCCGAAGTGAATGCGTCGGACTCTGGCATGCAACCAAAAAAATGATCTATACATTTTTTTTTTTTAACTTAATATTTTTCAAGTTATTCGCGATTGAAAGTAAAAGTTGTTCGACCTTTTTGATCGGTTTTTCGCGAATAACTCGAAACATATGCATTTTATCAAACAAACTGTAAGAACAAAATTGTAACCCATAAAAAAGAAAGAAAATCCTTATTTTATAAATCATGTACGACCAATACCAATACGGACCGACCTACGGCTGGTTAATTGTTGGCTTTGTGGTTTTTTTGTATGTCAAATGCTAAATTTGAGAGATTCAGAGTCAAATAGCGATAAAACTGTGCATTTTACGAGGAAAACTAATAGAAGTTTTTTTAAAGTAGACAAAAAGAGCTTTCATTTTCAAAAAAATAGAAGTCGAAGGCATCAAAATTAAGCGAGTTACGATAAAAATAAAGTTAGTCCCTACATTTTTCTACGAAAAAATCAGTGAAAACAACCCCCTAATTACCACCCTAATTCAAATTGATCGTCGCCCTTCTACGGTTTTGCGTGGATCACATGGGACACATGAGAACAGCTTAACTCCAACTTTTCGGGAATATCCAGACGCCAGAAGTAGGTATGGGATACGGGCTACAAAAGTCAAAATAGTATAAACCCTTTATGATGAATGTCGTTGGATAGCTCTTTAAGAGAGCAGTAATTGTTGTTATAATCACTTGGTCATATTTTCATTTAAGAGGGGGATAAAATGGAAAAACAGGAATAAATGGTTTTAGCTCAAAATTAGTAATATTATTATTTTTGATCCGATACGTGCTTTATTTGATGTCAGAAAAAAGAATATGAAATAATTTGTGTGCATTTAGTACTTTGGGTACAAATCGTTGTAAGGGGTGGTTTTTAAGGGTTGAAAAATTGCAGAATAATGAAATTGGTAATATTTTAGGCAACAACATTCTTAAATTGTGTCGATATGATAAATTAATCATTTATTTAAGAATAAATATTTGTTGTACATTAAGCTCTAACAAGGGTTGATTTTTAAGAGTTGAAATATTTTGAAATTGTGTTCCAAAGTATAAAACAATCATTCAACTAATCCAAACGAAATTTCACCCACCTTAAGCTTTAAAATGTTACTTTATAAGTTTTGATAATTGGGGGTAGTTTTCACCCCTAAAAAATATACAGCGCCCATCGGCATAATATAGATTTTGAAGTACTGTGTGGGCACCAGGTGCGAAAATTCCGCCGAGCCCAACGTCAACGAGGATGACAGATGACACTGATAACGACGGCACCGACGACCTGCTCGACAACCTATACCAGGAAGGCATGGACGAAGAAGGGGCTGACGAGTCGCTTATCGAAGAGACTCACGAAGATTTAATTTAATGTTCATTTTTTGTTTAATATTTTCATATTATTTTGTTTATTATTATACAGGGTGGTCCAAAAGTCTCCCCCCCCCCCCTCTTAACTTTTGAACGGTTTGAGATAAATTGATGAAACTTGGGGGATCTCTACCATGCAAAGGGAAGTTTGTTTTCATGCAATCACCCACTAGGGGCAACCACCCACTTTGCCCCCAGGCCACCCAACTTCAAAATTTAAAATTGGAGTGTATATTTTTGATAGCAGATTTGGATTCTACGGTGAAAAATAATAAACTTTTACTTGAAACTATTTTTTCTATCTCCAATATTTTGCCCCCTGTAGGGGGGCAAAGATAGCAAAATATCCCTTCCGAAATAGTAAGAAAATAACACTTGGATCGTTATAAAATCTAAACGGTTTGAGATAAAGTAATTAAACTTGGGGGATCTGTACCATGTAAAGGGAAATGCGTAATCATCCACTCGCGTACTAGGGGCAACCACCATTTTGCCCCCAGGCGCTGAAATCTACCCTTTTTATAGTTTTGCCTCCCTATGGGGGGCAAAATATTGGAGATAGAATAAAACGTTTGAAGTAAAATATTTTTATTTTTTGCCGTAGAATCTAAATCTGCCATCAAAAATATACATTCCAGGTTAAAATTTTGATGTTAGGTGGTCTGGGGGCAAAATGGGAGGTTGCCCCTACTGCGCGATTGCATAAAAACCAACTTCCCTTTACATGGTACGGATCCCCTAAGTTTCATTAATTTATCTCCAACCGTTTAGATTTTACAACGTATGATAGTAAGGGTTATTTTGCTATCTTTGCCCCCTACTGGGGGCAAAATATTGGAAATAGAAAAAAAAGTTTCAAGTAAAATTTTATTATTTTTCACCGTAGAATCCAAATCTGCTATCAAAAATGTACACTCCAATTTTAAATTTTGAAGTTGGGTGGCCTGGGGGCAAAGTGGGTGGTTGCCCCTAGTGGGTGATTGCATGAAAACAAACTTCCCTTTGCATGGTAGAGATCCCCCAAGTTTCATTAATTTATCTCAAACCGTTCAAAATTTAAGAGGGGGGGGGGGGGAGACTTTTGGACCACCTTGTATATGCATAATTATAGATAACTTGTTTACCTCCGTAAACAATAAGTTACGCACATTATTATCGCTTCTTAACATTGCTTTGGTTTTTCAATTTAAAAATAAAATTAAGGTCTCCGTTTGAACGGGGCCTGAGGTGGACCGCCCTCAGCCCCCCTGCCTTCGTTACGCTACTGATCAGCGGATCCTTTCCCCCTCCCCTCCACCCTAAAGTAAGATTGATAATAGCACCATGTTGAATGTTTCAGGGAAGAAGAGGTTTTATTTAACTTATTTTTCAAATTTGGTTCTTGGGAGGGGGGGGGGAGAGGGCAGTGAGGGGGGAGGGGGTTACATATTATTATGGTATACATAGAAATGTTGAATACTCAATTTATGATGATAAATCAATTTTATATGCCCAAAAACACGCTTTTCTCCGCTAAAATCCACATTTTTTAAAATTTGGCATTTTTTCACAATGCAATATCACAGTACCTAATGGGTGAAAACAGTCGTATGACCAGTGATTTTTATAGGAAATTTGATGCTCTTTAACATTGTACTGGTAAAGTTTTTTTGTTTGACGCGTAGTTTTCGAGCTAGAGGCGAAAAACCAAAAAATTGGCGGAAAAATTGGGGTTATTCCCCCCTCCCCAAGTTAGCACAATGGCCACGAGGTCGAAAACTCAGTATTTGCATCCCAGAGGACCTCTGAGTTACCTGTAAAAATTCCATTAAGTTCAAAATACTTTCCAGCTCGACCTGGTTTTTTCGACCTGGCTCCTGGACTAGTAGACTATTGGACGAATATAAACCAAATTTTTACTGTGGACATAAAAGACTTCAATTGTACTACCAGTACGTTTAAAACAAATGTTTTGTGTAATTATTTATGAAAAATGTATTTGAATAGCACATTACCACTGAAATGAACGTACAATTTTTGCATCCGGCTAACTTTACGTAGCATTATAGGAAATCATAGGCTCAAAAAGGAAATTAAATTTACTTTTTAATGAGGAATGAATTGGACACGAGCATTAGTTACTGAGATATTGATTTTAATTTGGCCACGCTTAACGAAATGTAGCTAGCGCACAACCTGACTAATAAATAAAATAAATCAAAATTTTAACAGTGCACTCTGAGGGTGGCACTTGTATGTTAGACCTTTAAGGACGGGTAAATTAGAAAAAAATGTATACTACAAATTACCATATGGTACACAGTAAACCAAGAATGTTGTTTATTTTGATAAATAACAATAAACATTAGAATATTACAATAAATATTAGAGTAAATCATAATGAATTGTTGATAGTTAAAGAATATGACTAATAGAGAGCTGCGGGGGGGGGGGGGGGATGGTGCCTTTTACATATTCCTTTACTTTCATGATTCGGCCATCTTCATTTCAACAATTATAATATGCATCACTTCATTACATAAAAAGAATGTTCGACTCATCGAATAGGTGAGGATAGAATCTTTTCCCGTCCAGCGAAATTCTAATTTTACATTTGAACCTTTCGCTTACTCTTGGACGGATCACGCTGTCCAACGAACTTAGCCTGAGCATTAGTGAAAGGAACACGAATACCAAATTTCAACCAAATCGTTTAACTTTTACTTAAGTTATCATCGGACACGTAAACGTTACACACAGACAGACAGACAGGATGCATATTTTGTTGCATGTATAAGAAGCTCGCTTATTTTTATTGGACTTTTTTTAATCAAATAAAAACCGTATTATTTCATCGTATGCATTTGTTTTTCTTAAGCAAATACCAAATTCTAAAAAATTAAGTAATATCGGCCCGTCGAAAACGATGTTCTAATTAGAATAAAGTGTACGGACGTTTATAATATGATAAGAACTTTTCTTTTGCTTTAATTTATACTAAACATTTTTTTAGTAGAAGCATACGAGTAAAATATGAAAAAAAAAAAAATAAATATGTTTTTCACTGTCACCGAGGTAGGTGCCAGGCCATGGAACAAACAAGTTCATTGAAAATATCTTAAATACTATCACTATCAGAGTTATCAAGAAAATCATAAGGACTTTTTTTCTAGACAATTATTTGATCTTTAATAGTGCTTTGAATAGCTTTTTAGCAAATCAGTATTTTTCTAAATATTAGTGAACAACCCAAAAATGGGTTGTTCTAACCTACCAGAGGTCAGAGGTAGGTGGTCCCCATCCAACTACTCACGGCGCAGAGTGGTCCAGAATGAGAATTTAGGAGGACAAAAATGCATTTTTGCGACTCAGCAATTTTTTTTATAAAAAATATTATTTTCTTTTCTGAGATGTCTGAATAGATGATACCTATAATTATTTGTTTTTATCTTTATGTTTAATGTACTTTGAACGCGTTAGAAATAAGTGTTTTATTGTATTATTTAAAACCACAAATTTTCAGTCTTTTATGACATTTTTTACTTTTTAAAAAAAAATATAGTTTTTCTTACAGCTTTCACATAATTCATCATGATTACTCTTAAACAAGATATGTTGTTATGATTTATTCCATTTTATTGTCTTTTTACTTAATTTATACCCATAAATTCACTCAAATTCAATTTGTACTAAAAATCGTGACTTTAAACAAAATACCAAATAAATGGTGGACAATAACTCTCGTGTAGTAAAAAGTCATGGGGAGATATATACATGGATTTTTTGGGGCAAGCTTATACTTCAAGAATATCACCATTTTGTTTGCCTTTAAGAAATAAATGCTACATTTGCGTAGCTGGGCCAAAATAATTCAACAAGATCGACGACCAATGTCGTGTAGTTAATACTGAAGCTCTAGAATTAGGTATTTCTTCTCTTCCTGCTTATATCAGATCCTTTGAGTTTCTTTTGTATAATATAGCTTATAGGATGGAAATTAAAAGTTGGCAGATACGAGAAGAAAATAAAAAAATAATAAAAGCCAGAAAAGAGAAATATTAACTAGCTTTAGAAGCGAAATGAGGCTTTTAGTCGATATTATGCTAAAACAAGGATTCGGTAATACAAATGATGGCCCATACAAATGGGCCATACAAATGATCACTGCCCATTCATTTTTTCTAACCCTGCTGTAGTAACCAAAATTACTGGGATCGATGAAAATGTTATAGATTTTGTCTGCACTGGCAAGTAGTTGTAAACTAGATCCTTCAAAATATTATAAATATGCTATTACCACAGCAAGATTGTATGTGTCATTATATGGATGGTATCCCATGCCTCCTACAGTCCTTAAAATACTAATACATGGTCATGACATACTTCAAAATTTTTTATTACCTATAGCCCCTAGAGGCCAATTAGCTGAAGATGCTCAAGAGGCAAGACAAGAGGGTATAGGGTCCATAATACAAGGAAAACCAGTCGCATTTCCACGAATAGGGACCTTCTTAATATTTTACTGGTTTCTTCTGATCCTCTAATTTCTTCTTTAAGACCTATACATATCAGAAAGAATGGACTGGTCAATAAAGATGTTCTGAATTCTGAAATTGTGTCATGACCATGATGAAAACGTTATAGAAGATTCAGATGAAGAAGTGTAACTGTTTTGTTTTTTTAAAAATTATGTATTACTATTTATTATTATTATTATTTTTTTTTTTTTTTAATTACTTTTACGTACTATTTAGTAATAGTTTAATATAGAAGTGTTAATTTGTTAAATTTTTATTATTATTATAGCTGGTAAAAATATTAAAATATGTTATAACTATTATTTATTTATTTTTTTCTTTACTTATTTTTATTATTAATTTTTTCTGACACTGAGTTTTGTCAATAACTTTACAATGCTGCTATTGAATAATAATAATAAAAAAAATTAGGAATCTATTCAAAATAGAGCAAAAGAATAGTATAATAACACTAAATAAACTATTTTGAATAACATAAAATTGTATTTTAATCTATAATAATTAAGTAAGTATTTTGGTCTTTATGAAACATCAAAACTACAAAAATCCCAATTTTTCCCACTTTCAATTTAAGATAACTACAAAATTAATTAAGGCAAAAGTTATCAAGAGTAAAAGTGTTATTTTTTTATAATAGAAATCAAATGTAACGCCGTATAAATGATTTTTTTGTGAAAAAAAATATTAGTTTCAATTTCAAGCGTACTAAGCTGCTTATTCAATGCATAAAGTCACAATAATAATAAATAGTTTTCTTTATAAATATATATTTTCAATGAATATGTCACATCCTTTATTGTTATAAACGATTTTATCTGTTATATTGCCTCAAAATGCTTTCAATTATTTTTGTCCTCCTAAATTCTCATTTTGAACCACTGTGCGGCGCCCGACCCTGCTTAACCAGATTGATTGAGACCCAACCCCTCTCCTATCCCAGGTCTTCTTAGGAGAATTTAATCAAATTATTTTGTCTTCTTTTCTTAAAATTACCTTAAATTGCTTCACTGATTTCAGGCTTTTTTATGCGACTTGATCGATCCATCATCATCTTTTGTTTCGATCTCTACACCTTTATACTTTGCTGTTTTTTGACAGTGATTAAATAATTAGTCGCTCTCTTATCAGTGGTGGCCCGTCATTAAGGGCAGGTGGTCACTAGTCTTGCTATCAGCGGTGCGGGGTTTAGCTACCATAAATATTCTTCTACTCCTCTACTCAGGCCTCAGGCCTCAATCAGGCTTGCTTCGACACCGTTCAAGGTTCATCTATCGCTTGCTGCATAGAGATCTTCCTCGTATTATTTACTTGATTGATAGACTTTGATTTTATACTAATTATTTTATGATTTTTCTTGTAATAAATTGTCTTTTTTATTGGGGTTAATTTAGTTTTATTACTTTCCTTCTCCCTTACGAGGGAAATGTGTCGTTATTATTGTTTTCAAGTTATTTTCTCATTTTTTTGTTGTATTTCGAGGTCGTAGTCTTTTTTACTTTCCTTTTCCCATAAGAGAGGAAAGTGAGTAGGTTATCATTGTTTTGAAATTTTTCTTTTTTTCTAATTATTTTTTCGTAGTCTTTTTTACTTTCCTTTTCGCATAAGAGGGGAAGGTGAGTAGGTAATCAGAGATTGAGGGGGATTTTTTTAAATATTCCAAATATTTCAGGCAGTTTTTGGGGGTTTGTGCTATGGGCCTTAGAGGATATGGGCATCCCTGATGAAGAGTACATGTTTACTCTAGCCCACCCTGTTAAATAGGTCACTGTCTCTTATGGAGACAGTTTTTTTTTTTTTTTTAATTTTATTCGACCAAATGATGACTTTTAATTAATTAAAAAAATATGACAGAAGATGGCCTTATAACAGGGTCCAAACGTCTCGAATAAAATATTGATCTACGTTTTATTACACCTTTTCAGCCATCCATATATATACTATATATATATACAAACATTTCCACAAAATTTTATTTTGATATTTGCCGCCATTTTGAAAAAATCGACTTTTGAACATTTGAGACTTTAACTCTAAATAATGCCAGAACTTTTCAACAAATTAATAGCATTGATAGAAACTGTTTATCATAAAAAATAAAATGCAACAAACCTGTTAAAAATGAATTAAATAGTTCAAAAGTTATAAGAGTTTATATTTTTCAAATGGGTTCATTATTTTGAAGTAGGAGTTTGTTTACATTTTGAAATATTTAATATTATTTATTTTATCAGCTGTCTTGTTGGTTGTCATTTATATGTTTGTGTATGGTTAGGAAAAGTTCAGAGATGCCCCGCGTCCGATTTTTACTTTTCCTTACGTCCTTACCTGAAGGAAAAGTATTGTATTCACCCAAAACATATAAAAACCAAGATTTTAAAGGAATTATCCGTTTCAGGTGTTTTCAAAACGATATGAGTGGTTTTTTAGCTGGATATCTGTTTGTGTGTGTCTGTCTGTGTCAAATATACCTCTTACAGTTTTTAAACTTGAGATTTAAACTTGGTACAAAAATCAGTCCATATATGCAGTTTGTCCTGCCTAAGAAATCATAAATTTATGACGTCATAAACTTATTTTGCTGTCACCAAAAATTCGTAAAAAATTGAAAAATATTCCGATTGCGTTGAAATTTGCACCAATTATACATTATACCTCTTTATAGGACAAACATTTTTACTGAATTTCGTTTTGATATCTGCCAAAATTTTGAAAATATCGGAATTTGAAAATTTAATGCTAAATAATTTCAGAATAATTTCGCCAATTGAGCAGAAATTCGCACCAATTATACCTATCTATAAGATAAATAAGTCTTCCATATTAAAACTTAATATCTGCCGCCATTTTAGAATTATTTGGTAAGCAAACGTCCAGAGACTTTTTCCTAGAATTCCCCCGCCCGATTTGTTTAATATATTATCCCTTCAATAAATGGTGATTGATTGATTGATAGACATAATGCAATTATTGTCAGTAAGTTTATTCTTAGGAGTATCGATTTTAATCTGTTATTTAGACGCTATGAGGATATCATCTACATAATATTTTTACTATTACGCTCTCTCCCTCTACTTCTATGTAATCTTCCAATTCTTCAAGTTTTTTTTATCTAATTTTATGTACATTGTCTTCCAGCTTGTTGAGCCCATAAACTGCTTTTTCTAATTTACATTTTTTTCTGATTTTCATTTTCTTAAATCTTGTAAATTTTTTTTGGATTTTTCATAAAATTTATAATTTTCCTTTTCGCTTCCTTCTTTTTTGTAAAAGCTTTGTATTTTTCTTTTACTTCCCCATCAATATATCCATTTCAAAATGCTGTTGAAACGACCATTTGATTTATTTTAAATTTTTCTTTCACCGAGACTATATAAGGTTTATATAGTATTATAGACTTATATAAGGTTTATTTTTGTACTTCATACAGAAACCTAAAAGAGGAGGAAGTGGAACTGGATTGGCCAAACAGTTAGGAAACCAGAAATGCCATTGAGAAGCAACTTAGCAGGAATACTCAAAGAACTTGTGGTTGGCCAAGACAGAAATGTAGATGAAATTAAGATGTTAAAGGACATATGCAAGTAAAACCGATGATTGTGAGCAATAGAGGTGCTGCTGCTTTGTGATGCCCCATGTTCAAGGAACTAAAGGTATACAAGTTGTGATAAAGAATATAGTAAAAGCATAAGTAAATTATTTTTGTGACTGATAGATATAAACAAATTAGTTATTCATTTATAAATAACTATAATTTCTTTATTTAAGGGAATTCAATATTATCTTCATAGTATGAGGTAATAATCTTCAGAAGTGTTTAATCTTCTGTACACGAATCATTGGGATTTTTTCTCAAAATTATGTTGATAAGTAAATTTTAAATTTTCACATATTTAAGTTAAAAAATACAAGTGAACTGATTATGACTAATTCAAGTGACTAAACCCCATTTTTTAATCAAATTTAACTAACCTTAAAATATAAATATTCAAATATTAATAACTTTATATTATTTTCTCAATGTCTATTTAATTCTCTATTTTGAAACTCTCAAAGTCAAGTATATTGGGAACCAACCAGTTGGCCACTATTGCTCTACTCCACTTTCCAACGTGGCTAAGATTTTGTAAATGCTTCTTTGTTTTTGTTGTGATCTCTTTTTTTCTTTTTTTAGTTGTACCAACAATTTTGCACTGTGTGCGACATATTCCTACCAACCCAGCATTTTGTCGATTTATGTGCTGTGTCACTGATGGTTGCTTTCGGAAAGTTGTTGAACTGCGACAACACTACATGGTATTTACTCATTAAACCTCTCATAAATGGTAGGATAAATTCAGAGTTTTATATCTCAGCCCCTAGAATTCTTGCGTCCCCAAAGAGTTTTTCTCCTTCTAGCAGCGACTCTTGCCATGTTTTTTCATCTTTCAAGGCAAGCTGTGACAAATTATTTCTTACCTCAACTTGTTTTCTCTTACTTGTTTCTTTTTAATATTGCCTGCATAGCACTCATAAATGATTCCACACATCCCTTTTGGTTTTATATTTTAGGAATAGTAGTATAATGCTATCATCAAACCTGCACGTTTATTACACTTATAGCTTGACGATCTCCTTTTTTCCATGTAGCTGCTTTATGTAGATCTCGTTTAAAAAAAAAAAAAAAAACCAGTCGTCTTTGTCCTTTTTGAATTGATAATGTTTTAAATTTCTGTCTCCCATCTCTCACAATAGATTTGTTGACAATTTTTAATCAACTTTTTTTTATATTTTTATTTTATGTTTATGTTTAACTTAAGGTATTTACTTACTGCACGCAGTTTTCCAAGCTCCATTTTACAGGTTACAGTTTCTGCTTAGCGATGGCCCCATAACCCTTGTTGCCGACTTACAATCTAACATTGAGATATCTCAATTTAATAAGTCTCACACATTGGATTATTACTTATTACAAACAACTACAAGAGTCAATAATATATATTTGTACATTTGATTTAATAGCAATAATAATATGTTTCTAATAAATTCAAGCAATTAAACAATTGCATATTAAAAAAAATAAACTTATTGCAAAACTAAACTAACATTTTAATGTAATATGTTACTTGTTATAACATTAATAAAATATGTTCGTAAATACAGATTAATAAATAATAATTTATAAATTTTTTTTTATAATTAAATAAGTAGGAAAAAGAGGATATAGTATAAACTGAAGTCATTGAAGGTATTATGTTTATGATCCAGTCAATTTGCTTGGCACAGAAGAACATGAACTATTATTAATAATTCTCACTAAGATTTTTGGGCCCCTGATGAGTCGGACGCGATGAAACGATGCAGGACATGGCGTAATGCCGAGCCAACAACTGTGTGACGTATAGTCTAATGTTCGAACAGTTCCTATGTGTCACGCTTTCGTGGCACATCCCTTGGTGTCTCTCACTAACACAAATTGTGTACATTCTAATGTACTTAAAACTTCTAAACTGCTCTAGTTTTTTTTTACATCCTGATCAATAGTATAGGTAATAATCAAGGTAGTAATCAGGTAATGCAGAATGGAACTTCTAATTTCTCAGAGATGATGGCAGAATGGAAGAAGAGTTAAATAGAAGAATTTCAACTGCCAGTAAAATATTCTTTAGGATAATAACTGTTTTGAGCAAGGAGACATCAACTAAAACCAAGGCAGCTGTTAATAAAAGCCTAAGAAGAGTTGAGGTTATATTATAAGCTCATCCAGAGGATGAACCAAGAAAGGTTTTCTAGGCTGGGCGATCAAAGACCTAGCGGAAGGAAAATGGTGTGATGGGTGAAGAGACAAAATGCAGAAAATGAGGCATCCCTTGGGAACAAGCTAAAATTCTTTGCCAGGATAAGAAAGCATGGAGTCATCTTTTGTCAGCCCCAGAAGAGGATTTAAATAAGTAATTACAATTATTGGGTGAATGTAAGTATATATTGTTCTTGAGTGAGGTTATGAGGAAAAATGTATACCATCTTTTGTCATAAGAGATTGAATATTCACTGTTGTGAGAGCCCATTTTCTCTGCTGTATGTTACAGCTAGCCTTATATGAAGAACGCATTTAATATACAGTATGTCCACGGATGGAGTTGCGTATATGTGTAAATTTAAAAAAAAATCAATTTTTTAAGAAAAGTCACTCTTCATAAATCTCCTGCTTGTTCATAACATAGTAACACTACCATCATGAAGATTTATAGTATTACTTTTTGTTCAAAATGTATCAATGTTCAAATGTATACTTTTATGTAAAATGTATGTATCTAAAAAGTATAATAAAAGTAAGAGGAAACCGGACCCAATTTTGACTATACAACAAAAAAAGTATTCTTTATAATTTATTTTAGATACTATTCGAAATTTCTTCTCAGAGTACCTTTACAAATGTATTTATAAAAATTGTGCATGTTGTTCTTTGATGTTAAATAATATTTCTATTATATGTATTATAGCAGATACCTGTGATATACTTAGGTTGGTTTATTTATTTTATTTTATTTATTTATTTTTTTTTTTTTTGGAGGGAAGGCCCCCATATTTCACTAAAATAGGTCCAGTAGCGTATTAAAATGAAAAAATTGGTCTAAGAGAACGTTCAAAATCTGTCACAATACTTTCCTTTCTACACATTTGTAATTAACTTCACTTATCTGTCAAAGGAAACTTTTTGTCTGTGTCTAATCTTGTATTCAATATCTGACCCACTATCCGACTACGAAGAAAGCTGAAACATACACAGACTATGTATTTACTATTTACTATGGCAATACAATGATCAGTCATTATTTTTACCAAAATTGTTCATATTAGCCGATAAATCAATACTCCGCCAAATCTTGGCAGTAAAATTAAAAACAAATTGAAAACATCAACAACCTGTGACAGTTTAATGAGATTATTTCTGTTTAAACATTTAAGTTTAAACAGCAAATATTTTGCTTTAGGGAAGAGCAAGCTCTGTTGGAACCCTGTCCCTCTCACCTTAGGCTGAGGCTACCGTTAGAAACGGCCATTCAAGACTTTGCTGTAGGGTAGAGCAACCTCTACAGCCCCAGCCTTTGCCCATTTTCCTCCAAAAACTTTTATTTTAGTTATATTATACATCTCTACAAGAAGTCAATGCAATTATTTTTTAGACTTTAATTATTACTAGTGATGCGGTGCATAAAGAACTCGCGCAGATTGTGGTCTTATATCACCCATACTAAGTTCTCAATATTGCTACCAGGATCATTTTTTCGGTGAAAACCTAACATATTCTTGTTCAACCTGAAAAGAGCTTTAAAATTATTTTACGTAAAACCGCATATAAGAATAAGCTTACTTTTTAACAACCACATTTGTTGCAAAACTTTTGTAACAATAGTTAGATATTCATTTGCTACTCATAAAGCCTTTTAAAACAATGAATAGCATATCATGCTGACTACAATCTTCCTCTTTAATCGAATTTATTATTGGGCCCAAGCTTATATTTAAAATTGTCAAAAGAAGCCGAGATGCTGTGTCGGTAGCTAAAACTGTTATCCTTTCATCCGTACATAATCCATATTTAATAAATTTATTGCAGGCTCACCACACTCACCTGTTTTTACCTACATCATCTTTATTTAATTAAATGATTGCTGGCTCGCTACACTCGCCACTTGTAATAGTATTTTTCCATAATCTTTATTTAATAATATTAATGCAGGCTCGCTAGGCTAGCCTGGTTATTCAGCATTTGTACACAATATTTATTTAATAAAATTATTGCAGGCTCGCTACGTTCGCCTGTTATTAAAGTATTTGTCCATAATCTTAAGTTAATAATATTAATGCAGGCTCGCTACGCTCGCCTGTTTATATAGCATTTTTACATTATCTTTATTTAATAAAATTATTGTAGGCTTGCTACGCTCACCTGTTGTAAAAGTATTTGTACGCAATAATTATATAATAAAATTAATGCAGGATGGCTACAGTATTTGTACATAATCCTTTAAAATACCTTTAAACCATTTATAACATGTCTTGCAGACTAAAACTATTTTTAAGGTTTTCGTTATATTGGCCACCATTTTAAAAATATTATGTATGAAATTTTAATAGTTATATATTCCTTTTCTAGACTTCAAGAGCTTTAAATTGATGTATAACATGTCATAATGTATAAAAACTTTTTTTTTAGTCGTCTGCCATATTGGTCGCCATCTTGATAATTTTAATTGTGAAATTTTATTTGTTACATATTCTTTTCCTTCTCTTAAAGGCCTTTAAAACGATGTATAACACATTATGCTGACTAAAACTTTTTTTTAGTCATCCGCCATATTGGCCGCCATCTTGAAAATATTTAGTGTGGAATTTCCAAAAACTATACAGTTCTCAAAAATGCTGAGACACATATATGTGCCAAATTTCGTTGAAATTGATCAATTTTTACTCCAGTTTTCGTTAGACAAACAAACAAACAAACTTTTCAAATCCCAAGTCTCAGAAATTAAGAACTCACTACGCTCGTTCAATAAAAGATTTTAGAGAGAGACATGTGTTCCACATGACAATACAATAATTAGTCATTACTTTAACAAAATTGTTTGTATTAGCCGATAATCGATAATCAAGAAATTTTCTGATTTATATGAAGACATGTTCACATTCAAAAAAATTCACTATATCAGGCAACAAAGACAACTGAACCTGAATAAGGTTAGAATAGATAACAATATTTAATGCAAAGAAGACTAAAAATTAGGAAATATTATATTAACCAAAATAAATTAATAACACGTTTTTATTAAACATACACTAAAAAGGAGAAAATAACTTTTTTTTAACAGACACACTATACATATGTATACCACTAAAAGCATTGAGTGGGGGGCTAATAACATAGTTTTAGAGTCTGTAGGCAAAACCAAGGACCCTTATATTTTCCTGCTTGTGTCTGTCCGTCCGTCCGTCTGTCGCCTGCTCTCACGGCTACAAATTTTGTCCGATCACTTTGAAATTTGGCATATATGTGTTTTGTACCCACACATTTTAAAAATATAGCGACTTAAAAAAAATATTATATATGTATATCCCGGTGCTGGAGTGTATTTTTCTTTGTCTGTTTCCCGTAGTTAATAATAATTATAATTTGATTTAAATAAAAAATTAAACTTTCCGAAGTATGAAAACTACCAAAAACTTAAAAAAAAAAATATATTTTTCAAAACAATTAGGGTAAAAAATGTAAGGGTTTTTTTTATATATATTTTTTTTTTTTTTTTTTTGACACCGTGTGGGGTATCATATGGAAGGGTACATCGAGCTGATTACAAAAATATATAATTTTTTGGTTATAAGCTTGGATAGGACTAGCATAGACGTGTTTGAAGTGGGTGGGAAAAGTATCCCCCACCTCTTTCTCACTATTGTGAAGTGCAAAAAATCTAAAAAAAAGTTCCTGAACATTCTTCAACCAAATGTAAAGATACCACTTTTTGAAAATTTAGAAAAAATATAATTTTATTGTTTATCAACAAAATACCGTTTTTTTATAATTATGGTCCTTTCGGTGTATTTTTATATGTATTATTTATATGTTAGTAGTCCAATTCAGTGTCAAAAAATACTTAATCAGAAGTTTGTTCATGTGTTTTGAGAATAACAGACCCATAGGATAGTTTAAAGTAAGCTTTTCAGCATTTAAAAAACACCGTCAATAGGGTACTACTTAACCAATGCAGTGTGGGCTACGGACCCTCGCTGTGTGCTGACTAAGCACATACTTGACCTGTTTTTTCATTTATTGATAGTGCCAAGGGTTTTATTTTTAGTGACATAAGGCTGTTAATAAAATATATATAATCTCCTCAGAGCATGTTTAATAATAGTTTATTATGTTACTAGGCTGTGAAGTGAGTTTTTCTTTACAACAGCAATTAAAAAATATATTTACTGTCGAGAAGACAGTAAATTTTGCCAAGGTAAAGAAAATAGACTTCACAGTCATGTAGCATGTGCTATTTTTTCCGAGGTAGCAGACAATGAAAAAACATTAAATATTAATCAATATAATTATAAAAAATATTAGTACATATTTAAGATTTTAAGAAAAAGGCCCCTTAAAGGGGTTACACTATAAAAAAAAAATTAATAAAACGCATTGACATCTAGTGGATTTTAATCGTACTAGAAGCATGTCTACAAAGATTGCAGACTAAAAACGACACTTTTGATAACTACCTGTAGGACGTAAAAAAATGTTTTCCTCCTAGGAGATAAAACATTTTTTCAATACAGTTTAGGAGTAATGAAAAGATTTTTTAAGTCCACGTAATGAAAAAATGGATTTAGCTATGTTTTTTAGGCTCTAAAGATACTATTTCACAGCCTACCATGGAAAAAAAGTGTTTTTTTTTTTCTTTGTTTTATTAAGTATAATATTTGTTCCTTCTATGCTGGATCGTGTAGAATTAATAGTGTACAAAAATAAGCCAAGTTAAGAGATCATAAAAAGTTGTGAGATCATCATCAGGTTTAGCCAAGTCTCCCACTGTACGAGTAAGTTCTACTAGGTCTAATTTATCCAGTGCAAGTACATGATGTTTTTCTGTCCCTCTCTATTATCTTTCCCAAATCACTCTATACGTTTAAATTTTAAACATTTTCTGACTTGGCAAATACACACCACAAACTTAAATCAAAGATTTAAGATACGATTATTAATCAATTTTTCTATGCCGTGAAATCGACATCTTTGACGCGTCAAACTGGAAAATTGTCTGCGTCAGGCAACATTAAAATGTTGAGTTTAAGTGTTCAACTAATGTATCACGAGAAAATCAGCTGGTTATTAATCACTTTTCCAAAATATTCGGGAGAGCAGACATCCCCCCCCCCCTTATTGACCCATATTAGGTGTCAGAGAATTTTATCTTATGCTAACATTTGAAGTTATCAAGCTATTCAATTAAAAAAAAAACAGTATCTATCAATTTTCAATGTCTAAAATCAACATGTTTCAGAAAAAATACAGGGAAAACGTCCCAAAACCAAAAAAAGTCACAGAGGAAAACGGCGTCAGCAGTGGCGTAGGAATTCATTTTTGACGGGGGTGGCTCGGCACCTCCACTAAGGGGGGGAGGGGGGTATATACTCCTTATCCGTGCTCGATTACTAGAAATTAAGGTGCCAGACTACAACCTACCCTCTCTCTACCCCCCCCCCCCCCCCCGCTATTAAAGGGGGGTCCGGGATAATTTTGGATAATAAATGTTCAAAAACGTCATTTTAAGCAGTTTTAGACATAAACCCATGTACTAATATTTATTTTATTTGTAATATTATAGCCCCTTCAAATCTCACGGGGGGGGGGGGGGGGGGGCTCTAGCCCGATAGTCCTCCCCCCCCCCCCCCCCCCCCAGTTTCTACGCCTCTGGGCGTCAGACTTGGCCTATACAAGCCATACAAGAGGTTTGGAAAGAGTATATATAATTGATTTTTTTTCCGATGATCACTCTAACTATTCGTGTTTAGTTTTTCTCGTAAATAGTTGTGGATATGGTTATTCCTCAGTCCTGCTTCCTCTCTGGGTTTTTCTCCACTCTCACTCGTTTAGATCGTGGCTGGAGCTCCGGAGAGCAGTCAAATTTGTTTCACATAAGATATTTATATTAATATATTCATTCATACTAACTCACTGATAAAGAGACGATGATCAATTATTATTCTTGTATTATTTGCTGTTACTTCAATCCTTAAAAAGTAGAGTCCACCTCTTGCTCAAATAGATTCTGTCCAGGGTAGTTTGTAGGGGATTCAATTTTTCCTTATTCAAAGCCTCCAACTAATTAACTTTTTCACAGGTTTATAAGTAACAGTATAGTGTGGCATTTCTGTTTGAAGGGGTTCTTTAGCCAGGAGGTTCTGTTGGGTGCCACA
Source organism: Gerris lacustris (assembly GCA_951217055.1). Taxonomy (NCBI): domain Eukaryota; kingdom Metazoa; phylum Arthropoda; class Insecta; order Hemiptera; family Gerridae; genus Gerris; species Gerris lacustris. The sequence continues at coordinate 49,912,097 of OX578278.1, forward strand.
GTGAGATGGAATTCACAGTGATTGTCCCTTCTTTAGCCAAAATGTTAAGACTTTGTCCACCACAGAGTGCATCAGGCAAGTCTGAGGAGCTAGGAGAGTTGTTATAGATTCTCCGATAGTTGCCTAATAATTTTCCATGTTAATTGCAAGAACTTCAACCCTGATTTCTCAAATTTGCTGGGTATCTACCCCTTTAGTATAGCTATTTCAAATGGTGGTTGCTCCTATTGAATCCATGCCAATATTAATGTGGAGGATGTCACGTTTCGGTTATCTAGAATGAATTATCCCTATGGATACTATATCTCTATACATTTTCAAAAAAGCAGGGGGCTCACAGGTGGGTTCGATGGTGCTAGTTGGGCCATAGGCCATAAGATTTTTTTGGAGTGTTGTTCAGAGTTTAGGAAGAATTTTCCAAATATTCAGGAATTCATGCTTAGCAATGATAATCTAACAGTTTCAATTTTTGACTTTTAAATTGAATTAGAGATCATCAGAATAAGAATAATTGAATAAGACATCATCAGAAACTTATAACTTCCTCGTTTCTCTCTAAATAGAAACATTGAAAATAACATACAAACTTTTTATTCTATTTTAAATCAATAAATTGAAAAAAAAAAAAAAAAAAAAAAAAAAAATAGAAATGACTATTTATTTTTTAAAAAAAGAATTGTAATAATGAAATTCACCTGAAGAGACAATTCAAAACGAAGATATATAATAAAAAAAAAATAAATAGTAAAAAAGAAGAGTTAGATTTCCTTTTACTTTAAATTTTATCAAGTAAAATCTCGAATGTACTCGTAATTATTCTTTTTTCGTATTAAAATTATGAAAATATTCTGCTTAAGATATAATTAAAACTAACAAATTTTTTCAATTTAAAAGTTTTCCCAACCTATTATTTTAATTATAATATCAATAGTAAAACTCAAGAGAGAAAATAAATAAAAATTGTTCAATATTTCTTTTGGTTTCAAATCATTGTAACCAATCATTGTTGTTGTTGTTGCCATCATTGTTGCTGTTTTTTGTTGGTGATCATTGTTGTTGTGTCATATTCCTTTGAAATTTTATTCATAAATCATTATTTTAAAAATCAAGAGAGAATACATAAAAATATTCAATATTTTCTTAGGTTTTAAATCTTTGTGTAAAAATATATCATATTTTAGTAACCAATTCATAACAAGAAGATTAAATCTCTTTTGGCATTAGTTTCCATAGAGCCATACAGCCAGACTTCTTTGATTTATCTGTATTGCACACTGTGTTATATGTGTAAATATTAATTTCTTTCAAAATGGTAATAATTTACTTGTATACAACTAATGACTGACTGGCTAAAATAGATTTGTAAGATTATTGAATCCTAATTTATAAATAAGCGCTACCTACCATAAAATCTAGAATATATGATAACTATTATTAAAATGATCTAAAATTCTAGTGAATTATCCATTATTTAGAATAACAATTAAAATTAATTTGAGATTTTCTTTTTTAATTATAAATTATTCTTTCACTCAAATTTTCCTGAGTAACACAAACCATTTTAAAACAAAAATTAATTTTGCTCCGAATAATTCATTAATAAATTTAAATTATTGTTTTAATTATTTAATATTAAGTACAATAATAAAATAAATCAATAAAAAAACAAAAACAATTGACCTGTGTAAGATTAACAAATAGATTTGGTTTACAATTTTATAATGGTTGGAAATTATTTTTACAAACATTGATTCTATTTGAAGATAGTCAGAATGTAGTTCTCTATTACAGCCACTAGATTGCAGCAATAGTATGGAATCCAACGATTTAGCACCACACCCCTTTTCATTGACTGAAAAGAGATAGGTCTGAAGAACGTACCCCGCCTTTATAAAAAAAAAAAAACTCCGACCTCACCAATAATTCCAGCTTTTTTACTGAATTGAATACTTAATGAATATTGTCTTTTCTTGGATCGTTTATAAAACATTTACTTAATGATTAGTTTGACATCATTTTCTATTATTAGTCTTTAAACATGATATTTACAATGCATTTCTAACTATTATTATAAAATCTGCACACAAATCCCAGACCTTAAAAGTAGGCCCCAAAACCACCACGTTATATGGTATACGAAAACGAAGGGCGCTATGAAAATTATATTCATTTGGTCACTGGACAAACAACGGTTTGTATTAGATCAGTAAAGATTATGAAAAAAGTGGAAACGTATGCAGATTTACATCATTTCAAGTGAATTGACATCATTTCTATGTATAACATGTCAGCATCCCAGATAGTACAACCTTTTCGGCAGATATTTGGTCCAAATAATGGCATTTCATTTGGGGAATAATTGAGAAAGTGACGAACCTCCATGCGTCCATGCATAACCCTTATAAGGGAGCCAAATATCCCCCACATAATAATTAAGATGGACCTATAATTCCCCAAACAATAGAAATGTTCCATATAGACAAGTCATTTATTATCCAATTATTATGGAGATTGGGAGCAAATATGTGCCAGATAATAATTAAATAAATGGCCCTTATACAAAATTCGTACATTTTCCAACTATTCCCCTTATATTTTCTCTATATATATTGTAATTAATATTAACAAGATACCTAATAAAATATTATATATCATAATACATATACATATATATGTATATATATATATATATATATATATATATATATATATATATATATATATATATATATATATGCAGCGGCGCCGACTCCTAAGGGCCCAAGGGGCTCGGGGCTCGAGCCCCCCCCCCCCCCCCCCCCCCCAATGTTAAGTCTGGGGGGGCTTAGCCCATCAAAAATAGGATAGTAAATATTAAAAAATAATTAGTAAGCTTTAGAGTGACCCCGAATAGAGACAACTGAGTAACCTATAATTATTAAAACAACAAATTACGGAAGGCTCATGGATATATTTTCTACTAGGCCTACATAATATTTAGCTTTTACTATTTGGAGGTCTTTTAATTCTTCATTCTTCAAAATAGATAATAAATATGTATTCAAACAATATAAATATTCGTACAATGGAGGATGGTTACATTAACTAAGCGAAACTGTAATACACATTATAAACAGCTTGAAAACATCATCAATGGCCAGCCCCATCGAGAGGGCGTGGCAGGAAAGGTAATATTTATTATTGAAATATTAAAAAATAATATTCGTAAGAATATAAATAATAATTCAAAATAGAGTGCCAATTAGTGTGGCACATAGCTTCCTCGCATCCTATCATGTACATTATATTACCATTAACATTATTATTACATTGCTATATTGTTATATTGTTTATTTAGTCCAGGCTCCCAAGGTTTTCACCTCCGAATTCCATGAAGACGCATCGATTTTCTTGAAATTTTAACAGTAGGTAGGGAATGCCTCAATAAACAAAATCTACCCTATGCCGATGTGTGCTTTTACCCTGGGGGTGGATTCCACCCCAACTCGGGGGTAAGAATTTTTATATTCAAAATAACCTCACAAATGGATAGAGAAACATATTTTGAGCACAAAATGTTCTATAGAGTTTTTTTGAAAACTCAATAGACTTATTCGTGATTGAAAATCGTAAAAAAAAAGTTTTTAATCGGTTTTTCATGAATAACTCAAATAGTCTTCATTTTATCGAAAAAACTATAAGGTGTAAAAATGAATCTTATTAAAAAACCAAGAGATTTGTTTTTTTAGTTTCGCTGTAGACCCAATACTCATCGAGAAATATCTTTTTAAAGGTTAAAAATTTTTATCGAACGAAAATAGTTAAAATAGAACATTAAATAACAGGAAAACAGTCAATTTTATGGGGGAAATGTATTTTTTTTTTTTTTTTAAGTACTTTTAAAGCTTTAAAATGAAATGTTGGAGAACTCTCTAGTACAAAAACTAAGAGAGTTATGACGAAAATAAGATAGATACAATTTTTTTTTGTGGAAAAAAACACAATAATACCCTTGGCATTACTGCCCTAATTGTTTATAAAGGATAATTCACCTACGATTTACTTTATTTATGCTCTAGCAATAGTATCCAGAAGTTTGAACAATTAAGAATGCTTGATTCTGAAAAAAATTATGTTTCAAGTGGATGAAGCATTTTTGAAATTTAAAAAAATGTCGTATTTTTTTCAAAATAATTAAAAACTATCCAAAATACGTAAAAATTACTAGAGAACAAAAAGTTAGAATTGTTTTTACTGAACATTTTCCTTTTTTTTAATTTTCTGTAGCTTAAAAATTAACCGAGATATGACCTTTTAAAATTCACATTAACGTGTGACTGGTGCCGTTTTAGAGCCATTTAAACGTTGCCCTTTTAAAATTGAAGGTCAGAAAAAATGTTTAACTTTAATAAGCTTGTATGTAATGAAATTTCCTATAAAATGACCTATTGAACAACCCATTTGCTTAAAAATTAACTGAGATACAGCCATACATACATACATTATATAATAAAGGTAAAAAGAAATTTTGGAAAAAGGGCAGATTTAAGAGAAAAGGCAGAGATATTTTACAACAGTACCTCCAAAACAGAACAAATTCTAGAAGCCAGTATGTACTGTTCAATAATTTTATATGCTGCTCCTAAAGACCCGCAACTAAACAAAATGCAAAAAATTAAAGACTTTCCAGAATTTATTGAAAAAATGCGATATGAGTCCTTCATTATAGCAACCACCGAAAACAGTGCGGTGAAATTGTCATCCCTCGTTCCCACAGTGGATGCTCTCGACGAGCATATTAAAAGATGCTACTACCAAGTTCAAGTTTGGCTTGGAAATAAAAACATTGATCCAACTGATTGGGGATGGATTACAGTAGAGGGATCTTTGCAACCCATCCCCATCAGGCTCCGGAGCAATTCTGCACCCGACGAACTTTTGCAAATTATATTTGCAATTGCAAAAAAGGATGCGGTGGGTCATGTGGCTGCCGTAAAGTTGGACTTATTTGCAACTCTACTTGCGGTGAATGTGCTGGTCAAAATTGCCAGAATTGTGCTCCAATAAATGGATTTAGATAAGGAAGAAAACGAAAATACCGATATTGACGATGATGATGACTTTTAATTTAATTCTATTTTATGTAGGTATTGACTCATTTCGTTTTTTCCCCTTTTATGTAAAATAAAATATTACACATTTAATTAAATAGTCATACCTATATGACATCAATTTTTCATTAAAATTTTCCTTCCATGCATTCCAAATTTTTGTATAAATATATCCTTAACAGAAGTGCTGAATAAGGGATGAAATAAGTCAAAAAGGGTTGAAAAATGATAAATAGTGTATTGAAGCATCGAACAACCATAATTCTAGCCCTGTAAGTGTTTTTCAACTTATTATATGCTTCAATTTCTAATTTTTTGTTTTTTTGCAATAAGGGGTAGTTTTCACCCTTCATAATAATAAGCACATATCGGCATAGGGTAGATTTTGATATGAAGGGTAAGTAGAGCTTATTTACAAAATTTCATGAAAATCGATGCATCTTCATGGAAATCGGAGGTTATACCATATGTTTACCTTTGTTGCTTGGACTAATTCTGTAAGTCCAAAAACTTTTTAGGGTTTTCAAGATGAGCATACCCGTTATGTAATCATGATTTTATTTCTTCAATCTCAAGGGTCCCGGGTTCGAACCCCCCGGGGGGGGGGGGGGGGGGACAATGTTTTTATCAGTAATAACAAGATAAATTACATGTTTCAGGAAAATTTCATCGCACCACCATAACGTATAACAATGAATTATTTCGAAATTTTAGGACCAGCCGCTATATAGTAGTAGGGGGAGACTTTTTTGGGTATATTTATTTATTTATTTAACCAATAAGGAATGCAAAATTTAAAAAAGCATATATATATTTCTGTCCTACTCTTCAGCAGCATTCATTTGATACCCAACTCAAAATTTTAAAACAATAAAATTTTGGTCGCACTTCACATTTGCGCGCCCAATATTGGCAATTTTTAAAAATTTGGGATGCTCTCCCGGAATTTTTATCGCCCGAATAAGGTATTAGCATAAATTATTTCGAAATTTTAGGAGCAGCCGTAATATAGTGGTTGGGGGGGGGGATTTTTTTGGGTATATTTTGATTTGTTTAACGAATAAGGAATTCAAAATCTATAAAAGTATATATATATATATATATATATATATATATATATATATATATATATATATATATATATATATATATATATATATATATATATATATATATATATATATATATATATATATATATATATATATATATATATATATATATATATATATATATATATATATATATATATATATATATATATATATATATATATATATATATATCAGCAGAGTAATACCGTGTTTTTGCACACTGCAATAGGCTACACAATTGCGAGAGACACCAAGGGATGTGCCACGCAAGCGTGACACATAGGAACTGTTCCAACATCAGACATAACGTCATTAAGATGTTGGCTCGGCATTATGCCATGTCCTGCATCGTTTCGTCGCGTCCGACTCATCAGGGGCCCGACGATGCCCACCCAACTCTGGACCTATACTACATCAAGAAGATCAGATATAGGACTTATCAGAGATGAGGGTGCTCTCATACCGCCATTCCTGCTTGGCTGGCAAAACACGTCAGCAGAGTAATACCGTGTTTTTGCACACTGCAATAGGCTACACAATTTGCGAGAGACACCAAGGGATGTGCCACGCAAGCGTGACACATAGGAACTGTTCCAACATCAGACATGCAGGACATGGCATAATGCCGAGCCAACATCTTAATGACGTTATGTCTGATGTTGGAACAGTTCCTATGTGTCACGCTTGCGTGGCACATCCCTTGGTGTCTCTCGCAAATTGTGTAGCCTATTGCAGTGTGCAAAAACACGGTATTACTCTGCTGATGTGTTTTGCCAGCCAAGCAGGAATGGCGGTATGAGAGCACCCTCGTCTCTGATAAGTCCTATATCTGATCTTCTTGATGTAGTATAGGTCCAGAGTTGGGTGGGCATCGTCGGGCCCCTGATGAGTCGGACGCGACGAAACGATGCAGGACATGGCATAATGCCGAGCCAACATCTTAATGACGTTATGTCTGATGTTGGAACAGTTCCTATGTGTCACGCTTGCGTGGCACATCCCTTGGTGTCTCTCGCAAATTGTGTATATATATATATATATATATATATATATATATATATATATATATATATATATATATATATATATATATATATATATATATATATATATATATAGATGGTGTTTCAGCTAAGCACAGACACAGAAAAGGGGGAGATACTTCATCGAATTTCAGTAAAAAAATGTCCTATTAGCCTGGTCAATCAACCTTAGTTTTCGAGATATTGATTTTTTCAATTTTTTTTTGCTTCCGAGCTTACCGAAGGTAACGGAAGCTATGTGATCGTTCTGAAGAACGAAAAAGTTTTAGGTTTCCGATTTCAAAAATTCCAAGACAGAAATCCGTTTTAGAAATCAGGGAACATTTTCGGTTCCGTGTCTGTCTGTCGGTCTCAGGGTCGGTCTGGGAAGAAATTTCGGCCCGGGAGTTTCACCATCAGACCGGCCCTCAAGCCTTGAGTTGGCCAAGGAACCGGCCCATTTTAGGCCTTAACCAGACCGGCCCACTGGGAAAACTCCCGAACTCCCGTATAGCCAGTCCGAGCCGGGTCGGTCTGTCTGTCGTTTAATTTTTGTGAACTAAAATCTCTTAACACTACATGTTCAATTTTAATGAAATTGGGTGGTTGGTCATAATTTGCCCATTGTTGGTCCCATTTAAGTTTCAACCTTCTGCGCCTATTTGTTTCTCTTCCACATGCGCACAAACATACATTTATTTACACCTATAGCTTCAAAAGTACATATCTGATTTGAATGAAACTTTTATAGTTTATCGAAAGTAACCCGCAAATATCCCCAGATTAATTTGAACCGTCTACGCTATTTAACTTTTACTAACTTGATTGTGTAAAAAATCTCAACAATTTTCACAGATTAAATAAATTGGTAAGGCGTGAATCTCACGTAAAAAGGGTTTCGTTGGTATTGTGAACACAAAATTAGTAAGCGGGGAGGGGAGAAAAGTTTTGATTTTTTTTTGACAAAATGGCGCGCAAAATTAAATGTTGACATCAAGTGTTATACATTTTTTTAAATCTACTCTTCAATACCTTTTATTTAATACCCCACTCAAAATTTAAAAAAAAAAAAAATCGGATAACATGAATTATCCGCCATCTTGGATTTCCAGTAAATCAGATCAAATTGCAAATCTTATTTTTTCTATGGCCCAGCAGACCACACATTTTGCATATTTTTCTATATTTTTAGTAATAGCGGAAAGACGATTTTAGGGGGGGGGGGACACGCAAAATTTCGATGTTTTTTGACAAAATGGCGCCGAAAATTAAGCACTATCCCTAAGTGGTATATATAATTCTATTCTACTCTTCAATACCTTTCATTTGATACCCCACTCAAAATTAAAAAAAAAAAAATCTGATAACATGAATTATCCGCCATCTTGGATTTCCAGTAAATCAGATCAAATTGCAAATCTTATTTCTTCTATGGCCCAGCAGACCACACATTTTGCATATTTTTCTATATTTTCAGTAATAGCGTAAATACGATTTTAGGGGGGGGGGACAGGCAAAATTTCGATGTTTTTTGACAAAATGGCGCTGAAAATTAAGCACTATCCCTAAGTGGCATATATATTTCTAATCTACTCTTCAATACCTTTCATTTGATACCCCAATCCGGCATATTGGATTTCCAGTAAATCAGATCAAATTGCTAATCTTATTTTTTCTATGGCCTAGCAGACCACACATTTTGCATAATTTTCTATATTTTCAGTAATAGCGGAAATTCGATTTTAGGGGGGGGACACGCAAAATTTCGATGTTTTTTGACAAAATGGCGCTGAAAATTAAGCACTATCCCTAAGTGGTATATATATTTCTATTCTACTCTTCAATACCTTTCATTTGATACCCCACTCAAAATTTTAAAAAAATATTTCTTTTTGAGTGACATGAATTATCCGCCATCTTGGATTTCCAGTAAATCAGATCATATTGCTAATCTTATTTTTTCTATGGCCCAGCAGACCACACATTTTGCATATTTTTCTATATTGTTAGTAATAGCGGAAATACGATTTTAGGGGGGGGGGACACGCAAAATTTCGATATTTTGACAAAATGGCGCTGAAAATTAAGCACTATCCCTAAGTGGTATATATATTTCTAATCTACTCTTCAATACCTTTCATTTGATACCCCACTCAAAATTCTAAAAAAATATTTTTTTTTCGCGACGTGAATTATCCGCCATTTTGAATTTTAATATTGATAATATTGAGTTCGCTATATTTTAAGCTAATTTTAATACTGATAATATTGAGTTCGCTATATTTTTCCTGTGTGCGCGTCAAAACGATCTTTTATATTGGAAAGTTTCACGTTTTTATATCTTTTGGTTCAAAAGTTATTGGAACTGTACAGAGTGACAGACGGACACAGGAACGATACTATAAGGGTTTTTTTTTTGGTTTTACCAACGAAACCCTAAAAAAACGGGGGAAACAATTAAACCAATTTGACAATAATGACTTGTAAAAGCATAAAATCAATAAAGTACGTGGATAGGATGCGAGGAAGCTAAGTGCCACACCAATTGGCAGTCTATTTGTCATACATTTGCGTAATACCTATCGGCAACTAAAAATTATAATAATATGCAGTTTACGGCATTCGAAAGAGGAATAATTTTACATTAAAATGTACTATTTGTTTGATCAAATCGGGGTTGTTTTCAATGTGATACATGCTACTAAAAATGAATATTTAATTTTATCAAAAGTACCTAATGATGTAACTTTGAGCTGCCATAACATTTCCATTTGGATGGTTATGATAGTTATTTATGTAACTAGGCAGCAAAATGGAATTTTACTGAAGAGTGATTAGATTAGCCTCCGAGCCGAAGGTGAGGACAGGCTATGATAATTAACTAAAAATTAATCAGGCAGGTAATTTACTAATTTGACTGCCGAGGCGAAGCCGAGGAAGGCAATAAATTAAAGAGGCAGAGATATTTCCTTTGCTGCCTTGTTGCATACAATATTTTATCTACGGGCGGCAGAAAAGTGAAACTGCTATTTTAGCAGTTGGAACTGTACAGAGCGCTATGTTTTATTAATAAAGAGTATTTTACTCTTTATTAATAAAACATAGCTAATTACTATGTGTCATATTAATAAGATAATAACATAAGTATTAACTAAAATTAATGTTGATAAAGAAATCAAATATGAAGCTTGGGAATAATAACAATTGTGAATAGCAAACTGAAGCTATAACAGAAAAATACAAAACACACGTTTATAACATACATACACATAACTTCTGAATGAATAATGCACGGGACACGGAATTTAAAATATTTATTTATATTTTTACTAACAAATTGCTAAAAATTTTAAAGATATCTACTGCTTAAAAGAAAAGAAGTAACTAGGATAAATCAAGAAAAGTAGCTAGTCTAATCTAGAATGACTTGAACAATAATAATAATAATATGGATATGGATGTTGGATGTTTAAATGAAGCTGTAGAGTGGCCAGTGACTCCGCTATTTTTTTAATTAAAGATCTACTATTCATTGAACTTATTTAACAGAATTAACAGGTTGTCCTTCTATCTCGCTTATGTAAAGGGCAAAAATTCTGAAAAAAATCCTGAACATTCTTCGACCAAAAGTAAAGATACCACTTTTTTGAAATGTTGAAAAAAAAATTGTTTTATTGACAAAATACGTGTTTCTTATAATTATGCTCTTTTGGATGTATTTATTTATATGTTTATAGTCCGGTTCACTGGCAAAAAAATACTTTATTAGAAGTTTGTTTATGTGTTTTGAGAATATCAAACCCTATAGTTCAAAGTAGGCTTTTTAGCATTTTAAAAAGCACCATCAATAGGTACTACTTAATCAATACTCTGTTGCCTACGGACCCTCGCTGTGTGCTGACTATAGCACACACTTGACCTGTTTATCTTAAATTACATTGGACTAAACATCCCTTTGTCTTAATTGAACGAGCGCAGTGAGTTTTTCATTTCAGAGACTTGTTGAACGAGCGCAGTGAGTTTTTCATTTCAGAGACTTGGGCTTTGAAAAGTTTGTGTGTTTGTTTGTCCAACGATAACTGGCGCAAAACTTGATCGATTTGAACGAAATTCGGCACATAGATGCATCTCAGCATTTGTGAGAACTGTATTGTTTTTGGAAATTTCACTGTAAACATTTCCAAGATGGCGTCCAATATGGCGGACGACTACAATAAAAAGATTTAGTCGGCATAATGTGTTATACATTATTTTAAAGGTCTTTAAAAGAAGGTTAGAATATGTAACTAATAAAATATCACACTTCATATTTTCAAGATGGCGGCTAATATGGCGGATGACTAAAATAAAGTTGTTTAGTCAGTATAATGTGTTATACATCGTTTTAAAGGTCTTTAAGAGAAGGAAAATAATACGTAACGAATTAAATTCTACAATTTATATTTACAAGATGGCAGCCACTAAGACGGACGACTAAACAAAAAGTGATGTCAGTATGGCATGTTTATACATAATTTTAAAGGACTTAAAGTCTAGAAAAATAATATCTATCTATTAAAATTTCACACATTATATTTTCAAAATGGCGGCCAAGATAACGAATACTAAGAAAAGTTTTCGTCCTTTTAAAGTAGGGAAAGTGTAAGTAACTATTAAAATATTTATTTTAATAAAAATGGTGGTCTGTGTCTATATGATGGGCGACTAAAGAAAAAGTTTTAGTTAGCATATGTTATACATCGTTTAACAGGTATTTCAAAATATATTTATATACAAACGCTGTTATAAACAGGGGAGCTTAGCGAGGCTGCAACGAATTTATTAAAGTAACAATACTGTATAAAAAGGCAAAACATGCAATAATTTTATTAAATAATGATTATGTAGAAATGCTGTATAAGCAGGCGAGCGAAGTGGGCCTGTAATAACTTTATGTAATAAATATCAAGTACAAATGCAGTGTAAACAGGCGAGCCTGCAATCATTTTATAATATATATATTTATTACAAATACTGCATAAACAGGCGAGCGCAGCGAGCCTGAATTAATTTCATTAAGAACAGAATATGGAAAAATGCTTTTACAACTGGCGAGCGCAGCGAGCCTGTATTATTATTATTATAAACAAAGATTGTGGACAAATGCTGTAGAAACATCGAGCGTAGCGAGCCTGTATTGATATTATTAAACCAAGATTGTGGACAAATGCTTTTACAACAGGCGAGCGTCGAGCCTGTAATCATTTTATTAAATAAGGATTATGTACGGATGAAAGGATATACAGTTTACGATTTTATACTTAATTGAGCTTAGAGCATTTCGGCATCTTTTGACAACTTTAAATTTAAGATTGGGGCCAAGTCTTCAATCTAAAGAGGAAGATTTTAGTCTGCATTACTTGCCATACATTGTTTTAAAGGGCTTGATGAGTAGCAAGTGAATATGTATCTATTGTTACAAAAGTTTTGTAGCAATTGTGACCGCGAGATGAGGGTGTTAAAAAGTAAGTTCATACTTATATGGTGTGTTACGTGAAATAATTTGAAAGCTCTTTTCTAGTTGAATAAATCAGGTTTTCACGTATAAATTATCCTGGTCGCAGTATAGTAGAGCAGTATAGTAGTACGGCTGATGTATGACCACAATTCTACGCGTATTCATTATGCACCGCATCACTAGTAGTTATTTAGACAAAGACATTTATATTCTAAAAATTTCAAGATAAAAAGAACTTTTTATATACTATGTTTTTAAATTTTCTGTTGAATCGTATGTAATGTTGATAATATAATTGTTATTGTTATATTATATACATATAATGTTAGTGAAAAAAAAAAATAGTTCCGAATTTATTTACTTCACATAAATGACAACCATCTAGAGAGCTGATCTCCTGATGGGGGTTTAAACCTATAAAAGGACAAATCTTGGTACAACGGATCTCCCCAACACCAAATCTAAACCGTGCCATCGATATATTTGAAATAATATAATCGATATATTTCCTGTTTTGCTGTCATTTAATGTTTATCTCTTACTTATAAAAATCACAAATTTGAAACCCGTCAAAATGAAGATTGCGTAAATATGGGACACGGCCAAACAAATAAAATAACTTGCGGATTTTTTCCGAACTAATTTTCCATACAGCAAAATTTGCTGAAAACCAATTAAATTCTGCTGAAAGATGGCTAAAAGTATTAAAATAATGCATTGTCATCGTGTTCTGAGCTATGCTAAAAGTTTTAAATGTCTAGCTATTCGGGAAGTTAGTTAGAAATCGATTGCCAGATTTGTACCGGACAAACAAACAAGAAAGCAAGCTAATAAAAACGTAGTAAAAACTAGGGGAGTAACAATCTAAAGAAGTACCAGAAAGTTATTTGACAAAGAATCTACAAATTATATCGTCAAATCACAAAATTGCCCTTTAGATTTTTGATAAAATGTTCAATAATAATTATTAATAAATTTAACTCCGGAATAACTAACAAAAAATAGTATATACGAGTGGAGTAGTGTTATACAGATTTTTCTGAAATAATCTGTGAATATTTTATAAAACCATTATCAACGGCTCGATGTTATTCTACCGCCATGAATTATTAGAAGAGGTTTATACACCTGTGTCTCAGTAATAAATAGATATAAACCATGGAAGTTATACCTCAAGTTATTATTCCTTCCTTAAATTGAATACATAATTAGTAATTAATATTATATGGATGTTAATCAATAATATCTGTATAAGAACTGAGCAGGTTTATTTCAACTCAACATACACAGCGGACAGTTCTTGTCAAGACAGCTTAAGGTATTTCTTTTTAAATGATTTTTTTTAACAAAGTGTTGGATACATACTTATTATTTAATCTCTATATATAGTCTGCATGCAATATAATTCAAAGTTCTTACAGAGCAATCAAGAATCAAAATATTTATAAAAAAATATCCACTTAGTTCTGTTAAAATTTCTTACTTTCATAAAAAAAATGCATAAATTTTTGTGACTCATTCATGAAGAGGTTTAAGTTTAAAACTCTTAACATATTTGCATTTTACGTCCCTCTCTAAATCGTATATAGGGACTATTTAAAGAATTTAGGGGAGATTTAAGAAATAGGTGTTAGTTCCACGTATACGAGTATATCAAAATGTGTGGTTCTTTAAGACAACATTAATTTTACCTTATCCGCATCAAAAATATGTTTTATTGGTTTTCCTGAAATTGATTTAAACCATGGTTATAGACCTATCGTCGGGTTACGTCAAGTGTTCTTAACCTATCGCTTTGCTTATTTAATAGGTCACGAAATACTTTTAGTGAAACCATGGGCCTCAGACCATATTGAAAACCAAAAAGAAACAACACCTGTTGAACACATTTTAAATTATATTATCTAGGCATCGCTTTTATCATTGAAGCGAGCTTAGTGCAATAAATATTCAATATTAAGCATATTCAAATTTATGGTTAATCATGATGAGTTTATAGTTCAAAAGGATAATTGGAGTAGAAGGTAGTGCCGGGTGACTCTAACTTCACTTAAAAGGTTCTATATAAGGTTTTTTTTTGTACTAGAAACAATTCTGCAAAAAATGAAGTGGAAGCGCTAAAATGGAGAGCCCCAGAAAGGAAGCAAAGCCGCGCATTCATTTCCATTAAAATTTTTGACGATTTTACAAAGTGCCCCATTATAACAACAGATATTATCGAGGCGCCCAGAATCAAACAAAATTGGAAACCGATGTAAATTAATCCAGTAATTACTGTAATATTTATTCATTCGCTAATTTGCAAAGTGTGTAGCTGTTTTTGTTATAGTCTTACGCAGGGTCAGTGGCGGCAATAAGGGCCCCGCAGACCCCGCGGTGCGGGGGGCCCTGGGAATCTAGGGGCCCCTGGAAGGGAGATAGAGGGGCCCCAATAAAAGTTTGCAGGGGGGCCTCCAAAGCCTTACCGCCGCCTCTGCGTAGGGCGCCTTTGGAGCAAGAGAAATCAGCAAGGGCGCCAAGAAACATAATATTTGGAAAATAATGCAAATTGAATGGATTAATTTACACCTTTAAAGTCAACTAAATGAATTTGACAAAGGGCGCCATTAGAACAACAGATATTATCGAGGACGCCCAGAATCAAACAAGATTGGACACCAATATCAATTAATCCAGTATTTACTGAAATATTTATATATAGGTACGCTAATTTACAAAGTGTGTAACTGCTATTGTTATAGTCTTACGTAGGGCGCCTTTGGAACAAGAGGAATAAGCAAGGGCGCCAAGAAACAAAATTTGTTTGGAAACCAATGTACATAATATATATATATTAATTCATTAATTAATATTATATTTATATATTCACTGTAGCTGTTATGTTTTGCAAAGAGTGCCTCTGGCCCAACAGAAATCTGTAGGGGCACCAAGAATTAAAAATGTTTGGAACCCACTGTCATTAATACATTAAACGTCAAAACCGTATTAAAAAAAAAAATTACCCCCCCTGCGAAGGCACAGCCAGAGCGCGGGAGGGGCGTTCAGTTCGTTATTTAAAATACAGTAACTTTAAGTAACAAAAAAAACTTTAGTTTAAAAATAAAATAATTTTTTCTTCTTAATATAAATGGTTGAGGAGATTGGAATAAGTATTTTATTACAATAAAATAACACGGAGAAAGGAAAGGATTACACTTGATAAGATGGGAGATGCAGAAACATGCTTCATTGTTGAGAAATTATTAAATGCGGGCAAAGTTGAACCCAACCTTAGTAATTCCCTTAGACGTTGTGAGGCACTTAACAAAAGATTGGTTTTATAAAAAGCTTCCCAATGGACAAAAAGTTTGCCGATCTTGGTTGTCATACAGTTCATAAAAAAATTCTTTGTTCTGCATACCGTGCAAATTATTTTCCGAGCATGCTTTTCCCCATATGGCTAAGGAGGAAGGTCTCACGCATTGGAAGAAGTTAAAAAAACTCCTTAAGCCACATAAAAAGTTTTTATTCTTGGAAAACATTATTAGAGGTTTCTCTAAATAAAGGAGGAATTGACAAAGAACTACAGGAACAAATATAGCAGGAAGAGAATCACTGGAAGTCAGTTTTATATGCCGTTGTTGATATAATTATGCATTTGGCCAAGCAAGGCAGTGCTTTTCGAGGATCGGATGAAAGCCTTGACTTTGTTGATCCCAGAAGTGGAAAGTTCTTAAACACCATTGACTTACTCTCTCATTACCCCCCCCCCCCCCCCCCCCCCAACGAGAGCTCATAAAAAATCCACCATAAAAAAGGTCAGGCCAGCTACTTCACACAATATCCAAGACGAGAAGTGGGCCAGAGAATTGCGAGAATTTCACTGATTTTTTCACAGTTAGTGAGAACGGACTGGCACTTTCTGAAGTAATAAACAAAAGAACTCAAAAGTAATGGTTTGGATTTTAAGAACTGTAGAGGGTAGTCATACGTAACATCATAACATGGCTGGAAAGTACAAAGGTGTTCAAACCCGTTTGCAGGAAAATAATGCTCTTGCTTCTTGCTTACTTCGTACCCTGTGCTGCGTATTCACTAAATTGGGGTCAATGCTGCGAGCGCCACTCATGAAGCAGAAACTTACTTTGGAGTTTTAAATTGTCTTTCTTCATTCTTCGCAGCATCAACTAATAGGTGGGAAGTTTTGCTTAAAAACATACCGATCTACCGATCTCTCTCAAGCTACAGAACGGA